>CM045759.1:182339158-182939158 GCA_025200525.1 Camellia lanceoleosa | reverse complement strand
AGTAGCAGTGTTTGCATTATCCATTTCACTATAAACAGTTATAACAATTATCAACATAGGCAGTCATTTGTTTCAACAGGTTAACACATTAGCATTTATATTCATATCATAGCCACACACACTTATCATTCTCATGTAATGCCTTATTACTTCTTTAGGACACCTTATAGCTCATTTGGACACGTGTGTGCGGTATAACTCGTGGTTAAGTATCGCTCTGATACCACTCTGTCACGACCCAAACCCGCCCCTATGGGTTTTGCACCGTAACCGGCCAGTAATCTGAGATTACCGAAAGCCTGCTTAATAGTAATACAATAAAACAAAGTACAGGGGCATGGCAGAAGCCAATACAGTAAATAAACAGTGTCCAATGAGCTGTGACAATCTGTATGCGAAAAGACTTTTCATTCATATGCGCATTTATAACAAGACAGTCTATACATACATGTGCAATCATTCAGACTAAGGGACCTTACCCCTATAATAACAGTTCAATACAGTGCTACAGTCTATACAATGTTACAAAACAGATACAGAGATAGAACGGGAAAATTAAAACACCCCTAAGCCATAGCTCGGCAGGCTCGGAACCTCGCAGTGAGACACAATGGTTGGCTTGACAAAACTGGAGTTAACCCCGACGCCTCTAGCAATGGTCTAGTACCTGAACACCTACATATATATATATATATATATAAACAGTGAGCTAAAGCCCAGTGAATAACATAATGCGTAAAGAGGTTTAGAATGAATGTCCTTTCAGAAATGAAAACAGTTCATTAAATCAGTATATCAGTCGTTCAGTCGTAACAGTCATATATGGTATATCCATTAGCATAACAGTACAGTAAATAGTAGGTCTAAAAAGACCGAACAGTACAGTAGGTCTTAAAAGACCGAACAGTCAGTGATGGCCATCAATCAGTAAAAAGTAGTGGTTCCAACGAGGGAACCGACAGAGATTTGTGTAACAGTAACAGTCAGTAACAGTAGTTGCTAAGGATGCCACAATACGGTTTAGAATATAGGACATACATTCATTCAATTAACAGTATCAGTCCAGAAAGCAGTTCAGTTAAACAGTTAGAAATATTCACAGTTGAACATATCTTTACACAATTGTTACTCACAGAGTTCTGGGCTACAGTAAGCTAGAGCGTCTCCTCGGAAGCCAACCATACACAGTTACAGATTGAACACACACTAAGCTACACAGTTGGGAAAAATAACAACTTAATCCCTAATTTGCCTTGGTGTGGTTCTATATCTATATCCTCATTAAGATGTCTTAAACTAGGCCTAAGAATGCCTAGGATGGGATGAGGATGCAAAGATGCATTCTGAAAACATTTTCAGAATTTTCAGAAAAACAGAGTCCCGCTCAAGCGTGGGTTTCCCCGCTTGAGCGTAAATGCAGACAAAGGTATCCGCTCGAGCGTGGTCTTTCCCGCTCGAGCGTTCTGCAAAACAAGGCAAAAGTACTGGATAGGTGAAAATCACGCTCGATTGGGCGCTCGACACCTGCTCGAGCATAAGACACAAGGTCCCGCTCGAACGTAAATTCTCCCGCTCGAGCGGACTGCAAAACAGTGTAAAGTACTGGTGTAGACACCCCATTTTTGACCGTTCTCAAGACTCGGACGTCACCATTTGAACACTCGGTGATCATCCATGTGTGTGTTCGTTTGGAGTTCCCGGAGTTCTCGGCTCGCGCGCCTTGCCTCAGGACTTCCGAACTTGACCGTTTTGTGTCCGGTTTTGCACTAGACACCTGTGTTTTGCCTTAGAGGGGCAGGGAATGCTTTGTGAGGCATTCCCACACACCACCGGCTGTGGCTAGAGGCCACCGGCTGGCTGTAGTTGCCACCGGCACGATATTGTGCCGGTCGGCCCTATTTTGTGCCGGTCGGCACTCATTTTGGCAAAATGACCATTTTGCCCTGCCGACCACTTTATAGTTGCTTTCTGAGATATTTTTAGACAGCTGTTTAGCTCTTGTTTCCCCTCCATACACGTGTATGGAGGGATGAGCCCTTGGATGACTTAGTTTGTAAGTCTTTGTTGCCTATAAGAGAGAAGGCTCTTCTCTTGGCTCAAGGGTTAGCAAATTTAGAGAGTTAGAGAGAAAAAGAGAGAGAGAAGCTCTGGTTTTTCTAGGGTTTGAGTTGCATACACCTTCTATCTCTATCCTTCTCTTGTGTGTCTAGGTGTTTTGTGCCTTACTATTGCATACAAACACCTAGTGTTTCACCTTCTCCTTGCAACTGAGGTTCTAAGGGCTGGTTTTTGAAGTTCTTGACTGGTTTGGAGCTCAAGGAACCAACAACTTCAACATTTGTAAAGAAAAGCTTCAAGGGTAAGAAACTCACTTTATTTACCCCATTTTTGCACTCCATTTTTGCCTAGCTTCAAACAGTTTTTGTGCTTAGTCCATAACACATAAAAGTTCTGTTTTTTAAGCCTCTCTATTGTTTATTAAGAGTGCTTGGTGGTTTGGGTAGGTTTGACCACCCTTAGGCCTTGAAAGGGCCCCTTTTGTGCCATTTTGGTTGAGATCCGAGACTTTGGTGCTTGGGCCTCTCCACCACTGAAATCTTGAGGGATTTCAGTGGTGGAGATGGTGCCATAAAGTCTCCAAAAGGGGAGGGCCACCCCCTCTCCTTGATGTCCTTGAAAAGGGCAAGATTTGGCTTCTTGAATGAGCTTATGCTTGAGTGTGTGTTGAGCATGCCTTGGTTGTTTTCCATGCTTATATTACCATGATATAACATGTTTCCAAGTTGGTTTTGGTCTCCTAAGCATGCTTAGTATAGTTGCCTTGTAATGCCTTAATATTGCCTTAACATGCCTAGGTTGTATGCCTTTGTTTTTAGCATGCTTTAGGCCTAGATCCATGAAGATTTTGTGCTCATATTATCATGTTTTAGGTCTGTCCATAAGTATTTTGGTCAATCTTAGCATGTTTAATATAGCCCCTTTGCATTTGGCTTGTTGGCCTAAAGGGCATGAGTGTGTAACATGCCATGCTTGCATTGTTTTTGATGATTTGGAACCATTTCATATGCTATTTCAGTCCCCTAGAGGTGCTTGTATGTTTACATTGCATGTCTCTTTGTGACTTCTTAAGCTTGTGTTAAATGCTCCATGTTTTGGTCATGTTGCATGCCCTTAATTTCAAGCTTCTTAGATGCCATCTAAGTGGTCCTTTGGGCCTATTTTGACATGCTAAAACTCTGTTTTAGGTTGTTCAATGCACGCCATGTGTGTTTGTGTTAGGTGTGGTTTGATGCCCTATTGGCTTGCCTTAGCCTAAGACCATTTACATGGTTTGTTTGGCATGCTTTATTGTATGATTTGGCATCATGTTTTGCATGAATTTCAGAGCCTTTAATGCATGCTAGTTGTCCATGTTTGGCCTCTTTAAGTGTGCTTGAATGTTGCTTGTTTATGCCTTGGGTTTGGTACCTTAACATGTGCATGTGTGTGTGTGTTTAGTCCCCAATTGTAGGCATTTTGGCCACTGATTTTAGGCCTTTTTGAGTTGCCTAATTCATGTCTAAGTCCACCCCCCATGTGATTTGCATGCTTGCCTTATATGCTTGTTCGCATGCTTGCATAAGTGCATCACATTGTCCATATTGCATGCCTAGTTGACATGCTTAGGGCTTCATCACATTAACATGCATGCCAAGCCTCTTGAAGTGAGTTTGATAGAGGTTTGGTACCACTTTGGTTTGTGTAATTTGCATGCATTTGAAATCGAATTTGCACTCTTGATTCTTAGGGCCATCATGCATGGAAATGCGTGATTGGTGGTCCGGGAATCGAGGCACATGCCCCTTTGAGTCACTAACATGATAAGGGATGTGTTTGGTGCATAAATGGCTTGAATTGTATTGTCATGCATAGATTTCCCTTCTGCTGCTGTGAGTTGCAGGGTTTTGCAGGCATTCAGTGCCGGCCGGCACTATTTAGTGCCGACCGGCAGTCAACAAACAGCCGATGGCTTCTTTTTGTGCCGGTGGCCTCCTCCTTCAGCTGGTGCTGTCCTACCCCAGCCGGTGGTACTCCCCAGTGCCCTGAGAGGCACTCCTGGGATTTTGGCAATTTTCAGAGGAGGAGGGCAGAGGAAACAGAGGCAATCCTTGCATGGCAGTGCGATTCCGAGCCAGTCCCGAACGCGCGCTGCATTTGAGCCCTCTTCCCGAGGCGTTTACTGCTTTAATTAACTTAGTTAATTTGTTAATTAATTTAGTTAATTTGTAATCTTTTAATTAGCTTGCGTAGTTAATTATCTGTATTATTCTTTTGGTCCCTCCGAGCGAGGGCAAATTTGTAATAAGTGTGTGTGAGTGGGTGTATGTCTTCCAATCCCCATTTCTTTCTCCCTTTTATTTACCCGCTTATGATGGTAGATTAGGGCACGTTTATTTTAGCATACTTTATGCAATGTATGTGTGCATTCACGCATTTGTTTACATGCACCGGGCTCGGTACATCATACAAACTGCATAGCAATTTTCATTTCAAATTGAATACGTGCTACTCACGCATTTCACATGCCACGTTTAGGGTTAGCCGAGCCTACTCTAAATTGCATCTATGCCTGTGTTGCATTAGCCACTTAACATGAACTAGGTCATGCATGTTTGCTAACCGGGTTATTGTTTTGGCATGGAGTACGATGTAAGTATTTATGCTTTAGCATATCGCATGCGTGTGAATGTTAACATGACAGTATGCTTACCATGCGGCTAAATGCTTATGTGAGATAAACTGTTTGAATGCCTGTGGGTGGAGGTTGGATTGCTTGAGTTGGGACAACTCATTGGAATCCGTATTTTAGCCTACTTGCGAGTAGCAAAATTTAACACGTTTTTCGAGACAAAACGGATATGCAATGTTTATTTCCAAATTAGGCAATCTAGTCTATACTTGTTTGCCGTGTGCATAACATAGTAATTCTAGGCTAATAATTGGAATAAGAGCATGTAATGTTTTCAAAAACGGATATCATGGTTAGTAGAGGCCGGTCTTCGGACCGGGCGAAAGGGGGTGCTCATAGCTGACCTTCCCCAATCGTACCCAAGCTCCCGAGCCAAGACCACTTTGGTGATGACGGACATGTGGCCTTCGGCACCGAGTCAGGGTTTCCTAAATTTCCCATTTTAAAATATTTATGTGGCGACTCTGTAATCTGGCAAAGCAGTCCATGTTTGGCACTACTTTTTCAAAAATCTGTTTTCTCAAACGATTTGCCAGAGTTGGACTCTTTGGTTCAAGATTTAAGAACCGCAACAAACAAAAAAATCGAGTCCGAACTGTAGCACGAGGTCCCCCGCGGGCTTGTTACAGTTTCTGGCGACTCTGCTGGGGACTTTTAGAGAGCTTGACTCGAACTTGTGATATCCTGTTTTGACTACACTTATGTGTTTCTTTGCATTGCATGTGCATTGGTGCGCCTAGGACACCGTGTTGGCCATCTGCTATTCTGGCGGTTTGCGAGGCTTGTCTTGTCAAGGCATGTCCATAAGGTCGACGGTTCTGGCTCTGCCGATATGGGAACACAAACCCGGTTTTACCGAGGCACCCTCTTTGACCATTCGACCTAGTACATATTCGATCCATAGTGACCGTTCCAAATTAGGACGAGTTGCTTTACCCGATATAGGTTGTTTGAAACCATTGTGTGCGTAGTGAAACCCTAGCTCGACAAAATAGGGCGAAACCCTACCCCAACATAGGGTGTTTTTGGCTCTCATTTCTCTGCTATGTGCTTTTAGAGTGTGTCTCTGAGGAATGTACATATCAGTTTACAAGTGTGAGTATCTGGCCCGAGGGGCACCAAAGGTCGATGTTATTGAGAACCATTGTATCTGCGGTATCGATTCGCTTTTGGGACCAGTGATTACGGGGGATTATCGATAGTAAGATCGATTTGATGACTACACCTATGTTTGATCTGTTTTTGAAATTTCTGCGTTTTCCTTTCAGAGGTTCAGAGAATTCAGAAAATTGAAACAGAATAGTCAGTATTCCCCTTTGCTGAGGCAGGACTAGGGATGACGCAGAGTTCAGAAGAAATAGTGGTTATGACAGCCGCGCTGGATCAAGGGGTTACCCTACAGAGTGAGACCGGCGTTGATACGCCGCACCCTCCCAGGTCGCCCGCTGCACACTCGATCTGGGCCCCCCAGTTCTATCAGGCTCGCGAGCCCACTACATTTGAGTTAATGGGGATGATAGGTGATCTTCAAAGATCTGTGGCAGATCTCGCCTACGGGATGTCAGCCTCGCCACCGGTTGCACCGTATGTCGGAAATTTTGAACCCCAGGAGCCCCCGCTATTGGGGCGGACTGTGATTGAGCTGAGTCAGCCGGAGATGGCCTCCACCCACAACAGTGATGTATCAGTACCAACCCAAACCTCTCACCAGGCTGAGGCTAGAGGTAAAGACAAAGTGAAGGCAGATGCCGACCCTATGGAACAACTGCTGTGGGCAGTAGAGGCTTTGAAAGCCGGAGGAATGAGCAAACAACAGATATCCGCAGTTATGTCAAAAGCTGTGGAGGACGTTTTCCCCACTCCGCCTGAGGGCAATTCCAGTCAATCGGAGAATCGGGATAGGCCCCGTCATGCCAAAACAGTTCTTCCCCCTTCCAGCCTTACATCCGGAAGGGATCAAAAATCCAAGGCCGCACCCGCCGATTCGTTTGCTAGTGCATCTAGCAAGAGTGCTCCAAAGTACCGGCCAGAGGGCGCAGGTCTTTCATGCTCTCTATATGCCATTGTCCAAGGCATTGCGATCCTTGCGAAAGGGGACACCTTAAGCCCCTAGAGCGGCGCTCCCGAAGAATCTCCGATACCCATGATGCTTCCTGTCTTGTGCGTACCATCAACGGTCGCCATGCCATCGATAATTGTTTCCGTCTTGACACGAGGTGCAAGATTTGATTGATAACGGTTATCCTCCCTCCCACTTCAGAAAGTCCGTCACCACTCGGTTGTTGGATTTTGAAGATACTGAATCATGAGTATATAAGCAGAAGGTGAACCGCCTGCGGGCAGTGTTTTGGTGCATTTTTGGATGTGGCGTTTGGCACGCATTTTTGAGCATCCGTGAATCTTGGCCTTGCACATTCTGACTTGGGTGTCGAGTCAGTCTTTTGTTTTGTCTTGAGTCTGTCTCATTGTCTTGAGTCAGTCCTTTTGCTTAAGGGTCTGTCTAATTGTAATGAGTCAGTCCCTCTTTTGTATAGAATACTAGGTGACTTCGGGGTTGTTGCCTCAAACACCGTTTTGTTTTGTAAATTACTTCTTTTTGCTTTCTTTTTGGGTCCGCCTCTGCCGTGGAGCCAGTTTACACCTGGGAAACCTGATTGAAATAGCCGTGGCTACCGTGTTTCCACGTTTATTGATTGTATTGGGCTAGTTGTGCCAGAGAATTCGAATGGGGTGACAACACATTCCGCTTGCTCTTTTGTGCCTTAAAAATTATTGCTTGGACTTAAGTTTTTCGAAACCTTTTAAGCACTGCGGTGAAAACGAAGAGGAAGAAATTCCTCGGGTTTTACAAAGTTTTGATCATTTTGAAAGAATGAGAGGCGTGCTAAACTTTTAATGAATGAAATCATCCTTGTCAGCGTGAGTACTGAGAAGGACCCTAGCCTGATCCAGATTGGTTCCGCACTATCTTCAATACGAGCGATTTGTCGCTTTCTTAAAAACTTTCAAAAACAAAATGTTTTGTGCGGTCTTGCAAAGACCTGTGTGGAATCGCTCTTGAGATTGCGCAGCTTAGGATCGCTCTCAGCCTCAAGACTCGACCCCTCCTTTCCAAACCATGGACCAGCATCCAGAGTGTTCGATGGTTGGCTATCAATGCGGAGCCCGTGAGGCCAGACTCGAAGCAGCCCTCGATCAAAGAGGCACCGTAATCGGAACAATCGGGATGGATTCTCCTGCAAAGTACCGCAACCGTCATTCTCCCGGAAAAGGGGAGGCTTCAATTTCAAAACCATTTGGCATGGATTTGTTACACTTTTACCCTTTGAAAGGCTCGCTGGGCCGAAAACCCGGAAGGGCGGTCCAGGCAAAAGTTAGAGCAAAGGAAAAGAAGAAGAAAAATACGAAAATAAAAAAAGAGAAAAAGAAAAAAAGAAAAAAAAAAGAGAAAAAATATATAGCAAAAGAAATAAAAAATATATATACGAAAGAAAAAAGAAGAAAAGAAAGAAGAATATAGCTCGCAAGGTCGAAAACCCGCATCGGGCGCCTTGGCAAAAGTAAGAGCCTAAAAATAGTGAAGGTTAAAATACCCGAGTGTACCTTAACCGAAACTACGTAAGGCTTGATTCCCATGTTTGGGATACGTAGGCAACTTCATTCCGAAGTCCAACCCTCAACGCTTTCATAGCGTCTCAGTTCATGTAATGGTTTTGATCACCTGTACCTTCTTCCGAATCTGATATCTCGGTTGCAACGACTGGAGTTACGTGATCAACTTCCTCCTGAAACCCAGCCACCAACGCCTTCAAGGTGACTGTGTCCAAATATTGTTTGTGGCCGTCTTCGTCCTCTCCGTGCCCGAGAGCCTGGTCGTGATCAATCGTTGAATGAGCATGCTGTAGCATTGTCCAAACTAGGGGCAACTTTCCGTTGCCACGTGCCGCCGTAAGCTGCCGCCCAAACTAGGGGCAACTTTCCGTTGCCATGCGTCCATTCAAGCAAGGGGCAATTTTCCCAAATTGCCTCCGATCCGAGGTTGCGTATCTCGAGGGTAGGTTCTGTGCTTGTTGAGCATTGACCGTTTGCAAAAATAGTTTTTGAAAATTTTTACTGAGGTTGACTATTTTCTCGAAAACAATTCCATTTTCCAAAATTGGACCATGTTTGGACCCAAAAGGAAAACTTTCAGTGCTTGCAACCTGACTTGCATGATTTTCAAATCAAAAATTGCCCAAGCACGCTAATCTGGCGTTCATTTTGATCAAAACTGTTTTAGAAAGAAAACAAAGAATGGTCAGAGTAATGAACTAGGGGCACAGTTGAGCCAGGTATCCTGTCTTCCCCCCACCGTCAGCACGCATTTGCCAGAAAGGCGCTTTATCTACCAGAAGAAATAGCTACGAGTTAGCTGTATCGGGCATGAATCCGCCGCTTCCTATTCATCTATCAACCACTCAGGGGAGGGATGGAAAATGAGAGAATAAAGAATAGAGAGGTGTAAGCCGAGAGAAAAGTGAGAAGAAGGTCTTGTGAGAAAAACCGAGCTCGAGGGCCGAGTGATGCGAGAATCACAAATCAGAGAGGGTGGGAAACCTGCCCGGAAGAATTGGCTCCTCAAGATCTTTTGTTTTCAAACACATCCGTGTCGTGTCTTTTGGTTTGTTAGTCTCAACTTAGTTTCGAGTCTTTTCCGAGTGTGTCTCGTTGTGTTTAGGTCGTGTGCCTTTTACTTGAGTTCTCCGTGGTGTCGGTTGTAGGCTCGATACCTGGGTTAAAAGCCTCTCTTTACCTCAAAATAAATGCGTGTACTCGGAATGCCGTGCCATTCTCTACATCCATGCGAGGTAAGAGAAGAAATGGAAAATTTGGGACATCCGAGTGTGTTTCAATTTGATCGATCCGCCGTGATCCGGCTTGTCGATTAATTTGTTTGTTCAAAGTTTGCCGTGTCTTGAATGGACCAAATGTTGGGTTATAGGGTGTATCTGATTAATCCCCGCCGAATGTGAAATGTGTTCAGTTTGAGCAGCGGTTTGTATGAGTTGTTTGCTGTTAGTTGGTTGGTTATCCGATTATTACAGTGCAAGTGCCCAATTTCCAGGCAGTAAAACAATTTCAGTTACATCGAGATGTAATATGATGCAATGCAGTGCAAAGTACGAGATACGTAAACATAACACTTTTCAGATAAAAAGCTTGTTTTATATAATCTCTTTCAAAGTACAAACTTTTGAAGAAAGCAAAAAATCTGCCTGCGGCAGTACATAGTACTCTATCTACCAAAAAGAGAAAAGTACAAGAAAAGAAATAAAGAAAAGAAGCAGCAAAATCATCATCATCAGCAGCAGGCCTCATGCCTGAGGATCAGTGCTCGCCCTCTTCCTGGGCAAAAGCATAGGAGCATCGTCGGAGCTGTCATTGTAGCGAGCCAGGCATCCGGCCTCCTCGCAAATGACTCCGTCCCCGCCTCCGACTCACCATCTCCAGGAACTGGAGCTCGTGAGCTGCTCCCCACGTGACCACGTCCCCCTCTGGTGCGAGGGAATATCCTGCCATCCCGAGTAGAGAGGGAGGCCACCAGCAGCGCCACCCATCGGAGGATCGGGAAAGGAGGTGAAAATACAAAGAACAAACACATCAAGAACCGTGGCGGTTTATCGATGCACGAAATCGGTGTATAAATGCAGTGTGTGAATGCCTGGTAAGCGGTTTATCGGTCAGAATCACGATGTATGAGTACAGTGTGTGAATCTGGTGGCGCTTTATCGATCTGAATGCAGCAGTATGAGTACAAGGTGTGAATCTTTGAGAGTGAATCGATCGATGCGATGTATAAATCTGATGTATGAAAGCCGTGGCGGTTTATCGATTTTTGTGCGATGTAGCAGTTAGCGAAGCAGTATGGTTTGAGGCGTGGTCGAAGAACATACCGGCGGTAGACGGCCAAAGCGTCGAGAGTCCGGCTGCAGATCCCCATCGAGGCATTGACTCCACGGTAGCGGGTATACTCGGAGGAAGCTGCAAAAGTATTAAATGCATCATGATTCGTGGGATGTTTGAATGAAAAATGAAATAACAATGCAAGATGCGTAAATAAAGTAATACATACCGAGGCAAGTCGGGAATCTTAGGCCAACTCATGACCAGCCGGAGGAGGAGCAAAAGGGATCTGGTAGGTCTCCCCACTCTGCCCCCTATAAGTCAACATGGTAGGCAGAGCGGGCCAGCCCGTCCCTCGTCCCCTCTGCACTCCCCTCCTGCCGCGAGCTCGAGCCCTCTGTGACGACCCCACTCCTGCTCCTGCCTCTGCCCGGGCCGCTGGCGCCGCAGGTCTCGCTGGATCAGCTCGGGAGCCCCTGCTCAAAGGCCGCATCAAGAAGGTCCGGACATACTCTGAGTAGTCACCCTCGCCCCTGTCGGCATCTACGTCCACGGCCCAGCCAAGGGTGTAGTCCTCCATCTGCTGGAAGCTATACCCCTCAGTCTCCCTCATGCGCTCGGGAGGAAGGATCGGAACTATCTGCTCCGGCAACCCTAGGTGCAGCGTGTAAACGCCACCCAGTACCGGGCAGCGAGAGCCCTCGGGAGAATCCCAGAGCGAGGTCTCGATGGCGCCGACATACCGATCTCGTATCACCGCTAGTAGTGGAGCCCACTACCGGGGTGACTGAAATGGAATCTGATTGATTATCTCGATATAGAAATGTACGCTGAAAGCGGCTTAAGCGGTGTAAGTAAAACATACCTCGGTGGGGGTGATGGTGTCGAAGAAAGCGGCGAAGAAGCTAAAGTGTCCTGGGCCTCGGACGACGCCCGTCATCTGGCGAGAAGGGGCGACGAGAGGGTCTCGCCTTGTTGGCTCTAGTCTGGGAAGTAGGCGTACACCCACAATCGCAAAAGCAGACGTCAAGATGACTATCGATCAAGCAGATGCGAATAAGCGAAATAACGGGCCGTGTGTTGTGTATTGTGTTATGCGAGTGTCTGGCGTGAAACGATGTCGCGATCGATGTAAAGCGAAGTATGTGTGTGCCGTGTGTATGCGATATCTGAACTACGATGTGTGCGAGGTACAAAATATAGAAAGTGTAAACGAAATGTAAAGTAGAGAAGAAGACACACCTCTAGGCTCGCAAGAGCCTCCTAGCAGTATCCTTGCCACGAGATCGAGCTCATATAAGCAAGTAAGGGTGGCCAAGCCGCGCCCCCATATCTTGCACAATCCTCTCGGCGTCCACCATGGCGAAGCGAGAGAACCTTGTGTTCGCCCGGTCGGCAAACAGGGTGGTCCCCAGCAAGAACATGAGGAAGCCGCGCGCATATCTCTCAGCGGCCTCCTGGGTCATCGGAGCTGCGTCCACCGGCCGCGCACTCGGGCGCACCTCGAACCAGAGTAGCGGGACGAACCTGGGCGAGCAAGTGGCGGCGCCTCGCCGACAAGTGAATCTGGCGGCGATCCACTCATCCATGTTCATGTCGAAGGATCGGATCACCCCCCACCCCGATGCCGGTGAGCATCGAGAAGTCGTAAGGGGTCATCGTCATGTCCCCAGTCGCTGATAAGTGAAATGAATCGGTGGTGTCCCACCACCTCTCTGCCAGGGCGGCAAGAAGAGGTCTGCAAGCGAGAGCCCGAGAGTCCCTGCGAAGGTGCCAAAGCCGCCCGATCTACAATCTGACTAACGGCGTCCTGAAGCGACGCTCGGTGTACCCGCGGAGGATGAGTCTCCAGAGTCAAGAAATTGCGAAGCCATATGAAGATATCACGGTCGGTACAAATCGGTATGCGTCAGATTTTTAAAATTCAAACGGCAAGATGCGGTGTGCTTCTGATAAACTCTAAGCGTGATGCGTCAGTGTGTTTTGGGATGCTCCAGTGTAAACTTGGTGCATGCGTGCACATTTTTCAGATTCAAGCAGATATCGGGTTTGGCGTGCGATGGGTGGGCTACGGCCTGTGATATGTCAGTGCTCCTATGAGGATCAGTGTAAATAGCATGTATGCGTGTTTTTCAAAGTTCAAATAGAAGCCAGGTCTCGATATGTTTTAGTGAACTACAACGTGTGATGTGTCCGCGTGTTGGTGTAGTTTTGTGCAAATCTAGCATGCACGCGAGTTTTTAGATTCCAATAAGCACCGGGTGTCGGTGAATTGGCAGAGCAATGTGTGCCGTGTGTTTGGGTGATTCAGACTAGTGCAGTGTGTGTGCATGTGCGTCGGTCCTAAACAGATGTTAGTTATGAGTTTGTCTACGATCAACTACAGTACAGTACATCAGAACTAAACAGATAATGGGTTCAGTTAGCTACGGCAGTTGACAGGAAATCCTACATTACAGAAAATGAAGCAAAGATAAGGGTGTTACCTCGGAGGCGCCAAAGGACAAATGAGTGGCCGGCTCGCGCAGCAGAAGCTCCGGGTCCAAAGCCCTGTCGAAGTCGCGGAAGTGGCGGAGTCCATCGGGTGGTAGCACGTGAATCGCCGGGCGGTAGGTCGCCGTCAAGGGCGGCTCACCCGGGAGAGCTCGACCGGGATCCATCTCGTGGTCGGGAGTCCGACGACGTGGAATATCATCGGCCATAGCAATGGAGATGAGAAAAATAGCCGGAAGAAGAAAATGGGCCGGAATGCGAAAAGTCAACTGGGAAGTCAACCCCGAGAGGGTCGGAAATGGCCGGGAAGGCCGGAAGAGGAAAATGCACGGAAATGTAGAGAATATCGAGGGGAACAAGTCCCGAAAAGGCGGAAACGACGAAAAGTGCACCGAAACGAAGTTTTGTTCGGTCGAAAATGTCAGAAACGCGAAGAATATCGCGAATCCGACGAGAAAATGGATGTAAAACGCGGAGAAATCGGCGAAAAATCGAAAGGAAAACACTCTAGAGAGAGAGAGAGGAGGAGTTTTCGGTGGTGTGGAAGTAAGGAAATAGGGTTTCAAGCCCTATTTTATAACACCCGTGGCAAATTGGCAAAACTGCCCCCGATCAGGCATTTTCTGCCGGTCGGCACTTTTTTGTGCCGACGGATGAGTTTAGGCAGCCGGTGGCAGCCGGTGACCTTCCCACCCAGTCGGTGATGTTCCCTGGGCCTTGTTTAGGCTAAATGAGGGGTTTCTGGTCTTCATAGCTCAAGAAAGTGCAAGAAAGTGCATCCCCGATGCTTAACCGGCTTCCGTTTTGACTTCGGACCGTGTCTACTCTGTGTAACACTCAGAATCAAGCAAAGATTGTATCCTTTTGTCTTTTATAAGATTCAAAAGTTGTCCCGTGTGCGTTGCATACGTCATTCGCGTTGTCTAAACACATCGCGCTATCTTGTGCATCATATTGCATTTGGCATGCATTCATCGTGCCGTTTGGCGCACCCTCATTTTGCATTTCGTTGCACTTTGAGGCACGCGTACCTCATTGCACTCCATTTTCCATCCTTTGAGGCACGCGTACCTCATTGCACTCCATTTTCCATCCTTTGAGGCACGCGTACCTCATTGCACTCCATTTTCCATCTTTTGGGGCACGCGTACCTCATTGTACTTCATTTCTCATTTTACATTGGCATACGTATCTCACGTGTGTTATGCATTTTGCAGCCCGGTCTGGCGAGACCTTAAACACGCACGGTCTAGGAGACCTTAAATCCTTAGGAGGTGCAAGACCTTCATTCGCGTTGTCTGAACGCATCACGCTGTTTAGTGCATCTCATTGCATTTTACATGCATTCAATTGCACTTTTTTTTTTTTTTTTTTTTTTTTTTTTTTTTTTTGCACATCGCATTGTTCTGTGCATCACGGTCTAGGAGACCTTAAATCCTCTGAAGGTGCAATTCCTTTGGTGTTTGTCGTGCCCGAACGACTTTCGGTGGTCTGGTAAAGCCACCTGCCTGTGTTCGCGGTGAGTTCCTAGAAGACCAATGGGGACGGTGAAAACTAGAGTTCAAATGGCTCATGCCTAGAGCGTAAAGGTTTGGAATTTTCGAGACTAAAGTCTGGTTTAAATACCCAGGGGGTGTACCCTCGGCTTGAAATCTGTATGGAAGCCCCATAGGTTGAGGTGACATGTCTGCGCCTCAATTCTGAATACTGAACCAACCTAGTATATCGCCCTGTTGGTAAGATAGGGAAAGCTGCAATCATAGCCATTGCGTCATAGTGCATTGTCATGCATCATTGTAAATACTGCATATGTCATGCATTTCAAAACAAAAAAAAAAAACCCATGCATATGTCCTGCATTTCATTGTAATATAGTGTATATGTCATGCATTTTCCGTAAAACATCCATATCCATTGCATTGTAGCTTGCATGCATCCATTGCATCACCTCCATCTATGGCTTGCACCTTTCCTTGTTGAGCGTGGTCTGGTATGTGCCCATATTTTTTGTGTCGAAACACAGTTGTCGAGCTTTTGTGTCCGAGCCTTGAGGGTAGCGGCACCGCTTACATGTTAGATACGGTTTGTATGCGTACATGCCTTTCCTAGGCAAAATACGGTTTGGCCGCGTCGTATCCATTGTATCCATATCCATTGCGTTGTAGCTTGCATGCATCCATTGCATCACCTCCATCTATGGCTTGCACCTTTCCTTGTTGAGCTTGGTGCGGTATGTGCCCATATTTTTTCGTGTCGAAACACGGTTGTCGAGCTTTTGTGTCCGAGCCTTGAGGGTAGCGGCACCGCTTACATGTTAGATACGGTTTGTATCGTACATGCCTTTCCTAGGCAAAATACGGTTTGGCCGCGTGCCATATCCATTGTATCCATTTCCATTACATTGTAGTGTAGTTATTGCGTCCGCATTAGGATCATTATTCTCCCCCGGTAGTCGTTTCCCCAGTTATGTCATTCCACCCAATACTTGTTCTTGTGTCCGTGCGAAGTACTCATAGATCAGACATCGTTCTATGGGAGACGGACTTGTTACCTCCATCAATCTATTTGACATTTGTGCGGTTTCGAACCGTTCTGGTTTGAATCATGATTCAATTGCCCTGCATATAGTCCGCATTGCATATAGTTTCAATTGCATTGCATTATTAGTTGCATTATTGTTGTATATATTGCATATCATTTTGCATATCATTTAGCATTCGCATTGCATATGTCATGCATGTACACTAACAATATTGTACCTGTTAAGTTTACTTTCTTTGCAGGCACGATATTGTATGTATGGCTCATTTGAGGCCGGTGCAACCGGACGAGTCGCACAGGTATTGTATCCTCCGTGTGAGACGTATTGAGAATTGCATAATTCTCTTACATCCTTTCTGCATTGTAGTGTAGTCTGGTGTATGCTAGCTTATAACTGTTGCATGCGTGCTTCATTACAGCTTTCTTTGCATGATCATAAGTTATGCTCGGCCTTTTGCATCATCAGTTGCATCTTGCCCCTGCCTACGGGCGCATACCTTATCTACGGCTTGTATGCCTGTACTTGAACTACGCTGGTTTGATTCCTTAAGGGATACGTAGGCAGCTTGCGAGTTCAACCATTTGCGCTTTGTATGATTGTCCAAGTCTTCGGCCTTGTCAAAAATGGGTCATCTCTAGGCTTTGATATTCACTCCCGTCATTGTTATGACTTTCGAGTTCTGTCAAAGAGGGGCAACTGTAGACACCCCATTTTTGACCGTTCTCAAGACTCGGACGTCACCGTTTGAACACTCGGTGATCATCCATGTGTGTGTTCGTTTGGAGTTCCTGGAGTTCTCGGCTCGCGCGCCTTGCCTCAGGACTTCCGAACTTGACCGTTTTGTGTCGGTTTGCACAGACACTGTGTTTTTGCCTTAGAGGGGCAGGGAATGCTTTGTGAGGCATTCCCACACACCACCGGCTGTGGCTAGAGGCCACCGGCTGGCTGTAGTTGCCACCGGCACTATTTTGTGCCGGTCGGCACTCTTTTTGGCAAAATGACCATTTTGCCCAGCCGACCACTTTACAGCTGCTTTCTGAGATATTTTCAGACAGCTGTTTAGCTCTTGTTTCCCCTCCATACACGTGTATGGAGGGATGAGCCCTTGGATGACTTAGTTTGTAAGTCTTTGTTGCCTATAAGAGAGAGGGCTCTTCTCTTGGCTCAAGGGTTAGCAAATTTAGAGAGTTAGAGAGAAAAAGAGAGAGAGAAGCTCTGGTTTTTCTAGGGTTTGAGTTGCATACACCTTCTATCTCTATCCTTCTCTTGTGTGTCTAGGTGTTTTGTGCCTTACTATTGCATACAAACACCTAGTGTTTCACCTTCTCCTTGCAACTGAGGTTCTAAGGGCTGGTTTTTGAAGTTCTTGACTGGTTTGGAGCTCAAGGAACCAACAACTTCAACATTTGTAAAGAAAAGCTTCAAGGGTAAGAAACTCACTTTATTTACCCCATTTTTGCACTCCATTTTTGCCTAGCTTAAAACAATTTTTGTGCTTAGTCCATAACACATAAAAGTTTTGTTTTTTAAGCCTCTCTATTGTTTATTAAGAGTGCTTGGTGGTTTGGGTAGGTTTGACCACCCTTAGGCCTTGAAAGGGCCCCTTTTGTGCCATTTTGGTTGAGATCCGAGACTTTGGTGCTTGGGCCTCTCCACCACTGAAATCTTGAGGGATTTCAGTGGTGGAGATGGTGCCATAAAGTCTCCAAAAGGGGAGGGCCACCCCCTCTCCTTGATGTCCTTGAAAAGGGCAAGATTTGGCTTCTTGAATGAGCTTATGCTTGAGTGTGTGTTGAGCATGCCTTGGTTGTTTTCCATGCTTATATTACCATGATATAACATGTTTCCAAGTTGGTTTTGGTCTCCTAAGCATGCTTAGTATAGTTGCCTTGTAATGCCTTAATATTGCCTTAACATGCCTAGGTTGTATGCCTTTGTTTTTAGCATGCTTTAGGCCTAGATCCATGAAGATTTTGTGCTCATATTATCATGTTTTAGGTCTGTCCATAAGTATTTTGGTCAATCTTAGCATGTTTAATATAGCCCCTTTGCATTTGGCTTGTTGGCCTAAAGGGCATGAGTGTGTAACATGCCATGCTTGCATTGTTTTGATGATTTGGAACCATTTCATATGCTATTTCAGTCCCTAGAGGTGCTTGTATGTTTACATTGCATGTCTCTTTGTGACTTCTTAAGCTTGTGTTAAATGCTCCATGTTTTGGTCATGTTGCATGCCCTTAATTTCAAGCTTCTTAGATGCCATCTAAGTGGTCCTTTGGGCCTATTTTGACATGCTAAAACTCTGTTTTAGGTTGTTCAATGCACGCCATGTGTGTTTGTGTTAGGTGTGGTTTGATGCCCTATTGGCTTGCCTTAGCCTAAGACCATTTACATGGTTTGTTTGGCATGCTTTATTGTATGATTTGGCATCATGTTTTGCATGAATTTCAGAGCCTTTAATGCATGCTAGTTGTCCATGTTTGGCCTCTTTAAGTGTGCTTGAATGTTGCTTGTTTATGCCTTGGGTTTGGTACCTTAACATGTGCATGTGTGTGTGTGTTTAGTCCCCAATTGTAGGCATTTTGGCCACTGATTTTAGGCCTTTTTGAGTTGCCTAATTCATGTCTAAGTCCACCCCCCATGTGATTTGCATGCTTGCCTTATATGCTTGTTCGCATGCTTGCATAAGTGCATCACATTGTCCATATTGCATGCCTAGTTGACATGCTTAGGGCTTCATCACATTAACATGCATGCCAAGCCTCTTGAAGTGAGTTTGATAGAGGTTTGGTACCACTTTGGTTTGTGTAATTTGCATGCATTTGAAATCGAATTTGCACTCTTGATTCTTAGGGCCATCATGCATGGAAATGCGTGATTGGTGGTCCGGGAATCGAGGCACATGCCCCTTTGAGTCACTAACATGATAAGGGATGTGTTTGGTGCATAAATGGCTTGAATTGTATTGTCATGCATAGATTTCCCTTCTGCTGCTGTGAGTTGCAGGGTTTTGCAGGCATTCAGTGCCGGCCGGCACTATTTAGTGCCGACCGGCAGTCAACAAACAGCCGATGGCTTCTTTTTGTGCCGGTGGGCTCCTCCTTCGGTGGTCTGTCTACCCAGGTGGTACTCCCGGTGCTCGAGAGGCACTCCAGGATTTTGGCAATTTTCAGAGGAGGAGGGCGAGAAACAGAGGCAATCCTTGCATGGCGGTCACGATTCGAGCGATCCCGAACGCCGCATTTGAGCCCTCTTCCGAGCGTTCTTGCTTTAATTAACTTAGTTAATTTGTTAATTAATTTAGTTAATTTGTAATCTTTTAATTAGCTTGCGTAGTTAATTATCTGTATTATTCTTTTGGTCCCTCCGAGCGAGGGCAAATTTGTAATAAGTGTGTGTGAGTGGGTGTATGTCTTCCAATCCCCATTTCTTTCTCCCTTTTATTTACCCGCTTATGATGGTAGATTAGGGCACGTTTATTTTAGCATACTTTATGCAATGTATGTGTGCATTCACGCATTTGTTTACATGCACCGGGCTCGGTACATCATACAAACTGCATAGCAATTTTCATTTCAAATTGAATACATGCTACTCACGCATTTCACATGCCACGTTTAGGGTTAGCCGAGCCTACTCTAAATTGCATCTATGCCTGTGTTGCATTAGCCACTTAACATGAACTAGGTCATGCATGTTTGCTAACCGGGTTATTGTTTTGGCACGGAGTACGATGTAAGTATTTATGCTTTAGCATATCGCATGCGTGTGAATGTTAACATGACAGTATGCTTACCATGCGGCTAAATGCTTATGTGAGATAAACTGTTTGAATGCCTGTGGGTGGAGGTTGGATTGCTTGAGTTGGGACAACTCATTGGAATCCGTATTTTAGCCTACTTGCGAGTAGCAAAATCTAACACGTTTTTCGAGACAAAACGGATATGCAATGTTTATTTCCAAATTAGGCAATCTAGTGTATACTTGTTTGCCGTGCGCATAACATAGTAATTCTAGGCTAATAATTGGAATAAGAGCATGTAATGTTTTCAAAAATGGATATCATGGTTAGTAGAGGCCGGTCTTCGGACCGGGCGAAAGGAATGCTCAGCTGACCTTCCCTAATCGTACCCAAGCTCGAGCCAAGACCACTTTGGTGATGACCGGACATGTGGCCTTGACACAGTCGTGGTTCCTAAATTTCCCATTTTAAAATATTTAGGTGGCGACTCTGTAATCTGGCAAAGCAGTCCATGTTTGGCACTACTTTTTCAAAAATCTGTTTTCTCAAACGATTTGCTAGAGTTGGACTCTTTGGTTCAAGATTTAAGAACCGCAACAAACAAAAAAATCGAGTCCGAACTGTAGCGCGAGGTCCCCCGCGGGCTTGTTACAACTGGGAGCACGAATTTCATGCTTGAGCGCCAGTAACCCCGCTCGAGCGTGAGTTCAAAATCTAGAATTTCCATATTTGAACCTCAAGCTCAAAACTCAAATCCAAAGCATCAAATTCGATCCTTTTGGGCTAATTTTCTGGAAAACATTTGTAAACTCATAGAACAACATGTTTCAAAACTCAATTTGAGAAATCAAAGCCCAAAGCTAGTTCAATTAAATACATTTTCAAACCAAACTTCCATACACAAGATGAACTTGAAACATGCATGAATTTAAACACTTCAAAGCTTCAAATGCTAGCTCAATTTGAGCCAATTCTTTCAAAACCAAGATGAATTCATGGACTTAAACAGAATTATGAACATGCATGTAACATTTTTCCATGAAAACAACTTAAAACTCAACCATACAAACATGCATGCATGAATTCTAACTCAAATCAACATATGAGGCTATTTCATGACTCAATCCACAAATTTTGACATGAATCATGTAAGAACAAGCTCAAACCATAAACAAGAGGGTAATTACACTACCTTAGGTCTTGAATTATAGGCAAGGAAGCTTAATTAGCGATCTACACTTCTATTTCTTCAATTTCCAAGCAATTCAACAAGATGTAGCCAAATTCTCTCCTACTTCTCTCCCTCTCCCTCTCTATTTCGGTGGAGACATGAAATGAGCTGATGAAATGTTTTTGTTCAAGTGTGTATGAAGATCAAAATGTTTAACTAGTGGCCACTCACAATGGCATTAAGGTAAATAAGTCTAACTATGCAATTTAGCTTAATTCAATCTAATTTCGTCATACCAAATCACATTTTAATTAAATACACCATAAATTCACATAAATTATGATTAACACATATCACTAATCAATTTCAGATTCGGCCACCGGTAAGGTCGTTAATTTGCAGTTTAAACATAAAACATGAACAGATAATTAAATAGTCAAACAGATAGACATGCGATTTAACTAATATACTCAGTCAATTCAGTTCTAGATTTCAGTCAGTCAGTTCAGTAGTTCAATCAATTCAATTATCAATCATAATCAGTCTCAGTTTAGCAGTAATCAGTAGTTTGTCGGTAAACAATGGTGAGGGTTATTACAATACTATAGGCATCCAATTTGGCTTCTTGATTAAAATTTTTCCTTTATTTTCAAGCATAATTTTGTTCCCAATTACAATTAATTTCTGATACATTTTTTGTTTTTTCGTTACACTGTCTTACTAGTTTTGTAAATTCATGTCACGTGTGTCTACAAATTTAAAAACTTGACTATGAACAAAAGGTAGATAACACAAAAAAATTACGCATGGGAACAAAAGCAAATTTTCTGAACACTGTTTATGAAAAATTATACCAAAAAAAGGTGTCTCTTTTTTTTTGAAATGCACACATACACTTTCCTGAACACAAATAAATTTTTTGGGTGAACCAAAAAAAAGAGAATCATAAACGTAGGCCCGTTTGTCTTTGTGCCAACTCTCACAAACAAGTGAACTTCTTGAAATGCAGGAAAATGTAGCCACCACCACCAAAGATCAACTCTCTTTGTACCTTTCATTTGTCTATATAATCATATGTTGACAGTGGGGTTGTTTTGTACACTCTCTTTCCTTTAAACTCGTTCATTTTCCATATTTCTTGCAGAAGTTGCGTGCTTACATTTGTACATAGCACCCATTTTATTTTTGCATATTTTATGTTTAGTTTTTTAGAAATGCAGATAACGCTAGTCCTAGTCACATCGTGCCACGTATTCAATCCCAGGAAGCTATCGGTGAAATTGCACGGGAAATGGTGGTCGAAACTGGTCACAACTTGATAGAGGCGTTGTAATGCCCTCAAAAGTACAGGATAAGACAACCATCCATATAACCCATAATCATAGAAGAAATCTTATATTTCATTTATCAGAGTCTTACTTACAAAAGATATTACATGCTTAAAACAAAATAAATGCCCTACGGGCTTATAGCTTTCCAAGTATAAACTTGGTTACAACAAAAGAAGAGCTCTAACTCTATACATAAAAAGCCCTCGGCTTGAATTTACATGTAACATCAACAAATAATAAAAGGGAGTCTTCAACTCCTAACCTTCCAAGCTAAGGCCTTGGAGGCGGCATGTCACATGTACCTGAAAAATGATGTCCCAAGTAGGGTGAGCCAAAGCCCAATAGAAATATGCTAAACCAAATATAAGAAATGAATAAAACATTAGCATTCGACAAATGGTTAACACTTGTAAACCAACTTACACCCTTTTCGTAGCTTAACAACATTTATATCCATATTTCAAACCACTTCTATTTATTTATCCAAATAAATTCATAATGCATGGTTCATCATTTATTCAAACAATTCATAATGAGACTACAACTCATATTATCAACATTTCAATTATCAACAATTTAAAATGAGACTACAACTCATATAATCAACATTTCAATCATCAACGCCATTCAAACGTATTTAAGATTTCGGGATTTTCACCCTGGACACTCCGACCAACTTAGTTATCAATAGAGTCCATTCCCTATCTCCTCCCAAACAGTGGAGTACATCCCCTATCTCCTCCCAAACAAAGATACATATGCAATGTATTTAAACACTTAATTATATACAATGATCAATTAAAGCACATATTCAATGTGTTAATCCAACCGTCATATTCAATGACATAATTCAATTGATTAGTTTCAATTTACATAATCATCATGCAGTTCTACAATAATCATGACTATCCTCTACCGATAGCCCAAAACAATTATCTCTAAACAGGTAAATAAATCTATCAAACAAATAAATTATTACATTTTCCATAGGTAAGTGATTTATCAATCCAACTACACCATTTAATCACAATTTCCTCTAATTTCATAATTCTTAAACCAATTTCATATTTATACCAAATAATTCATCTGATTTCCAATTAGGGAAAATCTTCCCCTTTTCAAACATCAAGTCCCAAATACTTAATTCCATCAATTATACACAATTAAACCCAATCTCAAGACCTCATATACACAATGGAGCCTAAAGACATGAAAAACCCTCTTTTATAATTTCAAATCAAACCCTCACTTTGCCCAAAATTACCAAACACCACCATCTATGCAAAATAACCAACATTTATGTCAAAACTTATAATAAGGAGTAGTTTATCCCCACCTCAAAGTCAGAAGCTCAAAGGAGAAGAAGGATGAAACTCAAGATGCTCCAAATCCACACTTTTTCGGATCAAAGTAAAGCCCACGCAAAACTCTAACTTTCTTACAAAGTGACTAGGGTAGAAACACTCTAAATCAAGTGTATTTGTAGAGAGAAAGGGTGTTTTGAGAGGGAGAAAGAGTCGGATCTAGGGTTTGGAGTGAAATGGGGATGAAAAAGTGATGTAGAATCATGCTACTATGAACTTATATATACAAGGCTCGCTCGAGCGAATGAGTGGTCGCTCGAACGACCAGACACAAGAGGACCTCGCTCGAGCGAACAATACAAAGCTTCAGGTCTACAACGCAGAAGCACGGTTGAGCGCAAGAGTTCTCGCTCGAGCGAAGGAATACCTCAACATAGAGCTCGCTTGAGCGTAAGAAGGCTCGCTCGAGCGAAGAATGCCATCATTCAGGTCTAACAGAGACGCAAACGCACGCTCGAGCGCAAGAATGCTCGCTCAAGTGAAGAGACACACCACGGAAAGCTCGCTCAAGCGCAAGAAGCTTCGCTCAAGCGAAGAAGCAAATACACAAGGCTCGCTCGAGCGAAAAAAGCCTCCCTCGAGCGAAGATGCCAAATTCTGGGCAGCAACCATTTGTTTCAACTCTCAACCAACCTGTTACCAATCCCAACCAACACATCCCAAAACTCAAATACAAGGAATTAAAGGATGGAAACAAGACACAGACAACAACATACAACTACGGAACTCGAGTCTGAAACACAACAAATGACGAGGAAAATCGGGATTGCTGTAGGCGTTGAACGCTGCAGGTAGATATTATTACCATCATTATCACAAAGTCCCTCGAAATACATCAATACTTTCGAGACGTTTATGGATGTATGAGTTGTTTAACGGCCACCAAGGCTGGTTTGAAGATGCTGTTAGTATGTCCAAACCAGTGTTCTTCTTGTTATGTGACGCGCATCATAGTTTTGGATTGACACTACCACAGCGAGAGTAGGTGTTCCGTTGGAAGAGAAGGTAGCCATTTTCATTTGTGTATTGCAGGGAATGGATTGGAAAGATTTGCAAGAACGGTTCTAACACTCGAAGGAGACAGTGTCACGCAATTTCTATGAGGTTTTGCAAGCTATGGTACCATTCACATCGGTTCATAGTAGGAGTCTTACGCTCGAGCAAGTGTAACAAGGGGGCCACCCACATTTACAATCACAACGGCGGTACCGGCCATTCAAGGTGACAATTTCCATAAAATTTTAAATATAACAATGGCGACATATACCTTGAATTTTTATTTATACTTTCTGCATAATGGTGCATTGCGTAGGACTGCATCGGTGCACTAAACGGCACGCACGTAATGGCTCGTGTCTCGCAAGAGTACGCCACTTCGTACTATGGTCGGAAAGGCGTCCCAACACAGAACATACTGGCCGTATGGGACTTCGATTTGTGCTTCACGTTTGTGTCAGCCGATTGGGACGGGAGCATGCACGACAGCAGGGTGTTGCACTACATGACAACCGAGCCTAAACATCGCTCCCCACACCCCGCACCTGGTAAAAATTATTTAACATTTAACAAAGTAGTATAATTTTAAAATAATAGAAGAAAAATTATGACATCATACTTGCTCTCGTAAAAAAAAAATGATAAAATTACTAATTATAGTTGGTAATTAATTTTGTTTAAAAAATTAAATATTTAAAAAAATTGTGATAATGCGAACATGTCCACATGATACTGCGAACATACACAATATCATTTTATAAAAAAAAATTGTACATAAACAAATTGATGAAATAAATTAATTTGAAAATTTTCTACATCCAAACAAAATATTTAAAACTACTATTTACAACAACTAGAAATGTAATTTCAAAATTGTTGTATTTGACAAGACAATGTATTGACAAAAAAAGTATTTCAGAACAAAATAAATAGTAACACAATAATAGCAAAATTATTTTTTTGAAAAAAAAAACTAAAAAATTATTGAATGGCCAGTTGTATTTATTTCACCCAATAAAATTGTAGGTGGAAAATATAGTATATGAAAATCAAAATTAATTGAAAAACAATAACTTGTTTGAAAAATGATTTCAAAAAAATAACTGACTTCAAAAAAATATATTTGTTACTAATAATTTTAAATGTCAGTTTAAAAACAATGTAAACTTATGATTTGACACTACGATTTTTTCTAAAATTATTGTAGGTGACAACCATTTACAAACCAAAAAAACTCTTTTCGAACGTTGTTTTATTGGCAGTAATTTTGAGTTTTGTAGTTATAAACTGCAAACTGACAACCAAATGGGCACGAACTTAAAATTTCTGAATAACATCTCTGTGTTCGTTGCAGGAAAATATTATTCGGTGGATAGCAGCTATAGCAACAAAACAGGGTACGTAGCCCCATACAAGTGGTACATGTATCACCAAAATGCCCATCGGAATCGAAGACCACAGAATGAGTTCGAACTGTTCAATAAGGCACATTCGTCATTGCGTAGTTGTATCGAGTGGACATTCAGTGCGTGGAAGTCGAGGTGGGGGGTATTGCGAAATATTCAGAAGTTGAGTTTCTCTAATCAAGTGACCTTAGTATGTGCATCAATTGTGTTACATAACTTCATATGCCAAAACAGTCAAATTGATGAGGTCATGCTTGCTATCTTAGATAGCACTAAATACGTGGCCCCCAAAATGCTCGACCACGATGAATACGCACGGGTTGTCGATGTGATCGAGGAAAGGGACTCCGCCCCCGCAATGGCAGTTGTACAAGCGAACATTACGTACCAACTAAGACGGCAACTGAACACGAATATTTGAAACATTAATGTTGGTTAAATTTATAATGTGTGTAACTGAGATTCAAATTTATATTATCATATCTTCTTAAAAAATGTTTGGTTTTAATATTATGATGTCTTCGGTAAATTACATTGTGAACGAATTTTATTTGAACAGAAAGTATGTCCAATCATTAACATATAAAATACATGAAGGATGTACGTCCAATAATTGTGTGATAACATTTGAAAATGTTTTTTAGAAGCAGCTTCTATAAAAACAAATCTGTGTTGAACAAATTTGAAAAAACACATACCAAAAAAAAAAAAAAAAAAACGCAATAAATTTGTTTTGCTTGTTTGAATTTGTAATACTTTTTAGCAGGAACTTAATACAGTGTTGTATCCATTTTTAGGCTACATATGTCCAAAAAACGCTGTTCAAAACAAAATGAAAAGAATAAAAAAAAAAAAAAATTGTTGAACAACTTACAACAGCATTGTGCATGACCAGCTAATAAAAAAGGAAAACAATTAAAAAAAAATCAAAACGAAAAGAATGAAAACAAATTTGTTAAAACGAAAACAATAAAAGAAAAAGGAAAAGAATTTTTTAAAAAAAATTAAAAGGAAAAGAATAAAAAATAATGAATAAAAAGAGGAAACAATCCAAAAAAAAATTTGCACAAAAATGGAGCAAAATACAAAAAAAAAGTGATAAAAAAAAGGAAAACAATAAACCAAAATTAATAATGTTAAAAGGAAAAGAATAAAAATAAAATAAGAATGTTAAAAGGAAAAGAAAAAAAAAAGGAAAAGAATAAAAAAAATATTGACTAAAAAAGGAAAAGAATAAAAAAAAATTAATGAAAAGAATGAATAAAAAAACGAAAAGAATAAAAAAAATTAATAATGTTAAAAGGAAAAGAATGAAAAAAAAATGAATAAAAAAGGAAAAGAATAAAACAAATAATAACGTTAAAAGGAAAAGAATTAAAAAAATAAATTCTTTCAAAAAGGAAAATAATAAAAACAAATATGTTAAAAGGAAAAGAATTAAAAAAAAAATGACTATAAGAAAAAAAAAATGATGGTAAAAGGAAAAGAATGAAAACAAAAAATAGTGAATAAAAAAAAAATTAAAGCTCAACCACATGTGGACTTTTCCCCTTAGATGAAAATTCTCCCCATTCGATGAACTCGCCCCCTTTCTGTATATACTGTCGACTTGCTGTTGGCGAGTGGAATTTTTTTATATTTGGATGATAGATTCTGCTATTGGTTCCAGTGAGATCGAAAAATCTCGGGTTGGAGGTTTGGATCTTCTTCCTGCATTGAACCATGGCATGGAGGTGAGGGTTTCCATCTTCGTGGAGCTCTCTGGTGACAAGTATGTAATATGGCTGACAGCCTAGTTGGAGAAGGGATTGGAGGAGTTCTAAGAGTTGTTCTTTTGGGCATGGGCATTGTGGGTAAGTGAGGAAAACATTTTTGGCATAAAAACGGAAAGAGGCTTGGCGAGGCATTTTGTAGTGCTAAACAGTGAACTCACACTAACTGTACAAGGCCTCCCTATTAGTTAAAAAACCTGGTGTGAATGGTGTCACTGGGGGGGGGGGGGCGTTGTATTAATATTACCAGCGCCCTCCCTCACGCTGATTTGGGCCGTCCATTGATGTACTTATGGACACGTGTATGGATGTGATTAAAAGGAAGTCACACCCAGGCCGAGGTGTGAGTGGTGTGAGTACTTTTGATTCCTTTGCCAGATAGTGCTATACACGTGTCGCTTTTCTGGTGGTTTGCGCGGTTGTAAAGATAAGATGTTGTCAGAATGATAAACATAAAGCGAAAACAGGAAAATAAATGTGTTTAAATTATTTTGAATGGGGAATATTCGTCCTTACATGCGGCCAGTTTTGCTATATATTTGGTACCATAAAATATTTTATGGCAGAAAGGAATATGCTTTTGCAGTGGGATAGCTATTGTGGTGAAGTTGCTTTCTGGTACCTTGTTTCGTCCCTCGTTTTCTTTTTGTCTTTTTTGTTGATTTATTTGGTATACAATGTTGTACTCCTTAGAAGAGTATTCCGAGAATTACAGGCAGTTCATTCAAATGTATGTAGATCACTTTTTGATGTGGCAAATAGGACTATAGGAAGAGAGCCGACGATCAGCTCTGGCGAAGTTTGTTCTGGTGTACGAGGAGCAGTGGGCAATTATATCAAAGCTAAGTTATCTAAACATAAGGGTTAGCAGAGGTAAGAGAATCTGCAGAATTTGTAGGATAAAAGATTTGGAGTGTTTTATAAAAAATGAAAGGAATAGGAAGCAGCCAATATCGGACCCCCCTTGCGTACCGGAGGTCAAGGACACCGGCGGTCAGTGGATATAAGCATAGTTACAGTGGTCGTCCACCTTTTAAGTCGGCGTATGTTCACCGACGGTACGTTCAGAATATTTCGCGTTATATTAAGAAAACTAAAGGGGAGTAAGAAAGTTGTAGCTGTACGATGAACAATTAATGGACGTTAAATTTGATAATAAAAGTGTGGCGAGATTGCTTAATGGTATTGAGTTAGGTAATAAGAGATGCTCGTCAATCAAACAAGATCGTGGTTAAGGGTATAAAATTAATTGGGAATGTTCAATTGGGACAAGATACTAAAGACGGAGCTGTGGTCCACCACATATTGTTTTTCATCATAAGTGATAATAGTCCGTCAGATTTCGTCGCCACACCTGACAAGATATTTATTGGAGTTGGCAAGGGTAATCCTGAGACCTGGATTGTTGATCTTGACCAGTCCGACCGGTTTCGGATGCTAAAGAAAATAAGATCCAAGCTCGTTGGTGGCAAGGACAAAGAGTACGTTCGTCACGGGATAGAAGTTGTGGACCGGTTCTTCCCAATTAATGTTTGGACAGACTACAAAGATACGCTGCTGAGAAATGTTGGAAGTATTCAAAAGGGTGCACTACAACAAAATTGACTTTTTACGGCTTGCAATGCATGCCGTAAAAACTCTTTCACGGCATGCACACAAATGTTGTTATATGACATGCCGTGGAAAGTTGAGCATCATTTACGGCATGCAGGTAAAGTTGTAAAAGGTAATAAATTAAACATCAATGACATACTTTGTATGTTGTATATAACTTTTTACGACATTTTTATCATGTCATAAATTATCATACTTTCCATGACATAATTTTGCATGCCGTAGAAGATTATTTTTAATATATTTATGGCATACTTTGTATGCCGTATATAGTATTTTACGACATTTTCTTGCATGTCATAAATCATCACATTTTTCACGACATAATTTTGTATGTCGTAGAAGGTCATTTTTAATATATTTATGACATGCCTTGTATGCCGTATATAATCTTCTACGACATTTTCTTACATGCCATCAATCATTACACTTTTCACGACATAATTTTGCATGCCGTAGAAAGTTATTTTTAATATAATATATATATATAGGAACATGACCTTGCCTAACCATATGTAGACAATAGCTTATAAAATGCAACCTGTTACAAACCAAGCAGAAGCAACAATTATGAAGTAAGCAAAAAAATCTAATATCCATACACCAAACTACCTGCATACTAACTTTTATCCTCAACTTCTACCATATCAAGCTGATAACAACCTCAAACATACAAATCAAAAAAAATATCCAAATCATCAGATTCACTAATCTCCAAAATACACCTTTAAACATCCAAATAGTATAACTACAACTTGTAAATCAATATTTTTCAAAAGATTATACATATATTTATAATTATTACACATACCTCATGCCCTAAACAAAATTTTCAGCTTCAAATCACGAGAACACAAATTGAGCCTAAAGAACTTAATACATTTATTAACCCTAACCACAATCTTGCCTTGAGGCCTACCCCTAGTGCATAGATCCAATGAATGTTCATTGTGTTTTAATGCCATCTTAATCCAACATATAGAAAATGTCATGTCAATGGGCTTCCAGGCTAGTGGCATCTCCCCACCTCTTATGCAAGGGAGGTCGAGGATTCCAGATGGAATGCTACTAATCAAAGCCGAGTTCCACAATGCTCGAAGCACGAAAACTGGTGCAAAATCATATCGGGTAGGAGATTACGTGTTGCATATCAGTAATCAGCTTATGAGTTTTCTCAACGTTGCTTCAGCTCGCTACTCAAATTTTGGTAGGGCCCATTCATGCTGAATTATGTCAAGACCATCTTTCTCAGCACCCAAACTCTAAAATGAATAACACAAAAGGTAAGTAAGGATCCATTCATGATTCAAAGTCTTGTAACGAACCAACCTATATCCCACTTAATTATCCAAAAGGTGACACAAAGCTGAGGTTAACAAATACTATCGAACCATATTCTGTGTCTAGATAATAAATTGTACACAAAATAAACTACTCTCCCCACATTCCACAGAAAAATATCAATTGTTAATTTGACTGTGCCCCATCAATTTGTCGATCAGGCTATGGCTACTTTGTCTGTTGCATTTCCACCCCAATCATCCAAGTGTTTTTCAGATGCCCAGAATCTGGATAACTATTCTGCCTAGCCCATGCTAACCTAATAGATCTGGACAAAAAATCCATTCATAGCAAGTTAACAACACAAGCTACTTTAGCTCCCATCCCAGACCCTTACCTCATGCAAATTTATCAACTGATAATATATATTTTTTCTGTTCTTGTTTTTTTTTTTTGTTTTTTTTTTGTTTTTTTTTTTAACAGCGAGCTTGTTTACATAATTAAAATTATGTCACTCTTCACATAGAGGATAGATGAGTAAAAATGATTACTTTTATTTTTTAATTTGAACTTAACATGACACTATTGTTGTTATCTTTTGTGCCTATGGTTTTGTTGCCTCTAGTAAAAATCAAGTCCGTAACTTATTAACTGTTTGATGGGTCCAGAACAGGGTAATAATTCAGAAATTTCAGAGCCAGAACACAAAGAAGAACCATTCTACAGAATAGCTCTTTATTGGGCCAAAGTGGAAAGCAGAACCAATAAATTTAGCAAATTGCATCTCATTGTGTATTTCCATCATTTCACCAGAGGACGAAATTTCAAATTCAACCAAGAAAAAAGGGGGAACTAACCTCAATTATGCAGAAAGTCAGATGAATTAAATGGTTTACATATTCCAACTTGTCCATGAGATAGAATGTTAGCTTGTTTACAAAAAGCATCATTTTCCTGCTCATAGTAAGTGGAATTTGGGCCAAACTGATCAATTCCTGCAAATTTGGCTTCAGTTTTCCTTGAATCTGGCATATTAGCAAAAGCCAGATAGTTGAACACCAAGAAAAACTGCGAAGTGCAGTAATTTTCCTATTCAAAGATTAGAGCCGAATTAACAGCTGATGAAAGCACCATATGGTAGCTTCTTTGGGTTCAGATTCATAACTGTGACATAAACCATGGAAGGAAAATGAACTCGTAAAAATGTGGAGTATATTATACGCTTTTACGCTTTTTATAGAAGTCCAATATATCTAGCAAAGCAAATTATAGAAAACCCGTAATATGCAAAACCATACATGTGTATCATATTTTATCCAAATAATGCAAGATGCAAGCCAAAGCCTCGACACACAAAACCATAATTGTATGACATCCTACATAGTATCTACAACGAGCTTGTTCAACAATAAGAAAAGGAGGAAAAAAGCGTAAAATTTCTCGTGAATCGATGTTCTATCTCAAGATTGAATAAGACTTGTAGCAGAAAGGAAAGGTTTGGTGTGTACAAAACTTGCGCTAACTAGCAAACTGTTAGATGTGCATAAAATCTAAAATTCCATGCACAATCAAGCATATACTGAAATTCGAACTCCCCAAAGCAGTTCTGGAAACAAAAGCATTAAGACATAATTGATAAATCTATCCAGATATAATTTGCTTACTGATTACCTCTTCAACTCTAAATGCAAATTGTAGCTTCCATTGAAGTGTCAGAGTTTGGAAAGTAACAGAGCTAGTTGTTTATCAGATACCTTGACATCAACACATGCTCCTAGCGATGCTGCAAGTCTTGCAGCTAATTGATGCATACACTGGCAGAGGAAGGGAAACAAAAAGAAATAGAGTTGATAGGTGAAACAGGTGTTCAGAAGAAGAGAATAGAGGTCACAATAACCACCACCCGCTTCACACAATTACCCACAGAGTGGGTGACTGGGGATACCCTCTGCAATATCATATAAGAAACCTGCAACACAAGCTCATGTCAGCACTTTTACAAGAAATAGAGTTGTTTTTACTGTCTTATTTGAGTGCCAAACTTTTCCTCCTAATATATGGAATCTCCCATTCAAATCATTATGATGATCATAACACACTTTAGTAATCACACCCTAACTATTTGATGATTCATTTGCTAAAAGAAAATGCGATCTTTAACTTGTAGAAATAATACATGAAATGGCAAGTCCTATTCATCATAATTGACAAAGCAGTGGCTTAAAACCAAAATTAATCCAAAATGAGTATCACCCAAATTGCAATGATATTGGAGTTGATCTACAAACTATACACACTATTATAAGATTGCAGAAAATGGATCAAAAAGGGAAAGAGCAATCTTAGAAATGTCAATTATAGCAAGCTAGCAAATAAGACAATCAAATTCTTTGTTTAAGTGGCCACAAATCTAGCAATGATCTCAACCATTTCAACAAGCCGATCATCTTCATCCAGTATTGAAATACAAGAACATGCTCTCTCACCAGTTACTTGACTCAATGCAAGATAGAATATAAGAGGTGAACTGCATCTTATATGACATCTTTAAAAAAAAGATTGCTAACACTTTTAACAGAACTAGAACTCAGCAAAATGATTGAGAACTATGACCTAATTTCTTAGAAAACATGGCCCGATTTTTTTCTTCCTTTTTTTGGTTTCGAGTTTCTTTACATAGACCCAGAACGTTAATGGGTGGGGAGAAGGCTTAAAAATAATGAGGAAATTTTTCCCAAAATAGAATTCAATTTTTATTTTTATCAAACATGATTGGATCAGTTTGAATTGGTCTGTAAACTTAATGACAAAATAACAACAACAAAAGCAAAAGTTTGATACCATGATTCCCATCAGCATAAAATTCCAACTATCTTTACTAAAGTGTAGAGCCAGAAGTCACAAACTCCATAACAATCATTATCAAGAATGCCTTTTTTCACTGTGGGATCCAAATGGAAGGCACACAAGGATAGAGGCATATGGGCCTTTGTAAGCTAGCTGCATGTAAAGCACTTTTGCAAAAGCATCCATCATAATGCATCATTGGTAAAAAACCATTTGACTTTCCATTCATGCTATATAACAAAATATTGTGACTAACTGGTCCAAGAAAAACACTCAGGTTTAAATGATATGCGTGTTTGCAAATGATTCTACGTATCTGAATTGAAAATTTCTTTGTTATCATAATTTTTTATACATAATCTAATTCTAGAATGGAGTGGGAGTGACAAACTTGTAAATTATGTTCATAATGATGAATCTTGTATTTTTAAATGAAACTATCATAGTAAGACCCGTCATCCAAGTTCATTCATAAAACTTATACTGAATGATAAGATGAGCTTGTCTAGACTCGGATTACTTTCTTTTTCATTTCACATAAATGAACGGACTTTGGTTACAGAGAAAGGTAAGGTGGAATCAGAGAAGCATGATAAAAAAGATCTTTGCTAGAGGAGTGGTTTTCACTCCTTGTAAGCCAAACCCCATATTCAACTCAGAGCAGAAACAAGTAGAGTTTACTGACTGTAAAAAGATAAATAAATCCATATTGCATCTTAAAAAGGAATAAAAGATGATGAAGATGATATGGCATCTTAAAAAGGAATAAAAGTTTTGGGATGTGATGTTATTGTGCTTTGATTGAATTATATGTGATGACTAAAAAGAAAGCTGTTTTTGGAAATTTTAAATTAGTTTGTCTTACTGACTTTTAAAATTTTTAATCCAATGACACAGATGTGTAGAGCCTGAGATGTTGAAATCAAGCCGGCCATTTTGGGGAGATGTACAAATAAACAGAGCTCTTACAGTGTTGCTTTAGAAAGCGGAGGTCGCCTTTTGTTCATAAGCTCATGTCACTCTATGAATCCTTGCTGCTTGAGATCATAAAGTTGAAATGAAACTGCAAGGGAGAAAAATTTAGGTTAATTGAATAGAAATCAAATCAAAATCAAAAATAAAAACCCTAGAAATCAAAATCAGTACTCTAGAAATCAAGTCAAAATCAAAGAGAGGTGAGAGAGGAGAAACTGAATTCATCGAATAAAGGATGCAAGCCTAGGCTCTCATCGAATTAATCCATGGCTCTCACCGAATTAATCCAAGGCTCGGAATTAGAATCAAATGCCAAGCTCGGAATCAATCGATTGGTGTTCGTGTAACTAACATCATCGGAGGGGCAGTGGCTGGTGGTGGTTGCTGGTAGTGCTTGTGGTCGCTGGTGGTGCTGGTTGTCGCTGGAGAGAAAGGAAAGAGAAGGAGAAGAAAGAGAGAGAGAGAGAGAGAGAAATCACGTATTGACACAGAAAATCAATTGGAAAGTCTTCTTGTTGCTTGAACCCTAATCAAACCAATCATTTATATTACTATTCTCCCCCCTTTTTTTTTTCCTTCCAATTTTTGGTAAACTGCTGCTTACTTCATATGTTTCTTGAAATATACGATACAAATATGTGTGGAGATTTATTGTTATATTTTATTTTTATGTTTGTATAAAAATCTTAAAATTTTGCTATTTGGATAAAAATTTAAAAATACCAAAAGAGAATGTGATTGAAATTTAATTATATTTTATTCATATTTTATTTATTTATTTATTTATTAGTAATTTTTTAAAGTAGTTAAAGTTGGTTTTTTTTTATAAAATTTATAAATATTTTTTAAGCTTTTTAAAAAATCAATAAATTAAAAAATATATATAAAATTTAATACATTTCATATATATTATATTTTATTATATTTTTTTACAAATATTTTGTTTTTTAGTTGTATTCAGATTAGGCACATCTAAAAATTAAAAAATAAATAAATTATTAAAAGAAGGAAAGATATCAAATCAAGGTAATTTAAAAAAAAAATAATTACAAATTAATGAGAAGTCATAAAAATATTAATTATTAAAATTATAAATTTTTTCATGAATATATAATTTTTTTTCTCAAAATCCCACTAAGTGCAATTATCCCTTAAAAGAGACACTAAATTATAAAATAACATATAAATTATTTTTTTCGTTGTCCTCAATTAAGAAAATGTAAGGTGAGAAGTTTGGTTAGAAATTGTTAGCCTTTTTAAATAAAAAAAAAAAAAATCGGATTGAAATTTTTTTTAATAAAAGTTTTCACGACATGCTAATGCATGCTGTGTAAAGTTATAATATTTTACGACATGAAATGTATGTCGTCTTAAGTACAAATATTTTATGACATATTTTTGTATGCCGTGAAAATATACATTTTTTATGGCATGCTTTTGCATGCCATAAAAAAATTCTTGATTGAATTTTTATTTTTTTTTTGCAAAAGTTTTCATGACATGTTAATGCATGCCATGTAAAATTATAATATTTTATAACATGAAATGTATGTTATCTTAAGTACAAATATTTTACAGCATATTTTTGTAAGTCGTAAAAACATACATTTTTTTACGGCATACTTTTGCGTGCTATAAATATATGAATCAACGACTTACATGGTATATATGCTGCTATTGACAAAGCATTAACGGCTTGCAAAAAAAAAAAATACCGTAAAATGTACTAACTACGACATGCATTTAATGCATGCCGTAAACATGATGCCGTGAATAGTTAGTTTTGTTGTAGTGGTGCCATATATTAATGGCTACTACTGTTAGTGGAAACGAATGCAAAATTACTTTAAGGAGTCAAATGTACTTTAAAACTGTTTAGAATTGTATTTTCTAAGTCTATTTTTATTTCTAATGTTCAGGTTAATGGAGGTGGATGATATAAAAACTGGTGTTGTTAAAGGTGTTTCAGCAAGTGATTTCAGTTGTATTGAACTTGCGTTGCCTAATTTATTTTCTCAATTAAGGTTATGATACAAACGAAAAAGTATTAAGGTTGATAAAATATTCCCCTCTTTGCGCACCTAATGCCAGTGGGTTGGTAAGTGTAAATGTTTTATGATCGAAGGTTAGACGGTAATGACAATCTGCAGGCGTGTTTTATTTTTCCAATGGATAGTCAATGCGAGTTAGTCTATTATGGGAATGGTTATTGTTCAATTAACGACAAACAGGTGCCATGGATGGTAAAGTATTGACTTGAAAATTCGAATATTAAAAAGGGGATAACGTATTATAAAATGAAGGGGTATCTAAAGTATTCTACGAGTGACCGTTGCACAGTATTTGCAATTAGGAAATGAATAAAAAAATTTAAATTATGTTAACATTACCGTTGCACAGTGTTTGAATTGTCCAAGGTGGACCACTCACGGTTCCCAACAATGGTAACACGTATCCCTACTGGTGTGTCAGTTGGGAAGGGTAAAAGAGTCATTTTACCATTTGTAATAATATTATATTACACATCTTTTCATAAAAAGACAAAAATTTATTCCAAACAACTATCTTTTTTCCCTCAACTTTTTAGTTCAAAAAGACAAAAAGTGCAGTTATTTAGGACATCCCAAACAACCCTTTAGTCACTTGTGTCAATTTGGTATTTGCAGTTCTAATTGTATCATTTCTACCCTTAAATTTAGTACATTTAAACAACTTAATCTAATTGAAAATCTCTTTTTAGAAATTGGATTGAAATCAAGGAGTAAAATAGTTCATCCACCCTCCTCAAAGGGATTGAGGGGCTTGTGTTCAATTTCAAATGGTTCATTCTCTTTTGAATAACCATTATGTTCTTGATTTCTATTCAATTTTTAAATGGTTGTTATTAATTTGACCAAGTTGACACAATGTCAAAAAAATTAGAAGGCACAATCGATACAATTAAAATTACTGGTATCAAATTGTCAAGTAACAAATTACAAGAACCATGAATATAATTTATCCAAATATTATTAATTGTAGAAAATAATTTCTTAGAGCACTGAACACGCCATGATACATCAACACTCCAACTGAACTTTAAACAAAATATAAAGTTTTAAGAAGTTCAAACATAGAAGTAAGAATTTATGACAGGTCGTAAAGCATCAAATACAATTCACTTCACTAGAACATAATATTTTGATAAGAAACAACTCCTAATAGAGAGAGCACTGGTCCTAGTGTTTCACATTCAACCTCTTTCTCTCTTTACCTGCAAAAACTACAATTTCAAATGATGGCATGGCACCTCTTTCATCTAGGGGTGGGTGTGGGTCAGTTACGGCCACAGAACCTCCAATCTGCCATCTGTCCGCCAGATTGGTAGATTAGAGAAAATCAATCCGCATCCATCCGCCAATCCGACGGATGTGGATTGAGCGGTTTGGCGGATGGATGTAAATTAGTTTGGCGGTTTAAAATTTTATAAATTTTCAACATAATTCAACTTGTGCACTTCCTCAAAAAAAGAAGAAGAAAGTATTATAGCCAATGACTTAAAAAAATATTACAATTACTGCATGCCTCATCCAAAGCAAGAATGTTTGAAACTTTAGAATATCACAATCACTGCATGCCTCATCCACATAAAGTATTACAATATATGATTCTTAAAATATAAAAACAATTCAAATCACCAAAACCATGAATAGAGCAGTAGTAGAGATTGTATGTCTCTGTATTGTTACATCTATATCTATTTTTGAAAACAAAAACCAATGAGCATATATCATATTTTATATTTATTACTTTTAGAGATAGATTTAAAAACCAAAAAATATAGATAAATAATACGTTTATTTTTTTCAATTCAAAAAAGATATTCAAGTTGAAAACTTTTTTTCAACAGAATATTTAAACTTTTTTTTAATTGAAAATCCAAACAGAATATTTAAATAAATTGAAAGCACAAAATTTTATAAATTACTAGGGGTGCTCGCAGTTTGGCGGTTTGGTTGCAGACAAAGGAATCTCAAATCCGCCACCCGTCTGCCAGATTGGCGGATTGGAGAAAATCAATCCGCAACCATCTGCTCGTCATCACGCATCCGTCTGAAATACGACGGATCGGTTCGATTCGGTTGGTTTTGGTGGATCGGTATATCCGTTGCTCACCCCTTCTTTCATCAGCTAGAAAATATAGTGAACATTGGGTAAAGTGGATAGAAAATAACCCCTTTGGGTGAGCTTATATGAAAATTCAGTAGTAAATTTGAGGCAAAAATTTGCATTAATTGAAATGATTAAACTAATCCCTTTCTTATGTATCCAACACAGTAACAATGAAAAAAAAAGAAAGTTAGGGTAGAGGAAGGGTACATACTTGAGATGCCATTTGTGTTTTCCACTTTATTCTTCCACTGTGTCACCACTCTTGTATGACCTTTTCCCTTTCTTCTGTCATTTTCCAATTAAGAACATAAGATATCCCATTACCAAACCCAATACCATTCCACATCCGTACCCCATCTCTACCACTTTCCAATTAAATTCACCTGCAAAAGTTGGATCATCTTCGTTATGCAACATAGATGTTGGATGCAGCTGTGATGTCTTACTATCTCCACATTCCTTCGACAGTGGAAATCCACATAATGCCAGGTTCCCATTGTATGAGCTATTTTCAAATGTTTCAAATTGGTTGCCTCGAGGTATGCAACCCTCGAGATAATTTTGTGAAAAAATTAACATACAAAGAAATGTCAAACTTGTCAATTGGCTAGGAATGTTACGACAAAGTTGGTTTGAAGAGAGGTCCAACGATTCATGCAAACATAGATTTCCCGAAGTCCATGAAGTTTTCCGACGACATTTGGAATCTCTCCTCTAAATTTGTTGTGCGATAAGTCAATTGCCGTGAAGATGGTTAGAATTCTTGGTAATACAACTTCATTCCCCTTCAACATGATGGTCACTAAATTAGAATAATAGGATTGCCCCATATATTTTCTTTCCACCTTTTCATCGACCATCTTTATAGCATTAAAATGCTTGAAATATGTTGTTGGCAAAAGACCACTAAACTTGTTGTGAGAGAGGTCAAAGATTCAAAGCTTCGGGAAAAGGAGTTTAGTTTTGAAAGATTTTAGGATCAAGGGACACCAGAAATCAATCACACACAATAACACAAGAGATTTACGTGGTTCAGCAAAAGTCTACGTCCACGGGAGAGATATCCACTATAGAATTTTTCCCGGAGGTAATTACAACACTCAAACCTCACTCTCTCTATGGCACTCTCACTCAAACACACACTCTGTGTCTTTCCTTGATGCTCAGACTCTATTCCTCACCTTAATTTATACACAATTGAGGGAATACAAAGTCAAGAGAAAAGAGTTAATGGCTGCCAAACAGCCAACTGCCAACTTCCCTCTTCTTGACTTGGAGACTCAACCTCCAACCTCCAACTACTCTATGTGGGTTGGAGTCAATAATTCTCCCCCTCCACACCCATATGGATAACTGACTTCTTATTTGAAGTCCATTCCAGTCAGATTCTTGCAAACTTCCAGTTTGTCTCTGGTGACAGCCTTGGTTATCATGTCAGAAGGATTCTTGTTCGTGTGAATCTTCACTAGCTTCATCAGCTGCTTTTCCATCACTTCTTGTATCCAATAATACTGGACATCAATGTGCTTTGTGCGAGAATAGTACATGGAATTCTTGCTCAGATCAATTGCACTCTGACTATCACAATGTACCTTGTACTCTTCTTGCTGTAGAGCCAATTCTTGGAGAAACCGCTTTAACCACAACATTTCCTTTCTAGCATTTGCGGTAGCAATGTATTTTGCCTCTGTTGTAGATAAAACAACACACTTTTGTAGTTTGGACTGCCACGAAACAACTCCCCCTGCAAAAGTGAACAGAAATCCTGATGTAGATTTTCTACCATCAAGATCTCTTGCCATATTGGCGTCTGTAAAGCCCTCCAAAATTGGTTCAGCTCTCCCAAAACATAGACACATCTTTGAAGTTCCCTTCAAGTACCAAAGAATCCATTTTACTGCCTCCCAATGCTCCTTTCCTGGATTGGCGAGAAATCTACTCACAACGTCAACTGCGTGAGCTATATCTAGCCGGGTACACATCATTGCATACATCAAGCTCCCTACTGCAGAAGAATAAGGGATTGCCTCCATTTCTTTCCTTTCAGAGCTGGTCGTGGGACACGAACGCTTTGTCACCTTGAAATGGTTGGCCAGTGGTGTGCTAATTGGCTTGGCATCTTTCACGTTGAACCTTTCAATCACCCGTTCAACATATTTCTCCTGTGACAACCATATCTTCTTGGCTTTCCTGTCACGAACAATCTTCATGCCCAAAATCTGTTGTGCAGGGCCTAAATTCTTCATGTCAAAGTACTGTGACAAGTTCTTTTTCAACTTGTTGATCATAGCAATATCATATCTGATGATCAGCATATCATTGACATACAACAGTATGATGATGAAGTTTCTATCAGAAAACCTTTGAAAACATGCACACTGGTCTGCTACCATTCTTGTATACTCGTGATCCACCATGAATGAATCAAACTTCTTGTACCATTGTCTCGGCGCCTGCTTTAGGCCGTAGAGACTCTTCTTCAATTTGCGGACTAGATTCTGTTTCCCTTTAACTTCAAATCCTTCTGGTTGCTCCATGTAGATTTCTTCCTCTAAATTACTGTGGAGAAAGGTAGTTTTGACATCCATTTGTTCTACCTCCAGACTCAAGTGAGCTGCTATCCTAGAGCTACTCGAATGGAAGTCATCTTCACAACTGGGAAGAAGATCTCATCAAAATCAATTCATTTCTTCTGCCCAAAACCTTTGACCACCAAGCGAGCTTTATGCTACAGTATTTTACCGTTGCCATATTTCTTCAATTTGCACACACATTTGTTTTTCAAGGTTCTCCTGCCTTTTGGAAGTAGAACAAGCTCATAAGTGTGGTTCTTTTGCAAAGAACTCATCTTCTCATTCATGGCTTGCATCCAACAATCTTTCTCTATATGACTCTTTGCTTTTGAAAAACTCTCGGGCTCCCCCTCATCAGTAATCAGAATATACTAAGAAGTGGGATATTTGGTTGATGGCACGACAGCTCTTTCAGATCTCCGCAACTGAGGCCCAGTTGCCTCTGGTTGAGGGGTTTGCTCCCCCTGCTCAACACCCTCTTCATCCGAGTCTTCATCTCTTTCCTCATGATCCTCAATTTCTGGCATAGGATCCTGTAACTCTGGCACTTCTTGTTGCACATCATCACATCTAGCATTTTTTGATGGCTTAGGAGATGGGAACAGGTCTGAAGTGATGACATCTTTAGACTTTGCAGACTTCTCAAGGTCTGCTACTGTTTGGTCTTCCTGGAACACAACATCTCTGCTCTTGAACATCTTCTTGTTCACTAGGTCCCACAACTTGTACCCAAATGCTGCATCTGAATAGCCCACAAATACACATGGAGTGGACTTGTCATCAAGCTTCTGTTTGTTTTCCTTGGAGATGTGTGCGAATGCCTTACACCCAAAGACTCTCAAGTGAGAATATCATACCTTTCTTCTGGACCAGACTTCCTTAGGTATCGCAAAGTTCAACGGGACTGAAGGCGACTTGTTAATGAGATAACAGGCTATACGGGCGACTTCAGCCCAGAATGACTTTGGCAACTTTGCCATTCTGAGCATATATCTAACTCTTTCAATAATAGTGCGGTTTATCATTTTTGCCACACCATTGTGTTGTGGGGTACCGGGAACTGTTGTCTCGTGCCGGATACCTCTGTTGGCACATTATGCTTCAAAAGCACTGGAAGTGTACTCGCCACCATTGTTTGTGCGAAGTCACTTTAATTTTTCCCGGTCTCTCTTTCCACCATTGCATGGAACTCCTGAAAGTGTTGAAATACTTCATCCTTCGTCTTCAAGAAATACACCCACAACTTCCTTTATGCATCATCAATGAAGGTTAGAAAATACTTGCGGCTACCAAGTGACTCCACTTCGATTGGGCCACAAACATCTGAGTATACCATAGTGACCACTTCTGTTTTCCTGTTGCTCGTTGAACTGAATGATACTCGATGCTGCTTGCCATAAAGGCAATGATCACACGGCTTCAGTGTAATAACCCGACCCTCGTACATGTTCTCTGATATAGTTTCAGTCCCTTATTCTACGCATTTAAATGCTTATTGTGAAATTCCATGTGAACCTTATGATTATAAATTCGTATCTGTTTAATAAGGAAACATATCTGTCGTAATGAAAATGTTGGGATTATAAATTTCGGACCTTAGAGGCTCGATAATCGGAAATTGATTTTACATTTGAGATCGGCATGATTTTTAAGTCATAACATGATTTTCTGTAAAATTTCAATTAGGAATGATTAAAGTGATTGAGTTTTGTCTTATTCAACCTTTTTATATTATATTATATATATATATATATATGCCTCTTTGATCCTTTGTCATGAAAAACAAAAAGATCCTTAGCTCAACTATCTTCTGAGAGAGAGAGAGAGAGAGAGAGAGAGAGAGAGAGAGAGAGTGTGTGTGTGTTGTAGGAGAAGAGCTAGGGAAGAAGAGGAGAGGTTCACCTAAAGAGGAATTGGGAAAATAGAGAGGATTAGAGAGATTTGAACCAAGGTATGTAAATTTCACCTTAAATGAGCTCTTTCTTGAATTTGAGTGAGCATGCCCTTTCAATTGTGGGAACTAGGGTTTATGGTGGAAGTTGTGTGTGATTCTTATTCAATTGGAAGATTGTATGTGTTTGAAGGTTAATTTGGGCTATATAAGGAAAATTATACTTTATTCTTTGGTTTCCATGTTTAAATAGTGATACACATATATTGTTCATATAATGGTGGCCATCAACATGAAAGAATTAGATTGTAATTGATTGTGATTGTGGATTCAAAGTAATTAAGGTTTCAAGTAAGTTATGATTCATCCTTATGTAATTTTGAGCCATGTTCCTGTATGAACTTTACTTATTTTGGCCTTGCTATATAGCTACCAAGAGGGGGGTTTTGTTGGAAATTTGGACTGAAAATCTTGAATTGCATACGTCAGAGTCATGGTCGCACGACGTCTTGGAAGGGTGACAATTTTGGGGTTTGGGTTCTGCTTAAAAGGCATGTGCGGGGGAATGTTACCGCACGTGCGGGGCTCACAGCCGCACGTGCGGCCCAAGTTGGAAAAAATGGTTCGCTCCGTTTTGCATGCTCGACCCTCGGATATTTTTAGAAATTGTATTTTGTGCCTACTAATGTTTGTAAATTCGTTTGAAGTGGAATGAAATAGGAACTAATTCAACAAAGAGGATTTAACTAATTTGCAAGTTATGAATGTGTGCAGGACACGCTTTAGGAGGAACTAGTGCCCCGCCGCAACACAGTGAGTAATAGTATAGTAGATGCACATTTTACTTACCGTTAATGACTATGGATACCAATGCTCTGTCCCTCATAAGTGACTACACTAACATTATGTCGGTTGGGAAAGAGTGTGAACTTAGGTAAATGTGGAAAGATTTGCATACATGGATATGACTTTGGAACCATTCTGTTCTGTCAATAACGAATATTAACTCTCTGTTATCTATAAGCAAACTACATCGTTTCTTAATAAGTAAAGGGAACTTATGTTCATCCAGAAATGATGGCGTCTGTGTGAATCTACCATCGTTATATGACCCACATTATGATATGAATTATTCTGTCTCTATTGACCATGTTGTAATGATACATGCGTCTCTCGTTCATAATTATTATTGATACTCTGTTATCTGCAAGTGAGTGGTATTAGTTCATAATGAATAATGGAATGTGTGTGTATTGTGGAACCACGGTGTCTATTTGTTAATAATCACCATTAACACTCTATTAGATGCAAATTAGCTATGTTAAGTTATGTGAACGATTAAAAGAATCTGTGTGCCTCCGTATCACGCTGATACTCATAATACATATGTTTTCTGTTAGTGAGTCTTGTTACTGTTCTGATATACGTAAGACAGTTAGATCAACTTGCAATAAATCATGGGGTTATTCTGTTCTGTTTATTCGCTCCATTTCTGCTATGACATGATATGCATTGTTCGGTCTTTAGGACCTACTGATTTCTGGTATGGAGCAAAATGTTGTACGGAACTAAGTGCTGCAATGCGAGCCACCTCTAGAATCCGTACGAGCTACCTCTTGAGTCCATACATATGTGAACTGGGCTTAAAGCCAATGTGAAAGTTATGAGGCCTATGGCCATTCTGTGAAAGTTCTGAGGCCTATGGCCGTTCTGTGAAAGTTATGAGGCCTATAGCCATTCTATAACATCTGTGAGGCCCATGGCCAATTTGTGGTATCTAGGCCTATGGCCATTCTGTATGATCTATTAGTATGAAGCAAAGTGCTGCACGGAACTAAGTGCTTCCTTGCGAGTCACCTCTAGAATCCGTGCGAGACACCTCTTGAGTTCATACATACATTTTGATAAGGGCTTTGTGCCATTCTGATAAGGGCTTAATGCCGTTCTGTTTAAGGGCCAAGTTGTGAAGTTATGAATCTATGAGGCTGAGGGCCAATTTGTGAATGTGTGAACCCACCAGGCCAAGGGCCAATCTGCGACGTTGTGAACCGACGAGGCCGTTTTGAATATTAGTACAGCATCAGATTTACTATATGTCTTTTGCATTTATATACGCATTAATATGAATTGTAGCTCAAGTTTGAACGTTGAATTATTTAAGTATTAATATTCACTAAGCTTGACTCACTATGTATTTTGTCTGATTCTGTAGGTAATCAATCTGGAGGTCAGACTTAACCCTCGAAGCCGTCCCTGTTTTGTCAACCTCAGTGTGTCTAAGCACCTAGCCGAAGCCTGTGCATTTGTGAAGTTCGTTAAACTTTTGGTGTTGCACGCTAATTGCTGGTCCTAAGTTGAACTGTATATAACACCTTCTTCATTAATATTTTGTTATTCACCCAACCGTGGGGTTAAGTCCGTATATGTATATGTGTATGTGTATATAACTAACTCTCAAGTGTATGTCACTGTATGCTTATTCGCCTTATGTGATGTTTGTGATCTTGGCATACTAGTGGTAGCTCAATGGATGTTATTTTCTGTTGTTGTATATTATTGAATGCTTCCGTTCAGGCCCCATATGTTATGTATATCAGGTTAAGTGTCCGCTTCTGAATAGGTCATGCCCAAACTTTTAGAGGCGGGTTTGGGGCGTGACATTCAGGGCACTCCCTTTGAATAAGGATATCTTGGATTGCTTTGCTAACAGATGTAATCCCTTCTCGCTCATGTGAGCTAGTCTTCTGTGCCATAGTCTAGTGACTCTTTGTCTTCTGCTGCATTAAGACTTTTGTAGACACCCCATTTTTGACCGCCCTTAAGACTTGGGCGCTACTGATGGTTCATTTGGTGATGAAAGATGTACAGGCCAAAGGTTCGATTTCTTCGGCAAGAGGAAAGTCAAATCCCAACCTCACACCCCATTTTGGTCCAAAGATATTTTGGATGGTTTTTAGACCTTAAAGCCCTCTCTTTCAAAATATTTTTGAAATAAAGTTTCTACGATGCTCTGAGGCTCACATTTTGTCAAACGTTGCACTTTTCGGTAAACCGAGCAAGAACAAAGTAGAAATGAATGAAAGAGAGATGAAATCTTTGAAAAATCTTTCAAAACACCTTGGTTAGGGGTTTGGAGTTGAAGAAAAGAAGAGAAGAGGGAAGAAACCCAGTTGGGGGAGAAAATGGGCATGAACCGTTAAGAGAGAGTCAAGCAACCCTCGCTGAATCGAGCCTATTCATTTGCATACTTGGATTTCAGCTATGAGAACACCACCATTGGAAAGCTTACTTCTGGGGCTTCATTTTGCACTCAAGAATCTCCTAAAGCCAAGTCTATACGGGGGAGATGTGGTTGCTTGAAGTAGGGCATCAATCCAGTTGGACTGAAACTGTGCGGCTTCACCAAAACAGGCATAACTTTTTGCACAGTTGGAATTTTAATTCAAGGCCGATGCCATTGGAAAGCTAACTTTTGGGGCTTCAATTTGGACACTTGGAAGCCACTTTTTGGCCTTGGCAGCCACCTGTCGACCACTTTTCATTCCAGGAGGCCACTTTTTGTCCTGAAAAACCAGAAAAAGTGGTCGGCCGACCAGTAAAAGTAGTTGGCCAACCACTTTAACTGGTCGGCGGCCTTTCTACAGATTTTTCAGAATCTATGGATGCTAGCTGTGCCAGCTGGAGGACACAAACTGCATCCTCTATACACGTATATGAAGGGATTGCATCCAAGCTCTAAGCTACTCCAAGAAGCTTTCGCTCATGTTTTCCTATAAGGGAGAGGCTCCCCCTCCCTTCACCAGGTTCTGAATTTCGCTAAGAGCATAGGCTTACATTCTCTCTATATCCCTCTCTTTCTCTCTCTCTATATTGGTGCATTACTTCACATTTGTGCACCCAAACTCCTAGCCAAACACTCTTACCTTGTTGTTGAGTTGTTGGAGGGTCTTGTGGGAGCTCAAAAGTTGGTTTTGGCTCAGGAAATCTACTGGTTTTGCAGTGCTTCAAGGGTAACCCTCTTTTTCCCTTTTTAAGCTCTATTTTGATCACACTCTTAGCCCTATTTGCATGCTTCTCTTGGCTTAACATTGAACTACAAAAAGCTCTATTTTTCAGTCCTTAGCATGCTTGTTTAAGGCCCTTTTGCTGTTGAGGACCTTTTACCCTCTTGTATGCCTTGTTTAGTCTTGTTTTGTGCCATGCCTTAAGGCCTTTGGGTTGGTCTTTGCTTTCCCTTTTAGCCACTGAAATCTAGTGGATTTTTAGTGGTAAGCATGTCATTTTTGAGGCCTCAAATCAGAGAGGGGTGATCCTCTCTCTTCTTATTTTGCTTGCTTGCATTATTGGCCTATCAAAGGAGCATGCATCTTCATACTTTCAAGGCTTGGTTCAGGCAATTTTTTTGTGACTTTTAGGGCCTGCCTTGGCTCTGTCTATGGCTGGTTTGATCACCTTGTGTTTGCTTCTTGTATGTGTAGTGTAATCCCATTTATGGCTCATCAAAGTAGCATGTCTTTCTAGCATGTATTGGCTCCATTTCAATAGATTTTTGGTCATTATTTGACATGTCATGACTCTTTTTTTGGCTGGTTTGGTAACCTCTTGCATGCTCCATATACTTGTAGTGTAAATCTTGTTCACTAGCTTTGTTTGCATGATGTTTTGGCTCATTATTCTAGCATATTTTGGCCATGCTCCAACATGATTTTGTTCATATTTTGGGCTGTTCTAGCTCTTTTTTTAGGCTTCTTGGTCGAATGATGCTTGTCATGCATGCTTGTAGTGTAATAGCCTTGACTAGCTTTGAATTTCGAGGCCTCTTGCATGCTTAACTTGAGGTATTTGCATGTTTTGGCACCATTGAGGATGATATTTCAGAGCATGTACGGCTGTTATACTTCCATATTTTTCACTCCATAAGTGCTCTTGAGGGTTGTGCCTTTATGCCCTATTTGTGAGCCATTACATGAGCCTCATTTTCGTGCCTTTCAAGCCATCATCTCAACCCATCTTTGCTACTATTTTGGCCTGCATAGGGTCTATTGGGGGTTGGTTTGTCCATTTGAGCATTGTCTTGCATGCCTCTAGTGTAATACACTTCGCTAGCTTCGATGCTTGAGCTTTTCAACATGCATTACATGGGTTGTTCACATGATTCTAAGTCATTTTGCATGCCATTTCAGTGCTGGAGCATATGCCATTGTACTCCATGTTTCATCCTTTCAATGCCTTTGAGAGTTGTATTTTGTGCCTTGAGCTTGGGCCAATATGCATGCATGTTTGTATAGCATTTTGAGTTTCTATCTTAGCATGTATGGCCACTGATTTGGGCATGACTGAGGTCATTCCATTTTGGTTTAAGTCCATCGAGCATTGTGTACACCAAGTGGTTCATTACGTTGTGTATGCCACGTCCATTTGCATTGTGTATGCTAGTTGTTGTTCACATTGATTGCATACCTGTGTTGCCTTGCATTGAGTATGTATGCATGTGCATTGAGCATGCCATTAGCCTTGTTAGGTTGTTCATGTTGCATTGCATGTTCTCATGCTTGTCCCTTGCATCTTGTGCACATGCTTGTTTCATTGCATTGTATGTTCGCATGCTTGAGCCGCATTGTGTATGCCATGACATGTTATTTGTTGCATTGTGTTTGGAATAGGAGTTAGTCCAAACACGGGAAACAAGGGGCGTTTCATACTCGAAGTGATGAAATGTGCCTTAATTCTCGGTCGCTGATACTCTTGACTATACATGATGGAGTTTTAGGCTTTATGTGTTCGTGTGTGCATTCATTTCATATTGAGTTGTCCAACTTGGGCTCCTCGGCCATCATGCATCAAGATGCGTGATTGGTGGCCCGAGGGTCGAGAACCATACTCCCTTGAGCTTATGTAATGATAGGGAGGGTGGTTGTGCATACATGTGTTGCAAATATTTTGCCATGTCCCTTTCTTGCTCTCTATTGCCGCAAACCAGAAACCAGCAGCAAAAACTGGTCGGCCGACCAGATAAAGTGGCTGGCTGACCACTTTTTCTGGTTTTCAGCATAAAAAGTGGTCGGCAGGTGGTCTCCAATGCCAACAACTGGTCAGCAGCATCCCTATAGGTTCCTATGGTGGAGTTTTAGCCTTCTGAAGTTTTGTGCAGTGTTCTGGGACCAGTTGCAAACAGAGGCAAATCGGGACATCGCGATGGATTTCCGAGCGAGGCAGTTCAAGCATGCATGCATCCCTCGTCACGAGGCCATTTCAGTACTTTTGTTAGGTTAGAATGTGTATTTGTTTCAATTTGGTTGTGTAATAATTAATTAGCTAGAATAGTTAGTTAATTGGTCGATTTTGTATTATTTATTCGGACCCTCCGCCGAAAGGGCACAACTGTTGTAATAAGTGTGTGTGTGTGTGTGTGTGTGTGTGTGTGTGTGATGCATGTCTTCCAACCCCCATTTCTTTCTCCCTTTTATTTACCAGCTTACGATGGTTAGTTTTAGAGCATGTTTCAATTAGCATCCTTATGCTTCACATGTTTGCATTCATTCATCTGTCTTGTATGCACCGGGCTCGGCGCATCAGACTAACTGCATTGTATTTCAATACCAAGTTGAATACATGTATCAACTGTCACATTTCACATGCCATTTTAGAATAGCCGAGCGTATCTTAGTTGTATTCTTGCATGTGTTGCATTAGCCATCTTAACATGAACTATGATCATGCATTGATTACTAACTAGTTTCTGTTTTGGCTCGGAGTACTCGGTAAGTGTTTATGCTTTAGCATCCATGCATGAGTGTGAGTGTTGCCATGATAGCATGCTTGCCATGAGGCTATGTGCTTATGCGATATAACTGCTTGGATGCCTGTGGGAGAAGGTTGGATTATTTGAATTGGAACAATTCATTGATTGTGAGTTTTAAGCCCACTTGAGAGTGGCAAAATCATGTTTTCCTAAGCCCACTTAAGGGTGGCAAAATCCGCATTTTAGCCTACTTGCAAGTAGCAAACCATTTTCAAAACCAACGAATATGAGATGTTTTGTTCCAACTTAGGCGATCCAGTCTATACTTGTATGCTGTGTGCATCACATAGTAATTCTAGGCTAATACACCGGAATAAGAGCGCATGTGTTTTCAAAAATAACATATCATGTTAGTAAAGGCCGATCTTTGATCGGGCGAGCGGGGGTGCTCATTGCATGACCTTCCCCTCTCGTACCCAAGTTCCTGAGCCGAGGCAACTTTGGTGATGACGGACACGTGGCCTTAGGCACGAGTCAGGGTTTCCTAAATTTTCCAAAACAAAACATTTAGGTGGCGACTTTGTATCTGGCAAAGCAGTCCATGTTTGGCACTTCTTTACAAAAATCAGTTTTCCAAAATGATTTACCGGATTTGGACTCTTTGGTGATTTATCGGTCTTGCATTGCACTCTGCGAGATTAGATTCAGAACCGTGACATTTAAGTCTAAACTGTAGTGAGCCTAATGAACAAAACGGGATTTTCCTAGGACATTCGGGTGCGTCTACAACTTCCCAGACAGATCTTCCTTTGAGTCTTGTACAGTGTTGAAGACATCTCTTCTCTGACGATTGTCAAAGTTCCTCCTGTCAGCTTCTAACAGCCATTTCTGAATGTACTTGTATAGCCATGTCGGTCTAGGGCGCTTCCGGAGATAAGATTGAGGTGCAAATTTGGAACATGCCTCACATCTTTGAGAACCAACTTGTGTTCGACATTAGTCTGAATACTAATGTCTCCAATACCCACAATCTTCGAATAACTAGAATTCCTCAATTGAAAGTGCCAAAATCTCCAGCATTGTACGAGCTAAAGAGGTCTCTGTGAGAAGTGGCGTGATAGGATGCAGCTGTGTCTATCACCCACTCTATACAACTGTGGTCAGCTATGTGAAGGCAATCTTCCTTTTCACCAACTGCAAGAAGTATTTTATCTGTTGTTGTGGCTGTCGTGTTCTCATCTCCCTTTGACTTACTGCTTTGGCCTTTATCTTTCGGACTTGGGCAGTTCCTCTTTATGTGACCCTCCTGGCCACAATGAAAGCAAGTGAAGCTAGAGTTACCTTGACTTTTACTGTCTTTGGATTTACTTATGTTGTTCTATCTGCCTCTACTCTTGCTTCTTCCTCTGCCTCTATCTCTTTCTTTACCTCTGTCTCTGCCTCTATCTTCTGTGACAAGAACATGGGACTAATTACCTCCCACGTCTTTCCTTCTTGTCTCTTCATTGTACATGACATCTGTGACCATGCTCATGGTCAGCTTTCCCTCTGGTGCAGAGTTGCTGAGAGAAACCACCAATGTCTCCCAGTTATCCGGTAAAGAACTAAGCAGTAGTACGGCTTGCATTTCATCATCCAGGGGCATCTTGACGGTTGCAAGCTGATTTACCAAATTCTTGAATTCGCTGGTGTGCTTGGCGACAGACACACCATTCTTCAACTTCAGATTCACAACCCTTCTCATTACCAAGGCTTTGTTTCGGGCGGTCTTTGACTGGTACATTCCTTCTAACATTGTCCAGAAAACATATGCATTTGTCTCCTAGGCAACGTGGTGGAACACACTGTGGTCTATCTATTGTCTGATACAACCAACAATCTTCCGGTTCATCTTTATCCAGTATTCATCCTTCACTTCTTCTAGTTTAACCCCTTTTAGAGCAATAGAGTCAAACAAGTCTTTATAATATAGGATGTCTTCCATCCGCGGCTTCCAGATTGCATAATTGGAAGGATTCAACTTGATCATGGATCCCAAAGTTGAAGTAGATTCTTCCATTGTCTTTTTACTTTTTACAGAAATTCTGAATCACAAATCTAACTGTACGAATCTCTCCGGATTGCTCCAAATAGTTGAAACCACTATCAGATCGCCAAAATAGGACCACAAATGGTTCAGATCAAGCCAAAACAGTTTGGATAGTTCAGATCTACGGGTGTACCTTAGCTGCACAGCATTGGATCACTCCTCCGACAGGTTGACTGGCCAACTGGGTGAGATAACGTGGCAGACACGTGGTTTTTGGTGGCACATGTCTGCTGTCGTGGCAGACATGTGGCGTATGCCGTGGCGATGGCTGTTTGATGATCTGGCGCTAACATCAGCTCTAACAAAAAAATAAATTAAATTAAATTCTCCAAATATTGCTTGGAGGATTCGAACTCCTGACCAAGGAGTTAAAGCCTTAAGCTTTAACCACTGAGCCAAACTCGCCCTTGTGTTGTTATTTCCCTAGAAAGATATTTAAAGTATCTGGGTTGGCTATGACACTTCAACCTCTAGCCGCACATGAGTTTCTGGTTTAAAGTTGTATTTACGCGCATCACTTTGACTGACGCGTGTGGGCCATCCCGACCTCTATTTTGCCTCTGCTTTCTGGATCTGGACTCATCTCGACAAGATTTTCCTCCTGGTATGCTCAAAAAATGATTTTAAGCAACTTGAAAATTTTAGTTTCGAAGAAAAACACTTTGTTTTTCTGAAACTCGTTCACCTCGGCTCTGATACCACTTGTAAGGATCAAGGGACACCAAAAATCAATTACACACAATAACACAAGAGATTTACGTGGTTCGGCAATATCCTATGTCCACGGGAGAGATATCCATTATAGAATTTTTCTCAAAGGGAATTACAACACTCAAACCTCACTCTCTCTATAGCACTCTCACTCAAACACACACTCTGTGTCTTTTCTTGATGCTCAAACCCTCTTCTTCACCTCAATTTATACACAATTGAGGGAATACAAAGTCAAGAGAAAAGAGTTAATGGCTGCCAAACCGCTAACTGCCAACTTCCTTCTTCTTGACTTGGAGACTCAACCTCCAACCTCCAACTAATCCATGTGGGCTGGAGCCAACAAAAGAGTCCACAAGACCATGGAATTTATTAGATTTAAAGACCAGGACTTGCAACTCTAGAAGAAATTCCAACCAGTAGGGGAATGTGTCATTTATCTTGCTGTTTCTGACGTCTAGAACCTCCAAGTGTCTACATGTTGCCAAGGATCGTGGCACCCTACCTTCCAACTGATTACCATTTAAATCAATATTCCTCAACTTTTTTCCCTCTGTAAATGTGGATGGAATGTTTCCGTGAAAATTATTCATCCTAAGATCTAACACACTCAGTACATCGCTGAAGTTTGCTAAACATTGTGGAATTACACCACTCAAGCTATTATGAGAAAAATCAAGTATCTCAAGGAAACTTACATTGCAAATTGTTGAAGGGATTTCTCCAGTGAATGTGTTCTTTGAGAGGAAAGGATTGATGATCATCGAAAATGGTGGAATGGGGCCCTGTAGCTTGTTATGACGCAAATTAATATGATTCAATGACTTACTTTGGAATTCATAGATTTGACCTGTGAATTCATTAGAAACAAGTGATAAGTACTTCAATGATGGAAGATTATACAGCCAAATCGGCAGCGTCCCAGTATGGCTGTTATAAGCTGAGCAAAGATATCTTAAGTTTGAAAACCCTCTTAAGTTGGCGGGAATCGAACCGGTCAATTCATTTAACCCAATGTTTAAACAAACAAGTTGTATCAAGTTGGCTACCCAACATGGGAATTGACCTATAAAATGGTTTCGCCTTAGAGTAAAATATGCAACCTTTGAAAGGTTGGCAATGTTGGGAATTTGGCATTCAAGGCGGTTATATGAAATATCCAAGTAAAAGAGTTGCTCAGGATTTGAGAATATAGATGAGACCTGACCACTAAAACTGTTGTGAGAGACACAAGTAAGTCATTTGTGTCAAGTTAGCAAAAGAATTGGAAATTTGGCCTTCAAAATTGTTACCCGATATGTCCAAATAAGCCATTTGAACAAGTTTCCCTAGTGACATAGGTATGGACCCCGAGAATTTGCAACTAGCCAGACACAAGTATTTTAATGACTTGAGATAGCCAATGGAATCGGGTAGGTCTCCAGAGAAAGCCGTCCCTGTGAGTCGTAACATTGAAAGAGAACCACTACTGGTCCAATTTACCTGTGACAAATAACCAGTGAGATAAGGGTTGTAACCTAAGTTGAGCGCTTCCAAGTTTGGCAAGTGAAAAATTTTATTTGACAATTTCTCCTACAAACCGGTTTGCTCAAGATCTAGATATGTCAAAGAAGACAGATTCATCAAGGGAATGGGTACAATTGAAGATATGTTCACGCGGGCAAGACAAAGATATTGTAACTGGGTAAGGTTTTGAAGCAGTACATGAAAATTGTATGGTTCAAGTTTGACTAACTGATAATAGGAAAACAAGTCTAGAGAAACCAATTTCGATAGGTGGGAGATTTTTGATGGCATTGATCCAGAGAAACTGGATGAGAGGTTGAGATGTGTCAAACTTGAAAGGTGCCCAAAACTAGGAGAAATCCTTGATCGAGTGAAGTCATTGAAGGCGAGATTGAGTCGCTGGAGGTGTCTGAGACTAAAAAGACTGTTGTTCAGTAGGATGGTGCCATGGAGCTGGCTGCAGCTAAGATCAAGCGCAATCACTTGACCAGTCATCCGGTCGCATTTGATCCCATCCCATGAACAACAGTCAGTAGTAGTCTCATTCCATGACATTGTTTTCGGATAAGAAAGGTCACCATACTGATCACAAAGCCAAGAAGGAGAACCATTTATGGTGAACATATGCTTAAATTGGAGTAATGTAGAGCTCTGTTCTGGTGAACACAAATGATTTGTTGGAGAAAAATAAAAGAAAGCAGGTTGATATTGTAAAGTAAAGAAAAGAAAGTGTAATAAGCATACTAACCACCTCATTTTTTTCTTAATGAAACGAAGTAGGATTGTTGAAAGAAAAAAGATAGGGTGTACAAGTTATGATTATGTTAGTCTTGACCTTCACTTTATATACTGAAATATAATTACCAAACATTATTTTCTAGGTGAATTTTTTTGGTTAAAAAATATTTACTATCTAAACAAATGGAACATCAGTAAAATTTATATTCCAAAATTATCATCGCCTGACTTGGAAATGACCATCCCCTTTGCCACTCAAAACACTGCCATCACCATTTACATTGGATTGTCTAACTAGAAAAATGATTTGGTAGTGCAGGAACATCACATGGTAATGTACCTCACCAATTACCAAACACCAAACATTGTGGTAGTTGTTTCTCATGATTCAAAACAAAATTAAGAACTCTATCTTCTCCATCAATTACAACACATAAAATACTATGTGACCACATCCTAGAACTACCAAATAACTTCTCGTTGGACTATATCCGAAAAAAGCTGTCAAATCCACTCAAAACACTTGTACAAAAATATATATATACACATTGATATTTCAAAGTTTAGGAACGAATTGCTGATAAAGATGGTCATGCCCACTTGCAACGCAAAGCAACAGGGTAGTGCCGAATTTTGTTTTGTTCTGTTTTCTTTCATTCTCTAGAGAATGGGTCTTTGTTTTACCCACAATGATACTTAATAAAATATTGAAAAATTTTATAGTACACACTCTAAAATTATGATATTTATAGTTTTTTTTTTGTTATAATTTATTGTGGTGTTAATTATTCCTTCATTATGACTTACTATAGTGTTAATTATATTAGTTATGACATATTATGTTTATTATTTTAGTTATATTCGAAAAGATTTTTGATTATATTTTATGTGATATTTGGTTATTACTCATTATTTTTTTGTAGTTATAACGGAAAGTGATTTAGTTATAATATACACCTTTTCTAGGGTGTATATTCTAAAATGATCCTAAAATATTGTAGATGATTTCCTATATCACTAAGAAGATTCACACATATCCATTTCCGCGATAAGAAGAGTACCTATTTATCTTATCTTTGTATGTATATTATTTTATTTATTTCTCTTGTTAGTTGATTACTCACGAACTTGGGGACAAGCGCTAGCAGATGATTGTACGGTGGCAAACTGGTTGGTATGGATTTGCTTGCATTGATGCTTTTATTGATGCTTATCTATGTAAACCTTTCAATGATGTGCATCAATGAAGTTTTTTATTTATTAATTTATTTTTATTTTTTTTGTGTGTTCAAAAAAAAAAAGAAAAGGGGCCGATGATAGCAGTGTTTGTAGAATATGTTTTGCTTCTAATGATTCTTATATTTTGGACATCCAGATGGGGTATATTAGGAAATTCTTAATAAGAAATCACTCACACTACAACAAAAAGGGGGTTTTACGGGGCGCAATGCACGTCGTGAAAACCCTTCTACGACGTGCCAGTGCGTGTCATATTATGACCAGTCATGAAAAGTCATTCACTTTCAACGACATGCTTCGTACGTCGTTAAAGACTATTTAACGGCAGATTTTGTACGTCGTTGTTACTTTTTCTACGACATACTATAGTACGCCGTTTAATACTTTTTAACGGCAGATTTTGTGTGTCATTGTTACTTTTTCTACGACTACTTTTGTACGCCGTTAATTGGTGAGACAAATAATGACGCTGATTGCGCGTCGTAAAATATGTAATATGACGACTTATTATGCCTGCCGAAGAATATGCAATTTTTTTAAAAAAAAAATAAAATAAAATAAATTCAACAGGTTCTATTTGACTAAATTTGTACAATCTAACAAATATTACAAACAAGCATCACAAAATATCAATCAACCTAAAAAAAATAAAATAAATTCAACAGGTTCTATTTGACTAATTTTGTACAATCTAACAAATATTACAAATAAGCATCACAAAATATCAATCAACCACCAAAAAATTGTTTGAAACATCAAAAAGAAACTATATCCATAAATTATAAGCATTCAACAATTCTCTATACATTCCAAACATTTAAAAACTATATCCTTACGTTCTAAACTATCCAAAAAGTTTAAACCATCCAAAACTATTCAGAGATTATTTAAAACTACCGGCAACAATTCCTATAGTAGTTGCAGTTGCAACAAACCCACTTGCTCTTATCATAGGGACGAGGTTGCCTATCTAAGCTTGCAACTCTTACCACATTGCTTCAAACCTACATTTATCAAAATAGAAGAGATTTACGAATTAGGTCCTGGCCTCAAGTCCACTTATGACCTAGCAAAAGAGATTTTAGAATGACAAAATAGATTTATGACATTACACTCACTCAACAGATCAAGTACCTCATCTAACATAATCGTAGAACCTGCTTCCTCATTGAGATCATCTGCATCACCATCACTCCTCCCACTGTCAGTACTGCCTGATTCAGACATCTTCTGCACCCTCTATTTTGCAATTTTCCAAGATAAACGACTTGCTTTGGTTTTGGCTAAAACCACTGTACCAATCCTTGGAAGACCAGAATTTGGAGTTGAAACCAGATTAGTGATTCGCTTTTCAAAGTTTTTTGTTGTCTTCTAAGGATTCAAATATATTTGTAGAAGAGTGAGGTAGATGTTGCTATAAGATTTTGCGGAGGGTTGATGAAGTGAAGGCTCATAAACGTGATCACAGTAGGACAGTACCAGTTCAGGAACATGAAGCTACAAAATTCAAGAAAACACAATAATTCAAGTGTATCACCATCAACAACAGAAATTTAATGCAAGCAAGTGACAAGAAATTGAAGGCCGATCTATAAAAAAGTTAGCAAGTCCAAACCCAACCCTTCTAGAAACCTCAAGCCAAGCACAAAAACCTAACCTATTTGGCTATCTTATTTTCCTTTTTCTTTCTTTTCGTAATTCATTTTTCCACCAAATTCTGTATTAGAAAATTATCATAATCTAAAATTGTCACTAATTATTAACGATTATATTTAGTACTTTCTTGAAGTAATCAGAAGCATTTCGGTTATATCATCTGTCAAAAACCAAGAATTACGAGGATAAAGTAGCATGTATGTTATATTTACTATAATTTACAATACCAGACCTAACTCATATTTGAATAGGACAAAGAACCCTGCCTCAACCCTCAGAATCAGCAGGTAGGTTAATTGCTCTGGTAAAGAACTGTGACTCATACAGGAACCACAAAATAACTATCCAACTTCAATATCATTTTAAGTTAGCAAGGCTGCACTAAACAACAAGAGTCTTGCATATTGAGTGAGAAGATTTTGGCAAATTGCTTTCTGGGATAGGAAGACACTCAAACTTCTACACGAGTTTCATTACCTCACTTCATGTATGTTCAACTCTGAATCTGAAAGAGGACTGCTGGGTTAATAGAAATACCTTATGAGCATATATTGATAAGGCAAGCATATATTGATAAGGCAAGCTCACGTCGTAGCACTACAGGAAAAGACACCTACAGCGACCACTTTTGGCGACTAAAACAAATTTAGTCGCCAAAAGTTGCGGATTTGGCTACCAAAAATAAATTTAGTCGGCAAAAGTAAAATTTTTAGCTACTAATTATTTTTAGTCGGGGAATATCGATTATTGGCGACTAAAAAAAATTTAGTAGCTAAAGATATCACAATTGGCGACTAAAATAAATTTAGTCGGCAAAAATGTCACAAATTGGCGACAAAAATTTTTTTTGGTCGCCGTATGTATGGATTTGGCTACCAAATACATTGGTCGGCAAATGTTTTAATAAAAAATTATTTTCTGTCTTTGGCGACTAAAAATTTAGTCGGGAAAACACAATTTTCAGCGACAAAAATTCTTTTAGTCGCTGTTGGTACACATTTGGCTACCAAATCCATTAGTCGGCAAATGTTTTAATAAAATATTAATTTTTGTGTTTAGCGACTAAACATTTAGTCGGGAAAACGCGATTTTCAGCGACAAAAATTCTTTTAGTCGCTGTTGGTACACATTTGGCTACCAAATTCATTAGTCGGCAAATGTTTTAATAAAAAATTAATATATGTTATTTTTTAATTAAAATTTTAATTAAATTTATTTTTGGAAATATTAATAATTAAATAATGAAATTAAATAAAATAAAACATCAACAAAATTTAAATATTTTATGACAGAATTATATAATGAAATTAAATAAAATATTACATCAAAAAAAATTAATTAAAGTTGAGTGACTTTAATTTTTTTTGCAAATTTTTTCCTTATTTTTTTTTATTTTCTTTCTTATTTTCAAATACAAGAATATAAAATTAAAAGCTCAATTTGTGATTATATTTTTTAGTAAAAAAAATATTAGGACAAATATTTAAGATAATTTATAATTTTATTACTTATATTTTTATTTAAATATCATTTTAATATATTTGTTACTTTTATTTGAATTTTTTTGTTACTTTTAATATTTTTTTACCCACTGAATTTTATTTAAATATCTTTCTATCTCTCTCGTCCATTTCTCTTCTCTATCTGTCTCTCTCTCTTTCACTCATCTCTTTTCGCTTTATTTCTCTCTCTTTTTGTCTATCTCTTGTTTCTGTCTCTCTCTTTTTGTCTCTATCTCTCTCTCTATCTCTTTTCTATCTCTCTCCCTATCTCTCTTCCACGCATCAATCTTCTCTCTCTCTCTCTCTCTGTCTACTTGTCTATTTGTCTATTTCTCCGTCACTATGTTCGCCTTGCTCACTCTCTTACTCTCATCTTCTCTATTTATCGAACTCCTTCTCGATTTATCGATCCACTATAAGAAAATACCCTTTTAGCAACCACTTTGTCTGTCTCTCTCTCTCGCTCATCACTCTATCTCTGTCTCTCTATCTATCTCTCTTCTTTATTTGTCTCTCACAAAATTAAAATATTTTACAAATATTTAAATATTTAAATATTTAAAATATTTAAAAAATTGATTTGAATTAAGTTTTGAAAAGAGTTTTGAATGCTCTGTCTTCTTTATTTATTGAGCTCTATTTCGATTTATCGATCTACTATAAGAAAATGCACTTTTAACGACCACTTTGTCTCTTTCTCGCTCATCACTCTGTCTCTTTCTCTGTCTCTCTCTCTCTCTCTCTCTCTCTCTCTCTCTCTCTCTCTACCACATTTACCACTACTGCAAATGCCAGTCAACTACCACCACTCTTCTCTTTCTCTCTTTCACTCATCATTCTTCTTTCTCTATCTGTTTGTCTATCTGTCTGTATGTCTTTCGTTCATCTTTCTTCTCTCTATCTCTCTCATTTGTCTTCTCTCTATGTCTCTCTCTCATCTCTCTTCTCTCTATCTCGCTCATCTCTTTTCTCTCTCTCTGTCTCTCACTTATCTCTCTTCTCTCTATTTTTCTATTCTCTCTCTCGCTCATCTCTTCTCGCTCTCTTTCTATATATCTCTCATCTCTTGTTTCTCTCTATTTTTCTATATATCTCTATCTATTTCTCTCTCTGCTGTCTCTCTCTCACTTACCACTCTTCAACTCAATTATAATCGATTTCTACATCAACTCAATTTGTCATTTGTTCTATGTTAATAAAAAATCCTTCTTTGAGGACACCTTAATGATTTATTTTGAGCTTGAGTTTTCATCAAAAATAATGTTTTCACCTTTTTACTTTAAGGAGGAGTATGTGTCTATGATATGTTCTAGATGAGAAGAACCCAAGTGAGTTTGAAACTTACATTTAGGTTAATTGAAGCAGTTGGATGATTATTTTTTCAGCTATGCTAGTGATTGAAATTGTTGTTGATATTAGTTTTGGATATTTTTATTTATTAGGACAAAGCTATCAAGATGTTTCTTCTGAGGAACATAGTTGAACAAGTTGCTGTTAGGGATGTCCAAGAAGCGTGTGCTTTTCACAGTAACATTTCTTTTTCCCTTGCTAGTTTACCTTTCCATTCTAATTTCTTAGTTGTTGTTCATTTAATTTTTTTGTAAGTATATTGCTCATTGTTATTAGGGTTAATTACACCAAGACTCTCACAAACAACTATAGGGGAAGGGGGCATTGCATCATTCAGTTGTCAGACTTGGACCCCAAAGATCACATCTCGATAGAGAGTGTCTCATCCACCGCCCTTGTATATATGTATATATTTTCTTTTCTTTTTATGCATTTATATAAATTGGATATAATCTGGTTAAATTCAGGTTAAATTCTTTGGATATAATCTGATATAATCAAAAATTGTTTGTATGCATTTTTTGATGAGATATATTGTGGTTAAATTCTCATTGGTTCATCAAAAATTGTTTCTATGCATTTATTCGTTAAATTCTCATTCGTTAATTTTAAATTTAAATTAAACAGATTCGTTAATTTAACCCATTCGTTAAATTTAATTTAATTTTAATTTAAATTAAGCATAATTTATTTACTAAATTTAATTAAATTGTTCATTGTTATAAGCTGTGTTACACGGACTCGCCGGTTTAGGGCGAGTACATGCAGATGTCGACCCACACGACCAGTGCGGGTGTGAGATATGTGTCAGATTCGGCATGGTTTTCTCGGACACGGCTGCCATGAGAAGAGAAAGAAGGGTTGTTGAGAGAGAGAGAGAGAGAGAGAGAGAGAGAGGGAGGGAGGGAGGACTGAAACTCACCTTTGCGAATCAAGTCGAATCGCGAAGCAAGATCGAAGTGCGAACCCAGTCGCGAACTAGACTGAATCGAAGGAGATCTGAAGTGTGAACCCTAGTCGCGAACCCTGGTAGCGAACTCTCTCTGTCTCTTCGATCTTCTTCTCTTCTCTTCTCCTCTCTCTCTCTCTCTCTCTCTTCTTCTTTGACTGTTCTCTTCCTTTACTTCCGTCTGGTTTCTATTAGTATAAATGATACTAATATAATAATATATAATAGACTTCCTTTACTTCCGTCTGGTTTCTATCAGTATAAAATGATATTAACATAATAATATATAATAGTGTTCATATTATATGATATCCACTCAAAAAAATATTATATATTATAATATATTATAAATATTATAATTTTTTTTAGGTGGATAAAAAAAGAAAAAAATTATAATATTTATGTCTAAAATATTATAATTTATATTTTTTATGTCTAAAATTATAATTTATAATTTAAAATATTATGATTTTTATGTCTAAAATAAAAATAATTTATTTTATCATATATAATGTAATTTATTTTATATTTAAAATATTTTTTATTTATTATTTATATTTTATCCATTATTTTTTTAACAAAATTTGTTATTTCTTAACTTTTTAACTCATCTTCATATAATAAATATATTTTTAAAATAATTATTTAACGTATCCGCACCTGTTTCCAAATTTGGATCCATATCGACGTACCGCTAATTTTTAATTTTGAAGTGTCCGACCCCTAGATACGTACCCGCACCCGCGTCCGTGTAACATAGGTTATAACTACGTTTTAGTCGTTAAAAATATACTTTTCACCCACCAAATATGATGTTTGTCATGAAAATAAATTTATAATTTGTTTATTTCAGATTTATTAAAATTTTGGCTACTAATTGTAAATTTGGTGGAAATACTCTTGTTTGGCGACTACGATTCGGTAATAACGTCCCCCAAAATTTTGGAGGAATATTAAATTTATTAACGACGAAGCTTTTTTTGGTCGGCAATAATAACTTATTTTTTTTACTTTTGTTTCCGAAGCAGCCATTTCCCTCCCTCTTGCACTCCCGCGTCTGATTCTGCTCTGTTCATCTCCCGAACTCCCTCCCAGGTATGTCCTCTCTCTCTCTCGCTCTCTCTCTCTATTTCTCTGTATCTCCCTCTCGATCGTTAGTCTCCTTCTCTCGCTCTCTTTCTCTCGCTCTCTCTCTATCTCACTCACGCCTCGGCCCTCTTGTCCACAGCTTTTTCTCCATCGCAAGGCTTGCTGGATCATCCCCCAAACTCCCTTCCAGGTATGTCCTCCATTTCGCATCTGTCTCTCCCTCTCTCTGCATCTCCCTCTCGATTTCACTCTCTTTGCCTCTGTCTCTGTTTAAACACACATACATATATATATATAGTTATATATATATATGTGAAAACACACAGAAATTATTTTAAGGGAAATGCTGAAAATATTGTTATTGATATTGAAATGTGATTGAATTGAAAACTTAGGGCATGTGATTGATTGAATTGAAATTATGGGCATTGTTATTGAAATCTGATTGAATTTAGGGCATTGTTATTGAAATGTGAATGAATTGAAATGTGATTGAAATTATTTATGTTTACACATGCTTGGGATGAATCAACGAATTTGCTACAAATACTAGGGCAATGTCTTGTAGTACTAGTATACCAATCTAATTAGAGGGACTTCTTTTGGTTTTCTTAGGCCTTTTATGATCAGCCCATTCTTTTTGACCATCGTATAATTTTTGTAAGTATATGATGTAATTGCGTATATAAGTGCTTAAAACCCTTCACTTTTGTTTTTTTTCTTTTGGGTGTTCATGACATTGTTCGTCCCCACTAATCACCCAATGTTTTTGGTCCTAAGAGATGAGTGAAAATTTAAATGGTCCTTTATTACGTTGACACTGGTCAATCTCTGTAAATTTAACTTCAATGAAAGCTTCATAGGACATCATTGATGAAAATGTCGTACTTAGTATCTCTGTAAACAAAGCTCATTGTTAGCCCAAAAGCAAAACTACGGATCACCTGCGACCTTTCATTTGTCATTGTGTCTGCAAAACTATTATAAAAGGTAAATGATACTTCTAATTTGAGTAATATAATTATTTAGCCAAAAGGAGAACAAATGCAAGTGTTTCATGTGCAAATTTTAATATTTTTGGAAATTTCCAAATTTAGATTAAACAAGAACTTTCATTTAAAGAATTACTTTGTAATTTCATTTTTGAGAGTTGTGTGTGAATGTTTAATTGCCAACAAAAATTTGTCATCGTCATGCCTTGCCTTCCGAATGGGATTTGCAAAACTACGATTTGTGGATTAACCATACACAATTTACTCTAGGTTTCTTTACTTACTAGCCAAATAAGAATAAGTTCATTCAAAATGGTTTAAGGACCTAAACAAATAGCTTATGTTTCTTATTCTTTTCGTTGTTGGTGCAGAATCGCATGATTCATTGTTTTCTATGATTTCATTTGTTCTTGCTTCTTTATTTCGCTCAATTCTTTTCACCTTACTTTATGCTAATTAGGCATCTGTTTCGTTACATTTTTTTTTGTCTATAACGTGACAGACGTTGAAGTTTTTCTGAAGTAGTCACTCAAGAATAATGTGGAGTACATCACAGTAGCACAAGTGACCTCTACATACTTGTGAACTACCCATAAGCAACTCCAGATTCACAACACTATCTCTGAGTCCCGGAAGCACCAAGTAATTTTTCTACTCTCTTCGTTTTTTTCTTTGGCTGCTCTGTCTCAAATATTCTTCTGTAGCTTTCCCACCACACATTCTTCCACGTAAACCCTAAGACTGCAATGATGGCAAACGCAGTGCCAACCAATTTCTGGTGTTGTTGCTCAACATCATCTCGATTGGCCTAAGCTAATAATCACATTTTGCTTAACCTCATCTGTCAAAATAGTCATCCAATTTATTCAATCTTCCGTTATGTCTAATTTCCTCTATTTTTTTATTTTTTTATTTTTGGCAATCTCACTAGCGTTTGCCTCCCTCTTTTTAGTGAGTTTCACATCACAACCCAAGCCTTAGAGTGACTTGCTATCTTATTTCTTTGCCACAAAGATTCTCATTGCTATTTAATTCCCTACACAGCAGTCCTTACGTGGACCAACTGGTCTGTTTATGCTATCTCCTTGTATAGTTCTATTTTATGGTTATGCTCATTGATAGTGAAGTTGTAAGGGCTACCATATGATTGGATTGCTTTGTTGGACACAATAGGAACTCCCATTTGCAAAATGTTTAGGATCTGTCGTCTGAATTCCATTGGCTTACTTTTGCTTTTCAATTTGCATTGACTAAATTTGGGTGAGTGCATTATAGGACATAACCATCTCACAAGGGGTAAGTCTCACATATGGGGCCGATACACACCCCTTTTGTTAGAGAGTTGTGTCCCATTCTGTATTTACTTTTTGTACAACCCATGTTCCACGCCACTTGACCTTTTCAGACGCGCCAAATGCACCCTGAGAAGGAACACAAACACAAACATTGTCTCAGTTTAAAATCACATTTAGAAAGTAATAGGGAATAAATTTGGCAGGAAACATATGAAGATAACAATTGACAATATAGGACATTTTCAGTTGACAAAACTGTTCAAGGAACAACATAGACTCAATACATTTAGATACCTTAGGTTTATATATTCATAATGTGTCAAGTGTCATACATATTCATATGTTTGAGTCATAGAATGCCAGATACCCTTAGTGCATAAAATTTTTCAGATAAGCCGATATTTGAAGATAAATGGAGAAATACTCAATCTACTCATCAAGGACTCATGAAAAACATATGTAAAAAGAAAAATAACAAAAGCAAACAAAACTTCTTGATTCAGTTAGATTTCATGAACTAAATATTACGTTCCTAAGTGATATGCACTGCAAGATGCACAAATCGGGTGTCATGATGTTGCATGTCCCGCTATGCTTTTATCTAACAATGCACAAGTACATGTTCATGGCGTTTTATAACAGTTCCATAGTGTTGAATGTGTCTATTGGCTCTTTGCAAGACCTTTTTCACTACTTTGAGAATTAACAACTTCGCATTTTTTGTATCTCACGTTGGGAAACCAAGAGAAGAACAACTTCTGATTTTAATATTAATTTGGGGAAGAATACACTACTCAATCGAGGCTCCAATTGTGAAAAATGGCATCATTTCTTTTGTGTGGCAGCAAAAACAAATCTTAAATCATTTACACTTCATAGCGGTTTGTGTATTGACACATGGAATTTTCTCCAATTGAAGCCATATCAAAGAACAGAGAGTATTTTAGTCTGCTAAAGGGATATTAAACAATAATCATAATGGGCTGTTTAATTATTTAACATAACTAGGCAACTACCAACCTAACCTCTCTTATTATATGTATTTTATGTATTATATAAGAAGTTCATTTGAACACCAGTAAAAGGAGAAGATGCAGAAAGTTAGTCGGCAATAAAATAAAAGAGTAGAATAAAAATTTCAAATATTTTCCTTTATTTGTTTTGGCAGGCAGCAGGGAGAGAAAAGTAAAAGAAAATATTATCAGTGAATTCAAAATATGAAATTTGATGTATTGTTGTGCAATGCTATATGCCAATGAATCCTTTTCCAGCTTGTACTATTTTCAACAGCCACATATTTTTCATCATTGTGCAATTTAGCTATGGGACTTATGTTGTGGTCCAAGTTCAACTGGTTGAACCTGTAATTGCACCCTCTGTGCATGGACATAATTTTTAGTTAATCAGACCACTGAGCAACCTGTAATTCGTGCCTGAAAAGTAATCAGACCATTTAGTTTATAATCATTCCATGCGTAATGGTCAATTACATATTTCTTTTGCTTGTGACGATAAAGGTGTGGACGACAAGCAAAGTACTTATCAAGCAAGAAAACTTCAAAAATCTGGAAATATATTGAAGTTGAATACTCATCAACAAAGATCAAACATATCACTAAACAGATCAACGAACAATTCAAGGTCGGTTAACTTATCCCTTCTCCCTTTTACGTGCGTCAAGTTTTATTTATTTTTATTGTTTTTGTGTAATTTAGTTATGTATATCATGCTAATTTATTTATTTATTTTTAGATCAACAAACAGTTTTATTTATTTATTTGTATTGTTTTTAATTATTTTTATTTGTGTCTAATTTATTTTAAAGCAGGCATATCATGCTTACTAGTGTTACTTGTGTTTATGCAGACTGGAAAATGGTTCCTGGATTAAAGACTGGTCGGCTTCGGAAGAAGACACTCACGCAGCCAGAAACAGACTCGCCAGCTGCTATTCCTTTAGGATCGCCCGTTGCTCCATCTCCTGTTCTCCTCGTTCGAAAAAATGTGGGACCATCTCAGCATGTCACTAGCCAACCAATGGTTGATTCTGATGAGACACAAGCCCCATCCGAAACGCAGCCGAGTGGTGTAGGTAAGATTAAAGTGTATCAAAATTGTCAATTAGCACATGCCTTTGCCATTGTTTTTTTGTAGCCAATTTGTAGCCACGTTTCGTGTTGTTATGTTGTTAACAGGGACTTCGAAGCCCCTACGTGTACGCGGACCGACACTTGGCAAAGGCATACAAAAAATAATTAGAGCCAAGAAAGGGGAAAAATGTTATGTTCACATCGATCGTGCGCTGAATGCGATGACTGGCAAGTATGCCACTCCAGCAACTAACGAGCTAGGAATTCAAATTAGAACCTTGTGCCCTTTGAAAGATGTGAAGTCATGGCTGGATCTTGATGAGACTACAAAAGCTGCCGTCATCCAAGGAGTTCTTGTAAGTAATATTACTTGTCCACAAGATGTAACTGTTTTATGTATGCTAATAAGAAAGACTAATATTTAATGATTTGCTTTTCAAAAATGTTTTGGTTGTAGGACAAGTTTCAAATTGGAGACGATTTCGACAATGACTTACAAGCACAAGAGAGATTGTGAATAAGAAGGCCTATGGGTTGTACAAAGATTGGAGGTACAACTTGAAGCAAGAGTTCGAATTGTTAGAGGGACTTCCACGTGATGACATCTATGGTCATCCGCCCGTAGGGGTGAGTTTAGATAATTGGAAGCATTTGATCGATGTGGCATGGCAAGATGCATCTCACCAGGTAAAACAATAGAGTAGATAGAGTACATACATTTTTGTGAAAATGTAATATGCCTTAATATTTACCAAAAATTTGTTTATCTGCTTCACTTATGCGTGTAGAAACGGTCAAAAGCTGGCAAGAGTAATAGGAGTCAATTGCCGTACAATCATACGAATGGGTCTCGTTCATTTCCTATCGCAATGGCTGCTATGGTGAGTTCGATTTTGTTTAAATTTGAATCCATTATATGTTGTTTGGATATGAAAAATGTTATGTTGTGAAACATATATAAATGTGTTAAACTGTGTTGGACAGAATCTGTTTGAGAAAATCTGAACAAATGTGTTCGCAAAAATCTGTTGGAAAATATAAATCATTAATGATAATCTCTTTGAATCTGTCCAAGAATACTCGCCTCTATTTCCAAATGGCAAGAAATGGCAAAGAATCATCTTAAATTTTGTCTCCAAATCATTCCAAAGAATTAATGAAAATGTGTCCAAAGAATTGTCTCCAAATCAGACAAAGAATCAGAAACATCTCATAATGAAAATTTGTTTATTTGGTGCATAAAGTGTCATTGATATATACTATGATGTGTTAATTAACAGTAGCAAAAGATGGAGAGTTAGATTTCCCAAAGTTCTATGAGGAGGATACACTTCAAAGAAAACGAAAGACTGGATTCATCCGAAATGCCGTGAGCTGCATGTAAGTATGTGACAAGGAAATATATGTATTCAATATTTTCTTGTACTTAGTACCGAATAATACATATATGTTGCCAAAGTTTTTTTCGTCTTATTTATTTGCAATGACAGCAAGAGATGGTCAATGTCCAAGCGGCTGCCATCGAGTCGGGGACGCCATTGACACAAGAGGAGATTTCAAGGCAAGTGCTTGGACAGAAGAAAAGGTACTTGCTTGGATTTGGGAGTGGCCCACAACCCTCTACCATATTTGCAACACGAGCACACGATAAGGACATGGAGGCAATGCGAGCTGAGGTGGAGGTACTTCGTGAGGAGCGGCAAAAAGATCATGACGAGTTAATGAAAGAGCGAGAGGAGCGCGAGAGATGTTACAATGAAATTGTTGAAAGAACGAGAGGAGCATTCAATTATCCAATGAGATGTTGAAAGAGCGGGAGGAGGGACAAAAGGCAAGGGAGGAGACAAATACAAAGGTCGAGCATCTTAATAATGTAGTCGCCAAACTGTCACAACTCTTGGGAATCTAAGTTCGGCATCCGACGTTTGTTTTTTGGTAAGAACAATTTCATTAATGTGACACTATATTTGTTTAAATATGTTCGCTTGAAGAGTTGAAAATGTCATCAATTTTGGAGTTATTTTAGCAATTGATTTCTTGTGTAGTTACTAGAGTTTGGTATTGAGTTTTCTTAACAATGAACTTGTTTTGAAAATATGTACTTGATTAAGATTAACTATAGCACAAATATGTTAAAAAAACATAGAGAATTTCAATCTTCGTTTAGGGTAACATGTTAACTTCAACAGTGGTATTTTGAATAGTAACTCGAACCACTGTTTAAACGTAATGGTAACCTTCCAGGTGACAAATGTGACATGTAGGGACAGACGGTACGTAAATAGGACAAGTACGTTGGGAGTTAGAGTTTCTCAATGTCATAAACTTAGTCGAAAAAGGGGTTCGGGGGGCGAAAATACAAAGCAGCCCCCGAAACACTGTTTTCTCGTAACACACAGCTTCCCGGTGATAAATGTGACATGATTAGATTGACGGTACGTAAATAGGACAATTAGGTTGGGAGTTAGAGTTGCAAATGTCATAAACGTAGTCGAAAAAAGGGGTTCGGGGGGCGAAAATGCTAAGCAGCCCCCGAAACACTGTTTTCTCGTAACGGGAAGCTTCCCGGTGATAAATGTGACATGTAGGGACAGACGGTACGTAAATAGGACACGTACGTTGGGAATCATTGATGAAAATGTCATAAACTTAGTCGAAAAAAGGGGTTCGGGGGGCGAAAATGAAAAATAGCCCCAGAAACACTGTTTTCTCCTAACACACAGCTTCCCGGTGATAAATGTGACATGATTAGATTGACGGTACGTAAATAGGACAATTAGGTTGGGAGTTAGAGTTGCAAATGTCATAAACGTAGTCGAAAAAAGGGGTTCGGGGGGCGAAAATGCTAAGCAGCCCCCAAAACACTGTTTTCTCATAACGGGAAGCTTCCCGGTGATAAATGTGACATGTAGGGACAGACGGTACGTAAATAGGACACGTACGTTGGGAATCATTGATGAAAATGTCATAAACTTAGTCGAGAAAAGGGGTTTGGGGGGCGAAAATGAAAAATAGCCCTCAAACATCATTTTTCAGAACGAAGCTTCCCGGTGATAAATGTGACATGTAGGGATAGACGGTACGTAAATAGGACAATTAGGTTGGGAGTTAGAGTTGCAAATGTCATAAACGTAGTCGAAAAAGGGGTTCGGGGGGCGAAAATGCTAAGCGACCCGAAACATGTTTTCAGAACGAAGCTTCCGGTGATAAATGTGACATGTAGGGACAGACTGATGCGTAAATAGGACACGTACGTTGGGAATCATTGATGAAAATGTCATAAACTTAGTCGAAAAAAGGGGTTCGGGGGGCGAAAATGAAAAATAGCCCCAGAAACACTGTTTTCTCCTAACACACAGCTTCCCGGTGATAAATGTGACATGATTAGATTGACGGTACGTAAATAGGACAATTAGGTTGGGAGTTAGAGTTGCAAATGTCATAAACGTAGTCGAAAAAAGGGGTTCGGGGGGCGAAAATGCTAAGCAGCCCCCGAAACACTGTTTTCTCGTAACGGGAAGCTTCCCGGTGATAAATGTGACATGTAGGGACAGACGGTACGTAAATAGGACACGTACGTTGGGAATTAGAGTTGAAAATGTCATAAACTTAGTCGAAAAAAGGGGTTCGGGGGGCGAAAATGAAAAATAGCCCCCGAAACACTGTTTTATCGTAACGGGAAGCTTCCCGGTGATAATTGTGACATGTAGGGACAGACGGTACGTAAATAGGACAAGTACGTTGGGAGTTAGAGTTGCAAATGTCATACACTTAGTCGAAGAAAGTGGTTGGGGGGCCGAAAATGGAAAACAGCCCCCGAGCCAGTGTTTTTTGGTAACGGAAAGCTTCCCGGTGATAAATGTGACATGTAGGGACAGATGATATGTAAGTAGGAGAAGTACGTTGGGAGTTAGAGTTGAAAATGTCATAAACGTAGTCGAAAAAAAGGGTTCAAGGGGTACCATTTTGCAAGAACTAAATGTGACGAAGGACATATCTTGTTGACCTAATCGTTTGGAAATTCGAACAATGGATTTGTAAAGTTCAGCTAAGGTTTAGGCGCAATTGTGTATTTGATAAGTTTAACTATCACCACTACAAAATGTGCAACAACAGTTGAACAATAGACAGTTCATATATATAACATGGCCTCAAGATTTGGCTGATGGGAGGATAATTCCTTAGCAACAGCACAGGGAACTTAGGAGTAAAGAAGCTAAGTATTGAAGATACGTATCAAAAGTCGATGGTGTAATGGAAGAATAGTTAAGCATAATCTTATATAGCTCGTCCCCATAAGCCTATAAAGAACCCAATGCATTACTCATTCACAAACAGAAGCATATCTACATCTATAAACCCACTAATTAGTTTCTTCTTTAAGGAAAGTGTTTCCAAAATTTCAATGAGTATACAGAGAAAATTAGAATATTTTATGAAAAAAAGACCATATTAATTTCCATCCGTGCAGGTCACAAAAACACTATTTTAATGTAATCGAAGCTTCATGGAGGTCACAAAAGCATAAGCATAGTGAGTTTTATGGATACCAGACAAATTGTAATAATGGGTTCTCTTACATTTTTATAACAAATAATTTTGGGATGAAATGTTAAATAGACCCAAAATTTCAGTAACTTTGTAATACCTACACAATTTACTTTCACATTTAAGTACTAAAATTTTACTTATATAGATTTAGAGATTAAAAACCTAAAACAAGAACTCATGATGGGTCTATGTTTGGATGTCTTGCATTAGTTAATAGATATTACTCTTCTTGTCTTTTAATGTTTGAAATTATTATGATATATATATGTCGTCCAAAAGTGCCACTACACGCACCGAACTAATGATTTTTTCCCCCTTTTTTGCAGATGTTTTTGGACATACAAATGTGGATATGTTTTTGTTGACAAGTACGGGAGGGCATTGTTTTTATATCTCTATCCGTATATATAGTGGTTTGTACAAAATAATTTTTTGGTAGAGTAAATATCAGCTAATTTGGTAGAAATGAACATATATAGCACGTGGTACAAAATAGTTTTGTGGTACAATTTAATTTTGTTGTGGTACGAAGTTGTAGGTGCATAATTAATTTTGTTATTCCAAAGATCATGTATGGAATTAAATTATTGACGTGATTAGACTTGGTTTTTATGAAATTTGTAATATATATATAATTGGACGTTCTATATTATTTGTTTGGATGGTTGCATGCTTGATAACATATTTACCGTTGATGGATTATATTGTTTATACAGGTACAAAGTTGTATTACTAATGAATACAGGTGGTTTATAAAATTTTATTTAAAAAAAAAAAAAAATCAAAAATGTTAGAGTATTTGGCCACCAAATACTTTGGTAGCTAAATACATATTCAAATGTTTTGGTGACTAAGAATTTAGTAGCAAAAACATAATCCATTAATTTTTTGTGACCAAATAATTAGTAGCTAAAATAATTGAGAACAAGAGAAATAAAGTATTCGCTACTAAATTTTTTAGTCACGGAAAAAAATAGTATCATTTGGCCACTAAAATGTTTGGTGGCAAAAAATGAAGAGGAGGCTTTTGGCTACGAAACTTTTGGTAGGCAAAAGTAACAATGACAAAAAGTATTAGTCGCTAAAAGTATGTACTCTATTGGTGACAAAAATGTTTGGTCTATAATGGTTATTCTCAAATTATGATAGGACATTTAGTGACTAATATTTTGGTAGCAGAAACATACCTTTTAGCGACTAAACCAAAAGTAGTAGCCAAATGTGTACTTTCGACCAACTATTTAGTAGCTAAAAGTAATTCTTTCCCGACCACAACAAGTTGGTAGCCAAAAATGATCATTCATGACTAATATTTTGGTAGCGAAACATACCTTTTGGCGACTAAACCAAAAATAGTAGCCAAATATGTACTTTCGACCAATTATTTAGTAGCTAAAAGTGATGCTTTCATGACCACAACAAGTTGGTAGCCAAAATGATCATTCACGACTAATATTTTGGTAGCGTAAACATACCTTTTAGCGACTAAACCGAAATTAGTAGCCAAAGGTGTACACTTTCGACCAAATAAATTTTAGTCGCCAATTGTATTGCCGACAGGGTAAGGGCGACGATATTAGCGACAAAAAATTTTAGTAGCTAAATAGATTCGGCGACTAAAAATTATACTTTTGGCGACCAATATGTTGGTAGCCAAAAGTGACATTTCTTGTAGTGTAGAAAGTTTTATTATTTACGGCGTGCATTGCAAGCCATAAAAAAATCATCATTATTATCATTCATGGCCTACACAACAGACACGTCGTGGTTGGAAAAGTATTTACGACGTGCAAAAAAAGCAAGTCGTAAAAGTGAGAAACTACGACGTGCATTTATTGTATGCCGTTAATGTGATGCCGTAAAAAGTCAATTTTGTTGTAGTGTCATATGAGTATGAACTAGGTTGGTTTTGCAAGAATTGAGAATGCTAAATTTTTTAGAGCACTTATTAATTACCTAGTGTTGTCCATTGATTAGACAATAAGTTTGATAGGCTTTCACTAAGGAAAGTTCAAAACTAAAAATTACCTATATCAATGTGGTGTATCTTCTTAGTGTTCTCTTTCTTTATTTGCATTTCGTTGTATGTCCTATATAGTGAATTCCATTCATGTGAGGGGATTGTTGGAAATGATTTGTAAAAACTTTATTTTTAGCCAATAAATTTAAGGAACGACCCTTGCATTATTTTTCGGCGAGTCTGAGTGGCAATATTTTTTATGCCACGCAGTTAATAATATCGTATATTTAGTTTTTCAAAAATCATTTACGGATGAATGAGAATTCGACACACAATAGAATTTCATAGAAATGGTATTTGGTGAGTTTTTTTACACATTGTGAAATGTGCTTGTCACACATAGGTAAGGCAAGAAAACTTGTTTGTAAAGGTTCAATTGGAGACCCTTGTCACGAAGGCTCAAACCTGTGACACTTTGCCTACATCGGCCACAAGAAACCCCTATCTAGCCACAAAAGTTAGTTAAAAATTTTAACGAGTTTGAACTTGAATTCGAGTTCGAATTCAATAAAAATTTAACGAATCAAGCTCGAGTCAAGTTGGCTTAAGCTTGACTCAAACTTGAGTCTATTTACAAGTCTTAATAAGCAAAATATATATATATATATATATAAATTCATATTTTCATTGCAGATTAAAGTTATAATTAAAATTTTGATTATACAATTATATATACAATATATATATAAACATACTAAAAGAAAAGTCAATATTTTACAAACATAATAATATCTACCACTACTGTTATATAAATATATTATTTATAGTTAGCTATTTTTTACATTTACATTTTTTAAATAAATAAATAACATACATATTTATATATTATTTAATATATAAATAATAAATATTAAACGAGCCGAACTGACAAGCTGAGTTTTAATATATTTGGACTTATTTATTAAGATTTTAACAAGCTCCAACTTGAGCTCAAACGCAAAACATAAAAATAAAAATAAAAATAAATAATTAACAAATTGAGTTCGAATAAGTCCTTACCAAGCCGAGTTTGAATCCGCTTACGAACAATTCTATTCATTTGTGGTCCTATGCATGCATGAGTGCACCATTAGAGATCTCAAAAAGGAAGCAACATACAGAGTCATTATAGAAGTGATATGTGGTGGAAGGGAGGAGAAGGAATGTACTGCCCTCTTCTTTAGCCAAACAATATAGGGAAATTCTGGGAATTCAGGCTTATTCACCTAAAATTTTTTAGATGGGTGATTATGTGGTGAAAAATAATTTTATCTAAGAATGTGTCTAACTACACAGTGTCCAACCCCCTTGAGCCATCCCTTAAACTTTGGCCAGTAATAGCTGTATATTCAACTTGAGAAGAAAAATATGACAATTTCAACTAAAACTTTGTTGTGCTAAATAAAAAATATTGTACTTCAAGAAAGATAAGGATAAACTTACTTACATTCTATGCAATTATTATGATGTATTTAACTTCTCGAAATAGAATAATACTAGGGATCATAAAAAAAAAAAAATATCATGAAATGTTTCATGAAGATTTTTTATCCTTTGATTAGTGTGTGGTGTTTTCTTGTATGTGCAATCGAACGGTGAAGAATCTTTCAGGATTATTTTCATGATATTTTTTTCATGATACGTAGCATTACTTCTCGAAATATATATGTAATGCTGCTTCTGCAATGTATAATATTAATTGTTCCTATTCGTTTGGGATGTGGGTTGACCTTTTAACTTTTTAGTTATTTTAGACTGGGGCTAAAAAGCCATATTTAAGATAAACTTTTTTGTCTATTTTGACTTTTGTGAGAGAAAAAATGAAATAATTATAATTAGAATATGACATTTCTTAACCTGAGATTAAAAAGTATATTTAATCTTTTTGTAACTATTTTAGTCCCAACCCAACCCATCATGCCAAACCAATACTATGTCACTAGATGTTCTTCAAGTTCAATAGAGTTTTTTATTTTTTATTTTTATTTATTTTTTTTGTCCGGAACAATAACCTGTTGTGACCTACCGTCATTGAGTCAATATTGGATTTACATAAAAAAAAATTAAATTTATTTTAATAATTTACATCATTTATCGTTTATATTATATGATTTATTTAGTAAATTATACATAAATATATATAAATACAACTAATTAAATATTTATAATTATATAATCAAAGTTTAAAAAACTTTAAAGGATAAATTATAAATATATCTTTTATACTATGTTTAGTAACTTAGGAAATAAAAGAAAATAAATGATTTAGTAAGTTATAAGAGAAAAAAAAAAAAAAAAAAAAAAAAAAAAAAAAAAAAAAAAAAAGAGATTGTGATTTATTCCATATTTTGTTTAGGGACTTTTCTTAAGTGTGCAACTTACACCTTACACTTACGCCTTTCTGTTTGCCGTCCTGTTTTATGTTTATACCTTACACTTACACTTTTTGTGTTGGTTGCATATGGTGTGCAACCTTAAAGGGTTGCACACCATAACAGGACCCTTTAGACCATCTCCAACGCTTCATCAAACCTAGCATCAAATTCAAAATTTGGTAAAAAAAGTACTGTTCACGGCTCCAACGCTTCATCAAACCCAGCATCAGATTGAGTTTTCATCAAATAATTCATCAAACTGAGTACAGCCAAAGTATTTCACCAAATCACTGTTCCTGACCGTTGGGGGATATCAACCGGTCGACCAGCCGGTTGCCCGGTCGGTTAACCAACCGGTTGTCCCAGAAAAAGGTTCAAGCAGTTTAAAAAAGGTTCAAAAAAAAAAAAAAAAATTCTCACACCGGTCGACCGTGGTCGACCGGCCGGTCGACCAACCGGTTGTCCCGGACAAAGGTTCAGACAGTGCAAGAAAAGGTTCAAACAATTTAAAAAAAAAAAAAAAAAATTCCTCTAACCAGTCGACCACCCGGTTGTCCCTGAAGCATATTAGCTGAATTTGGTGAAGCATTGGAGCAGTTGGCATCAAATTTGATGAAATGGGTCATTTTTGACTCAGATTTGGTGAAAAATCTGAGTCACGGTTGGAGATGCTCTTAGTTAAAAAGCATGTTGTCACATTAGACTTTTCTTAAGTGTGCAACTTATACCTTACACTTACGCTTTTTGTGTTTGCTGTCCTGTTTCATGTTTATACCTTCCACTTATGCCTTTTGTATTGGTTGCAAGGGTTGCACACCATAACAGGACCCTGTTACATTCTCTCATTTTATCACCCATAATTGCACTTTTAATGAGGTGACAAATAATTTTGAAATGAGAGAGAAGAGTTTACAGAGAATTGAGTGGTTGATGCTGTTTACCACCTCATTAATTGGGAGTAATGAAATGAAAGGATGGGACATTTCCCACTTCTTTCCATTTCTTTCATCTATACTATACATTAAGTAAAATGGAATTTTTAACCCCAAGCCTTGTTGGAGTTCCAATCTCCCAAACTAAATTTCTTATTTTTTTTATTTAAAAAAAAAACTTAGCATTTATTAACTTCTCCTAACCCCTAAGTCTTACCATCATGATAACACTTTAATGCATAAGAACAATCATAAATTTTTTTTTTGAAATCCAACACATATGAATTTATTGAAAAGTTCCAACACATATGATTATTATCCCTCATAATAACACTTTAATGCATTAAGAACAAGCATAAAAAAATTTTTTATTGAAAAGTCCAACACATATGATTATTATCAAAATATAAAACTTTAATATAATATAATAATTAAAAAAAGACATTTAATTCCTTGAAAAGTCTAACATATATGATTATTATCAAAATATTAAACTTTAATATAATATAAAAAACGAAAAAAAAAAGGCATTTAAAAAAAATATATATATATATTTAAAAATCGCAATTCACATATATAGATAATTGTAAACACAAAAATACAACTCTCTCTCTCTTTTTTCTTTTTCTTTTTTTCATTTATCGAATGGCCGTTTCTGTTAAAATATTTTTTTTACTTTCCCCCTTGTCACTTAAATCAACCAAAATTAAACATACAATTTTTATTTGATTAAATAGCCAATATATATATACTATATATTAAGCAAAAAGGAGTTTTTAACCCTCAAAGCCTATGGGAGTTTCAATATCCCAATCTGAAATTTCTAAATTTTTTATTTTAAAAAAAAAAACTGAGCATTTATTGATTTGGTCAAAATCCCCTGATCAGTATTTATTAATTTTTTTCAATCCACATGTCTTTCCACATGCATGCATTTATTGATTTGGTCAAAATTCCCTGATCAGCATTTAAAATCCCCTCATACAAATAATTATAGATACAATCCGCGCATAATTACTGCAGTATCCTTTTCGACTTATCCCACACATTATGGTTAGTGATAAGATTGTTAAATTATTTTTATAAAAAATCTTAAAAAACATAATTTATATATTAAAAAAAATCTAAAACAAATATAAATATCCATAATTATCCCGTGCATAACACGGATGATAAACTAGTATTAGGTAATCCAAATAAGGGATTGAAATTCATTTCTCCATTTTTTTTCTTTTCTTTTTTCACCAAATCAATCAAACCAAATGAAAGCTTAGAATTTACTTAAGACACGATTTGTCCTTATAGTTATGGAAATCATATCCTACCTTTTAAAATTTTTAATTTCATAATAATTTTTTTTATTAATAAATCATCAAGTCAATTAACAGTTTTTAATGATACTGGTGGTGGTGGTGGTGGTGGTAGTGGTAGTGATCTTTGTGGCAGCAATGTGGTGACATTGATAAAAGTCTAGTTCGGAAAACATTTTCCGCCCAAATAAATTTATTTTCCATTGACTATGCAAAATGTTTTTCTGTTAATTTTTGTTTTTGCTCATACTAAATATCAAGAAATGTGAAAAATGTTTTAAAAAAAACCGTTTTCTGCCAAAACAAACTGTGTTAGGCAGAGGGCAGATCTATTTGGACAATTGATAGTTCGAGTTGTTTTTTGTTTGATTAAATAATCGTCAAATATTACTTAATTAGATTAATGGACCTAACAAAAAATTATAAGAAATTAGGCTCAATTTAAATATACTATACAAATACAATATACACTTGTCATAAGTCTTATGCCACTTTTCACTTCATTCGGAATTTGAAAAATCTTTCCACTCATATGTTATTATTCACCCCAAATACCACTGATATATGATTTGTCTTATTCAACATGCTCAATAATCCCTATCAAACTACTATTTTCTTATATTCCATTTAACATTGCTCTCTCCCTATCAAATTTGATATACGCGGGAAAGTTTTATTTCCATATATGTATATATATATATTTTTACGTTCTTTAATGTGTGAAACACATATTAAAGTGTAATTAATCACTACAAAAAATTAAAATTTTGGGATACTTATTTATAAGTCCTTTTTTGGACGCTTATACTAGGCTAAATCCTGTGTAATTTCTTATAGAGTCTTAAGTCCTATTTAGATAGGAATGTATTCCACAAGATCATATAAGTTGACCATATATAGAAAATTAAATGTTACCGTCGAAAGTAACATTTTTACATTCAATTAAAAAAAAAACGAAAACCTAGTAAGTTTGCGACACATAACGTGACACATTACGTTACGTTTATGTAGGTGACATGTTACGTTATGTTTATGTAGGTGTCATATCTCGTTACGTTTATGTAGGTGTCACGTTACGTTTCGCATACTTAATCTATGGTAACATTCAATTTCCTATAATATGCACACAAAATCAAAACATTTAATTCAAATACATTAATTAGAATACAGTTTAACTTACAATTGATTAATGGAAGAAACACTGGGTTGCTTCACAAAACATTTACTCAATTGATTATTTTACTAGGTGTTGGTTCTCACTCAGATAGTTTTTGAATCCAACTCTGAATACAAATGACTAGGTGATTACAATTTATAGAAAAGAAAATGTAACTATGCAACATGTGACTTGGAGTTGATCATGAGACCGCACATAGGCAAAGTAGGCTGTTAGATGCTTTCGGCTGATTGACAAAAATTGATGCAGCTTTTGACTTTGTTGATTGATGAACAATAAAAGTGAATAGTAACTTTTTACTATTCATTACTTTCGGTGGCATGTAACTGATTGGAAACAACATATAGACAAAATAGCAGCTTTTCTCAAAAGTGAGTAAAGAGTGAAGCTATAATGTATATATCTCGAATCCAATATTGACTGGTTGATCAGTTGAACATTGTTGACTAGCAGCTATGCATATGGGTCCTAAGCATCTTGGAAATGGGCCGTATATGGATCAAAGCTGGTTGATTGAGCAGTTGAATTGGATGAGCTGGATGAACTAGACTTTTGGGCCGGTGCAGGGGGCTCATCATCTGATTGTTCATTTTTTAAATGGGCCTGGGCCTGATCCATCAGGAGACGGGCTATTTTGAGCAGATCATCACTGGTTGAACCGGGTTTAACCTTGGGCTTGGACTGAGCAGACTTTGATTGATCTGATTTGGGCTTTGATTGGGCTGGCGGAGCAGCAACAGCTTTGGATTTGGATGATTTGGGCTTGGAAGAACCAGATGGGCTTCCAAGGTTAACTGTAGGAAGTTGGCTTCCTTGAGTGATTAGAGCAATTGGGTTCTTCTGGGCTTTAACCATTGGGAATTCAAATTGAACAATTTCAACAATGCGATGCACTGTGAGTTTGTCCCATCATTTAACAAAGTGTTGCCGGTAAATAACATCATCAGAGATTCCATAGTGCCATTTGAATATCCAAGGGATTTTATATTTGGATATAAAAATTAGCAATGAAGGAAATTTCCTTTGATAGGGAGTAAATGGGAAAACAGTAGCAAAATAGTTAATTTGTTCAATCAGAATATCAGGGAAGATATTTGAAATGGTGCCATAATGAGTCCACCATCTCAGAAACCAAGAAGGTAATTCTGATTTGAACTTTTGATCAAATTGAATAAACCAGGAATGACTGAAGGTTTCATTTTGGTGCAAGAAAACTTTGAACCAAGCATCAATGTAATCATAGTAACTGTATTGAATAGAGTGACCAGGTAATTCTCGAAGCTGATAAGGAGAACCCCATTCAGCTAAGGAAACAATGTTGTGAATATACAAGGAATGATACAGAACCTTACTAGCATTGGTTCGATCATAAATGGGTTTAATCAAAATTGATTGATGGTTTAACAGGATATCTTTATAGAAGGTAATTGATTTATCTGGATGCATGGGAACAAAATGCCATCCAGGAGGAAAGAAAGATTTAGCAAGATCATAAACAATTTGACTCTTAGGGTGACTAGGCTCTTTGAAAAAGAGATTAGTAGTGATTGATTTAACATAATTAGATCAGGCAGACCTGATTGGGTTAGCAGGGAATGGAGTGATTGCGACTGCCTGGCTGGAAGAGGCAAAAGGATCAGTAGCCAAAGCAGAAGTGTAACTAGGTTTAGCAATGTTACCAAGGACTTGGTAACGGTTAATCATTTCAATAGGATGGTATTGGGTTACTAGCTCTAAAGAAGGAGGAACAATTTGTTGATTAGAAGGGACCAAAGCCTTAGAAGAAGGCCTTGGGCAAGACATCTGTTGAATAGAAGCAAAGGTTAGCAATAAGAATCAACAACTACTAACCTACTAGCAATAAGCAAATGTGTCAACAAACTTCAAAAACATGACACATTTGACACATTTTGTACGGGGAAGCAAATATTCGTCGCTGTCCGTACTCCTTGTGTCCAAGCTGCACTTTACTCTGATCGACTTGAGAACAAAATGACGGTGAGCTACCCGGCGGTGTACTACCGAAAAACCCTCTGACGGTCAAATTAGCACACAGGGAGAGAGAGAAAAGAGAGGAGGTAAAGTGGTAGGTGAGTTGTGATCATAAGATGTTATATACCCGGTGGTATATAAACAGCATAGCGCCGTTTATATACCTTCTGTGCGCATCTCTACGTCCATTCACCTTTGGACGCGTAGACCTGCTCTCATCTCCCATTTTCTCAAGTGTCAACATAAATACAGCTAAACACCACCTAACGAAACTGCCAAACGGCTCTGGCCCGAACGGATAGCACGGTTCCTTGCCATCACACCGAGACCATATCACAACCGTGATATTTGCCCGGTTTAACTGGAGGATCCCGCTGTAGCTTAGCCGACCTCCATAGTTCTGACCTAGATAACACCTGGTCAGACTGATCTATGGAAGACTACACTAGTCTAAATTGGCAAAGCGAATATGGTTAACCAGGCTAACGATCTAAGGCGGCTTCGACTGGACCGAATCGGGGCCCCAACCGAGCACGCCTAGTAGCCGTATGAACCTAGCTCGGTTACTGTGCTTAGACTAGCTTTGCTCGATCCAGACTTGCTCGGCCCAATGTCGATTCATGAAATCTCCCTCTCAATTGCCCTTTAATTCTATCCACGCCAGCATGACCAGGATTACCTTCTATGATCGAGACCACTAATTTGCTCGGTCGGCATCCCTGACTCACTCGCTGTGCTGACTTCCTTGCTTGGCTATATCACTTGCCCAGCTAATACTTCGACTTTCCTGACTCTTCAGTACTGATGCTGGTTTTATCACAGACACGTGTCATTTGCTCATTGGCCTTGTGCTGCCAACCCAACTACCCCACGCCGTCTTCTCAGTTTCAAATTTTGGCACCTCTTCTCCTTTTATACATACATTGTTTGCCCGTTCGTATCTCTTCCTTCTTTGTTCACCTTCTTACTTCCACGATCCAACAACCCAGAGCCACAGAGCAACTATCCTCATTTTTTGCATTTCTTGCCTCTGCATCTCTTGCCTACATTGAAGCATCTCTCTAGTGGATTTGGTCTTGCCATCGACGTTTCAGAGCACCTCTTCTGTTGCTCTTCACTCCCAAACTCGTAAGTTCTTTCAATTTCCTTTCCCATTCATATTTCTCTTCACGTTTTTTGGGCTTGTCACGCCTTTAAATTCATCATCCTTAGATGGAAACACAAAGATAGCAGACCTTAGGCTCCGAATGGAGTTAGTCTAGGGTGTGATCTCCAAAAACTGTTTTTCTCCTTCTTTGTCCACACTATTCATCATCTTCTGTGATGAACAAGTGTGAATTTGGAACAAACCAGGTTAGAAATCACCATTTGATCCAAAATTATGCCTTGATCGAGCAAGTCTTCTATTTGTAAATCCTGGGGGTAAAATCGAGATATTTAGGGTTGGTTTGGGATGTCCTAAAAAAGTGCACTTTTTGACTTATTGGTGGATTTGGGTTGGGTTTGATGTGATGTGTTAGAGAGGTGATGTGATTTAAATAGGATGATGTGACTTAAATAAGATAGTGACTTTTTGACTTTTTTAGTATAAGCCAAACCAGCCCTTAAACATGTAGAGTTGCTCGATCGGGCTAATATCTAGTCCGCTCGAGCGACCGAGCACAAGTGACTGAGCTGAGATCGAGCTCGTTTGCGCACCAACACTATCACTTACACTTGGTTTTTCACTGCAGAGTCCTAAGGGACCAGGCACACTACACGGGCTTTCAAAGACTGAGCAGCCACTATGCAAAACCTAATCAAACCAATTCTGCTGAACTAAACAAATCGGTTGTCCATGGGACGCTACCGCTTTCTTGTAGACACGTTGGGCGCCCTGGCCACATTCCGCGAGGAGTACGGTGCCCCCGCTGATGTACACTTGGAGCTCGGTGAAGAGGGCATAAATCCGTATGGCAGATTAGAGTCTTGCCCCTTCACCGTATTAAGCATGGTCAGGAAGGGTTGCGCTTCCCAGTGCAGCCCCTCATGTGTGAATTCTTGAGATGTACCGGGCTAGCTCCCACTTAAGTATCCACCAACACTTTTAGAATCATAAACAGCATTGCCGAGTTGAACCACCTGCTCGGTTTAAATCTAGGCCTAGCCGAGATCTTGCGTCAATACACGCTCGGTCGAACAAAAGATAGCTTCAACTACTACTTGAAAATAAGACCGAGCAGGGAACGATTAGTGACCGGCATGCCGAACAAGGACATGAACGATGATGATTTTTTCTGGGTGTCCGGTAACTATGAAACAGCTAACGTGCCCGGTTGGTACATCAGCAAGAACTTTAGTTCTTCTTGTAAGCCCATCTTCCCCACTAATCTATTTTGTTAGAATTGTTTGTACCGAGCTAATTATTTCTTTCTTTTTTTTTTTTTGTGTAGCTATCGAAGAATTGCAAGCCAACTATCAATATCCCAACGAAAAGGCAATCAGGGCCGTGCTGAGATACTGGCACCAAGATTGCCACGATCTTCTCAGTTATGTACCCACTTATCATTACTTAGCTCCCCGTTGGAGCAAGGTAACAGACTTCCTCCAGGCTCCTTCTCCTTTGCCTGACCCAACCTTACCTAACGTCCCCCTAATATGGTTGACTGAGGAAGAAGAGATGGGAAAGAGGAGCCGAATCAAGAACTTAATCACCCCTACATCAACTAAGCTATCGAGCGTCCCTCCAGCTCTATCCATTGGTCAAATTTCGGGGACTGTGATTGTCCTTGCTTCCACAGTTGTGCCTCTTACTGAGTCTCACCAAGCTAGCAAGCATGCTCAGTCAACTAACCCATCCGTCGAGCTTGTGGCCGAGTCAAGCACCAAGCAAACGGTGTAGGAAGACGAGCCAACTCCGCCGTGGAAGTCGGAGTTCAAACACTGGGGCAAGGAGATCCCAGCGACTGCATCTGTCAAGGGGAACAAGGAGCACCTCTTGGCCTTCGACTTGTCAAAGGTTTTGCTGCTGCCGAGCGATGTGTCCGGGAGCGATCATGTTCCAGACACTTGGCTCATGAAATCGGCTGTCAAATCCATGATGAGGGTACGTTTCAAAATCTTATCAAGTCCCTGCTCGGTCAGTCTTTTTATTTCAGCTAACACTCTTCTTACTTCTTGCAGGCCATCCAAAAACAACACATGGTCACGGATCGCATTGTCTGTAACGACCCCAAAATGTGTATCAGAAATTATCTTTAACTAATTGTGGGTTAATGTACTTTAATTTAGTGATGCCTGTTCAAATTGAGGAATTATCTGTTGAGTTACGAATTTAAAACTGAAATTGACGACCATTTTGGGTTCAGAAATCAAAATTGAGCACATGGATATGCTAATAGGAATTTTTAGAGCCATTTGGGAAAGTTAATTGGAAATTTATTTCGCCTGATTCATTAAGGTATGTTTGGGTGGTTAACTTTGCACTGCAAATTGAAGGCCTTAGAGGCTTTAGAAACCAAAATGGAGTACATAGTTATGATCAACATGATTTTTAGAGTCATCTAGGAAGTTTAATTGAAATTTGATTTCGTACGATTCGTAAGGGTGCGTTTGGCTCTCCCTAATTGTGATAAGCTTATGTATATATATATGATATGAATTGAACTCATCATTTTGAGCCCAAAATATCTTAGGGAAAGGGAGAGAACCGGGGGAGAGAGAGAGAGAGAGAGAGAGAGAGAGAGAGAGCGAGCAAATGAGAGAGAAAGCTTCTCTAAGAGAGAGAGCTCAACATTCATGGGGGTTTGAAGATAAACTGAAGAGAGAGGAAGAAGATCAACCATGGAAGCTTGGGAAATTGAAGAGAGCTAAGAGAAAGACAAAGATTGAACTAAGGTATGGAAATCTATCTTGAATCCTTATGATTAATGCATCAATTTCATGAAATCATAATGATATTGGAAGATTTGAAACCCATTTGGGTTAGGGTTTTATGTATATATTTAATTGAGCTAAATTTAAGAAATTAGAAATTGGGTCCTATGATTTTGTTTATGATTGGAGCTCAATCTTATGAATACCATATAAAATAAACCCTAGATTGTCCATAGAACAAGATTTATGCAAGGATCAAGTGTGTTTGTGGGTTGTGTTTTGGGAACTTTCAAGATTATGAAAGATGAAACGTTGATCTTGAACTTGAGGCAAAGATTGATTTGTTTGAGATGAAATTACACTTGAATGATGTTATTTTATCATGTTGTGGGGTAATTTTACATGTTTTTGAGTGATTAGAGTTGAAATCTAGCTTAGAAAGTGGAAAAAAACGAGTGTTAGAGCAAACAAGAATTTCAGACAGCAGATTTTGCCTAGAGCCGCACGTGCGGCAGAGCTTCCCGCACCTGCGGCAATCCATTTCTAGCACCAAAATTGATTTTGAAATAAAAGCACCTTGTCCAGCACGTACGGCTCAATTCCCACACATGCAGCCCTGTTTCCCGCAGGTGCGGGGCATCGCTATTTCAGCCCATTTTCAACTAAGCATATCTCTCTCATCCGGACTCCGTTTTGAGTGATTCTTGAGCCTAAATTCAAGCCTCGAAAGTCTAGTTTTCAATGGTGGTGGTATAATATCCAAATTCTATGTAAAAAAATAGATATTCTCAAATTAGTGAAGGTTGTTCACTTTCTGTTCAACCGTTTCATGCCATTTTCTCTCCTAGCCCAGTTTCCTTTCATTTCTTTTGGTTTTCCTTGATATGAATTATGACTCATTGAAGACCTATGAGTTTAGAACCAACATGACTAATTGATTAAAGACCAAAGAGAGGGATCAGTTATATTCTCATATTATGCTATGTGCATTGTGTTTATAGGTCAAGACGAGGACATTGTCCCACTGCTACTAGAAGCCCATCGCCGTGAATAATAGTAGTGTAACGATATGTTTTACTTACTTTTTATGATTATGATTTATATATCGTTGTTTGTGAATGGCATATACTATTGACATTGTGCTTTGATTGAATTAATTGACATGATTGAACGATGGCATTGATATGGACCTAACGTCATTTTGTTCCTATTAATAAAAGTGGGCCCGAGGCCGTTATGATATGAATTGTACATGACTAATTGCTCTAACACCCAGGGAGATTGAGACATGCCGATGTTCTATCTTCCTTATATTGCTTTGGACAGCTGTTGTTATGTTGGGCCTAAGGCCGTTTTGTATCATACATGGGCCCGAGGTCATTCTGTATTACATGTAGGCCTAAGGTCATTTTGAAATATGGTTATGAATAAGACCTGTATATGGTTTGATATATGTATATTTATATTCTCCAAGGCTATGCTCATTCACCTAACCTCCTTACATTGCTATTATTCACTGAGCCATGCTCACTTCGTTTTTATGTATATTTATGTAGGTGAGCCATCAGGGACCAACACTAGAATTGTATCGAGGTCCGTCTCTCTGTCAAGCCGCCCGGGTTACGCCTCTGTGTCGAGTCTTCAAATTTGTATTGAAGAATTATGTATTTTATTGAGTCTTATGTATATGTGTGTGAGATCTATGTAAGTTCTGTGATTATATGTATATATGGAAAGTGTATTTAAATGCTTAAACTAATCTAAATCTTCATGTATGCACAAGCTCAATGGGCATTCTCTTTATGTTGGTATTTGCTTCTGCTTAAGGCCCCGTATTTGGATAAATATTATTGTGAAATTTTTTTTTTAGGCCTAAGTACAGGCTGGTCATGGACCGAACTCTTAGAGGCAGGTTTGGGTCGTGACATTGTCAATCTGCGCCACAAGGTTACCGAGCTAAACAACGCCGGTAAAAACATCTCGGTTGAGCTTGGCCGGGCGATGGCCTCTCTTGAAATTGCCAATGCTGACAATGCCAGACTCCTTGGCTAGCTCGGCAGGGCCGAGCAAGAGAGGGACGTTCTGAAGGCCCAGCTAGAAGTTGAAAAGCAAGCAAAGCAAAGCGCCGTGGATGAGGCCAACAATCTCGGTTTCAAGGAGGCTGAAGACAACTATATCAAACAATTTGAAGCTACCAAGGACATCTAATTCAAGTCTAGTTGGAAGGCTGCTTGTGAAAAACTGGGCCAAGGATCTAAGACCGAGGTGTTCACCTCTCCTCCTCCTACTTTCCTGCCGGCCTATCTGACACCCTATGCCAATGAAGTCTTCAACTCTTTTCAAGAGGAGGGGGAAGAAGAGGCCAAGGATGAGGCTGTCTAGAAGGAGCCCGACAAAGAAAATGTTACGGTGGTCGATTTGGAAACCGCGACGGAGGAGGCCAAGGACAAGTTAGCCGACCTCTCCCCATCAGCATAACCGTTAGCGTTCCAGCATTTTGATTTGAATTTTTGTAACCGAGCTATAAGCCCCACCTTATGTACTTCAATTTTCAATTAATGAAAGTTTTTTAGCAACTTATCTCGTATATCTTTGCAATGTATGTGGTCTTCCTTGAAACCATGCAATGCGTGTCGGACAACTCTGTTGCCGAGCTAAATCAGCTCAGCTTCAATTCTAGAATGAACAGATCACCAACTCATTTGACCGGGTGAGATCTATTTTGTCCCTAAAAGTTTATTTATTAGTGACATTTTCAAAATTTTGTCGCTAAAAGCCTTATTTTTGACTTTTTGGGATGACCTTTTAGTGACTATCCTCATGATAATAGAAATTGGTCCCTAAATGCTTTTTGCAACAAAATTTTCACTTTTAGAGACCAAAAAATTTGGTCTCTAAAACTCTTATATGTTATAATGAATTAGCAATCATAAAATACCACGAGATGTTGGTCATGTGTTATTTTTAATTAATGATGCATAAAAAAAACTTTACCAATGGAACAAGACAAGAGACACTATAAACTATGTTACACGGTATTATTATGGAACTATCAGTAGTTTTCTCACATTAAGTGGGTTTTGTTAAAAACATCTATTAACAAATAAATAAATTAAACTAAAAAACCAATAAAATTTTATCTTCGGTGGACTAGTTATTTTTAGAAGGAAAATAACTGTATAACTAAAAATAATAATTTCATACTTTTTGAGTCATAATTTAAAAAAAAAAAAGAAAAAAAGAAAAAAAGAAAAAAAAAGTCACAACTAAATATCACATGAGGTATAACTTTGTTTCGTAATGGGCTTTTTGGCTAAATTAGCCCCAAAAAGTTAAAATAAGCTAAAAAGGTAATAAGATAAAATGTTACATCCAAACCATAATTATTTCACTTTTTCTCTCACAAAAGTTATAAAATATCAAAAAAAGTCAACTTAAACGAATTTTTAGTCACAAGCTAAAATAGTCAAAAAAATAAAAAAGCCAATTAAAAAAGCCTATTGCCAAATGACAAATGTCTTTGTTTGAAGATATTTTTGACTATTTTGGCTCAAATTCTATATATAGAATCTCTTCCTTCAAATTTCAAGGTTAGCAAAATTTTCAAAAGCTTTGAAGAGCTAAATAGACCTTCTTCCATCTTCCCTCCTCCTTTGACCCTCAAACCTTCTTTAGCTATACATACACAATACATACACCATTAGAGCTTGTTCTTGAAGCTTTTGTTGAAGTTTCAAACCATATTTCATAAAACTTGAGGATGTTGGAATCAAGTTTGTTTAACTACAAGCATCCTCTCTTTCAAGAGGTATAATTTTTGCGTCTTCTTCCTTATTTCTTTTTTACTCCTTTCCTCTCTTTTACAAGCTTTGTACACTATTTTGGGACTATTTTGTAGGCTAAAATTTGTGATTTAAAAGCTACCAAAGGTGGAGGGGTTAACCACCCTTCCTTGAACCTTATTCCAAGCTTATATCCTTGTGTTTCCCACTTACCTTCTCTTGATTTTAGCCACTGTTTTGGGGCTGTTTTTGGAGGCTAAAATATGGTTTAGAAGTCCAAAAAGTGGAGGGGTTAGCCACCCCTTCTTAGCTTTGCTTACTAGCTTTATATCTCTTGTTTTTGTCTATCTTTTTGTGTTCTTTAAACACCCTTTTAGCCACTGTTTTTGGGCTGTTTTGGGACTATTCTTGGATTGTTTTGAGGCTGAAATATGTGATTTAAATTTGCAAAAAGTGGAGGGGTTAGCCACCCCTCCTTAGGCCTTGTTCCATAGCTTTTCCTCTACTCTTTTTACTTACCTTCTCTTGATTTTAGCCACTGTTTTTAGCATATTATGGGTTGTTTTAGTGCTTTCCTAGTTTATTTAATCAGTGTATGCTTTGACTATATAGCTTGTTGTGTCATAAGTTCTCATATCTAGCTTGTTGTGTTGTGTTACCCATGCTTTTATAGCTTTTCTTTGGTTAATTTTTATGTCAAGAGTCTAATTCTAATAATCAAATTCATGTGTTCATTTTTGCAACCTCCCTCTTTTCTTCTTTTCTTCTTTTCTTCTTTTCTTTTGTTTGAGGGTTATTTCAACCGATTAATGGTTATTCAAAGCATGAAAAAGAGACCTATGCTCAACAGTTTAATCTCTACGGAGGTTCATCATCAACGGCATGGTCTCTCTTTCATGTTTAGGATCACCTCTCGTTTGACGTTTCTTCTTGTTTAGTGGACTTAATTATCATCTTGGACTTAATGGATTAAAGGATGCAAAGACTAATGAATTTGGCCTAAAATGAACCAACTCACATAAAGAAAATGAGTTATATTGCTTGGGTTCGGTCGAACATTATACCGAATCTATTGTGTCAAGGATTGTCTTACATCAATTTATGATGTTTTGATGAATCTTGAAGCGTCTCTACCTCTCTCTTTGAGTTTACTCTATGATAGGAGAGAGGGGTGGTTGTTGTTCATTGCATTAATTAAATTTTGTCCAAATTGTATCCAAAATTATCAAGCAATCAACTTGCTCATTGGTGGTTTTGGAAATAATTTCAACCTTCTCTTAAGGCTTTGCGATGACAGAGAAGTGTGAGAGGGACAAACAGAGTTTAGAACAACTCTGTTTGCGTTGTTTTCACTCCAGAGCACAAAACAGAATTTTGCATAAAATTAAGGCATGGCTGGCCTTATTTAGGCCTGGCCGAGCTTCACTGAGGGCTGGCCGGTCATCAATGTTTAGTCAGCAGTACATTTTGTAGAAAACAGAGGGCAGTGGCTGAAGGTGAAAAAGAGTAGGCCTAGGTAGATAGAGCTGTTCTTTGTAGACCGCTCGAACTCGCTTCGTGCGCCCCCCTTTCGGAGAGGGCGCGAATTGGGTTCTAGCTACTACAGTTCAGACTCTTCTGACGGTTCTGAATCTAATCTCACAAAGTGCAATGTAAGACTGATAAATCACCAAAGAGTCCAAATCCGGCAGATCGTTTTGGAAAATCAATTTTAATCAAGAAGTGCCAAACATGGACTGCTTTACTAGATTTTAGAGTCGCCACCTAAATATTTTGTTTTGGGAAATTTAGGAAACCCTGACTCGTGCCTAAGGCCACGTGTCCATCATCACCAAAGTTGCCTCGACTCGGGAACTTGGATACGAGGGGGGAAGGTCATGAAATGAGCACCACCACTCGCCCGATCAAAGATCAGTCTCTACTAAACATGATATGTTGTTTTTGAAAACACATGTGTTCTTGTTTGATTATTAGCTAACTTACTATGTGATGCGCACAATATACAAGTATAGACTAAATCGCTCGACTTGGAACAAAAAATCTCATGTTTGTTTTTCGAAAATGGTTTGAAGAAGCTAGTCGCAAGTAGGCTAAAACGCAGATTTGCCACCAAACAAGATAGGCTTAAAACATTATGATTTGCCACTCCAAGAGGGCTTAAAACTCACATTTCGATGAATTGTTCCAATTCAAGTACTGAAGCCTTCATCCACGGGCATTCATGCAGTTAATCATTTAAGCACATAGCCTTATGGCAAGCATGCTATCATGGCAACACTCACACTCATGCAAGTATGCTAAAGCGTAAATACTTACAGTGTACTCCGAGCCAAAACAAAAGCTAGTTAGTAATCGATGCATGATCCTAACTATGTCAACAATGCCCAATGCAACACATGCAAAATGCAGCTAAATAGGCTCGACTATTCTAAGATGGCATATGAGTGCAACACTCGATAACATGCTTTGAAACGCATATTCAAGAAAGTGTATTCAAATACAATGTAGTTTGAATGATGCGCCGAGCCCGGTGCATGCAAGACGAATGAATGATGCACGCATGCAAGCATAAGTATGCTAATTAAAACATGCTCTAAAACTAACCATCGAAAGCTGGTAAATAAAAGGGAGAAAGACATGGGGTTGGAAGATATTCACACACACACGCACACTTATTACAACATTTGCCCTCTCGACGGAGGGTCCGAATGAAATAAAAGCTAACTAGCTATGCTAATTAAGCTACTTATTACAAACCAATTAATTAACTAATTCTAGCTAACTAATTACAACACAAATCGATTAGCTAAGTACATTAACTAATTAAGTACAAAATTGACGAACTAACTAGCTAAGCACAGCAGTTAAAAGGAGCCTCGAGGGGAGGGATGCATGCATGCTCGATTGCTTCTTCCCGAAATCCCGTCGCCTTGCCACCAATTGCCTCTGTTTGCGTTTGTTTTGATTCTGAACACCAAACCCAATCCCAGTCTGCTTCTACTCCAGAACCAGAACAAATTTGAACCATCTTCAAGCTGGTGGACTACCGGCCACAAAGGGAGGTTGTAGGCCACCTGTCGGCCACTTAAGTAAGCTGTAGGCCACTTCCTCTGGCCGGTCGGCCAGTTGCTTCTGCAGAATTCCATTTTGCTGCCAACAGAGTTCAACAAGGGCAAAGCAAGGTATTTGCAAGGTATGTGTGTACAACCACCCTCCTTATTATTTCTCAAGCTCAAAGGAGTGCGGTACTTGACTCTTAGGCCACCAACCGAGCATCACAATGCACGATGGCCGAGAAGCCGAGTTTGTACAAGTTAATGAATGCACAAGTAACACACAAGACTCAAGAGGCCTCCACCCTATCATGCACAATCAAAGGGGACGGTGACTAAGAAATAAGGCACGTTTCATCACTTCAAGTATGAAACATCTCTTATTTCTCATGTTTGGATTGACGTCCGATTCAAACACATGCAATGCAACACACATGCAAACAACATGCTTATCTAACAACCCTAGAGTGGCATGCACGAAGCTCTATCATATAAACAATGCATGCATGGCATGTTTAGAAGCTAAGGCATCAAAGCTAGTAATAGAGTATTACACATGAGGCATGCACTACAATGCTCAAATGGTCAAACCACACATGGATAGACCTAGATCATGCCAAAACAGTGGCTGAAATATGTTAAGATCAAGACATATAACACAAGGAGAACATGCTCATTTGATGGCTCATTTAACAATGCACAAAGACACAACTCTAAAAAGCTCTCAAGGAATGAAAGAAGTGAGAACATGACACATGTACATGCTCTGAAATAACATGTTAAACGATGCCCAAACATGCAACCATCACAAATATAGCATAGTAGGGTGCTCATAACTCAAGACTAGCTAAGGTACTTGTACCATAGTCATATCAAACAAGCCCTAAAGGGCCAAGATGACTCAAAACAGACCCAAGGCAGGTCAAAAAAATGCTGAAACATGCATGGAGTAGAGCCAACCCATGCTAGAATAGGAGGCATAAAACATGACGCATGCAAGGCCAATGAGTGAGATTACACTACACATACCAAAACCAAGCATGAGGTGACTTCACCAACAAAAATTAGAGTTGTAACATGGTAAAATAACACTAAAAAACATGCTGAGATGGTAGCCTAAAAGCTTAGGCAAGCATGCATACATATTGGCTCACAAGTGAAGCATAAGACTCAACCCTCAAACACAACAAAGGGATGATAAATGTGAGAATATGAAAGAGGTATATGGTCTGAAATAACATGCCAAATGATGCCATGCCATGCAAAAAGCTCAAATATGACATGCTAGAGGTCTCAAAGCTTAAGGCTAGCAAAGCCAAATGCACTATAGCTATGCAAAGCCAAGCATGCATGACCAAGACCACTCAAATTAGACCTAAAGCATGTTAAATCAAAGCCAAAAATGTACTGGAGTAAAGCATACACATGCTACATCAATAGGCCAAAACACCAAACAAGCTAGGCTAGTGAACAAGCTTGCACTACAAGTGCATAAACCATGCAACAGGTGACTTTGTCGACCAAAATCAGAGCTAAGGCATGCCAAAATATGAGTGAAAGCCTACTAGAGTGGAGCCAAAAATATGCTAAAATGGTGGTCCAAAGCATAGAGCATGTTAGGCTAACTACAAGGATTGCACTACAAGTACATGAAGCATGTAAGAAGCAACCAAACCAACCCAAAATAGAGTTATATCATGTTAGAATAAGGCCTAAAACATGCTAAGATAGAGCCTCAAGAAGGTAGAAAAACATGCCAAAATGTTAAGCCAACAACACATGCAAACAAAGCACAAAAAGAGGGGGGGCCACCCCCATCCATTTTAGGTCTCAAAACACACTTTCCACCACTGAAATTCCTCTGGAATTTAGTGGTGAAAAGTCTAAATAAAGATGATCTCAAAGGCTTTAAAAACTAGCACAAATCAAAGCAAAATAAGCCACAAAAGGGGGTAGACCACCCCTACCCAAACAAGGCCTTAAACAACCATTTTTAACACTTAAAAATAGAAGTTTTTACAGTGGGAAGCTAAGCCAAAAGAAGTATACAAAGATGGCTAAACACTTAAGCAAAACAAGGCTTAAAGGGGGTAACAACTCACCCTTGAAGAACCACAGCAAAACCAGCACTTCTGAGCCAAAAAAAACCAAACTTTGAGAGTCCAAACAAGGTCCTCTGGTACCTCAGCAACAAAGTAATGGTGCTTTACTAGGCATTGTAGTGCAAAAGTCAAGAGAAAATACACTTTCAAGCAATATAGAGAGAGGGAGAGAGAGAGTTTTAGAGAGAGAGATATTTTTGCCTCTAAATTTTCTAAACCCTGGAGAAGGGGGAGGGCCTCCCCTTGTATAGAAAAACACAAGCTAAAGCTTCCTTTACAAGCTAAAACTTGTTTGAATCCATCCATACACGTGTATGGAGGATAGCCTCAGTGACTTACAGCTGGCACAGCTGGCACCCACAATAGCTGAAAAAGCAGAAAAATGGCCGTAGGCCACTTCAAGTGGCCTACAGGAGGAAAAAGTGGCCTATAACCACCAAAAGTGGCCGACAGCTTCTCCCCTCCCTCTAGGCAAGGAGTAACAAGGTATGGCACAAAAACAAGCCAAAAGGAAAAGATCCAAGAGGCCACAAGGCAAGGCACTCAGCCGAAAGCCCCGAAAACTAGCCTACGGACCACTACAAGTGGCCTACAAGAGGAAAAAGCAGCCTACAGCTACAAAAAGTGGCCTACAAGCCTCTCTCTCCCTCTAGGGAAGGGCACCAAGGCACGGCCCCAAAAACAAACCAAGAAGAAGAGAGTTAAGAGGTAATGAGACAAGGCACTCAGCCGAAAGCCCCGAAAACTCGAAATGAGCACAAACATGTGCAATCATCGCGTGCACAAACGATGACGTCTGAGTCTTAAGGTCGGTCAAAAATGGGGTGTCTACATTCTTGGACACTATGCATGCAACCCTTGCACATCTTGGCTTGCACCATTATTGTTATAATTAATGCTCCGATTATTAGCAATGTAATTATTGTTGTTGTTACAATTAGTCTTGTTAAGTGTTGTAATTATCATTATTGTTTATTTGTAATTGTTATAACTAATTAACTTAGATAGTTAGTTTACTTCTCATGATTATCCTTGTTGTATTAGAGTAGTTAGCTAATTAATTCGTTGCTTGATTATTCATTTAGTTTTGTAATAATTAGTTTAATTCAGACTCTTGGACTTTGATTCGCATTGCATGAGGGCAAATGTGTAATAAGTTGTATGTCTTCCAACCCCACGTCTTTCTCTCTTTTACTTATTTGCTTATGATGGTTAGTATAGAACATTATTTTTCAAGTTAGCATCTTTATGATTTGCATCCATTGTTTTGCATGCATCCAAGGTTCGGCTCATCATACTAACCAAATGTTAAATTCATTGCTTGAATACGTGATTCATCACATGCCTTGAATGAAATAATATGCCATGTTCATAGTCGTACCTATTAAAATTACATAACGTGTGCATTGCATTTAGTCATATTGCATTAGTTACGAGCATGCATATTTACTAATTATTTTGCTTTGTTTTGGCTTGAAGTACTAGGTGAGCAATTTTGAGTTTTAGCATCTTGCATCAAATGTTTGTGTTGCCATGATAAACATATTTCCATGAGGCTAATTGCTTAAATGATATACCTCTTTGAATGTCGGTGGATGGAGGATAATTGCCAAAATTGGTATAGTTGATTAATGTACATACAAACTCACATTTTCAAGTGACGCATATCAAAAACAATTTTCAAATAGGCATGAAATCAAAGTGTTCTAATTTTTGCAAATTAGTCTATACTTGTGTGCAACACATAGTAATGTTAGGCTAATAATCATAACAAAAGAATATAATGTAAATAAAAAAACACATCATGATTAGTAAAGGCTGATCTTTGATCGGGTGAGTGGGGTGTTCAATTCATGACCTTCCCCTCTCATACCTAAGTTCTTGAGCCGAGACACTTTGGTGATGACGGACTAATGGCCTTTGGCACGAGTATTGGGTTTCCTAAATTTTCCAAAATTATTTAGGTGGTGACTCTGTAATCTAGCAAAGAAGTCCATTTTTGGCATTTGATTCAAACATCGATTTTCTAAAATGAATTGCCAGATTTGGACTCTTTTGAGTTTTCACTGTCTTATATTGCACTTGTGAGATTAGATTCAGAATCACGAGAGTCCAAACTGTAGGGCTAGTCGTGTCTGAAAAGAGCATGAGAAGTCGAGCTACACTCATTCGAAAATGAGGTGGAATTCCATGTAATAGATGTACCAGCCACGTTCAATCTACTACTGGGAAGGCCCTAGCTCCATCAGATGAAAGTGGTGTCATCAACGGTCCATCAATTGGTAAAGTACCCCTTCAAAAACGGGATTGCTACTGTGTACGACAATTCTGCGATCCATCCTCCCCAGGGAACTACCGCGCCATTATTGGAAATCATACATGAGGAGGAGGATGTGTTCCTTTCTGGCTTCTCTCTAGCAGAGACCCGACTGGTCCAAACCATTATGGCAGAGGACGATGGGAATTACGTAAGCACTCGATCCATCTACATGATGAACAAACAGGGGCATATTCCTGGATTAGGATTAGGCAGAAGTGGTAGGTAGGGAGGTACCGTTGCCAAAGAGGTGAGTCACAACCCTCACGCTTTTGGGCTGGGATACAAACCTATCGTTGTAGATTGGCAAAGAAGGGAGAGAAGTTACGAGGATGGCTGAAAGCGAAGAAGACTAGGCGGCAGTACAAGGTAGTCCACAAACCAATATGGGAAACCTTGAACGAACGTTTTGTCTGCCAAGGAGAAGACTTCCCTTCTGTGGATTCCTAGAGCCCTAGTTTGACAAGAAAACAAAGACAATGTATCAGGGGTTCGAGATCTTCTTCGAGCATCAGTTACCAGAAGAAGAGAACGGACAGGCAAACCTGAGCATCCATATAGATCAAAACAGGATTGCAAGCCTAGGCATTGAAGAAGAAGAAGAACTGTTGGGAAAAGCTCTAGCTGACCTACTAGCAAGTTCTACTGCTGGAATTGAGTCCATCGACTTGGGGAATAGCTTTAATATCTCAATGATCGGGGATACGGCAGCAAATTTTACTAATCTTATAGCGATCCCGGTTTTCCCTTCATTTTTTTTTAATTGTATTCCGAACTCGGTTCCGTAGATGTGTTGTTGTCTTATTTCCGTTTCCATCCTTTACTCTTTGTATATATACAATGTATAGAAGACTAATGCTAATACATTGAATGTGATGGATTTATTATGAATGAATCTTAGAGATGCATTATGTATCTATTATGAATATGTAAGATACATTAATTTATATAATGAATTCATTAATATAGAGGATGCATTATGTATCATGAATGTATGAGATACATTAATCAATTTAATGAAGTTCATTGAATGAATAACTTGAGAGTTTCTCTCTCTCCCTACACACCTTCTCTCTTGGTTTTCATCTCCCTCTAGTGTAAATCTATACTAAGTCCTTTGTAAGAAAGGTAGAGTGGGTTGAGGGCTTCATTTTAATTTGAAAGTTTGGCGATTTGGAGCACTTTGGTTTTTGGCCTTCATCTTCTCCATTTGGTCTCTCCATTTGAGGTAAGGATTTCCTTGTTCTTTTTCAATACTCCGTCTATAGATAGACATGTGGTAGTTTTGTATTGCATGAAAATCATATCCGTGTTGGATTTGTTTGAAAATCATGAGGGGAACCTAGGGTTGGTTGTTTGAGAATGGTTTTGTTATCATTGACTATGGTTTGGACTAATTAGAAAGTAAAATTAACATGTTATTGTTGAAAGAAGAGAAAGCCCTAAATTATATTTTGATTTGGTAAAATAAAAAGGGTTTATGGTTGAACAATGTTGGTAAATGTCTATTGTTAATATGAGTTGTGTAGAAGGTGTTAACAGTTAAGGGAATAATTATGGTATTGAGGTTATTTTGAAATGAACGTATTGAATCAAGTTGGGTTATGGCTTATTATTCATGGAATTGATTTTGTAAAATGAAGAGAATGTAATTGGTTTTGTGAAAAGGGAAAAGTGTTTTTGGAATAAGTGATGGAACATGTTGACTTAAGAAAATTATGAAAGTTGATCTTGAAAATGGTAAATGAAATGTTAACTCTATGTGAGTCTCGGAAAATAAATTTGAGAATTAAACTATTGTATCATGAGTGTTGAATACACACATTTGGGGGTTTTATCCTTACCTATCGTACTAGTGTCGTTGTTAGGTTTAAGGTTTGCTTGAGAATTGAGTCTCTTTTATTAGGTGTAATGAATACATGCATCTAGAGGTTTTGTCTTTGGTCATCGGTGGATGATGACATTGTTGTGTTGAATTGTGATGTATGCGTTACACTTGTGTTGGTTAAACATTATTGAATAGTTTATGTGTATGTATTACACTTGTTATTTATGCTTTGTTGTATTGAAGAATTTGTATATGATAATCTCTTATATACATTGTATTGTGTGGGAGAAGATAGGGGATGGACCTCTAAACCGGATTTTGTTTGGGAGGAGATAGGGGATGGACTCCATTGATACAACACTAAAATGTGTATCATTTGTGAAGTATAGAAGTGTTTTTGTTTGATATTGATACAGCACTAAAATGTGTATCATTTGTGAAGTATAGAAGTGTTTTTGTTTGATATTGATACAACACTAAAACGTGTATCATTTGTGAAGTATGGAAGTATTTTTGTCTGAGATTGATACAGTACTAAAATGTGTATCTATTATGAGGTATGAAATGTTTAAAATGAGTTATTATCTCGCTTATCGCTTTGGCATATCCTTAGCTTACTGTGCATATAGCCGGTAGAGCAGAGTTTTAATTGTTATCGTCAGTGTATCTGAGTATGTTATGGGTTGCGATGGTTACAGTTTTGAAAGGCCGAGCTGCCTCATTTGTGGATTATATACATGATTGATGATTTGTTATTTCCCTTTTATTTAAGGCATGCATGTATTGATATGAATGTATTGGGAACAAACCAAAATGCCATTTTGAGATTTTGGAAAGTGTGAAGGAAAATGGGGTATTTGTGAACATGTTTTCAAAAAAGGTCATTTTGTTGTAAGTACGGAAAATGAGGGAAGAGTAATGGGCTTGGTGAAATTGTTTTTTTTTTTCTAAAACTGTTATAGTCATGAAAGTTTGGAAAAATGGGTAATGAAAGGAAAAAGGAAAGATGAATCGCTTATAGCGTTGAATGAAATAATTGTTTTCGAGAAAAGTTTATATATATATATATTGTATAAACTGTCATATTATTATTCTAGTACGAGAATGAGTGTTCATGATCATAGCTATCTGTAAGTTGTTATTGTTGAGGATCATGTTGAGATCTCTACTGGACTATATGTTCATCCCACATTGTTGAATCTTTTTCAGGTGTTTAGCAGGGTGTGCTACAAGATTTGGATCTTCTTATTTGTTGGCCACGGGGCCTCTTTGTTGTAGGCGGAATGCCATATATGTAAAAGGGTTGCACCCTTCATTTGATTATTTATTGTTTTAAGCCTGAGGGCAATTTGTTTAGAATGCTCATGTTGTATTTAACTTTCATTCGAATGAGAGAATTGTTGTTCATCACTTTTAATTGAACATTTGAGTTTATTTCCGCATGTTATCTCTGAAATTGAATTAAGTTAAGGAACTTGGTAATGACTTCGAGTAATAAAAATTGGGGCGTGACAAATCTTATCATGGATGCATCTGAGGCTCCACACCTGGCTTGGAAGTTTGAGCACGGCATCATCTGCAGTTCTAGATTGGATAGTGAGTTGGATTTGATTCCATTGAGTCTGTAGAGTCGGAGTCAGATTCGAGTTCATCTGAGTTTGGTACTTCCAGGAGTGGTAACTCGGATACCAATGTCTTGTCCAAATCGACTTTTAGCTTTTCTTTTGAGTCCACTGTAACTGAGGATCCAGACCTTTTGAATGAGAATGTTGTGAACTTTGCCTACTTTTCTGTGCCTTTGGTTTTTTGTAATGATCTTGATTTTCAAAATTTTGACTTAAACGAAGAGGAAGAAATTCCTCTATTTTTGAAAAAATTGGTTGATCATGAGGAGGAGAGGCGAGTTAAGCCCTGTACAAATGAAATCGTATCAATTAACGTGGGTACTGAGGAGGATCCTCACGTGGTCCAGATCGGGTCCACATTGTCTTCGGAGGAGAGCGAGCGTTTAATCGCTTTAGTAAAAAATTTCAAAGATGTTTTCGCGTCATCCTATGAAGACAAGTTTGGAATCAATCTTGAGATTGTATAGCACCGGATCACTTTTGACCCTGAGGTCTGACTAGTTAAGCAGAATTTGTGTAAAGTCTGTCCAGATTGGGCTTTGAAGATTAAAGAAGAAGTAACCAAACAGATTGAGAAAGGGTTGTTGCTTGTATTTGAGTATCCGACGTGGTTGGCCAATGTTGTTCTAGTTTTGAAGAAGGATGGTAGAATTAGAGTTTGTGTCAACTTCAAGGATCTGAATAAGGCCAACCCAAAGGATGACTTTCCGCTATCGCACATAGATGAGTTGGTAGACTTCTCCGCCGGCCACGTGTTGTTATCTTTCATGAATGGGTTTTCCAAGTATAACCAGATTTTGATGGCACCCGAGGATAGGGAGAAAACTACTTTCACTACTCCATGGGGCACCTACTGCTACCGAATCATGCCATTTTGGTTGAAGAATGCTGGGGCTACCTACTAGAAGGTCGCAACCACCATTCTGGATAATATGATCCACAAAGAAGTTGTTGTCTATAATCAAACGATAGTTACTTATGCAGCACCAAAACTTGATTTTGGTATCCAAAACTATCTCCAAAATATAAATTAGACCTTGAGATACATATATATATATATATAAATTTAATTTAATTTAAATATTTAATAATAATTTCATCTAAAAATTAAATTTAAACGTCTAATAATAATTTTGATCATTCAATATTGCTTTTCAAATCTCAGAAGAAGATATTTCCCTCAGAACACGTGTCGTCTAGATTTTTACCAATATAGTTTATCACCTACTACTAATCGATCAGTTCTATTGAAATTGATATGAGATATAAGCTAATGTTGAGAGAGAAGAGTGAATAGACTTAAAATTTTGGGCTTAATTAGTTTACCTAGGGCCGACTCAAGGTATTTGAGATTTAAAGCGACAATTTTAAATGAAACATTAAATGATTTTTTTCATAAATGTTATTATTTAAAAATTATTTTACTTGCCTTTTTAGATGAAAATTTTATTAGATATTTAAATTTATTTTTTATATATAATATAGGGGTCTAATTAATATTTTGGGGATAGTCTAACAGTAAAATGATAACTCAAAATAAGTTTTGGTACACCATATCAGTAATTTCCGTTTGATTATAAATGACAGTTAATATCAAGGGTTAAATTCATCTAAAATCAAATAGTCTAAATATAAAAGTAATATTATTAAAAGAATAAGAATTAAATTGACTTACAAGTAATTATTTGGACGACAAAATGAAATTTCTTTGAGCAAACTGCGCAGGAACCTAAAAGCACATTTCGTTAATCTCCATAGCATACAATGTTGGTCTTGAGTTTTTGGAGATTTAAGGCGAAACCAAAAAAAAAAGAAAAAAAAAAAGGGGACCTATATTCATTAAAAAAAAGAATTTAATCTCACCCTATTTGGCACCACTATTGTTGATTGATACTAAAATAAATATTAAAATGTATTCATTTCAGAAACTACAAAAAATTAAGATTTTAGAGATCAAAATTTAGAGACAAGATTATTTTTTAAGGACCAAATATTTTTGTTACAAAAAATGTCATTATTATATTTTTAGAAATGAAAATTGGAGATTAGTGATAAATTATTATCCTTTTAGGACCAAATGTTTTGTCTAAAAAAATAAACCATTTTTAGACCAAATTATTTTGTCCCTAAAAGTCTATTTATTAGTGACATTTTCAAAATTTTGTCGCTAAAAACATTGCTTTTGACTTTTTGAGACGACTTTTTAGTGATTATCCTCACAATGATAGAAATTGATTACTAAATGTCTTTTTCAATAAATTTTCGCTTTTAGAGACTAAAAAATTTGATTTCTAAAATGTTTGTATGTTATATTTAGTACAAAAAAATAAAACAAAACAAAACAAAAAGAAAGTTACCAAAATGTATAGTTCAAATCAACAAAACAAACTAATTAATCAACAAATCTAATTAATGAAATGTTGCAACAGTGTGAAGCAAACTGCAATGAACCAGGAATTTTTGTTTTTTTAAAAGCCAATGCATAAATTAATTGAGCAAATATTTGAATTGGACTGCTGTGTAAAATTTTGTGTGAAAATAGTTTGATTTTGTGTTTTTTTAAAAATAGTTCCCGATTATAGAAAATTATGAGTATTTATTTTATGAAAATTCGCGAACTGATTGATGTTCAGTTTAGTTTATAGCAAAATTTGATAATGAGTTTTCAGTGTTTAAACGTGACATGAGATAAAGTTTATTGGATCTATTTTAATATATAATTGGGCCATATTTGACTTATGGGTAGAAATTTAATTCAAGACCCATGATTTAGATTTATGACTCATGTTTAACTGTTTGTTCCTTTTTAACTATGTGATTGGTAGTAAACACCTTGAAAGAAGTTTTTATTTATTATATAAAATTATAATAAATATTTAAAAATTGAATTTTTGATGTGTATCATACAGTAAAAAATTATTTATTTTTATAATAAATAAAAATAAATATATATTTTATAATGAATAAAATATTATATTTTTATAATAAGATAAAATTATATTATTTTATGATATGTTATATAAATTTTATGATATTATTATATATATATATATATATATAATAAGACAAGACTGTTTTTGAAAATATACCAAAATGTATTAGAGATACATTTGACATTAACGGCTGAGATGAATCTGAAGTATATATCAATGGTTCAGATTAGTTCAAATGAGTGATGATTGCCGCCTAAATATACTATCTACCCACGTCTGACCCATCCCCCCCACCCACACCCACACCTTTCCTCTCTATCTCTTTCTTTCACTCTCTCACTCCCTGTTCTTCAACAGAAGCAAAAAACCCACCCTCTCTATCACAACTGACGCTCCTCCACGTCTCACCTCCTCTCTCTCACGTCTCTTAAAGGCTACCCACCCCCCTCTCTCTCTCTCTCCTCATCCTTGATTTTAAACTCTCTTCCTTACATAGTCACACAAACCTTCTCCATCTCTGTCCAGCTCTCTGGTTTCAGTTCTAGATAGTTTTTGTTGTGCAACCTCCAACAAATGGGTTTCTATTTCACTCTTCAAATGGGTTTCTATCTCTATTGAATAAATTGTTTCTAACATATGAAATGGGTTTTGATTCCTCTTGAATATATTGTTTACAGACACTGTTCATCTCTTGAAATGGGTTTAGAAATTAACTGTTCATCTCCATCATGCAGACACTGAAGGTTTTGGTTCTCCGCAGAGGTTGAAAAGCTCGCCGGAGTAGTGGCGGTGAAGAAGGAAGGAGATGGAGAAAGGGAGGAACCCTCTAGAACACCGGTAATGGAGATTTTTTTCACTCCTCCTATTAGTCCAACACCACCTCTTAATAGCTCTTGAATCATTTTTTTTCCTTGATCTACAACAATCCAAATATGTATATATATCAGTACATATGTTAGAAACAATGTATCAGAGGATGGAGAGGATGGTGGTAGTGTGTGTGAGAGAGAGAGAGAGAGAGAGAGAGAGAGAGAGATGAGGCAGTTTTGGTGGGTTGATTTTTTGATAATTGGGTTGGGTTGGGTTGGGTTGATTATTTTTTGTGATTAAAGTAGTCATAAAAAAATAAAACAAATGAAAAAATTAATAAAATAGTGTTGGAATTACAATTTTTGTTCCCTGTTTTTCAATGGAGACCCAATTATAGTCTAAATCTTCTAAGGTCTGATGTTGAATGACATACCTGAGTGATGATGTTGAAGTAGAATTGAATGGAGGAGATTTTGATGGTACTGCAATATATATGTACTAAGCAAGAATATTAGAGGTAGGATATATACAGAGAAACTCTGATTCATGAGTCTGAGCATTTTATCAAAGTCGTTGTAAGTAAAAACTGTGTGTTATATACATAAAGAAGGTAAAAGTAGTATGTCTCCATTGCAAACATTACTCATTGACGCAGCCTTCTGAGGTAGATTCGATTTGTGTGTATATATTATATATATTGTGCCTGTTTGGCAGAACTTAAAAGCAGCTTATTTCAGCTTTCAGCTTAATTTAAGCTATTTTGATGTATTTGGTTTAGCTTATAGCTTATAGCTTATAGCTTTTTGGAAGTCAAAAATCAGCTTATTCTTTGAGTGGGGCAGGAGATGCTTAATTTATAAGTCGTAAATCACATGTTCATAGTTATAAGCTATAATTTGTTTTTAGGGATAAGTTATAACTTTCATCATTTCTAAAAAGCCAATAGATATGTATGTCTGTGTGTGTGGCGTTTATTGCCTTTATTTGACCAGTGGCTTGCTTTTGTTATGTAAAATATTAGTTTGGTACTGTTTTGGATGGGAGGGAGAAAAATATAGGAAAAGAAAATGTGATTAATTATTAGTTTGGTACTGTTTTGGATGGGCAGGAGAAAAATATAGGAAAAGAGAATGTGATTAATTTGCATTTGATAAAATAGTAGTTTGGTTCTCAAATTTTCATTTGAATTTCCCTTCCACACTCATTTTCTAATTGTAGCAATTCAAAGTGTGAGCACTTTCTCTCCATTTTTCTAACAGTAATTTTTTTTTTTTTTTGAATGATCGGATGTCTAGGTTAGTTTATGCATATTTCGACTAATCCTGAGACTCAGGTAAAGCGTCCTCTCCACATAGATCGAACACATCTCGAGCAAAGTCTATGGGCATGGCTCCAAAAAATTAATAACACTTAATGACAGTTAAACTTGAGACTTAGAAGGATGCAGGTAAATATGTTCTAAAAGCTTTAAAAGAAAAAAAAAAATTATGAAAAAATTAGACTTTTCAAGAGAGCCTCTAAAATGCATCTTAAAAAGCACTAGCTGCTTTAAATAGTGTTGGGATTAAATTTAAATTTAAATAGTGTTGAGATTAAATTTAATTTTAATCCGTGTTGGGATTAAATTTATAATAAATTTAAATAGTATTGGGATTAAATTTAATTTTATCAAATTAAAAAATGAAAGTTAAATAATGTTAGGATTAAATTTATAATAAATTTAAATAGTTTTGGGATTAAATTTAAATAGTGTTGGGATTAAATTTAAATTTAATCCGTGTTGGGATTAAATTTATAATAAATTTAAATAGTGTTGGTTTGGAATGTTCTAAAAAAGTACACTTTTTGACTTATTAGCTTATATGGGTTGGGTTTGGATTGGGTTTGATGTGATGTGTTAGAGAGGTGATGTGATTTAAATAAGATGATGTGACTTAAATAGGATAGTGACTTTTTGACTTTTTGTATTATTTAGGTCATGCCAAAATTTTAATTTAAATAGTGTTAGGGTTAAATTTAAATTTAAATAGTGTTGGGATTAAATTTAAATTTAAATTTAATTCGTGTTGGGATTAAATTTATAATAAATTTAAATAGTGTTGGGGTTAAATTTAAATTTAAATAGTGTTGTGATTAAGTTTAAATTTAAATAGTGTTGGGATTAAATTTAAACTGATTTATTATAATTGATTTCTATAACAGTGAAGTTATTATCATTTTGAATTGATTTTTTTGTAAAGGATGTGATACCAATATTGATAATTTATGTTAATTAATTTTTTTAAAATATGTGTACTAATATTATTTATACCGTGCTTTTAGGCACGGGCATACGCTATATATATACTAGTGCATGCCCGTGCCTAAAGGCACAGTGCAAATAATGATGAGTTTAAAATGTAATTAAATATAAAATTATTGGGTTAATTTATCTTATTTGTTGCTAAAAATTTGAAGTCAAAATATGAATGAAGGTCTGGTTAGTTTTGAAAAGATTTTTTATTAAAAAAACTTGAAAATATTTTTGGTTGTATATTTTGAAAATAAATATTTCCCAATCAACAATTTAAAGTACGGCAAGTAACGCAATCATAAACATTTCATTTTTATAAAAAAAAATTATGACTCTAAGGTATAAATTTCATATCAATGCAAACATTAAAAATAAAAGCACCCTTGCTATGCAAGTTAATAAAAAATTGTAAAGACAAAACAAAACATACAAACCAAGGTATTGTACATTTGTTAACACTCTATAATTCAAAAAAAATTACACCAAACAATGCACACCAGTCAGTATTTTGCAATTCAAAAAAAAAAAAAACAAATTAAAATTAAATACCAACCAATGCACACCAGCTATTGCTCTGCAATCTAAGAAAATTAAAATTAAAATGCACACCAACCAGTGCTCTGCAATCTAAAAAAATTAATTTAAATACCAAGCAATGTACACCTGCTGGTGCTACTGCTGCAAATCACATTGTAATAGTTCTTTGCAAATTATAAACCTGAAACTACGTGAGAAAAATCTAGAAAAAATAATAATAATTTAACTTGCCTACAAACAACCTGACATGAGAAAAATGTACTCCCAACACAACCTGACTCCAAGAAGATGTCGAACTTGGTTTAGTCAAAAGAAGTCAGTCTTGGAATCTCATGTTGTGTGGTGCACCCCCCTGCATGAATGTTGTCAAGTAACCTTGAAAGTAAAGGACACAAAAAATACTTGGATGTACTGTCTCACCCCATTCCTTCTGACAAATAAGTACTATAATTTCGTTCTAAAGGCCAACAAAACAACATTTACAATTGTAAAATTATCATCTTAAGAACTCTTGGTAAGCAAAATTACATAGTAGAAAGGACCCAAAAAAATTGACAATCTAGTAAAGGCACCAAGCCTGAACATATCAAAGAAGAAACAATCAACAAAAGCTAGTCAGGAGGACACAACTAAAATGTTTAAATACCAAATTTAGAAGCATTGGTGTTCATTCTTGTTACAGCATCCAACCTTCATTACAATCAGAAAAAGAATAATGAAAAAGAAACATACACTATCTGAGCAACAGCAAGAGCCCTCACAGCATCAGAAGTGCCCATTTGAAATACTACCCGATTTCTTTCTTCATGGCAGGTCCTGAAAACAACATTCTCAGTTCCCTTCTCCACAATATCAGTAGTCCCAATCACCTCTGATGAGTAACAAATGAGATGAGTTCCAAAAATTTAAGTAGAAAAGCAGTACCATATTCTTCTATTCCCCCACATAATATAAACTACTACACAAATGCAGACATACAGATAAATAATATTTAAGAACAAAATTACTCAAAATTAAAGAAAAGAGTCACAAAGTCTTTGTTCATGGAGTAATTTTGTTCAAAAACATCTGTAAAAACATCATCAAAATTTTTTAATTTTTTATAAAAATGGAGTGCAGTAATTTTGAACATTTTGAATTTTTATAAAACATCTGCTCAATAATTTTTAAAAATGGAGTGCAGTAATTTTGAATTTTTATCAAAAACATCTGGTCATTATAGAGACATTACATTCAGTAATATTACTTCTTATGGATTGATGCTCATTATAAAGATGCAATATTTTATAAAGATTCAAAAACAGATTCAATTTTCGTAATAGTTTGCACATGCTTTTGGATTCAATGTAAGATTAATCATTTTCTAGATAAAAATGCAATGTTTTCAGAATCTTTTCTGAACTATTCTCAAAATGCTCCATAACACATTTTCAATTCCATCATCATCACTAACTTGTCAAAACCTTCTTCTATCACTCAAAATTCTCGAGTTTCCTATTATGTTACACTGTTATGTCAATTTCATCCTGAAATGTTCCCGACAATCACCAAGTTTCAATTTTTTTTCTATATTATATATATATATATATCATATCTCCATCCTGCATCTCACTGCAATGTGTTCATTATAAAATGTGGAAACTATTAACTTAGCACAGAAGACTAACAATAACTGGTTACAAATTGCAGAATATGGATATAGCTTAAGGATCACAGAGAAGAGTGACGTATATAGCTATGGCATTGTGCTCCTAGAGGTCCTAACAGGGATGGAACCAACTGATCGGTGATTCTGAGGGGGCCACATTGTTAGTTGGGTTAACCAGAACTACGAGAAAAGCATAGAGAATTCACATCAATTCTTGATCAAGAACTACTTGAGTTCGCACACAAATTCAAGAGATGCTTCAAGTGCTTGGGGTGGCTCTACTTTGTGTGAACCCTTGCCGAGGAGCGACCCACAATGAAAGATATCACAATGCTCAAAGAGATCAAGAACGAAAATGAAGATTTGAAAAACCCAATTCTATCAAAAGGATTAGTACCCAACTTTGAAAGCAAAGACTCCTGTTCTAGTTTCTCTAGATCGTCTGAACCCCTAATTAGATCACCTTCCCATTTGCCATAGTTATTTCAAAGTCTTATTTTTGAATTAATTGATTTTTACATGTAACAAATAAATTGTATAGATTAATATTAGGAAAAAAGAGCCACAAAGTTTGTGAAAATTAGAACTGAACTTACAATTTCCAAAGTAAACGGAAAGTGATTGCTGAGAACAAAAAAAAACCTTCATTTAGTAATTTTGTCAAACACCTGTTGTGCAACAAAAGGAATTAGTTTCAAAACATTGAAATAGGCATTGAGTGACAAATCTGAACGTCGAGTTGGATGACATAAGAAACTGTAGATCGGAAAAACAAAAACGAAAAGCCGTAATTGATTTACCTGATGAGAACAGAGTATGAGGCCCCAACAAAAAAAACAAAAAGTCAGTATTTTGTTGAGATCTCTCTCTCTCTCTATATATATATATCTTCTTTTTTTTCCTTATAGATATTGAATATATAGTTCAATATTAATGTATTTACATTTGATTGCACAAGCAACATTCCTTATAGATATTGAATATATAGTTCAATATTAATGTATTTACATTTGATTGCCCAAGCAACATAAGTTTTTGATTAGCATTTTATGTTTCTAAAATGCTAATCCACTCAACAGAGTTCATCAAAGCAGTTTCGGGAAGAAGAAGAACAGGGAGCGAGAGAGAGAGATAAAGAATGATGGAGGGGAGACGTGGACATACCTGAGCGGTTGAGAAACAGAGGATCCAAGGTGTGCTTTAGGATAATAACTTATGTTTCTAAAATGCTAATCCACTCAACAGAGTTCATCAAAGCAGTTTCGGGAAGAAGAAGAACAGGGAGCGAGAGAGAGAGATAAAGAGGGATGGAGGGGAGACGTGGACATACCTGAGCGGTTGAGAAACAGAGGATCCAAGGTGTGCTTTAGGATAATAACTAACATGTAATCATATAGGGATGGAGACGAAACCGATTCTGTGGTTGAAGGAGAGCAGTTTCCGGAAGAAGAAGAACAGGGAGAGAGAGAGAGAGAGAGAGAGAGAGAGAGGGATGGAGGAGTGACGTGATTTGGCTGGAGAGCAGAGAAGGGTGGGGGAGACGTGGGTAAGGAGGAGGCTTATGTTTGGGCGGGAAGATATATATTTAGGACTAATATAAAATTAAGGGGATTATTTGAGCCATCCTTGTGAATTTACAAATGAATCATGGCCCTTGAAATGTCCTAGTAGGACAATTGTGTCTAACACATTTTCAAAATCCGTTCTGCTTTATTATATAGATAATTGTCCTTCGACAAAGAGAACAAGCCACGTGGGGTTGTCTTGCCCCCATTCCTCCTCATTTCAGTTTTGCACATCCCTTATCTTCACTTTTCCAACTTTTCATTTCTTTGACTTCTGAATCCGGCAGGGAAGAGAGGTGAGGTTCTGTGCCTCTCTCAAACTTTCGAACAAATAATTTTTGTTCACATTTTGCAAGATTGGAGTTAGATCAGGTTAGATTTTGAAATTTTTTTGTGAATGAAAGTTGGAGAAATCGTCATACTTTTTGCAGTGATAGTCTTGGATCAAAAATCCGACGAGGTTTACATTCTAGATATGTTCCTCTTCATTATTTGAGGTAGTGACTTTTTTTTTTTTTCTCTTCATATTATTGCTTTAAATCCATGTTAAGGATATTTTGAAAGGTATTACATATATATTATTCTCATATTTTTTTAAAATAATTTTTGAAAGAAAAATTATGTAAAAATGTTAAGAATATTGATATTTTGAAATTGATTTGGAAAAATCATATTGTATTAGTAATATTGGTTAAAAAATCCGAAAATAAATTTAATAATTGTTTGGTTTGAATCTACATCATATTATGACTAGATAATTTTTTTTGAGAAAAATAATATTGAAATATTATATCATCCTTGATTATTTTTTTGAAATTTATTTTTAAGAAAAATAAATTAATATTAATGAATATTGTGTGAATTGTTAAGCTGAGATTATAGAGTTATTTTGAGAATAAAAACTCTAAAAGTATTATATTCATAATATTTTATGAAAGATGATTTATTGATGATTAAGTTGTGCTCATTTTTGTGAAAACAAAAACATGGAATGAGGACTTTTGAAATCCCAACTTTAAAAAGCGTACTCTTGGGTATATTTCAAGATTTTTTATGTAATAAATATCATGTTGATTAGTTAATTTTAGAAAAGTTGTGAAATTGTTATTTGTAGAGAATTTGGGAAAGTTAACTATTTAAGTAGCTTGGTATGATGTATGGTTATGTTTGAAGGCTAAGACTTGTTAAGTTATGTTTGGTATTAATTCTTTTAAAAAAATGTGAATAAAATAAACATACTAATTTAGTGGATTAAATTAGTTTGGTTAAAATTTTATATCTTTTATTATTAAAAGTGTGTTATTGAGATTATACCATAACTTTTAATATAGTATGATGGAAATGGTAATGTTCAATAGGTATGAGATATAGTGAAAATCATATTGATTATCTTGGTTGATGTGAAACAAAGTTGATTGAAAGTTTTGTGTGAGTCAAAACAATTGAAAAATTAATTATTAGTTTTACTAGTTGGAGTATGCTAATATGTTATTTTTGTACCTTAAATTCATATATGAGATAGTTAATTTGTAAATTGATGGTTTGGTTAAATTGAGAGTTGATTACCTATAATCTTGCTATTAAATGTATTTTTTATATATAAAATTGTAGGTGGGTATTTGAAAGTGAGAAAGTGAAAGATCCTTAATGTTAATGTTTTGGGAGTTGTTGGATTATTGGAAAAAGATTATGTTTGGTTTTAAAATTGTGGATTTGATTGGAAAACACTTATGAAACTTTTGGAATATCGAGGATTGGTTACTCCTTTGAAATGTTGAGTTTTATGGAAAATTATATTAGTCTTGAAAACTTGTCTTTAAAATGTGGAATATGGACTGTTTCCAAGTGTTGGGAATCATGAAGAATTCCAAGTTATAGTTGTATGTTGGATTGTATATATATGTTGTTATCTTTTAATTAATGCATTAGACATAACTGTTTTGGCTATTAGTGGAGGATAGTATTGATTGTTGTAGAAATAGCATGAGAATTAGGTGAACGGAAACTAATTTCTTACACGCATCGCATGAAACATTGTTGCATACTTAATCATTGGAAATGAATTGTTTTGAGAAAAGTGGATGAATACTTTTGGGGAATCTAGGTAAGAGATGTTGTTACTTTAAATTAAGTTAGCTTGTATGTCCATAATGAAAGTCCTAAAAATCGCACATATACATGGGTGTCGATGCCGAGGACGAAATTTTCATGAAATGACAATAGTAGTGCTTATATAGCCTACGTTTACATGGGTGCTTATCTCGTGGACGAAATTTCCATGAAATGGCAATAATAGCGCTTGTATAGCCTATGTTTACATGGGTGTCGGTTTACGGTTTAATGTGGACAAAATTTCCATGAAACATTATGCTTGATAGAGATTCCCAGTGTGTGTATTTACTGTCTATTTTCTGAAGAAAAGACATGCATATAACTCATATTATAAACTTTGACATCACATTTGTTTTGAAAAGGATATCTTGTTGACATTAAAGCATATAAATTTATTTAAGTTAACTAGTTGTGGTTAATTAATTAAATTTGGATTTAAGGAATTAGGTAATAAAATCATGAGGTTATGTCATGATATGACTTTACATATATGTATGGTATCACTATATCACTGGACCCGCATGTGTTTTAATGTTATAATATGAGATTGTTTGCTAAGTTAATTGATTGCTCGCCCCTTACCTGTACATGTGTACATGGAATGTTTTTCGGATTTGAAGATCAAATAGTTGGTTTTACCATTTCATAAGTATAATGCAGTGATGAATTGTAATACTTCATTTGTTTATTTGGCTGAGTGCTATTTTTTGTAGAGAGCAGTATCATCTCTGTTATTGTAAGCTTTGAGGCATTCCATTTGTAAGGATTATATTATATTAATTAAAATACGCGGATAGTGAGTTTATGGTTTCATTCATAGTATTATTTTTGTAGAATTGTGAAAAGTAAATAAAATGGTTAATGAAAAAGATTTTTATAATTAATTAAGTGAGAATAAAGGTATTTTTCTAAAACCTCATGCTTCGGTTATTTAATTTCCGCCTAATTGATTTTTGAAAATTGGGACGTTACACAAACATAAATGATTTCACATTATGTTAAATTGAAGAGTGGATAATAATTTTGCTTCACCAGCAGTGAAGCAAATATAAATTTAAAAAAAAAAAGAAACATGACTATATAATCAATTTTCCACACAAGCCACTCACTATTTTATATTTGATAGCAAAAAAATTATGGAATACAATTTAATGAAACAAAATTAGGGCAAAAAAATTAGGGAAAACTTATTCAATTAAAATATGATAAAGACATAAGATACAAAAAATTAGGGTAAAATTATTTATTCTATTAAAATCCGATAGTTTATGAGAAAGAAAAATTAAGGCAAAATTATTTACTCCATTATTTGGGCCAACTATACTTGTATATGTTTTACTTCATTTTTTTCAATTGGGCCTAACTACATTTGTGATTAATTTTTTTTTTTTAATTGGGTCCAACATAATTTTTTAGAACCCTTTAGACTAGTCCTAAATCAACACAAATAAATTGGGCCTACTTAAATTTTGAATATACTACTAACGAATTTTAAGGCCTTATTTTTAAGCTAAATTTTGAAATTTAAGGCACAAGCATTAGTGGCCCTAGTGCAAGGCTGACCCTTATAGCATATCCCATGTTGAAGAGATATTAAAACTTGAGCTTGAGCCTGAGCCTGAGATACATTCTCCTTCCATCTTGTGATGTTTGTAGAAATAAGAAATATTATAAGAAAGGAATCTTATTTACTTATAATTCTCTAGTTTGCCCTCTTGTGTTGATTAGTATTTGTAATTTTAATTGTAGCAATGTTATTTTTGAAAATTTTAAATTTAGACTATTTAGTCCAATTAATACACCTTTTTAGAATTTGAACTAAAATCAAAGGGAAAAATAGTCCATCAACTTTGCATTCATAAGTTTTATAATTTGTCACTTGTGTCAATTTGGTATTTGCAATTCTAATTGTATCATTTCTACCCTTAAATTTAGCACATTTAGACAACTTAATCTAATTGAAAATGTCTTTTAGAAATTGGATTGAAATCAAGGAGTAAAATAGTTCATCTACCCTCCTCAAAGTGATTGAGGGGCTTGTGTCTAATTTCAAATGATTCATTCTCTTTTAAACATTATGTTCTTGATTTCTATTCAATTTTTAAACGGTTGTTATTAATTTGACCAAGTTGACAAAATGTGAAAAAATTAGAAGTCATAATCGTCCCAGTATGACTGTTATAAGCTGAGCAAAGATGTCTTAAGTTTGAAAGCCCTCTTAAGTTGGCGGGAATTGGACTAGTCAATTCATTTCACCTAATGTTTAAACAAACAAGTTGTGTCAAGTTGGCTACCCAACATGGGAATTGACCTATAAAATGGTTTTGCCTTAGAGTAAAATATGCAACCTTTGAAAGGTTGGCAATATTGGGAATTTGGCCTTCAAGACGGTTATATGAAATATCCAAGTAAAAGAGTTGCTCAGGATTTGAGAATATAGATGAGACCTGACCACTGAAACTGTTGTGAGAAAGACACAAGTAAGTCATTTGTGTCAAGTTAGCAAAAGAATTGGACATTTGGCCTTCAAAATTGTTACCCGATATGTCCAAATAAGCCATTTGAACAAGTTTCCCTAGCGGCATAGGTATGGACCCCAAGAATTTGCAACTAGCCAGACACAAGTATTTTAATGACTTGAGATAGCCAATGGAATCGGGTAGGTCTCCAAAGAAAGCTGTCCCTATGAGTCGTAACATTGAAAGGGCACCACTACTGGTCCAATTTACTTGTGGCAGATAACCAGTGAGATAAGGGTTGTAACCTAAGTTGAGCGCTTCTAAGTTTGGCAAGTGAAAAATTTTATTTGATAATTTCTCCTGCAAACCAGTTTGCTCAAGATCTAGATATGTCAAAGAAGACAGATTCATCAAGGAAATAGGTACAATTGAAGATATGTTCACGTGGGCAAGACAACGATATTGTACTGCGTAAGGTTTTGAAGTAGTACATGGAAATTGTATGGTTCAAGTTTGACTAACTGACAATAGGAAAACAAGTCTAGAGAAACCAATTTAGATAGGTGGGAGATTTCCGATGGGATTGATCCCGAGAAACTGGATGAGAGGTTGAGATATGTCAAACTTGAAAACTGCCCAAAACTAGGAGAAATCCTTGATTGAGTGAAGTCATTGAAGGTGAGATTGAGTCGCTGGAGGTGTCTGAGACTAAAAAGACTGTTGTTCGGTAGGATGGTGCCATAGAGCCGGCTGTAACTAAGACCAAGCTGAATCACTTGACCGGTCATCCTGTCGCATTTGATCCCATCCCATGAACAATAGTTAGCAGTAGTCTCATTCCATGACATTGTTTTCGGATAAGAAAGGTCACCATACTGATCACAAAGCCAAGAAGGAGAACCATTTATGCTGAACATATGCTTAAATTGGAGTAATGCAGAGCTCTGTTCTGGTGAACACAAATGATTTGTTGGAGAAAAATAAAAGAAAGCAAGTTGATATTTGTGGAGAAGTGGTTTGGAAATACTCTTCGGATCCTGGAGGACGCTAGTGATCCTCTTCTAATCACCTGAAAAGAAATAGACACTTCGGTCGGGGGTGCCGGAATTAGCACTCCGACGGGCAAGTTAGTCTCCGCACTCAAGTTGACTTGTATTCTAAGTTAAGCACAATAGTTCTTACATACCTTTCCTAATCTGTTGCTCCTTTATTTATACTCGTTTCTTGGGCCTCGGGGCCAGGCCCGCTTTTCACTCATCCTCCTCTTATTTACTCGGCTCCATAGTTCAATATCTATTCGGCCTATCTATCTACATTATTCGACATCCTGACCGTGCATGATAGAGCCGAATAATGTCTATCTTCTAGAGTACGATTCTGATTCTTCCAATTATCTAGCTCCCACAATTGCTGCTCAAACACCCTGCTAGCATCCGTTAGTCGGCGTGTTTGGCTTCTAATCTGGGAAGTCAAAAATTCGGCGGTTAATCCTCTTTCCGATGCGTGTTAGGACGCGTACATGCTTTTTGATTATTGTAACACTTTCCCGCTTCATTCGTACTTTTCTCGCATTTATTACGATTCGAAACTTAAGTCCCTTCGAACACATGTTTTTTCGAATATTTCCACCTCCTGGACTGCTAGTCAGTATCTCTTCTCCGACGCGCTTTCTGCTACTCCTCCCTGTCTTCTCCTTGTCTCCTTTTCCTTTCGTAAGTCTTCTTCTCTTCTCTTTGCAGTCCTACTTTCCCTATTTATTTTTGATTTAGAATATCTTTGATTCCTCACTAGAATGGCTAAGCATTTGAAAGACCTCTTTTCCGAGGGTCGGATTTCTGGGTTCCAAAGACATTTCTCTATCCCTAATGATGTCCATCTATCTCTAGTAACGGAATATACCCTTGATATGGAGAGGGATGACCAAAATACAATCGTCTTTCCTCTCCTATCTATTGTGGAGGGTGGAGTTCACTTTCCCCTACACCTATTTCTTAGGGCCGTCCTCCGCCGTTGGGGTCTGATTCCCTCGCAACCCAATGTGAACTTTTTTCGAATCGTAATGGGAATCGTAGAGTTGAACCGGCGTCTCAGGATCAACCTTGGCATTTCGGCGATGCTTGCCAGCTCTGGCAAACGAGTTGACGATGTAATGGTCAATGTCCGAGGCAACTGGGAATTCGCCGAAGACGAAGATCGCCTAGACCCAATTCCCAGACAGAGGAGTGAACCAGGTTACCGTGTAGCTCTTTGTTTGTTGATCTTTCTTTTATTCGACTTTTTCTCCTAGTCTAACCCTTTGTTTTTACAAGCCATAGGTTGAAGAGGATTCTGACCTTGGCTGACAACGCAGTCCTTGCGGAAGTTAAGACTGCACTAAAGTACTTTGGCCGTCCAAACGTACAGAAACAAGGGAGAGCCGCTCATATTCTCCTGCGGTACGAGCCTACCTACACTACGTTCTCGGCTACAGACGACATTCCGATCCCGACCAGCGAACAACACCTTACGGCTCTTATCTTTCCCAACTTCAAGACCCTTAGGCAAATTGGTCTTGAAGCTTCTGATTCGGAGCAAGACTTAGAGCCGGTGGTCGAGGTTGTTGCCGAATCAACAAGAAAGTTCGCTGCCGAGGCCGAAGAGGTCGACGAGGCTCTGAAATCAGCGTTTGAGGCGGCCGGTCTTAATCAGCCTAACTCACAGTCCACTTCGGGTCGGGTGGAGTTTTCCTTTGGAGATATTTTTACAAACTTGGGAGGCCTACCCAGCGCTTTTTCTGAAGGCATGGCTGGGGAAAATCTCACGCAAATGGCGAGAAAGAGAAATGCCGAGCGAATGGCCGCTCGAAAGAAAGCCGAGGCCGCTCGTTCTGACCTTACCCCAGTTAGATCTTTACGACCCGTTGCTGCAGAAGAAACGACTCAAGTTGTTGTGGCCGAACAACAGGTTACAAAAGAACGACCGGTTCCAGAAGAGCGGGCTGAAAAACGTAACGCCGAGGGAGAGGCCGGCTCAGAGGATAGCCCTGCTGACAAACGGCCTCGCTTAGAGGAGTCCAACGTGGTTGTTCCTTTCGTTGTTCAACCGAAGATCAAAAACACGCCAATCTCCTCTGACACATCCGCCATGAAGGATCCAGCCGTGGCGTTGAGCTTGGCCGCCTCAGTTTCACTACCGGTTGACAAGGCCACCTTTCGAGAAGAGCCAGATTTGGTGGTTGTAGCATTTGCTGCCCAGTCGGCCCTTCTAGTATGTATACTCATTTGGTTTGGCTTGCATACGATATTGCTTGGTGTGATGATCCCAACTTGTTTTGCAGACAATTGGAAGGATAGCCGAACTAGGACTCCGGCAGCATAATGCCATTGAATGAATTGGCCGCTTAAAGTCTGAAGCTGATAGTGAAAGGAGCAGGGCCGAGTTCGACGTGATGAGAGCCGCAATGGAAAGTGCTCAAGTCGAAGCTGAAAAGGAGAGGTCTCGGACTGTTGACCAGCTCAGATCCAAAGCCGAGGATAGGGCGAATGCGAGTGAGGAATCGCTCAAGTTAGCCAAGGAGGCGCTTACCAAGGCAGAGGCCGAGTTAGAAGAGTTGAAGGCAGCCAAGGAAAAATCTGAATCTGAAGCTTCTATGGCGCGTGAGGCTACAAAGAGCGCTGCCTTTAAGGAATACATAGATGAAGTCCCCAAATTCGAGAATCGGGGATTCAAACATGGGTGGCTAAAAGCCCTTGCTGCCGCTGGGGTTACATTGGCCTTGCCAATCCCATACGAGCAAGTGGACGTTGAGCCACTTGAGTCCGATCCCGAGGATTGATCTAGGAGACTTTCTGGTTTTATTAAGCATCTTCAATTTCAATGTACGTTTTTGTTTAATGGATTTTTGTTAGTTCAAGGTAATTTTCATGTATAAATTAGTTACTATCTGCGCTTAATTTATTAATGAAAATTTCCTTCCCGTTTCACTATTATTTGTACGCATTTTTTGATATTAATGAAGAGTTTTGCCTTCTAGCCATCGATTGGATATCATGAGATGAGTAGTTTAACTTTAATTTACCCGAACAAGTAAATCGACTCTTAGTACTGAGTAGGACTAGTTCATGGGTATTATGTTAGTAGATTGATTCATGAAGGGGCTGGGACACATAAGCCAAATAGATTGATGAATCTGCCCTTGCCCCAGCTGGTTTATGAATCTGCCCTTGCGAGCAGTAAGATTGCCGAATAACAGGAACTTAAGAATATTGATGGATCGATTCATGAAGCGAACATTAAGATCCTATTGTATGAAATTTATCATGCTTTGTATATGCCATAGTCAGTGGGAGGTTATTCAGTTGAGATAAATCTTTATAGATTAACTCCCGAAAACCAATATTTTGCACATAAATTAAATTAAATTTTGGATAATTGTCACCTGTGGCGCAAGAGATGATTACGAGCATAGCGGATTTTCGATCTTGCAACTTGTGTAATATTGTCACTATTTAATTTAGATTTTTGTGGCAAAATTATATTATGCTAATCAAATTAATCCTAATACGAATTTCTCTCTAAATTGACTTAGCTTATGGAAGTTAATTGGTTGACCTAGACTTAGTAGAGATGTTCAAATGTGAACAATGTAATTGTATTCTTTAGATGAGCAAAAGTCTTAGAGACTTTAGGTCAGACCTTAATTGAGCCAAAGTAAAGAAACATGACTCAAAGTCGCCGTGGTTTTGTTACCTTGTTTGGCACAATAAACTAATGTGTGCGCTGTGGTTAGCGGCATGCTACGTAGTTTTGATTGGCGAGTTTTGGAGTTATGAAATTAGTAAGCCCTCAATAGATCTGTATATGATCTTGACTATTGAGCTGCGCGGATTGACTTTGTAATTGGACTTGTAAATAATGTTACATCATTGGATGAAGTAACATTAAAGAGTCACGTCATCCAAGAAATGCGAGCTTAAATAAATTAATCATTAAGTGTAAGACGAGTAGCCAGTATGAGCAGTGTTTTGCTCTCTACAAAATTATTGGGAGTGGATGGAGCAAAATTTCATGCACTATAATAGCGTGCGTTGAAATATCACGTGAAGTTAAAAGATTAGCGCTTAGAAGCTGCAAAATCTATTAGCACTAAGTGAAAAGATTAGCGCTTAGTGGCTGCAAAATCTATTAGCATTGCCAACTTGTCTAAGTCTGGACACTTACTGTTTCCACACTTGAGTGTGAGACATGAGGAGGTGCTTCTTTGTATAATTCCTTAGCTAGGCTAACATTTTGAATAACATTTACCACTAAGCACAAACGTTGCAGCATAGTAATGAAAAGGTCAAGGCCGACAAGGTTGTTATGACTCTAAGAATTTGATGCATCACTTGTGAGAGCATTGTGTTGAATCAGACTCTTTAGCCTAATTCGTGCTTAAGTTACTTCAAGAGCTATCATAGATTGATAGCTTATTCTCTCCTTCTTGTGGATAGTAGAATTAATTGCAAGTAACTATGAAGCGAGAAACAGAGATGGCAAGAGGAGTATCGTCATCTTTCAACTAGATGCATTAAAGTGTATGGAAAATAAAATTGACTTGAAGGTGCAGGGGATTAGCACTTACTAGTTAAATTTGCAACTTAGACACATTTGATATCTCTATGACATCCTTTTATGATCTAGTGAATATGAATTAGTCGTGAGTCATTACCTAGTTGGGCCTAAACCTTTAAAACTTGTCTTTGAGAACTTACACATTAAGATGATTGGAATTAATTTATGACATTGATCATGAACCGGTGGCTTATTATACTTAATCACATTAATGAGATGATGACAAGTTGGTTTGAGTAGGCCCTCTCAGGCCCATTCACTTGTGACATCATGCTCTCATGTGAATGTATAACTTTGTTCACAATGGTTGCGCACAAGTAAGTAGGAAAGCCATAGAAGGTCAATTGTATTGGCACATTTAGTCCACTATGATATTTATGACTAGATATGTGTAAGGGTATGATAGCTAAGCCTCAATCTCGACACATTTATAGATTACGATACGCATCTAAGTCAACACTATTTGATCTCCCATAAGTCAAAAGTTTAGAGATGATTTTTGACATTGCACATATGAGGTTGAGATCAATTAGATAACAGCTTTCGTGTTTTTAGTTTTGACCAAGGTGGCGAGTATCTATTTGAGTTATTTTAGAAAACTCTGTGAAGAGAAATGGATGCTTAGAAAATTGATTATTCCTAATACTCAACAACACAATGGTGTAGTAAAGAAAAGGAATTAAATATTGTTAATGTTAGGTGGATAATGGCGCAAAATGTTTCCCAATTGGGAATTGCACTAACTTGTTGCCTATATCCCTAACTAAGTGTCCTCCATATCAGATTTTACACTCCATTTGAGTAATAGGTTAGCGAAGAGCCATCTATGGGCGATCTGTAACCGTTAAGCAGCTTATCTTTATTTTACTTCTCATAAGGTTGTGAAGTTATGACCTAGGGTTCTATAGCGCATTATTGTATGCTGTCTTGTAAACACATAGGGTCATGTGGCGCATTATTGTATGCTGTCATATAAACCCTCTGGGTCATGTGCATATAGGTAAGCAGCTTTGTGGTAATGTAACTATGTCACATAAAGTTTTCTTAGTAAAGGTGACGTGAATAGAGTTTTGGAACTCTATAAGATAGAGAATTCTAAGCATAGCGCTTTATGTAGCCTAGTTGAGAATGGAAAGAAATTTCCAATATCCTAGGGACAGTGGGAGCGATGTGCCTACTAATGGATTAATCCGTTAGAGAAGAATACTCTACATTCTTAGTTGCGTGGTAGCAATTGTGAAATTTTTTCACGTCATCACTGGGTGATTGAGAGGGAAACATTCATGATTGCTCTGTAAGATGATAAAAAGCCTAGGATAATGCCAAAGGTCGTAGTCCCCTATTTTTAGAAAGTGGATTAATGTTGTGCAGTTTAAAACAAAGTCTTTGAGAATTAACCATTTCTATAATTTGGTTGACTTTCCATTATGACGCGAAACTGTTCTAAAGTTATGCGTAATTTGGATAGTCATTGTTGAGGCATATGGCTCGCTAAATACCGAAAAGTCGCACCATTGAGGAAAGTGTAGACCATGAGAAGACTTCCTCCTGGGGAGTGAAGTTATTTTGACTTAGGCTACGATTGACCTAAGTTCGGAACATTGATTTGTGGACATTGTGTCCTAACTTTCTCGTTAGAGAATTGGATAAGTAGATCCGTAGGGATTTACCTTCTGCTTTTATGGTGAAAAGTTAGGAGCGCAAAAAGGTTGCTAATTCCAATAAATCTTTTTTAAAGCCTAAAACAGTTATCCAAATAGTGGTTCTTAGATTTCGTCAAGTCATGATAGGCAAACGATGATCGATAAAGACCACTGAGGCATGATCAATGGTCCAAAAGAAGTTTTTCCTTACTTAGTCATTATGAGCCAGGAATTTATAAGGTTGTCGTCACCTAGGGTGGGCAGTCCTTTATTTTAGATATGTTGGACATGGGTGATGTAATTTATATGCTTAGATGTACGATCCTTAGGGATTGTTTTTGGGAGAATTCCCAGTTTGTCTTCGATGACTTATATAAGGAATATCCTAGAACGATTCTAGATGCAAAATTGCAAACCCATTGACTTACTTATCGGTAAAAGCCAAAGCCTTAGCTATTGAGTGAATCCTCGGATTGTCTTTGGAAGAAACAGATGACCTATATTCCTTGATCTTTCTTTGTTGTGGGAGCCTAAAGTATGCTATGTGGGCGTATTCGGCATGATAAGTGTTATCTTTGGTAAATGGTCAGCTGAGTTGTTTAGACATTGACCTTGCTCATTAGACTCTGGATAGAATACTTTACTAGTAGTATATTAATTTGCTCCTTGTAAGATTCAATGCGCTAGTTGGGCGCATCAAGAATGAACGCAAATTAGTCACCAAAATATCTTTAGAGAGGTTATTGCGCAAGAGGTAGTGATCTTAAATCACTTCATGTGAGGCGCACATGGAGGATTCCGTTGTATATGCTTATCGCAAGAGGTGCTGATAAGGCTTATGTTTGGAATCTAGAATTGTGATCTTGAATCACTTCATGTGAGGCGCACATGGTGGATTCCGTTGTATATACTTATCGCAAGAGGTGCTGATAAGGCTTATGTTTGGAATCTAGAATTGCGCAAGCTATGGTCAATTTTTTAAAAAAAATTGATCACTTATTTATTGTGAGATGATGGGATGTTGACACTATTATGGTTTGTCTCATAATGATTAGCAGATGATGATGTCAGCAGGCAAGATTGGCTCACTTACACGAGCAATCGCCCTTGGCGCTTGGGAGCGAGCAAGAATGAGACTAGTGGTTTATTTTTATTTGGAGCCAAGAGAGGCTTAAATTATCCACTATGCATGTCGCCTTGGTTACAACCAAGATGAGGTCGTGTTAAGGACCAAACATGGATGTTAGTACCCACTTTCCATGTTGTGCCTGTTATGATTAGCCAGATACGAGATCTCATTTGGCGCTTGAAGGCGAGCAAATAGAGAATTCGGGTTAGGCGCTAGAAAGCGACTAGACTAATATCTGTACGGTGTATCGAGTATGACGTCACTCTTTATAGAAGAGTTATTCCACCGTAGCATGTATTCATACTATATGTGCTTGGCGACCGAGTAATGAGGTGAGAGAATGGATCCATGTTTCCTCACCGTGTGAGTCTTACATGTCATTATTGATATGACTTTCATTTATGTACCCTTTTGTGACTTTTGACTACGTCATAAGGTAAGGGGTTGATGTTCTGCTACTTTGGTATGTTGCCTACGGTCACGTATGATTCGGCCTTAAGGGACATCACTGGGAAAGCGGTCAATCCTAAATTAAATGGCATGAGGGCAAAGGGAAGATCATCTAGTATTACACCACTGTTGTATATTCACTGCTGGCAACTCACATCGCTCTTTATGAGAGGCGGATTGAGTGTGAATATATTGCAAGAATTGAGAGGGTCAAACATGCTCTTTTTGAGGGATTAGAGACATTTTTTGGACCGGTGTAATTAGATGGGTCTGGGGTATATGAGACACTATTTCTGTTTTTTTTTTTTAGGTTGATGTCTCTATGCTGGCTCATTTTGAGTTGCTAGTATAGAGCTCCCACATGCAGGTGTTCTCAGTAGTCGCACGGTGCATTGGCTAGTATGAGATTGTTTTTTTTTTGGGGAGATTGAGATAGAGATGTGGCAGTGTCATGCCAACTCATGTGCGAGTCGGAGATGTTAGAAATTGGGCACCCATGTGGCCCTTTGAACCATTTGAACCTTATCCAAATAGGTTTGAATTTGAATTCAAAACCTATTTGGATAACCACTGAGGATATCCATATCTATCATATCAACCGATATGGATAAATGTGATATTATCCTATATATCTGATATGATATGGGATATGGGTGATTAAAAGAAAAATAACGTATGTCGTATGTTTTTTTCCATATACTGACTCTCTCCCAAAATACAACGATCAAGAGCCATTTTATACTGTGACTTGTGTGGGTGATATTCATTCTATAATATCACTCCACTGCTGGGTTGATTGATCAGATTCAGGAAGCACGTGATTTACCCACGAGATCCTTTCAATTCAGACTCTACAGAAAAAGGTATGACCATAATTTTTCATCCGCTGCATTTTACCTTTGATTCACAATAACAAAACTTTTGTTCAACCTACGAATGATAACAAAATCAAACAATTGTTAGCAACATTATATAAGCAAAAGGAAAATCAAATTAGACATACCCATATAAGAAACATAAAAACAATATCACATATTACCATGTACATAAGAACTCTTGATAAAGCTATTCATATGATGGTCTATGCCAAAATACATTAAATTTTCATATCATGGTCCATTACAAAATTCATGCACTATAGTCAAAATACAATAATTTCCATATCATAGTCCATGCCATAATACATTAATTTCCATAGTTGCAGTTAATTTCCTTTTTCAAAGATTTCTATTTGACGGAAATAATATTGTTTTTGCATTGGAGTCAAGCCACTAGTATCCATCAACATAATTCTTTCCTCCTGTTCAAGTTGTTCCGCTTTGAACATCTCATTTTTCATAGCAAGTCTCTCTTTCTCATGAAGAACTCTTTGTTCCTCCTGAAGATATGCTTTCTCGAGAATTTCTGTTTTCTTTTCACCATTCTTTTTATTATCTTCCTTTATCTTAATTAGTATCCCAACAAGAGGCGATGTCATACAATCTCTATTCTTTCATTTCTTTATCCATTCCTTTTCACCTTTCCTGCTTATTGGTCTCTTCAAGTCTGCAAAGGCATCGTGCAATCCATCATCATTCCCTAGATTAACGTTGTGTTTTGTAGGGGGATTTGGAAAGGAAAAAAGGAAAGGTGTGTGAAATTATGTGAAATGTAGGTATATTTTATTCACATTTCATATACATTTTCCATTTCTTTTTCCAAATCTCTTCTCAAATCCCCCAACCAAACACAGCATAATTGTATCTGGAGTAAAGGAAGGGATGGTTGTCAATGTTAATTTTCTTGTTGGTTTTTTCCTCTAACAATCCTCCAACCGGTTTGCTTGGAACCTCAACAAATTCTAACAATGATCAAACTGAAATGAACTTGTATACAATTCTTGGTATAAAATTTTTTATTGAGAGATCTGAAATTTAAAAATAAAAATAAAAAAAATAAAGAAAAAGGCCTTGTTAAAAAACAGTAATAAAATGTATAATTTAAAAATAAAAAAATTACCTTGTCTTCCTCATTATACCGCTTTGATGCCTTGATTCAATTTGGGAAAAGCATCCACAAAACTTATGTGTGCCAAGTTGAATCGTTGACCACCGATGCATTAGAGAGTTGACATTACGTTTAGAATTGAAGATCTTGTTCTTGTGGGAATACCCATATACTCTTGACCAATATATCTTATGTTTTTGCACGTTCCCATGCACTGCATCCAAGCTAGTATTACGCCATGCCAATACATTGAGATTGTCTTCCTCTATAGTGAAAAGTTTCCACTGCATGATCTTTTAGTAGTGGCTCCCATTTGAGGTGAGAATTGAGTTGTTTCAGCAAATATTTGAGTACTTTCCTTCAAATTTTGACCCATTTGATCTTGAGAATCAATAAAAATTACATCATGTAAAAGATTGGTGAAGTATTTGCCTCCTTGTGAATCCTTCCTTACATATTGAATAGAAAACACAAATAGAATTTAAACAAGAGCAAACTATTTATAACAATTCCATGTGTAGCATATGCAATAATCATTGACCAAAGACCAACCTTCCAACCAACATACAAAATTATAAACAATATTAAAATCTACACATGTTTTCAATTTGTAATCAATGGGGAGGCAAGTGACATTGCACAAAAAAATAACTAAAATTGAACAACCCACAATGACGGAAAATTATTATATAGTCCAAGAGTACCATGTGTTGTTACTTACGTGGTCTCTTGGCAAATAGAAAACTAATCCATACTAAGTTGGTCACCCCTTGTCCCACCCCTAAAGTTTTATGCTATGCCATTGGTTTAGATCACCACGTAACTAATATCACATGGTACTTCGGGAATATCCAATAATTATCCACAAATGACTGTATTATACATGATAGACCAAAGTAATCACTCCATTACTTGGAAGTTACCAATTCAAAAATACATGAGGCGTTAGTAGGGCATTACCTTAATCAACAACTCTTACATAAAATATATATTCATATTCAACCACAAAGTCCATAAACTAGTAAATAAAACAGATTCTCATATAGATTTCTTTAAACCATTGATTTTTTTCATAAATTTAAAAACTCCTCTTTAATTTCTAGGAAGTAAAATTATGTATTGCAATCAAATTCTCAAAGCCCTCATATACATAAAATATCCATTTTTATTCAACCACAAAGTCCATAAACCAGTAAATAAAAAAAATTTATAGATTTCTTATTGAAATCGTAAGATTTCTTATTAAACCACTAAATAAAGTAGATTATCCATTCCTATTCAATCACAAGTGGATCATTCATTAAAATCCTAGTTATCTACTTGATTAAAAACTCTGACTTGGGACTTTAAACAGCTCACAACATAAACAACAAAAACAATTCAATTCAATTCCAAATAAAGATCACCTCAAATTACCATCACCAAAACCAAAGCACCACGTATATATTTTCAAGTTTTTCGTTTCTATTTGGTGAAGAAGTAGAGAGAGAGATACACACTACGTAGAGAGAAACAGAGTAAAAGAAGTAGGGTTCAGATTAGCAACGACAAGGAGAAAATAGACACCTGAAATTGCAGTTAGTGATGATGAAGACGAGGAAGAACGACCTGCACCAGTGAAAGAGATTCGTTGAGAGAGATATAGATGTTCTATTGAAAGAGGAAGCTAAGTCTTTCACGCCTTCCAGTTCGCGCCGCTAAATTGAGAAGTTTTGTAAAAAAAAAAAAAAAAACTCCCCAACAGAGCCCTTATTGCATCCTCTAAATTTGGAGTTGCTACAGTTGCTTCTTATTTGTAGAGAGTCACTGTAACTCCCCCCAAATATATAAAATTCTTATTTTATTTCATTGATTGTGAGAGGCGCAAATTGGAAGACGCAAAAGAATAGGGAATATTTTAATAGAAAAAAATATTTCAATAGAATAGAGAAAGAATATAGGGTGACGTTGGGGAAGTATTTGAAAAAGTGACTCCCTAAAATACGAAATCAATTTTTTAATCACATTTTAGGAAAGAAATAGTGTAGATTGTTGGAGATGCTCTAAGAGCATATCCAATATTTCACATTTTCTTTTATAAAATTTAAATTTGATGAAAAAATACTTCAAAATCATCTCCAATCCTTTTATCAAATGTTCATCAAATCAAGGGAGAGTTATTTTTTTTCATCGATTTAAGAAATCATCAGATCTTTCATCAAATTTGAATTTGATAAAAATTTTAAAAGATGAAATATTGGAGATAAATATATATATATATATATAAGATTCATCAAATTTAATGAAAATAAAATTTTGGAAAATAGAGAAAATTTTAAAAAGATTTTGATGAAATGATTCTAGTTTATATCACATTATGCTTTTTATTTAAATTTGAAATTAAATTAGATGAAAAAATTAATGAAAGGTTTGAAATGCTCTAATAGCTTCCCTAAAAGATATTCATTGGGAAGTCCCAAGAGGCTCTATAAATTTAGAATTTGGCTAGTATACTTTAATTTCGTAAATGATAAAATTTTATTTCTTTCACTTTTTCCACCCCTCTCCTTTTAGTTCAAATGAATGGAAAATGAATAAGTCAAAAAATAATAATAATAATAATAAAAAAGAGTATTATTAAAAAAGTTTGAAAAAATTCCAAAACAAACTCCAAAGTTTGACTCTTTTAACAAAAATAAACTTTAAATTTTTAATTTTATCAATTTAAATCTTAATATTTTGATTTGTTTTCAGTTCGGACCAGTTGTCTATTTTTATAAAGTAAAATGATAAAAAAATATATATATTTGAGCCGTTAAAGTCAATTAAAAAAAGAGTATTTTAGACATTTTATATATACCTACATTGAGTTTAATGATTCAAATATCTTTTCTCCATCATTTTTATTTAACAAAAATAGATGAATAACTTAAATTGAAAATAAATTAAAATATTAGAGTTTAAATTCACAAAATTAAAGTCTGAGGTTTATTTTGTTATAAGGATCAAACCTTGAGATTTTTCATTTTTTATTTTTTATAATTTTTCCGAGAAGCTTCACGAAAATGTGGTTTTTAGCTATAATTTATTAAATAAATAAAGCTAACAAACTCAATTCAAAATCGTGAACATTGTCCAGGTACACCAATTTAAAACTTGTTTAGGTATATCCAAATCCATAAATGGTTCTAAATAGGTTATGACTTGGAAATATGATTAAAATTAAGTTTAAATGGGTTAGACATAAAATTATCCATTTAAACTCATTTAAAAGAGTATAATCATGTCCACCATCTCTAGCATCACCACCACACCATCTTTGCCACCACTCTACCACAAACACTACAACCCCACGCCACACAACTCTACTCCAATCCGCCATTACTATCACCACCATCGCTACTCCATCACCACCACCACTGCGTCATTGATGCTGCTATAATTCCATAACCACTACCACTACTTCCATCATTACTATTTATGTAGTCACCTTAATTGATCAACTATTGCCGCCACCACTCCACATTTACCACCAGCACCTATTAAAAAAAGAAAGAAAAGAAAAATAACGAAACTTAGGTCAAGTTCGTTTGTCCAACCCATATAAGTAAGTTTATATTAATTCTTTTTTAAGTGAATAACTCATTTTGACCTGTTTAAACCTACTTGTTGGCCTCCTCTACGAAGGAAGATGGAGTATTATTAGAGATATTCCATCTTGTACATAACTTTTATGTAATGAGTGTAGAGATTTTTTTTAGGAAAAATTATTATTAAAAAAAAACCCCTAAAATTTAACCCTTATAACAAATTAAACCTTGAACTTTCAATTTCTTCAATTTAATTGAAATTTGAAATTAGGCACAATTTCAACTTTTTGTTTGTTCCTATTAACTTGTTGCAAGGACGCATTTTTATGGTCACGCCACATGGCCGAGGTGTTGCCCAAGGTGCCACGTGGACGAGCCATGATGTCGAGATTGTGGTGTTGCTGAGATATGGTACGGTGATACCGAAATCTGAGATATTTGGATAGAGGACAACAGTCCTAAATAAGTAATACGCTTTGTTCAAATAAAGATGAGACTTTTGAGTGGTTCATTTATATCTAACTAAGAATCCAAGATAAGCATTGTGCTTGAGTCCTATAAAGTGAGACTACTAGTGGACGAGGGCACTGTTAGCTATAAAAGTGAGGCATCCACGTAGGTCTAAGGGATGCTTTTACTTGTGCACTAAATACTTGTGTGAAATCTTTAAGAGATAAGTTGACTGACTTGATCATCGTAGTACCCCCAAGTGGACGAGCCACTGTTGTATTCTTATCTTCTTATTGGCAAGTGCTTGGTTTAATTTATTCTATCACGTGCTCTCCAACTAAGTTCCCTGGTCAAAAATCAACACCCACAATTTGGCACCGTCTATGGGAACTTAATAGGATAGATGACTAATGCCGGACAAAAGGTGAGAGTTCGAGGACGACATGCATAGTGAAGAAGAAGAGTATGTAGATCCCAACACTAGAATGTGAAGCGATGACGAAGAGGTACAAGAAGTGAACCTTGATACCAGCAACGCTACAAGGGGGCGTAATGGCCCCAAGAAGAGGAAACCATGAAGAGTACTATAATGAAATCGATTGCTAGGTATGGAAAGAAAGATGCCTGAGAAGAGACGATGAACTGAAAGATTTAGCAAACAAATTGAGGGATTTGCATACCGTGGTGAACTTCATAATGTAGAGCAAGGTGGTGCAGTTGACACTGCCTTTGCCGGAGATGTTGACTCCGGCAGAAAACGTCAACGCCCAGAAGGAGGGACTAGTTACAATGCCGACAGTCCCGCTACACAAAAAGAGACTTGGAAACTCACATCAGCGATCCTAGAACGCCAAACAAATAGAATCCTAGCGAGAGGAATCCCAAAGAACCCCGAGGACCAAGGAAACCAAGATCAAGGGATCTCGACAGGTCAATGGGCAGAAACCCTGGGAAGAGTTGCGCTTACCACACGAGAATTGGCACATGACTCAAGGATGTAAGGCCCTGAAGCAACACCTAGAAGATCTGGTCAGACAGGGACACCTGAGAGACTTGAAAGACGAAGTAAGGACATGAAAAGAATAGGCGAAGTTGGCCTAGGCACCTGGAGGCAGATGGACCATGGGTTATCAACGTAATCCATACTAGGGTCAACAAGAACGAGATTCGAGGTGAGACACAGAGGGTAAGGCATCTGCAGGGGGCCGATGATATCGTTCACAGAGGAAGACCTAGACATGGTACAACATCTGTACAACAATGCTCTAGTAATGACTCTGAAAGTCAAGGAATGCCAGGTAAGCCGCATACTGATAGATCAAGGCAGCTTCTGTGACATTATATATGTCAGATTCTACAAGGAGCTTAGCCTCCACAAGGACAATTTGGAACAATCCAACAACCCTATGCTCAAATTTATTGGAACCCCTACATGGCCACTGGAGACCACGAACCTGGAGGTTCAAGCAGGAACCAAGACGGTAACCACAGAGTTTACCATGATAGACACCCCCTTACTATAAAACGTTATTTTGGGAAGACCTTGGCTGCATGCTATAAGGGTTGTTCCCTCAACACAACACTAACTACTCCGGTTCCCAACTGAGTTCAGGGTAGAGGAAATGAGGGAAGACCAAGTGCAAATGAAGAATTGCTCCATTGTGGCAATGAAATACACTTGCACTATTAGAGAAGCAGAGATGGCAAAAATAGAAGACCAAGTCCAAGAGGTCTTGGATGATGTTAGCAAAGAGTCTAACGACAAGTGCCAGGAACCCTTAAAAAAGTTCAGGTACAAGAAGGGGGATGAAGAGCAAATCTTCCTCTTCGACTCGAGTTTGGCCGAGGGAAATGATAGAAAATGGAAGCCCTTTTACGTAAAAAACATAGAGGTGTTCGCCTAGACGCCCTACGCGATACCAGGGATTAGCCCCGAAGGCACCTGCAGCAAGCTCAACATGGATAGGACAGTGAAACCTGTGGTCCAGAGATCCGAGTGACCAACTTTAGTCCATATGCAAGCAGTTGAAGAAGAAGTAGAAAAGCTGCTGGAGGCCCAGGCAATCCGAGAAGTAAACTACTTGACATGGTTGTCTGACACAGTGGTAGTAAAGAAGAAGAATGGCGAGTGAAGGATTTGAGTAGACTTCACAAGCCTAAATAAGACTTGCTCGAAGGATTGCTTCCCTTTGCCAAAGATAGACCAGGTTGTGAATGCCACATCTGGCCATGGAAGGATAAGCTTCCTTGATACATATCGAGGCTATCATTGGATAGCCACGTATGCTTTAAACGAAAAGAAGACAACATTCATTACTTCAAATAAACTCTACTGCTATAAAGTGATGCCCTTTGGACTAAAGAACACAGGGGCAACATACCAGAGGCTAATAACGAAGATGTTCAAACATTTGATCGAAAAGACTGTGAAAGTATACATTGACGACATGGTCGTGAAAAACAAGGATCCTTCAGATTGTCTAGCCGATTTCAAGGATGTTTTTGATATCCTCAAGGCATATCGCTTTCGTTTGAATGCCTCAAAGTGTGCCTTTGGAGTGGGATCTAGAAAATTCCTAGGATTTCTGGTGACCAGAAGAGGAATAGAAGCAAGCCCCGCTCAGATTAGGGCCATCATTGACCTAAAGAGCCTATGGACAACAAAACAATAACAAGTTCTGATCGGCAAGGCAGTTACACTGAACAAATTCATCAGCCAAAGTTCGGATAAGTGCAAGCCATTCTTCCAGCTATTGATAAAGGCCGTAGAGTTTCTATGGACAAATGAATGCGAAGTCGCCTTCACCGACTTGAAGAAGTATTTGACAACCCCACTGGTATTGTCAAATCTGGTTCCAAGAGAGGACTTATTCCTATATTTGGCAATCTCGGACCACGCTGTCAGTGCCGTAGTCGTCCAAGAAGAAAAAGGAGAGCAAAAGGCGGTGTATTACATGAGCAAGACTGTAACGCCCCAAAATAAATACAATAATCCATCCACAACATTAATAAATAACATCAATAATAAAATAATTATCTCCCATTAGTTTCCAATTAAGTTTACAAAAGAGTAACATATGAGGGTACACATTCACAAGCCTAACCATGAATCTATAGCATATGTTACATAATAGAATGGACATAAAGAAAATAAGAAATGCCCTAAGGGCTTACAATTTTCCAAGACGGGGCTTGGTTACAACAAAAGGGTTTTTAAATCCAATACAGTTAAAACCTTAGGCTTGTACAAATAAATACAACCAAATAAACAAATGGAGCCCTTACTTTCAAGTCTTCCCAAGCTATTGCCTTGGCGGAGACATATCATCAACACCTGAAAATGATTTTCCCACATAAGGTGAGCCAAAGCCCAATAGAAATAATCCAAAACAATATATGAATCTTAACGAAGATTTAAGGGTGAAATGCATATGCAAGGCTCATGACAAAACATTTCATATCCCTTTCAAACCATGCAATGATAGGTTTATATCACAATTCACAAAACATTCCCTTTTCAATGGAACACAGGGCAGTGAACCATGTCTCTGGGAATCTCTAGAACAAGTATCACATTTCATGGAAATTGCATCCGCGGGAAACTGTAAATCGGCACCCATGTAAACGTAGGTTATTCAAGCACTACTATTGTCATTTTGCAGATAATTCATTCACAAGATCGACACCCATGTATACGCGAGGTTTTTGGGACTTTCACCCTAGACACACAAGCCAACTTATTTGATATAACAATAACTCCTTCCCAAATTCACCCATTTTCTCCCAAAACAAAATACATTTTCCATGAAATAAATATAAAACAATGCTCAATGCAAATGGATAAGAAATTAGTTTTAATTCTCCTAATTCTCATGCAATTTCTACAACAAGCATAACTATCCTCCACTGATAGCCCAAAACAGATATCTCTAGATAATAAATAATTTCCATCAAGGTAAACTTTCCAAATTCCAAGCTGTTAGTGGTAATACATACCTAACTCCACCATCCTCAGCAACATCAACCCAATTTCACAATTTTAACATCTTTTCCATTTATCAATACAAAATCAACATTTGAGATTTCTAGGGCGAAAACCCTCTTTCCTTTATAAACCATTTTTCTAGATAAAACCCATCATTTTATTATATCTGATCTATACATATTTATCCACAACCATTCCCAATAAACCATTTGAAAACCCCTCCTTTTGATTTCGAACCAACCCCAAGATTGTTCAAAAATCCATTTCTTTCACAAAATGGTTTTATAAAAATAAATAACTAAGTTAAAACTTATAAAGAAGTGTAGAGAATCCATATCTCAAGCTTAGAAGGTGGAAGAGAAGAACTTGGAAAAACTCCACGTCAACGAAATCACGAACTACTTGAATCAAAAGGAAGCTCTTGATACGATCTACAATCTATTTCAAAGGACCAAGATGAGATGGTACCTCTAAGCGAGTAGATCTGAACATCAAGGTAAGAAAAGTTGAGTTTTGAGAGAAAAGAGAGAAGTCACAGTTTAAAGAGGGAAGAGAGAGAGAGAGAGAGAGAGAGAGAGTAAGAAAAGTGTATTTGGGGTCTATTTATGGTGGCAGAATAATAGCCCTAAAGTCAAAGAAAGAATAAGTTAAACTCCCCAGAAATAGGGCTCAAAATCGAACCAAAAATCTGAAAATCACTCATAGGGGTCGACCCTCGAGGTAGTGGTGTCGACCCTCAAGAATAAAAGCTGAGACACAAATGTTTTGCAGCAGACGAGGGTCGACCCTAGAAGATAGTGGTGTCAACCCTATTTTTCATAATACAACCCAGAACAGGACAAGAAGGAGAGGGTCAACCCTAAAAACTCGAGGTGTCAACCCTATATTTTAGTATGTAACCAGAACAAAGCAGCGATGAAAGGGTCGACCCCACCAAGACTGGTGTGGACCCCAGAGGCCAACAACAGGGTCAGTGCCGACACCTCTAAGCTTGGTCTCGACCCCAAATTCCAGTAGCCACCCTAAGGGCACAGCAATAAGGTGGTATCGACACCACCAAGGCTAGTGTCAACTCCAAGAGCCAAACAAAACACAAGAAAGAAGGTAGTGTCAACACCACCAAGGATGGTGTCAACCCTCAAGCTGTAATCCAACAAGAAAAAAGGAAAAGACGACCACTACGAATATGGTTTCCCGGATTCGAAAGTAATAACTGGGTCGGGTCTAAGCCCGGATCGCTATAAAGACCCTGGCAAGCGCAGAGACGAGGTACTTATCTCTAGAAAAATTAGCACTCAACCTAGTAATGGCATCGAAGAAACTGAACCATTACTTTCAAGCTTAAGATAGTGATGCTCACGGAGCATCCGTTGAAGCCCCTACTGTAACATGGGGACTTGATAGGCAGAGTAACACGATAGGTTGTGGTTCTAGGTCAATATGACATAGAAAACAGACCAAGGACAGTAATCAAGGGTCAAGCTTTGTTGTTGAGTTCACATCAAGCGCAAGCTCGAAGCCCAAACCAATAAACCTCAGCTTAGGGTGCACAGAAGAACCAGAAGAAATATAGCTGGTACCACAAAGCTCCACACCAGCAAGACAGAAGAAATAACAAGAGAAACTGAAGCCTTTTGTCGATGGCAATTCAAACCTACAAGGAGCGGGGGCAAGAGTAATGCTAGTCTCACCAGATGGATAGATGATTGAGTAGTCAATCCAACTAGGGTTCAAGGCCTCAAACAATGAAACAAAATGCGAGGCACTAATTACTGGATTAAAATTAACAACGGCAGTCAAAGCCGAGGAGGTGGTAGTCTATTGTGACTCTCAACTCATCATAAACCAAGTGACAGGAAAATAAGCAGCCCGAGATAAGAGGATGGTGGCCTATATCAAAGAGGTCATCAAGTTATTAGCATAGTTCCAAAGTTGTCGGCTGCAGCAAGTCTGTCGAGAAGACAATAGCTATACTGATGCCCTGGCTAACCTTGCCAATGCCATAAAATTGGACGCGCTGAGAATGATAATGATAAACTATCTATAAGGACCTAGCATAGAACCCTTAATAACAAAATATGAGGCAATGTGCATAGAGCTGGGCCCAAGCTAGATGGATGCCTTGGTCAAGTTCATTAGAGACGACCAACTGCCAAAAGACAAAAAAGAGACACATAAGATTAGACTGAAGTCGACAAGATTCTGCTTATTAGTAAAGGTCATTTGTATAGAAGGTCCTTCACAAGACCCTTACTACAATGTGTGCATCCTTTCCAAGTAAAGGATTTTCTATACGAGATCTACGAAAGAGTTTATAGAAGCCACGCTGGGGGCAGATCCCTTGCCCACAGAGCCATACCACAAGGGTATGGGTTGCCCTACGTGCAAAAGGATGCCGAAGTCTATGTCAAAAAGTGTGAGAAGTGTCAACGGTCCTTAATACATCAACCAGCTAGAGATCTTAACTCAATATCCAGTCTCTTTTCATTTTCCCAGTGGGGTATGGATTTGATTGGACAATTGCCCAAGGCAACTAGGCAAAGAAGGTTCTTATTGGTGGCCACATACTACTTTACAAAATAGGTAGAGGCTGAGCCTCTGGCCAAAATTCGAGATATGGATGTTAGGAATTTCAGCTAGAAGAATATTATTACAAGATTCGGGATCCCAAGAGCCATTGCAGCAGACAATGGCACCCAATTCGATAGCAAGTTGATCAAGAACTTCTGTGCGAAGTATATGATCAAGAACTATTACTCAACTCCCAACTTCCCTCAGAGCAATGGCCAAGCTGAGGCCTCCAACAAAACCATCACGGATGGAATAAAGAAGAGGTTGGAAGCTGCCAAGGGCAAGTGGGTAGAGGAATTGCCTAATGTTTTATGGGCATATCACACTACAACGAGAAAATCTACTAGCGAATCTCCTTTTGCCATGGCTTATGGCACCAAGGCCGTCATACCTCTGGAAATCAACATTCTAGGAATCAGAACTCAAGGAGTAAAAAATCGAACAAACGAAGCATTCCTTGCCTGAGATCTTGACTTAATTGAAGAAAAGATAAAAAGGGCAGCAATTCGGCTGGGGGCATACCAACGGAGACTTGCAAGGGCATACAACAAGAAACTGAATCCTAGAGAGTTCCAAATTGGAGACCTCATCCTAAGAAAGGTTGTTGGCAACAGAAAATATCCCAGGGAGGGTAAGTTTGGCCCAAATTGGAAAAGACCATACAAAATCATCTCAGTCGCCGACAACGTCACTTATCGATTAGAAGATAGTGATGGCAAGGAAGTGCCAAGACCATGGACTACAAGCAATTTAAAATGCTTTTACCATTAAGTTTTCAAGTTTTTGATATGTAATCCGAATGATTTAGCCAAAGCATTAATAAAATACTAGTATGAATTTTGTTCTTTACAAAATGTTGTTAAAATTTATAACTGTTAGATATGACTGAAAAGTCTTAAGCCGATGTTCCCAAGGTGCACAAGATGATTAACTTAGATTTGCAATGATAAACTAAGTTAAAGAGACGTTTCAATGAGAAACAAGATGAAACCAACCGCGATCTAGCTAGTTTGTACAAAAATATGAGGCAAGTCAATACTCTCGGTGCACTAAGGTTAAGCCTTAAGTGTTTTGCTTAGACGAGCTAAACCCGATGACCTCGGTCATAGATAATAAAAAAATTCAAACTTAAGCAAGATTTAAACAATGCATCCGAACCTAAGTGATACTTAGATTCGCATTAGGGGGCAAAGTGCATAAATAAGTTAAGTATGACACTTGTCAAAAAAAAAATCGAAGAATTTTGCAAGTTGAAGTTAGCCGACATGAATTACTGTAAGTTGAAGTTATCCGAGATCTTTGATCCAAGATCATCGATAGTAGTCCGATATATTAAGTTGAGAAGATGCCATACTTAGAAGAATTCATACAAGGTGTATAAAAGCAACAACAAACAAGCATTTAGCATTCACAACACTTAGTGGAAAAAGAAGATAAACTTGCATTCAAAAAGTAACTTGTTCTGTTACATCAAAGGAGGCACTTCGGCCTTACAGGAAAAGAAAAAGAAGAAATTCAAAGAAAAGAAAAAAAAAATCCTAAGTGCTAGGCTCTAAAACATCGTCATCGGCTTGTTCCGCCACCTTTCCAGCCTCGGCCGCAATCTCTTCATCGATTTCCTTCAGAGTCTCATCAAGACTCTTCTCGACAGCAGTGACCTCGGCGTTTTTGGGGGAAGTGCCTTTGGAAACCTCATCCCCATCCTCCTTAGTCAAGTCTAAGACCTAATCATTCAAAGTTGGGAACTTGGACCTAGCAACATTAGTTGTGGTGTTGACAGCAACCTTTTCTTCTTGTTATTTTTCCTCCTCCTCCTCTGATTGGACTAGAAATTGGGGGAAGGGCATGTCTAGCTTGACAATGTCACGTAGAGGGGAGTCCTTGAGAACATCCAACTTCTTCAATGCAACAACCCAACTGAGGTAGTAACCCTTGTTGTGAGGTAGTAACCATTGTTGCAAGCTAGGTTGACTTGTTTCTTATACTGGTCCCAGACGTCAGCCTGCCCCTCTACGTAGGCCTTCTCATCAGCCTCCTTGATCTCGGCCTCTTTTGTCTCCAAGGCCTTCTTCCAGGCAATTTCGGCCTCGACAGCTCTATCTTCGACGACCTTGGTAGCCATCCTGGCAGCTTTGGCAACTACTTCAACCCTATTTTCAATTGCCTTAGTTGCACCAGCCGCATCCATCAGGTTCTTGATTTTGGCCCTAGCCTTGTTGAGTTGGGAGAGGAAGCCTGCAGCCTCCTTGGTCTTTTTGGTGAGGTCCTTCTTCACCAACTCGACTTTGACCGCATGGGAGTACGTGTATTGGATGGCCTACAACAAAGAAAAGTGAATTAGTAAAATTTCACTAAGTATAAAAAAGGAAAAAATTGAAAAGAGAATGAAGAACCTTACCAAGACAATGTGCCTCATCATTAAGGCAAAATTCTCATTCTAATTGCAATCACTAATTTCGCTCATATCGATAGGCAGTAGTAGGCCAGTGGTTAGCGTGGCCCTGACCTCAACATCCTTGATGGCACTGTCACCGACCCTTAGTAATCGGTCAACCACTATGATCTAGGGAAGCCAGGCATCCTCGGGCAAAGCATTCCTTTCTTCACTAGTGTCAATGGACCTCGACCTCTTTGCTGGAGGGGCCTTGGCGGAGTCGTCCATAGCTAGCCTCTTCTCGGCCTCAGCCAATTTGGAAATTGGCACTGAATCCTTTGTGTCCCTTTCTTCGTCAGAGTTTCTTCGTCAGAGGGAACAACAATGACCTTAGCCTTGGCCTTAGCCTTCTTCACCCTCTTGGGCTTTTGGACTGATTAAGAGGAAGGGGTGGACTACATAGTTACAACATTTGGTAGCTCGGCGAGTAGGTCTTCGGCCACTGCTGGCTTGTGACCCATCTTGGTAGAGGTGGCAACAACGCTAACTCCACTACCTAGTTTGAAAGTAGGGAGTGCAAGATGAGGGTTAGCAGGATTGTACGCTGGAGTGTTACCACCTCGGCGCTTCTTACTGCATGTTCTCCTAGCCGGTGTGTTAGGAGGACAGCGACGAAGCTAGTGTTGGGCTGGGGAAATGTGTTGTGGAGCCGATGTTGATGACTAGTCAACTGGATTGAAGGTGGAAACTTGGTCTGTGCAGAAGGAAGATGCAACAGGTGGAGTTATTACAGATGGTGGGATTCTACTCCTGACAGGGATGTCAAACAAAGGGGATTGGTACATTGGGACGTAGTTCAGAAGGACAGGAGCCTTGCAATCCTGGACAGGCAAGTCCAGAAGCTATTTTAGGTTAGGGCTCTGGACGTACGACTTTCGAAATAATTTGCTTAGTTGAGAAAGCACTGCAAAACAGAGTAAAAGGAGAAAAACATCAAAAAATGATTAAGTATGCAATGTTAAAAATGTATGCTTTGGGATGACTGAGTTCTTACCCTCATCTTCCCTAAAAACTCCTCAGCACAAGGAAAAGAGGTGGAGATCATCATCTGGCACAAACTCCCAGTTATCTGAGACAATAAGATAGTCTTCTCCACAACCTTGTTGGAGTCTAGAAGGTCGGCTATCAATTTATATGCAGTAGACCGGGGTTTGAGGTAGTAAGTGTAGTCACTGGTGGACTTAAGGCTACACATGGTATAAAATACTAGATGTCGGCAAGAGTGATCCTAGCATTGTGAGAACGGCATAGCTCAGCTATACCATTGATAACCCTAAAAGTGTTAATGGCCAATTGTACGGGGATAAGCCTGTAGAAGTGCAGCACTTCTCGAAAAAGGATGACAAAGGGGAATCTGATTCCACCCTTGATAATGGACTCCATAAGGAAGGGCATGTAATTCTCTTCAGGCATAATAAAGTCGTTCTCTCCAATGAGCCTAAGGTGGACGTCAGCTAGGATATTAAATGCTTCGCGAAAATATTCAAGTTTACTAGGGGAATATACCCTCCATTTGAACATACCCATGGTCTCGACTAAAGGGGTTTTATATGGTTTTTAATACAGGAGTGTTTTCCTAGTGATAGAGTGACCTCGGCACAATCCCAGAGGACACTGAAACAAGGATTTGGGTGATTTAATGAAGTTTTTGGGTACAGTCAATTTCGATTTCCCTAACTTATACAATGTTCTAAGCAAATCCCAAACCTAAATCTATGCGAAAATAACTAAAATAGGCAAGAGTGAGGTGGAAGAATCTGAAAACATAGAAAGAAACCAAAAAAACAAATTCAAAGTCCAAACGGAGGCAAAGATAACAACAAATTCAGAAGAAAAAAAGGGCAAGAACACATTTAAGGCATGAATTGACACGTGCAAGAAATACAAGGAATTAAGGGTGATCATGACAGTCTGGTGCTAGTGTGCAAAAACCATAAAAATAATGTGCAAAAGGCATATACAAACATAGAAAACATGGGGCATGTTCAAGAATGTGAAAAACAGTAAAGAATTGAAAATTTGAAATTAAAAAGGGGATGATTCAAGGACTTACAGATGGAAGTCGCAGAAGTAGAATCACGTTCGCCAAAGTCAGATCATGCCTTTAATCGGAACGGAATAATCGAATGCTTGCTGGAAGTGGTGAACAGAAACGGTTACAGAAAAGCTTCAAAGGTCAATAATGGAGTTTAGAGATAAAGGCTGTGGTGGAAGAGAGAGAGAGAGTTGTAATTGCAAAAGTGAAAAGACGGAGAGTTGTTGAAAATAGAAAAATGGTGACAAAACCCTGATTGAACCACCTAGGTACACGTGCCCATTATGATATCAAACGGCATGGGTTAGAGACAAAGCAACGCATCTAACGCGTGACGAGTACAAACCAATAGGGCAATGCTACATAGATAAAATGGTTGGGGTGATCATGCGTGACAACTCAAGCGCAATTGAGATTCCTAGAATTCTTGAACAAGTGCTCTATGATGTCAGCTAATAGTACGATCTCGGTTGACATATTGATCTTGGATAAAAGAACACCTTGGTTCTTGATTCTTGATTCTTGGTTCTTGGTTCTTGGTTTTCAACGGGTGGACACTTGAGTCCCTATTTCTTGACATCGACAAGTCATAATCTCAGTAGGAGGAGCATCTCTAGCATGTTATTTAGCTGACGTGTTAGAAGATCAAGTGATATAGGTTTAATCACCTCAAGTTGCCAAGGTAATAGAACTTAGAGACAGTTGTGGAGATGTATTTTTAGGGTCATGCCATGTGGCCAAGGTGCCACGTGGACAAGCCATGATGCTGAGATTATGGTGTTGCCGAGATATGGTGTGGTGATACCGAATTCCGAGATATTTGGATAGAGAACAAGAGTCCTAGATAAGTGACACACTTAGTTCAGATAAAGATGAGACTTTTGAGGAGTTCATCCATATCTAACTAAGGCTAGGTTTGGCATCCCCTAAAAAAGCCAAAAAATCAAAAAGTCACTATCCTATTTAAGTCACATCACCTCTCCATCGCATCACTTCAAACCCAACCCATATTTCATAAAAAGTCAAAAAGTACACTTATTTAGATCATCTCAAAAGAGTCCGAGATAAGCATTGTGCTTGAGTTTTATGAAGTAAGACTTTTAGGAGACGAAAGCACTGTTGGCTATAAAAGTAAGGTACTCCCATGGATTTAAGGTATGCTTTTACTTGTGCACTAAATACTTGTGGGATATCTTTGAGAGATAAGTTGACTAACTTAATCATCAGAGTGCCCCTGGTTTAATCTATTCTGCCACGTGCTCTCCAGCTAAGTTCTCTATTTGGTTATGATGTAGAAAATCAACACCCACACTTATTTAACAAATATATATATATATATATATAAAAGAGCAAAACAGGTATTAGTTTTTCACTATTCTTTTAAGTCTTAATTTTCAACTTGACTACACCAAATTATTATCAGTAATGCATAAAATAAATTTCATGAAAACTTTCATGAAATTAATGCAATGGTGGTTGCATAACATATAAGAAAACATTACAAACTAATCCAAGGGTGAAGAATCTTCATGAAGGTTTTTCATGATATTTCTTTTATGACGTCTAGAATTATTCAATTATTATCATAATTATTATGAACATCAACCTTATCAAAACATTGCATCTCCACTTTGCCATTTATGTAGATCGTGCACCCCTACTCATTTCTTTTCCTTCTCTGTTCTCTTAGACCACTCTCTTCAGACCTAACAACAACCCTACTATTAGATGACGATCCACATCGAATCCTGCATTTCCCTCCTCCATTCGATCGCCGCCGCCTACTTCACCTTCCCATCCGTCATATTCGTGCTCAAACCATAGCCTTACTCACCCACAACCTTTGCATTTCCTCCAACGACACCGCTTCCATCTCCATCGTCCGCTAACCCTTCAACAACCTCAATGCTCGCTTTTTCCCCCACTCTTCAATTACAATCCGATTGGTCCTCATCTGTGATGACGACATCGAGATCAATTCAAAATCAATCGAATTCGTTTTCAAAGTCTAGATCTCGAACCCTAACTACCAGGTCGAGTCTTTCACGGGATCGATCTTCGACATCGATATCTCAAAGACATTTTGATGAATTTCGCGATGATGGATTAGGTTAATGGTGTCCCAATTCTAGTGGGACGGAGAAGGCGGGAGATTGGGATGACGCTCAAAATGAGGGACAACAGCAAAGAGAAAAACGAGAGAATGGAAATGGCATTGGTGATGGCACAGTGTTCGTGGTGATGGTTGTTTGTATAGTAGAAGAAAGAGAATAAAGATGGAAAATTTAACAAAATAACAAAATTAACATAAATCAATGAATACTGCTATTAACACTTATCTTTTTCCTTTGGAACCCCACCTCTTTCATTTTTTTTTTTTATTTCTAATTTTATCCCAATATAAAATTTCACTTTTACCCTTATCCTTCATCTTCTAACTGTAATTTTTCAAACCCTAACCCTAACCTCAACCCTAACCTCTCTCAACTCTGACTACCACCTCCACCGGCCGTCGGTCAGCCCCTCACCTCCAGTCACCACCTCCATCTCCCTTTTCTTATTCTTTTGAAATTGCGTTCTCCATTGCAATCGCGATCTCCACCCCTACTAATCGCGAACCCCACTGTCATTGCAATCTCTCTCTCTCTTTCTCTCTCTTTGCACATGGTTAGGTCGATAAGATTTTGAGGCGCGATGGTGACGTGGACGACGATCTATGCCCTTAAACCCTAACCACCTCTATCGTCGTCGCGATCTGAGATCGTAACCCTAGCTATTGTCATGATCTGTGACCTCAAACCCTAGCTGCCATCGCGATTTGTGGCCTCAAACCCTAGTCGCCTTTATTGCCATCGCGATTTGAGTTAGGATGAGCAACGACCGACGATGGTAGCTAGGCGATGGTAGCGAGAGAGAGAGAGAGAGGGGGGGCTCGTGACGGTGGCTCGCTGCGGTGGCTCTAGATTAAGGTTGTCTGAAGCTGCTAGGGGTGGTTGACTTTGGAGGTCCCGATGAAGTTGACCGAAAAGTGGTTCTAGATTGGAGTTGACTAGAGAGTGGCGCCGACAGTGGAGGTTGTGGCTGAAGCTGACAATGGTTAGGCTGGGAAGGTGGGCTAGAGTGAGGGTGTAGTTGGAATTAAGGTAGGCGTTCAAAGAGATAGAAAAAATGAAAGTGCTAATAGCAACACTCAAATCAATAGATAGAAGACTAAATTACCCTTGTTCAGTTAGTATAAGTGACAGAAGTGGACGGATGTCTAGAATTGTTTTTTAGTTGAAAATTTAGGGTTTAAATTGAAGAAATTGATAGTTCGGGATTTAATTTGTTACAAGAGTTAAACTCTAGATTTTTTGTATTTTTTATTTTTTTTTTTAAATTTTATTTACTACCCATTCTATATTTTAGGTTTAGTTTAGTCTTTGGAAGGCTAGACGGATATGGAGATTGAAATGGATTGCAATGAGACAATCGAGCTCATCCAAAATGAATTCAAGATCCACAAAAATTGCACGTTTAGAGAACTCTTTGAAGATGCCAAGTTTTTAGGGTAAACTACCAATAGGTCCTACTTTTGAGACTTATTACCCATTAAGCAGCAAGTAGAATGAAGAACATGGATTACGAAATCAAATATGACTAAAATTGAACAACAGAATTGGAATGCACATAAAATAAAACTGTCATAATTTAAAATGCAGAAAATAACTTACAATTACAATTGTAGCAACTGCAAGGATCTTTAATTGGGTTACAAAAGGAAATGAGTAATTGTCACTCAGAGCTTTCTGTTTTTTCTTTAGACTGAAGAATGAAAAACTTGAAGCTTTCTGAATGAATTCGTTACAATATATAGAAAAGGAAAACACAGTAGTCATGTGACTAATACAGTATTCTTGTGACTGATACAGTAATCTTGTGACTTCTTTTATTGATGAAAGCAGCTGGTAGCGCATGGGATAAAGTAGATGCTGTCGGTTGCTTTTGGTGGAGTGATAGCATGAATATGCAGCTTTAACAAAAGTTGATTGAGTGAATAGTGATGGTGAACAGTAACTTTTACTATTCATCACTTTCGGTGGAACACGTGAATATAGGAATCAATATAGATACAAATTAGCAGCTTTTCTCAAAAGAGTATTGATTGAAGCTAATTTGTATTTATAGGGAATCCTATGTTTGATCAGGCAAATGGGTCCTGAGCATCTTGGAACTCAGATCTACCATATGAGATTGGTTGAGTAGTTGAACCTTCAGAAGATTGTGAATGGTCTGAACTGTCTTCTGAATGTTCTGAACTGGTTGACTGGGCTTTAGCTTGATCTGTGATTTGGCGGGCTAACTGGAGCAATTCATCTCTGGATAACTTGGGCTTGACCTTTGATTTAGCTTTGGGCTGAGCAGGGGGTGAAATGGGCTTAGCCTTAGCTTTGGACTTTGATTTAGGCCGTGAATGTTCCTTGGGCTGGTCCAGAATTGCAGGAGCTTTGGACTTAGCCTTGGATTTTGATTGGGTTGGCTGAACTGATTTGGATTTGGGCTTGGAACCGCTAGATGAGGGGGCTTCCAAGGTTGATTGGAGGAAGACTGGGCTGACTTCCTTGATTACGCGATTGGGTTCTGCTGGACTTTGATCATAGAAGGAGTTGGAGCACATTGATCAACAGGAAATTCTTCTTGAACAATTTCAAATATTCTGGGCACATTGAACTTAGCCCACCATTTAACTGAATGTTGATGGGTGATTATGTTACCATCAATTCCATATTGCCATTTAAATATCCATGGGAGTTTATATTTGGATATAAAAATTAGCAAAGATGGAAATTGTCTCTCATGAGTGGTGAATGGGTAAACAGAGGAGAAATAGTTAACTAGTTCAATGAGATCACCAGGGAGGATGTCTGAAATGGCACCATAATGAGTCCACCATCTCAGGAACCAGGTAGGTAATTCAGATTTGAATTTTTGATCAAAGCAGATGTACCAAGAGTGACTAAAAGTTTCATTTTGGTACAGGAAAATCTTGAACCAGGCATCAACATAGTCATGGTAATTATACTGAATGGAATGACCAGGCAGATCTCGAAGCTAATAAGGAGGACCCCATTCAGCTTGGGAAACAATACTATGGATGTAAATGGAATGATCTGTAACCTTCTTTGGTGTAGGTTCGATCATAAATGGGTTTGATCAAGAGGCGATTGATGATGGATCAAAATATCTTTGTAATAGGTGATTGTTTTCTCTGGATGTGAGAGGATGAAATGGCATCGAGCCAAAATGAGATTTAGCAATTTCATGGATCAATTGACTTTTAGGATGATGGGTTCTTTATAGAACAGTTAGTAGTGTGTGATTTGATATAATCGTTGGGATGACTTAAGCGGGTTGGCGAAATGGAGTAACTGAGACTGATTGGCTTGATGAAGCAAAAGGATCAGTAGCCAAAGCAGTGGAGTAATTAGGCCTAGGGATGTTACCAAGGAGTTGGTAACGGTTGATCATTTGAATGGGTTGAGGGTATTGTCCTACTAACTCCAAAGGAGGAGGAACAAAAGGCTGACTAGAAGAAACCAAAGCCTTGGAAGGAGGCCTTGGGCGAGACATCTGTTTAAACAAGAAACAATGATTATCGTGAGGATTAACAACCGTAAAGAAGATCAAGATAATTTTGGTAGTAGTGTAAATCATTGTAATAGTTATGGCCTTGAGAATCTGACGAGCTTGAATCTGTTGGTGAATGATGTATTGGGCTCTCTTGGTAGTGGGTTTGGTTGATTTAAGGCGATTAATTCGGTGGTTGACTTGTTTAATCAATGTTTGGTAATGGGTAATTTGGGTTTTTAAATATGGAGTATGTGGAGCTGCACTCATCTCTTACCTCCCTGTAAAAATTTCCGGGTGAGAAAATCAGGAAGGGAATTTTGACAACCAGGTATATAGGTAATATCAAAATAAAAAATACTTAAAATAGATTGCCAACGGGCAAAAATTTGTTTACTTGCAAGGTTTTGAACATCTTTTTCTAAAACGTATTTAGCAGATTTGCAATCAACACGAAATAAAAATTTTTGATTTAAAATATCATCTTGAAATTTTTGAATACATAAAACAATAGACAAAATCTCTTTTTTAATAGTACTATAATTTAATTGTGCTTTATTCCAGACACCAGAATGGAAACGGACAATCTGTTCAGGGGATTGAGGAGTGACTTTCTGAAGAAGAATGCCACCATAACCAATATCAGAAGCATCAGTTTGAATAATAATAAATTTATCAATCTTTTATTTTTATAAATAAATTTATAGTGATAAATTTATCAGTCTCTTTATTTTTATGAGTAAATTTATAGTGATAAATTTATCAATCTTTTATTTTTATAGTATTAAATTTATTAATTAGGACATGTAAATAAATAAGTCTAGTTAATAGGACTGATCAGTAAGTACCCTAAGTTTTTACTCGGTAGAACAAGAGGCACTCTCAAACATGTATTTCATGAAGCCAACAAATACACATATGCTCTACCTAGCATGGGAGCGGAGTAGAATAAAAGATTTGGTTGTGATGGAAGATCCACTTGATTTAGTTAGGCCATTTCTTGTTGCGGAAATGATGGGCCGTGTATCCGAGAGGAGCCTCTCTGTTTGTTTGTCTTTTTTGTTATAACTCGGTTGTTCATTTCATTTTGTAGTACTCCAAAAAAAAATAATAAATAAATAAAGTAAATTATCAATAAATTCTAATAGTTAGATTTAATTTTCATAAAATTTTATTAAAAATAAAAAAATAGTACAATTGTCATTAAAAATAATTTTTTGTAACGATTTTTTTTACATTGACAATTAGTGATTATTTTTTATCACGGCTTTTATAAATTATTGCTAAAACTTATAATTAATAATTTTTTTGTGAAGAATTTTTTAAACTATCATTGAAAATTAGTGACATTTTTGTGACAACTTTCAATCTGTCACTAAAAATTAATAATAAGTAATATTTTTTAATAATGTATGATGAAAAATACTATTAGCTATCATAGAATTTATTAGGCCATAAATTTATTTAATACGACCTACACGTAAATTCTTAAAAAAAAAAAATGAGCTCCTCAATAGTAAATACTCTCACTCAATTTCTGTTTACAGCCATCATCTTATGAAGATGGAAGATTTTCGAGCTCAATATATGACCGATGTTCTCCAATAGACTTGCTTGCTCTGTTTGCGGTTGGCTCCAATACTATCCAACTAATCCTTCACTACTCATTTATTTTTATTTTTTAAATCTAATTTGATTCTATATTTAAATTAAAAAAAAAACTTGATTTTATATGAATTATTTCAATTCTTTAATCAATTTTTTAAAAAAACAAATCACTCTTATACATATTTTTGTTTTTATCAAATTTGATAAGAAAAGAAGAAAAAACTCCAACTCTGTATTTTTTTTTTTTTTTTTTGTAAAGTTTTTATCAAATTCAAATTTGAAATTCTCAATTTGATAATATATATATATATATATATTTTAAATTTATGACAATAGTAGTTGGTGTAACTTATTTAATTTATAAGTCAAAAAATAATTTAAATAAAATAGGAAGTTAATAATTAATTTCAACTGGTGCTTGGTAATGTGGTACATGTTGGGTGGAAACCTCCCCAAGTTGGTTGGTTTAAACTTAAGTAAATTGTGATTTAGCCAAAGCCTTGACTGGTGGAATTAAGGATATTGGGCAGGTTTAATTCGAACAATTTGAGTTCAATTTAAAGTTTTTTTAAATTTAGACAAAATATTTTTGAATTCGGTGTAAGTTCGGATAAAAAATTTTAAATTTAAATTAAATTTGAGAGGGATTAGGCAATGATACCAAACTACCCAAAAAACTTGAAACCCGAATTATATATATAAATATTTAAATTAAATATTCATATAAATTATTAGACTGTCATATTAAACATATATTAGATACATAGGTGTAACACAACACAAAACCATAACTTTTTTTTCTTCTCACTCGAAAATTGTAAAAATCATCATTGTGGTACATTTATTCTTCAATTCTTATATCTCTCACATCATATAAATTATTTATTTCGATATCATTAATGATTATATATAGAAAAATTATAAATAGCCTAATTTTAGCGAATTAATTAACTTATATGTACACCCAAAAAACAAAAAAAAATTGTCCAATTCAAACTTAATTCGAATTGGGCTTGGATATATAATTTTGAGTTGTAATTCTGATTTGGATAGACTTAGACAACTCTCAATGCAACTCATATTGGGTTTAGAAAACTTCTCAACTGTTTTTGAATCCGCCTGAGTTGGATCCTCCTAGGTGGAATCATTAGAAAGAGCCAAGCAAAGTGAGTTATGGGTTTTCACAAAAATATTGGGGTTACCTATGGAATCCAAGTTATGGGCTATGAGGGATGGGTTAAAACTTGCTTTAGATTTGAAGCTTTTTAATTTCTACATTTTACTTATGGGAAGAGTTAAACTAGGTTTTTTTTAGCTATTTTAGTTATAAAAGACAAAATAAATTTTTTTTAGTCACAAAAAATAAAATATTACATTCAACCTATAATCATTATATTCTTCTCTCACAAAAAAATTTTAAAAAGTCAAAAAGTCAAAAAATTCTTCCAAAATTAAGCTTTTTAGCCCAAATTAAAATAATCAAAAAAATCAAAAAATCAAAAAACTAACCTACTTCCTAAACCAACCCTTTGTAATTTGGCTTGTGATTGTAGATTTTTCCTCTACAAGTCGGGTTGTTCAACATTTCAGCACATTTATCGAAAAAAAAATAAATGCACCGATCTATTGGCCAACGAATTAAATTATATCAATGAAGGAATGCACATTTTCTACAATAGTCACATCGTTGTTGCTAATTAATTGTAGAAAATTATTTGGTAGCCGGAAAATATGGGACTTGAATAGTTTAAAAATGACAAAACGATATCATTTTACATCTAAAATGACGTCGTTTTGAGTGTTTCGAGCCATTCGAACCACATATTTTCAGGCCACCAACCATTACTGTTAATTGTATCATGACTCTAGAGAGGGTGAAATGTCCCCAGATTTGTAATCGGGAAACTCTTACCTAATTAATATTTTATATATCTTGGGTTCATTAGGAAAGTAAAAAAAAAATTGTATACTTTTTACTTTTATTTTTATTTATTAATAATTTTTAGCATGGTAGATATTGCCTCAAATATGCTGATGCAGTAATCAGTTTAGGGAGTATTTGATAATCTCATTCAATATTTAAAATTAAATGTATTAAGTGATAATTAATTAAGTCCGTTTGATAATTATAATTCATATCACTTAAAATTTTAAATATCTTGTAAAATGAAAGTTAAAACTTATAAAGATTTTAAATCATATTAAAATTATTTAATTATAACTGAATTTATAATTATATATATAAGTATCGATATATATTATTATAAACTCACCACCACAATTACCATCATGCCACTGCCACCACTACTGCTGCTACTACCACCATTATCACCATCGCTATTGTTGTCGCCGCTACCACCACCATGCCATAGTCACTACTACCACTACTATACCACCACCATGCCACATCCAACACTACCACCATCACCGCTACCATATCATTATCACCACTACCGCTATCACACCACCACCACCACCACCACCACTACCACCACTACAATCATGATGTTCATCACCCATTGTCATTGTTACCACCCCTACAGTTACAACTACTACAATCACCATCTTCATTACTCATTGTCATTGTTGTTATAAGTATCACTATTATTTTACTACTACTACCATCGCTACCGCCATCACTACCATGCCACCACTATCGCTACCACCACGACCACCACCACCACCACCACTACCACCATCATCACAATATAAAAATTGGCATATACAATTTTGAAATAATAAATTTTAAATTTAAATTTATATATTAAACAATTTATTTTTAATTTAACACTTAAATTTTATCAAATAATTTTTTAACTTAAAAATTTAATATTCAATTTTTAATTTTTAATTTTTAATTTTATCAAATACCACCTTGTACAGGTCTAAAATGCCCTTATACCCCAGACCATTCCCACAAGATGTAAATAAGTGGTCAAAAGAAGATAGAAAAGTAAATTGGATGCACCATAAATACAGGGTTTTGAGACAGCAACTAGGGTTAGGCTCAAGAATGAATGAGGCTCTCAGCAGGGAGATGGGAAGTTTCTGAGGGTGTTGCCCCTCTCTGATCATCAGAGCCAATGATTTCACATTCAAAATCAACAGCCCTCTGTGTGGGTGTGGATGTGGTGGCGGTGGCGGTGGTGGTGGTGTTGTGGAGGAGGTTTGGATCATCCTCTATGTGTGTGTATATAGAATCTCCCTTCTTCTTTCTTGGAAATTATTTTTGGGTAAATTACCCTTTCAGTACCTCTCTTTTTGTTTCTGATGAGAAGTGGTTGGTTGTATGCTGTTTTTTTCGACACAGCACCAAAACTCAACCCTTTTTGCAGAAATTTCTCCATTGAAAGAGGCTGTGACGATAGCTTTCTAAGCCGCCCATGAGTCGGGCGCTGAGAACCCGAACCGTTTCTTGGCGGGGCAACTCGGATGGCCCGTGAGAGAGAGCTTCTCTCATGGGCAACGGTTGTTGCAGCCACGGCGGAGCCACATTCTCGCCTGATCATATACAGATCTGAGCCTCACACATATACATGTATAATTGAAAAATGTACATATATATTGAGTTGATTGTGGTGTGAAAATTGGGTTAATATTAATTTTTCATTTGCATTGAGGGGAGTCTAATTGTCGGGACTGATCTGGGTGAGTGTTTGGTTTTATTTTTTGACTTTGATTTGTTATTGTGTTAAACAGTAAAAGAATTGTAGATGTTGATATGTTGAATTTTTTTGGTGAAGATTGCACCTTAACAACTTGTTTAGGCATTGGTTTTGCTATCTATTGATAAGAAGGATTAAGATTAAAGCTTATTGTCATATTTAATGGATCTTTCCACAAATGTTATTACCCTTTTAAAAGACTGCTTTGGATGAAGCAGAGGTGAGAATGAAGAACAAGAACATTAATGCCATATTTGATTGGAGGATTTGGGGAAGGATTTGGCAAGGAAAATAAGAAAAGATAGGTAAAATATTAATTTTACACTTTTTTTTTTTTTTTCTTTTTAAATCTCTCTCCAAATCTCTTAACCACCAAACACAGCCTAAGGAAAATTTTAGATTAGCTGAGAATGAATGGTGAGCAAAACAGTGTCGTGTAGGGGTGTTCAGGTAGATTTAGTTCAGTTCGATACTAAATTTAAAACCAACTAAATCATGATTCTGAGTTTTATGACCAATAACCCAGCTAATCATGCAATAGAACTCAAACAACCTGACCCAATATAACTCGGGCGAGTTCGGATTAGAACGCACACTTTCACTATATTAAAAATACGTGAATAAAAATAAATCACATCGGCAACAATTTAGCTCTATGGAAAGGGAAGAAATAATGTACCACAGGCACATTCTCTCTCCCTGTTTTTCATCTCAACAAAATACCAAATTTAGGATGCTTCATGAATGTTATTGTTATGCATATCCGGAAGTATGACACTTCCAAACATCCATGCCAATAGAAGAATCAGCAGCTGTGAAATTAGATGCTACTGCTGGAGTATTGTATGACATCTCCCTTTGGATAATAATAAATAATTAAAATAAACAAATTTTTAATATTTAAACATAACACAAATAAAGAATAAAATATTATGTAATACAAGCTAATACAAATCAAATTCAACTCATACATATACGAAAGAGAAAATGTTAGGTATCATAAAAAAAAAATTTGTCTTGAAAATAATTATAAAATATTCTCTACTGTTAGATTATACATACAAGAAAATACTATATATTAATAAAATGATGAAAATTTTTCATAAAGCATTTCATGATCCTTAGTATTATTCTAAACATAACTATAACCGATACAAATTAAATATATTAATAGAGAAATTTTAATATACACATCTTTGAAATGGTATATCATATGCATTTTTAGTTTTGTCATTTTTTTTTAGTTATGATATTATTTTAGTTATGATTCTTGAGATTTTTAATTATATTTCATGTTGTATTTAGTTATGACATTTTTTTTAGTTATGATTTAAAAAGTATGAAATTATGTCATTTTTTTTTTTTTTAGTTATAAGATACATATGATAGGGTGTGTACCATAGTGTTTCGCGTATTAGTAATACAATCAATAAATATTAAATCAATTACGAAATTCAACTCAAACTTCTAGTATTTTCTAGAATTTCCTTTGGTTACTTAATAATTCTTATATGTGGAAAATTATTAGGTACAATCAAGTTTATTGTAATAAACTAATAGCTGTGGAGATATCTATATAAATAAAATTTTAATATATATAAATAGGTTCGGTTCTTGGGTTCGGTTTAGGCAAGGCCTAAACCAATAATCAACCAAATTCTATCAATTTGATACTTTGAAGACCCAAAACCAAACCAGTGCATTTAAAAACTAAACCAACCCAATCTAAAGAGGTCAGTTCAGTTCGATTCCTCAGTTCACTGGGTAATTTGAACACCTCTAATTTCAAAGTCATATCTAACAATTTCAACGTCATATCTTACAAGAATTGAAAGCATTGTAGGAAAGAAAGGAAAAAATGCATACAAACATAGCAGATAGATGATATTAAACATATAGATGAATTGATAAGCGACACGTGTAGATGTGTGTATATTTCAATACATAGTTAGATAGATATGTGACAGATGTATTATATTTGAACAAATAGTTGACACATACATAGATAGATGATTTTTTAACAGATAGACAAATAGCTAAACTTTAAACAGATAGGTTTTTTTTTGGACAAATAAATATCTATTTGGCTTAAGAACATTTAAGCATAACTCTATTGGTTCAATAATTTTATAAATTAATTTAGTCTAAAAGCAACTCCAATGGTGAGGTATCAGAGCTTCTATTGCGATAAACTACTATGAAATTCACCTTTTTTATCTAATAACTAGGTAAAATGTCTGCTAAATTATAGCTTTGTTATATCATGTGTCAAATTTGGCACAAGTTTTACCTATAGCTAAAGTTGTCTGAGCAAATGTCCTACAGGTTATAGTGATCCCGGTTCTTCCTTCTTTGGTTGTTGTATTCGGACTTGGTTCAATGAGTGTCGGTTGTTGTTTATATCTTGTTTCCGTCCTCCAATACTTTGTATTTGAGTTATAGGATGTTTTGGGCAGAATTGTTACAGGTTGAGTGTGATTAGGAGCAATTGGTTGCTGCCCAGAATTTTGGTTATTTGCTCGAGCAAGGCTTTTGTCACTCGAGCGAGCTCTGTGTTTTAGCTCCTTCGCTCGAACCAGGGTTCCATCACTCGAGCGTACGTCTAGTTCTGGGTTTGGACCTGAGAGTTTCATTTCTTGGCTCGAGCGAGTTTTCCTTCAATCGAGCGAGCGAGCTGTATGTTTTGGGTTTCTTCGCTCAAGCGAGCATTCTGCCACTCAAGCGTGCTTCTGGGTTGCAGACCTGAAGTTTCGAATTGTTAGCTCGAACGAGGCTTTCTACGCTCGAGCGAGGGTTCTTTGTGTCTGGTCGCTCGAGCGACCACTCCTTCGCTCAAGCGAGCCTCTGTTATATTAGTACACAGCAGCAAGATTACACTTCACTTTTTGAACTTCTTTTTCTCTCAAACCCTAGATCCAGCTCCTTCTTTCTCTACACTTATCTTCTCTCTAGAGTTTCATCTATTTCTAGAGTGTTTCTACCCTAATCTCTTTATAAGAAAGATAGAGGGTGGTGTGGGCTTCACTTTAATCTGAAAAATAGTGGATTTGGAGCACTTTGGATTTTTATCATCTTCTCCTTTGGTCTCTCCATTTCAAGATAGGGATAACCTACTCTAATCTATGAGTTTTAACACAAGTTTTAGTCATTTTGATTATATGGTGGTGTAATTTTGGAAAAAGTTAGGGTTTGATTCGTAAATTATAAAAAGGGGGTTTTCAAAATGTTAAATACCATGGGTATATGACACCTTGGAAAATGAAATTATTGTTGTTATATTGATGAAATTGAACCTTAGGGTTGATATAGAGACTTAGGGAAAAATGCCCTAGCTATGTGATAAATTAATTTAAGTAATTAATTTGTGGGAATATGAAATTAAGTTAGAAATTATGAAATTGGAGAATTGTAAAGTTGAATGGTGTAATTGGATAAATTAATCGCTCACCTATGGAAAATGTTGATATTATATCTGTTTGATGCATTTATTTCCTATTTAGAAATAACTGCTTTGAGCTATCGGTAGAGGATAGTCTTGATTGTTGTAGACATTATATGTTGATTAGAGAAAACTGAAACTAATCACATTGGATATGTCATTGAATATAACGGTTGGAATAATACATCAAATATATGTATTGATTGATCCTTGTATATAATGAGTGTTTATATACATCGTGTGTGTGTATTGTGTGGGAGGAGATAAGGGATGTACTGCATGGTTTGAGAGGAGATAGGGGATGGACTCTCAAACCTGTTTGGGAGAAGGTAAGGGATGGACTCCATTAATACAACAAATATGTGTATTAAATTGAAGTACTGATACAACAAATATGTGTATCATTTGAAGTTTAGAAATGTTTTTAACATGAGTTGTAATCTCATGCAAATTGTGAAGTATGGAAGTGTCTTTATATGAGTTATAGTCTTATTAAATTGTTTGGCCAGATTCTGAGCCATGTTTATGAAATGATTTGGACAAGTAAAGGAAAGTGGAATGTAACATGTGCATAATTGTCATGGAATTGTATTTGTATTGTGAATAACCATCTATCAAATGCTAATATTTTAGTTATTTCTCATACTTGGTTTAGTATATCTCTACTAGGCTGTGGCTCACCCTATATGAGACATCATTTTTAAGTTCAGGTGATATGCCACCTCCAAGGACATAGCTTGGGAGGTTCTGGGAGTTGAAGACTCTTTTTGTTGTTTTGTTAATTTGGTATTACATGTAAATTCAAGCCAATGGCTTAAAGTGTAATTGAGTTAGTACTCTTTTTTTGTAACCAAGTGTTGGTTTGGAAAGTTATAAGCCCGTAAGACATTTACTTTTGTTGTCAAACATGTAATACTTCTGTAATGAACACTCTGATAAATGAAATTATGTTTTATTCTCTTATGTCTATACATGTCAAGACTGTTGAGTTTTATGTATTATTTTGAGGATGTTACAGGTTGTCCAGGTAGAACATCCTATCGGTCATCAAAATTTACATTATTTCTAACTTTTCTTTGCTTGTGGCAGTGTGCATAACGGAAGGCAAAATTAAAAATAACAATTTGACCATTGTAACAATATTGTTATCCTATAGTTATTTTACACTGTTTATTACTAAATTATAATTTTAGCTATTCATTTTATCTATTCACCATCAAAGTTACTCTAAGGTTTGTCTTGGGGAGTGACTATTTTAATTGATTTTTTTTTTATCTTTTTACAAAATTAAAAAAATAAATAAATAAATAAGTGCAAAAAATAGAGAGAAAAGACCTTTTTTATAGTGATTTTTTTGACTTTTTAATTATTTTAAAAGGAAAACTTCACTTTATCCTTATGGTTTGGACCATGTGCAGTTTACTCCTCTAAAGTCTGGAAATAAGCAACAACCCCCTTGTGATTTGTGTATTGAAGTACCCTGTTAAATCCATTAACGATTTAATAAAAAAAGACAAAAATATCCCTGTATTTTCATTTTTTGTTTCAAAGGTAAAGTGCACTTTTAACTCCTGTACTTTATTCCATGTGCGATTTAACTCCCTATACTTTATTCCATGTGCGATTTACCACATTAAAATTTAAAAATGAGCATATAACTCCCCTTATCTACCACGTGCTGTTAAGTTGGACAAATGTTTAACAGTACACTTCAGTTCACAAATTATGTAAGAATTATGTGGTCATTTTCAAATATTAAAGGGGTAAACCGCGCATGATCTAAGCTATAGGGGAATAAAGTGAAGTTTGTCCTATTATAAATGCTTTCCAAAACTCCTCTAAATGTCCATTAATATATAAGTATAAGTGACCCTCAATTTTAATAAATGAGTAATTATTAGTTTAAATTATGGGATCTACTATTTTTATATTAAAATTTTAGGAAATGAAATGTTTAATGTTATTTATAAATGAAATAAAATATTATTTCAGAACTATTGAATAATTTCTATTTATCATGAGCTAATTAAAAGTGTGCAATAAGTGATTAGTCAATAATTTTTTTTTTATTTTTAAAAAAAAAAAAGTGCTCTTTAAGGTGAAGTTGAGGGTCAAAATGTACTAGAAGGTTGTTTGGGCAATAAGTTGTTAAAAATCAAAGAGCTTGTTTGGTTTGTGTTTATAGAGTAGTTTTTGAGATAAAAAATACGAAAACTTGTTTGGTTTACCTTTTTTCAAAAATAGTTTTGAGAAATTGTTTTGGGAAGAGAGTTTTAAAAAAAGTAATTGATTTGATGTGTATGAGAGAGAGAGAGAGTGATTTTGGAAAGAAGCAAACCAAACAAAATTTTGAGATTTTTTTTGAAAAAATTTGTTTGGTTTGATTACTTTTAAAAATTTATTTGTAGAAAATTTTTCCCAAAATTTTTTCCTAAAAACAAACCAAACAATATTTCTACTAGAGAGTCAATTTTTTAATTTTTTTTTCTTTTCATATCTTTTAATAAAATATTAATAAATCAGTTAAAATAATCACTTTATAAAACAATTACACTCTAACATTAACATGATTATGGATCTCATATATTATTAATGTGAATGTTAATGTGAATATTTAGTAAAATTTTTTGGAGTAATGTTAGAAATTTTAAAAATTTTATTAAAAATTTTATCAAATGTCTTACATGAATGTAAGATTCACATAATATGAGTCTCATATGAGTTTCACATCCATGTGAGATATTTAATAAAAATTTTAATAAAATTTTTAGAATTTCTAATATTTTTATATACCTCACATAAACATATACAAAAGTTGCCAAAATTATTAAGTACATATTAGACCTACTCAGACGTGTTTTTAAAAATTGGTTAAAAGTTAACTGTTTGATTTTTATAACTCTTTTAGCTAAAAAATTTAACTTTTTATAATTTTTTTATGACTTTTTTAATTAAAAAATTAACTTTTTATTATGTATCCAAAACACCCCTCAATCTCTAGAGGTGAGCATGGTCGGGACTGGACCGGATTGGGGTAAAACTAGGACCAATCCGTTATTTACGGTTCCTGAAAAATTAGAATAAATCCAATCCGTTTAAATTATGGAACCAATCCGAACCAATCTATTTAAATACGGATTGGATCGGTTTAGGACCACGGATTCACATAATTAAGTAACAAAATATATATATATATATATATATAAAATACTTTAATTTCATAAAACTATAAACATAGCTATATTAGTTTCACAATAGCAATATGTCTTTCTATAATAGCGACATACTGTTCTAGAATTTAAACAACCATAAAAAAATTGATTTCACCATAAGTGTTTAGACCATTACAAATTAAAACTAAAAACTAACAAACAACACTAATAAAAGAAGATATGATGCGGGTTTAGGTTTGAGTTTAGTTTTATATGGAATAAGAGAAGATACTATTGGAGAGGATGCATAATAAAAATACAGACTATTTGTATACTGTCCGGATCGATTCTAATCCGGAACCGTGGGGTTCAATTGGGAACCAATCCATGGACTACGGATTTTTAATTTTTCAATCCGAAACCGAACCACGGATTCTAAAAATCAATCCAAACCTATCGAATTAGACTGGACTAAATCGGATTACGAATTTCACGGATTCTTTACTCAACCCCATTATCTCCCCCTTCGTCTTTCACTCTCTCTTTCTTGAATTTACTGATTGCAGAGCAGACCTCTTTAATAACTCTACAGGTATAACCAAAAAAATTAAATTAAATTAAATTTACTAGGCAAACATGTGACATAAACGAATCTTTTTACTGGGTGCATATTGGAGATGCTCTTAGATGGCACGAGATTCAGGCCTATCGCTGTACTTATTGCTTTAGGTTGATTTGAAATGTGAGTTAATTTTTTAATTATTTTAATTTGAGATTAAAAAATTTTGTTTGAAATAAGTTTTTTGAATTTTTTGAGAAAAAAAAAAATTATAATTTAAGTGTAACATTTTATTTTATTACTTTTTTTAGTTTTTTTTTATCTTTTCCTAACGAAAATCATCTTTTAATTTCAAAATTTACTATGCCAAACAAGTGCTTAGCCATTCCAACCAAAGCCCAAGTATAATTGGTTGTAGTTTGGGAGCTTCTATCTACACACACCTAATCCCCTCTATACACACACTTAATGATATCTATTTTTATTACAATTTTATCCCTAAGTGAAATTACTATTTTAGACATCTACCCAATTCAAAAGTCTCAATGCACGCATCCAGATTTCACGTTCAAGCTCCAAGTTCAACTTCTTCCATTGAGGTAGAAGTGAATGCACTCATTCATTAAGCTCCGAGTTCAGCTTCTTCCATTGAGTTAGAAGTAAATGCACTCATTCATTAAGCTCACAGTTCAGCTTCTTCCATTAAGGTCCAAGTTCGTAGCTTCTCAACCTTCCTCATTCGTAGCTTCTTCCTCATTCATCATTGTTATGGAGGATTTGCCTTCTAAAAATCAGCAAATAAGTGTTTATGAGAAACATAGCGAAGGAAATGTGAGTTTCTTTTTTCTTTTTCTTTTCCAGCGTCGTTCAGATAACCAGAGTCGAATTGTGTTATTTGGTTCGAAAATCTACTACCGAAATAATTATTTATTTTCGAAAGTTGTTGTCCGAACAAAGTAATAAATTTCAGAAGTTGTTGTCCGAACAAAGTATTTAAATTCAGAAGTTATTGTCCGAACAAAGTTAACTTTTACAACATTCAACTTCCGAAATTTGAAAATAAATTCGGACAACTACTTCCAAATGAAGTAAAAAAAAAATTTCCAATTTTATATTCCAAATTTGCAAACTGCATACCAAATTTACAGTTTTGAATTGCAAATTAATCTTTATAATGCCATTAAAAATTTGTAATGTTATACAAAACATGCAGAAATATGTGTCAACTCAAGGAAGTCAGGTTTGTGCGGATTTTGTGTTGGATTACACCACTTAATTCACAACTGAACAAGTTCACTCTACGAAATTATAATGATTATGTTTCGAATTGCTCACCAAATGTAAATGTTTGATAATATTTATTTAACTTTGTAGGTATTCAAAAGTAAGGATGAATTGCTCAACTAGATACGTGAAGTTGGAAAGAGAAATGGTTTGGTCATTGTAATCAAAACATCAGACTATGGTAAAGGGAAAAAAAGACCCAGGATGTATCTTGCTTGTGAGAGGAGTGGCCAATATAGAGCAACAAAGAAGTTAACACATGATGGCAACAATATATCAAGAATAACCGGTACGAAGAAGTGTGGTTGTCCTTTTGATATGAAGGCTCACAAGTTTACTGTCACGACCCAAACCCGCCACTATGGGTTTAGTAGCGTAATCGCCAAGAATCCGAGATTCGAAGGCACCTTAACAAGAAGACAAGATGTCTGATGCGAGGACATGGCGGAAGCCAAAACAGTAAATAAACAATGTCCAATAAGCTGTGACAGTCTGTATGCAAAAAGACTTTTCTTACATATATACAGTACATAACAGTATGCACAATATTTACAATCATTTAGAACAGGGACCCAATCCCTATTGAACAGTACTACACAGTGCTATCAGACTATACAGTTATACAAAACAGACACAAAGTCAGACAGGGGAAATAAAAACACCCCTAAGCTTGGCAGGCTCCAAACCTCACAGTGAGGCATAGTGGTTGGCTTGACAAAAAGGGGAGTCTAATCCACGCTCCTAGCTGCGGTCTGGTGCCTGAACACCTACATATATATATATATAGTGAGCTAAAGCCCAGTGAATAACATAATGCGTAAAAAGGTTTAGAATGAATGTCCTTATAGTAATGAAAACAGTTCATTAATTCAGTATATCAGTCATTCAGTCATATGTGGTACATCCATTAGCATAGCGATAAGATGTGATGGTCTTAAAAGACCGAACAGTAAATGATGGCCATCAATCAGTAAACAGTAGTGGTTCCAACAAGGGAACCGACAGAGATCTCTGTGACAGTAACAGTCAGTAACGGTAGTTGCTAAGGATGCCACAATACAGTTCAGAATATATGGTATACATTCATTCAGTCATCAGTAGCAGTTCAGAAACAGTGCAGTTCAAGTTGTTACACACAGACTTCTAGGCTACAATTAGGCTAGAGCGTGTCTCCAGTCGCCAACCCTACACAGTTTACAGAACGAACACACACACTAAGCTATATAGTTGGGAAAGATAATAACTTAATCCCTAATTTGCCTCAGTGTGTTCTACATCTATATCCTCATTAAGATGTCTTAAACTAGGCCTAAGAATGCCTAGGATGGGATGAGGATGCAAAGATGCACTTTAAAACATTTTCCAAAATTTTCAGAAAACAGGGGTCCCGCTCAAGCGTAGATTACTCCGCTCGAGCGGACATGCAGACAACGGTTCCCGCTCGAGCGTCACTTCCCACGCTCGAGCGTACTGCAAAATAGTCAAAAGTACTAGATGCTCAAAAATCACACTCGATGGGTGCTCGACACCCGCTCGAGCGCAAGACACAAGGTCCCACTCGAGCGTCAATTATTCCGCTTGAGCGGACTCCAAAACAGTGCAAAGTACTGGGAGCACGAATTTCCCGCTCGAGCATCACTTTCCCCACTCAAGCGGGAGTTTAAAATCTAGAATTTCCAGATTTGAACTTCCAAGCTCAAATCAAGTTCCAATGTATCAAAATCAATCCTCTTAGGCTAATTTTCCAAAAAAACTCATCAAAACTCATAGTTTAACATGATTCAAAGCTCAATTGTAAAATCAAAGCCCCAAAGAAAGATCAATTTAACATGATTTCAAACAATATTTCAAGAACATGATGGATGTGTTACATGCAAGAGTTTAAATCAATTCAAAGCTTCATTTACTTGCTCAAATGAGTCAATCTTTTCAAAACATGATAAATTCATGCACTAGAACTCTAATATGAACATGTATGTAACAATTTCTATGAATTCATCTCAAAATTCATCAATATAGACATGCATGCATGACTTAAGCTCCAATTCAACATATTAGGACCAATTTTAGACTTAAATCACTAGAGAATCATGGATCATGCAAGAGTCAACACAAAACATAAACAAGATGGCAAGAAATCTACCTTAAGTCTTGAATTAAAGGTATGGAGGCTCAATTAGACAATTATCCTTCAATTTCTTTAATTCCCTAAGCAAATCAACAAATTGAACTCAATTCTCTCACTCTCTCTTTCTCTTGGTCGGTTTGTGCAAGAAAAGGGGCTGGTGAAATTGTGTTGTTTAAGTGTAATGAGGCTCAAATATAGTCTAGGTAGTGGGCCACTAGAGTGGCATTTCGGTATTTAAGTCCAACAATACAATTTAAGTTATTTAATCTAATTTAATCATACCAAATCACTTTTCAGATAAATATGCTATAAAATCACATAAATTCCAATGATCCTAAAACATCAGTCAATTTCGGATTCGGCCGCCGATAAGGCCTTCAATTCGCGATTTAAACATAAGGACATGAATAGATAATCAAACAGTCAACAGATAGAAAATGCATTTAAACAGATATAGTCAGTCAATTAGTTCCAGATTTCAGTCAGTCAGTTCAGTATTTCAATCAGTTCAATTACCCATCATAATTAGTCTCAATTTACAGTAATCAGTAATTAATCGGTAAGCAATGGTGAGGGTTGTTACATTTATCACATATGATGAATGGACATTGACCGTAATATGCGGATTGCATAATCATCCACCTGTGGAGCACCTTGAGGGACATTCATATGCGGGAAGGCTATCAAAGGATGAGAAAGCATTGTTAATGGATATGTCAAAGAGCATGGTTTAGCCAAAAGAAATCTTAGTAACCTTAAAACAGCGAGATGCCCTCAATGTAAGCACACTTAAAACCATTTACAATGTACGCCATCGAAACAGGGTGGTACAGAGAGCTGAAAGATCACAGATGCAACACTTATTGGGTGAATTGGCCAAGTATAATTACATTGAGCGCCATCAGTCTGAAGAGTCCACGATGACTATGACAGACTTGTTTTGGGCACATCCTACCAGTTTGGACTTATTTCGGTCTTTCCTACGTATATTAATTATGGATTGCACATATAAAACCAACAGATATCGGCTTTCTCTTCTTGAAATTGTGGGAGTGACATCAACTGAAATGACATTCTCTGTAGCTTTTGCATACTTACAGTATGAAAGGGTCGATAACTATGCGTGGGTGTTAGCTACATTGTGTGATGTTATGGATGGTTTTGTTGTGCCAACAATTATTGTTACTGACAGAGAGCTAGCTTTGATGAATGCCATACAGAAGATATTCCCGAGTGGCAGACATTTATTATGTCGTTGGCATATCAGTAAGAATGTATTGACCAAATGCAAGAAAATGTTTGAAACACAACTGTGGGAGCCGAATGAATAGAAGAGTCGGCAGGGACGTATCCCAGAAGTCAGAGACTGTTCGGCTCCGTACTAATCAACTAAGATACCAAATATATAGAAATTGCCGAATAGATGAGGAGATGTATGTTGGAATAAACAAAAGGATAATAAGTAGAAAGTGGGCTTTGGACCCGAGGTCTAGAAAATGAGTATAAATACAAGAGCTTCAGATCTAGAAAGGTATGTAAGAATCACTTCATTAAACTTAGTAAAACAAGCTTTCTTGAGTATAAGAACTAACTTGCCCGTCGGAGTACTAACCCCGGCACCCCCGACCGGAGTGTTTGTCTTTGCAGGTGACTAAGCTGAGGATCAGGAGCGCTCCAGGATCTGAAGAGTATTTCCAAAACCACTTCCCCACAATTGGCGCCGTCTGTGGGAATACTCAAGTACATCCATGGAAGGCGTAACGCAAGATCCTCCGATAGCCACCGACGCGATCACACAGAGAGTCGACCTCACTCCAGCAAATATGCTCAAGAAGGAAATCATCGCTGCAAGACGTGCCTTGAATGTCGATTCACAAACGACTTCAACGCAGGAGACAATGCTAGCCATCATGGAACGAGCCAAAAAGACCAAACACAGTTTAGACAACACCATCGCTGAGAACGAGCGCCTTCATCGCGATTTGGCCTTGGAAATAGTAAAGTCCAAACAAACAGTGCGCTAGTTTTCTGAGCGACCCCCAAAGGCAGGCGATCTACGGTCTCGGGCCCGACAACAAAACGCCGACGCTAGCTGTGCTTCAGCCTATTACTTTGAAGAGCTGACAAAAGACGAACATCTCCGACGAAGTGTTTCGCATGATAACATCCATATGATATACAGCCTGCCGAAAGATCCGGCCGTACATGCAATCCAGTCCCTCCCAAGCCCTCAGCAGTAACTCACGCCAACAAAGCAACCCCGAGAATCGCCAAGCATCACCTTCGACGACTCTGACTTGATCGGCGTAACACTACCTCACATCGATCCATTAGTTGTCGCGCTACGCGTAAACTGGTTCACCGTCGAATGCGTTCTTATAGACCAAGGCAGCACTTTGGAGGTCATGTATTATAAAACCTTCATCAAACTCGGGTTCACCGAATCGGACCTGACTCCGGCCCCTTATCCACTATTCGGCTTCAATGCCAACCCTGAATACCCACTGGGAAAGATCAACCAACCCGTTTGAGCGGGTTCCAGAACGGTGGATGTAGAATTCCTGGTTGTCCGGCTGCCATCGCTGTACAATACCATCATGGGGCGATCGTGGTTGCATACCTTACAGGCTATCCCGAGCACCTACCATCAATTGTTACGTTTCCCAACAGAACACGGCATTGAGTAGATCCGCGGCTCCCAAAAATTGGCACAAGCATGTTACCTCCTGGCCGCCAAAATGCCAAAGGAATTGTAGGTAAACTCCATTGAGGTACCCAATCGGGAAATCCTGGATGACGTCGGGCGGCAACCAAGCGAAAAGGCCACAGAAGGTTTAGACCGAGTTAACATCGATGGAAGCCCGGAGAAGTTCTTCATGATCGGCACCTCTTTAAACCAAGCCGATAGACAGCAGCTGATCTCCTTTCTACTCGCCAACCTCGACGTCTTTGCGTGGACTCGGTACGAGATGCCGAGTATAGACCGATCAGTTTCACATCACTACCTGAACGTCGACCCCACATGCAAGCCCATTATTCAAAAAGGCCGTCGGTCTGCCGCAGAGCACACTGCTGCCGTCATAGAAGAAGTCGATAGATTGCTTGACGCCGGGGCAATTAGAGAAGTCACCTACCCCACGTGGCTCTCCAACACAGTGGTGGTGAAGAAGAAAAATGGAACTTGGCGAGTGTGTGTCGACTTCACGGATCTGAACAAAGCTTGCCCCAAGGACTACTTTCCTTTACCTAGAATCGACCAACTCGTCGATGCAACGGCGTGCCACCAACGCATGAGTTTCCTCGATGCTTACAGAGGCTATCATCAGATCGCCATGCATCCGGATGACCAGGACAAAACTACATTCCTCACCCCAAGAGGAACCTACTGCTACAAAGTTATGCCTTTTGGGCTGAAGAATGCAGGGGCAACTTACCAAAGGCTGGTCACCACTATGTTCAAAGAATAACTCAGCCACACTATGGAAGTCTACATTGACGATATGGTGGTAAAGTCCAAAGAAGAACAAGATCACATAGCCGATCTAGAGAAGACATTCGGTATCTTGCGCAAATACAAAATGAAACTGAACGCCTCCAAATGCACGTTTGGAATCGGCTTCGGCAAATTCCTGGGTTATATCGTCAACCACTGTGGAATCGAAGCCAACCCGAGGCAAGTCACAGCAATCTTGGAACTCGGTTCCCCCCGATCAGTGAAAGAAGTCCAAAAGTTGATGGGGATGGCCGTTGCACTCAATAGATTCATCAGTCGGTCAACAGACCGCTGCAGACAATTCTTCTAGACGCTACGTCAAGGCAAAGCTTTTGAATGGTCCGCCGAGTGCAAAGCAGCCTTCACCGGGCTCAAGACTTACCTCCGGTCCGTACCTCTCTTGACAAGACCAACTATCGGTGATCCCCTCATTCTGTATCTGGCAGTCTCTGATAGGGCCGTCAGCGCCGTACTATTAAAAGAAGAGGAAGGGCAGCAACGGCCAGTGTATTATGTGAGCAAGGCAATGGTCAATGCTGAGACACGTTATCTTCCGCTAGAAAAACTCATCCTAGCCTTGGTCATGGCAGCAAGAAAACTAATGCATTACTTCCAAGGGCATAGCATTGGAGTGATAATAGATTATCCCCTCCGATCAGTACTACGGAGTGCAGAAGCATCAGGACGTGTTTCAAAATGGGCTCTTGAACTCGGCCAATATGACATTCAGTTTTTACCCAAAACCGCAATCAAGGGACAGGTGCTGGCCAACTTTGTTGCCGAATTCACAAAGCGGCTTCGACCTTAAACACCCGACGTTCTTCCAAAGGCTGAAGTTCGATCAAAGCCGAACTGGAGAATTTATGTCGAGGATATTTGGCAGCTATACTGTGATGGATCGTCTAACCAACGGGGCTGCGGCGCCGGCGTAGTAATTATGTCTCCCGACAGCGCAGTAATAGAGTAGGCCGTCAAGTTTGGCTTCGAAGCATCAAATAACAAGGCCGAGTATGAAGCCCTCTTAGCCGGTCTACGGAATGCACATATTCTCGGCACTCGGCGTTTGCTAGTGTTTTGTGACTCAAAATTGGTCATCAACCAGCTAAAGGGGAAGTACGCTGCAAAAGACAACCATATGGCGGCCTACATGAAAACGGCCAACTCTTTGCTAACGAAGTTTGACCATCACGAATTGAACCAAATAACACGTGATCAGAACACATACGCAGATGCCCTGGCATGCCTAGCCTCCGCCATCAATTCTGAGCTCAAACGGACCATTGAAGTAGGTTTCATCCCGGAGCCGAGTATTGGCCCTTCGGAGAAAACCCACGTCAATGTTATAGAACCCGCATCAAGTTGGATGGACCTCATCACTGGATTCCTCTCTTCTGAACAACTCCTAGAAGACAAAAAAGAAGCACACAAGCTACGCAATAAGGCCTTGCGATACTATTTGGATCCACAAGGAGGGCTTTATAAAAAGTCCCTCTCCGGTCCCTATTTGGAATGCGTACACCCGGATAAAGTGGAAGAGCTTCTAACTGAGATACATGAGGGCAGCTGTGGTGCCCACTCTGGCGGACGCTCCCTGGCCCATCGAGCTATAACACAGGGGTATTATTGGCCGACAATGAGAGCCGACGCAGAAAACTATGTTAAAAGATGCGAACAATGCCAAAAGTTTTCCCCACTAACCCATTTGCCCGCCGAAGGCTTGAACTCTATCACCAGTCCCTGGCCGTTTGCTCAATGGGGGCTTGATATCGTAGGACCGTTGCCGAGGGCCCCAGGAAACAAGCGATTCTTAATCGTAGCAACAGATTACTTTACAAAATGGGTCGAAGCGGAGGCTCTAACACATATACGAGATGCCGACATAAAGCGATTTGTATGGAGAAACATTATTACACGATTCGGCATCCCAAGAGCTCTCATCTCAAACAAAGGCACCCAGTTCGATTGTGGCGTGTACCGAGAGCTGTGCAGCAAATACAGTATCATGCCTTACTTCTCTACGCCCGCGTATCCCCAGAGTAACGGTCAAGCTGAAGCCTCTAACAAAACCATCTTGGACGGCATCAAAAAGAGGCTGGAAAAAGCTAAAGGCAAATGGGTCGAAGAATTGCCGAGTGTATATTGGGCGCATCGCACAACGCCGAGGAGGTCCACCGGAGAAACGCCGTTCGCTCTGTGCGTCGGAACCCAAGCAATCTTACCCCTGGAAATTGGCCTCCCGACTTTGAAATCTCAAGCCTTTGATACGGGCCGAAATGACATGATGCTCGCCCTGGATCTGGATCTAATCGAGGAACGAAGAGACTGCGCCCTGGCCTCCATTGCACGGTATTAGCAGCAACTCACTAAGTCGTACAATCACCGAGTTCAGTTGCGCCGTTACGCCCCAGGAGAGCTGGTCCTAAAAAAAGTACTTCCAGTCGACCGGAGACCGGCCGACGGAAAGCTGGGTCCAAACTGGGATGGCCCCTATCAAGTAGCAGGAGCATATCGGCTCTCGGACATGTCGGGAAGAAGCCTGCCACGGCCTTGGAATTCAACGCAGCTACGAAAATTTTACCAATGACCCGATTTGTGGGCTTGGTACTTGTACATACTCTACTGTAATGCAAAAGTTTCTCATTTTTATTCCCCAGCTCATACGCTTCTTGTTGGCCGAGTAAGTCTCCAGATTCGGAGCGCCCTTCATGGATACCACGATTGGCCAAACAAGTCTCCGGATTCGGAGCCCCTTTGTGTGCATGACATCTGAGGGCCAAATAAGTCTCCGGATTCGGAGCGCCCTTCGTAGATACCACGATTGGCCAAACAAGTCTCCGGATTCGGAGCCCCTTTGGGTGCATGACATCTGAGGGCCGAATAAGTCTCCGGATTCGGAGCGCCCTTCGTGGATACCACGATTGGCCAAACAAGTCTCCGAATTCGGAGCCCCTTTGGGTGCATGACATCTGAGGACCGAATAAGTCTCCGGATTCGGAGCCCCTTTGGGTTCATGACATCTGAGGGCCGAATAAGTCTCCGGATTCTGAGCGCCCTTCGTGGATACCACGATTGGCCAAACAAGTCTCCGGATTCGAGGCCCCTTTGAGTGCATGACATCTGAGGGCCAAATAAGTCTTCGGATTCGGAGCGCCCTTCGTGGGGGTCACGATTTAACTAACCGACTACATGGTTCTTAATTGGAGTCGATCGATGCATGTTCGAACGTTTACATTACGCAACACAAAAGCTGACAATAAATTGAGATAGGGTGTTTAATTACGCGCAAAACATTTCAAAAGCTACTAATAAAGAAATTCTATTTATTAAAAAGCCGCCAAACATTTCAAGCACTTGATAAAGAAATTCTATTTATTTAACATTATGGCCCACTAAGTCGGCGTCTTCGTCGTCACTTTTCTCAATTTCGAACTCGGGATACGGAAGGTAATACCGATGATATAGGGGCGAAGCCGAATTTATGCCCACGGACCCAAGAGCTTCCACGGTTTGAAGGGCCTTGATCCAGCCATGCTTGAAACCACGATTTTCGCATCGGCAGACTTCCTCAGCTAGGCCTGTTTTGGTCTTCTTGATCCCAGCCTTCAATCCGTCCCGATATCCTCTCTCATAACCCGAGGCCTCTCGGTTCGCCCTCTCCCCGATGCTCCTCGCTTGACTGTCCACCACCGACTCAGCTGCTCGAACACCCTTCAGCTCCCGAAGCTCACTCTTAGCCTTTTTCGCGCGGGCCTCCAGACTATGATTCCTTTCGTTGTTTTTCTCACTCTCGCGTCGAGCCAGCAGACGCATCTCGACTTCATAAGCGCTATCTGATCCCTTGATGTTCCATGTATACCATCCCAAATACTTGAAATCTCCACATCCGACCATCATTGTTGGACCTCCGTGAAAAAAATCGACGAGCGAACTCGACTGCCACATCTGGGTCTTTAATTATAGAATCCGCCTCCGTCATTGGTCTATTCTTCACGAGAACCGCAAAACTCAACGGTCGTGGCGCCGCGTCAGGCTCAACTTGCGGTCGTGGGCGCGGGGAACCTCCCCGTTGTCCGTCCTTTCGGGGTGATCTGCTTCGACGACTAGGGGGCCTCTCTTTTTCCCGATCCATGGATGCTCTTCTTCTCGTGTGAATAGGCTCGCTTCTGCGATTCATTTTGACCGCTAAACCCAGCCAATGTTGGCCCCTGCCGGGTTTGGATCGAGCCTGAATAGAAATGAGTCAAGTTGTTAGCATGAACTCGCCCATTTATTTTGGGGTACATGCAGCTCCCGAAAGCGTCGGAAAAATGGCAAACGTCGTATGCCCCTCAGCCAGCCCACGATTTAGAGCCATCGGCTCATTCGGTTCCTTAGGCTCGCGCCCTAGCTAAGGCAAGGACAGATTCATTGATCTAGCCGACTGTATTTTCAAATGATAACACCGAGTAATTTATACCTCAGCCAGCCCACGATTTAGAGCCATCGGCTTATTCGGTTTCTCAGGTTCACGCCCTAGCTAAGGCAAGGGCAGATTCATTAATCTAGTCGGCTATATTTCAAGTGCTGTCGTCGGTTAGCCTAAGATCGCTGGGGCAAGGGCGGATTCATTGATCTAGTCGCCCTGGCTAAGGCAATGGCAGATTCATTAATCTAGTCGGCTATATTTCAAGTGCTGTCGCCGGTTAGCCTAAGATCGCTGGGGCAAGGGCGGATTCATTGATCTAGCCGGCTGTATTTTCAAATGATAACGCCGAGTAATTTATGCCTCAGCCAGCCCACGATTCAGAGCCATCGGCTCATTCGGTTCCTTAGTCCGATCATCCGAGCTCAAAATTAAGTAATATCATTCTTCATTAGCAAAATTGAGCACAACTCATGACATTTGATATATGCAAAATAAATAAGCTATAAGCCCGCACAAAAATGTCTGAAAAAACGATTGTAACAATACATTAGTAAAATCCTAATACATTTGTGAAATCCTAACAGTCAATTGCCCAGCTCAACCTTCGGAATCAATCTCCAACGGCTCGACATCCACCTGCTCATACGGCACTGGCGTAGTCAGTGAAACTCCAGCTGCAGCAAGGGCTTTGTGCCAGCCATGCTTGAACCCCCTATTTTCGAACCGCGGGACCTGGTCCACATATTTGGCGAGCCCAGCATCTTTCCTGGCTTCAAATACTTTGGAAGCAGCCGCCTTTATGTCAGCCAACTCAGCCTGCAGGCTGGCAACCGCCTGCTGGGACAATCTCAGTGCCGTTTCGCTCGCATCCACCTTCTTCTCGGCGTTTGCTAGGGATTGATCTGCAATGCGAGCCTTTTCTACTTCGGCCTCGGCCTGAGAAGTTTCCTTGTTCGCTCTCAAAATTGCATCTTCGGCCCTCTTCCTCTGGCCCTCCACCTGTTTTCGTAAGCGGTCAATCTGTTTGATGGCGTCGAGATACCGACGTCCCATGTCGGCTATCCTTCCGACGGTCTGCAAAGGAAGATCCCAAAAACATAATCTCAACAGTACTTGGATAAAGTAAAGAAAAGTTAGAATACATACCAGAAGTGCCGATTGCGCGGTTAGTGCTATCGCATTCAGATCTGATTTGACCCGGAAAGCCTCCTTATCAGACGGCAACGACACGGACGTAGCCACACCGAATGCGACTTTTGGATTTTTAAGTGCCGAAGCGTTAGAGGGAACCGGCATGTCCTTTACCATTGGACAAATGACAAAAGGAACAACCTCATTAGATCCCTCCAATCGAGGATGCTTACCACCTTGTTCATCTAAACCGGCCTTGAGGTCAGCAGAACGTTTCCCTGCCTTTTCCTCAAATTTTTGGCCGACTTCCCCGACCAACGGAGATTCGGCATTCTGACCTTTTTCCGTCTCCTCTACAACTCCCAAGAATGATTCGATTAGGAGGGGAGTCGAGATTCGGTGGCGGCATTTGCATTTAAAGGCCCTCCGCTCTTCGCCGTATGGCTAACCTCTCTACGTTCGCTTTTTTAGCAAGCTTTGTCAGACTCAATCCGGCCATATCCGCGGAGTCTATGACGGGAAGATCCTCTAAGTGTTGAAAAACGTCGGCAGAAGGAAGATCCCCTGGTCCCGATGTAAATGGAGGATCAGCGGAATCCAATACCTCCTCAGACTCGATCTCGGATTGATCTGAGTTGGCGATATTAGCTACCTCATTTCGCTCCGAATCAAACCCTTCAAAGCCTACCTGCCTCAAGTTTTTGAAGTCAGACAGAATAAGAGCAGTAAGTGAATCTTCACCCTTAGGAATCGGTATGTTTTCCGCCGCCAAGAAGGTTGTGTATGTCGGCTCGTAACAAAGCAGAATGTGAGCTGCCCTCCCCTGTTTCTGAAGACTTTGGCGGCCGAAATACCTGAGAGCAACCCTAATATCTGAAAGAACGGCGTTGTGGGTTGAAGATAGTACCTTTTTCAAACCCCTCCCTGCACAAGACGAAGCTGTAAGATTTCAATGGAATAGGTTTTACAATAAAAATGAACACATGACAAAAACAAGGAGATACTCAGCGACCTGGCTCGCCCCTCCGTCTAGGAATAGGGTCAACACGATCCTCCCCTTCGCCAAATTTCCAGTTGCCCTGGACAACGACCATAACATCATCAACTCGTTTCCAGAGCTGGAAAGCATAGTGATTAGTTGATGGTCGATATCCTTAGCTCTGAGGAAATAACGCCCTTGCCGACCGAAGGACTTAGCCAAGGCATAGCAGTGCCGGATAGCCGGAATGCCAAGGTTAATTCCAAGGCGACGATTCAACGCTACAATCCCCATTATAATTCTAAAGAAATTCACGTTAGGTTGAGAAGGGATTAAATCCCAATGGCGAAGCACAGCCCTCAGAAATGGGTGTAGAGGGAAGCGGACTCCACCATCAGTGATTGACAAGAGAGGAAAGACGATTGTGCTTTTGTCCTCCCTCTCCATGTCAAGGGTGCTGTCTGCCAAAAGTGACGGACGGACGTCATCAGGAACAGAGAAATGGCGTCTAAAACCAGCAATTCAATCTGATGAGAGGAGGTCTTTCAAATGCTTCGCCATACTCTACAGTTGGCACAGATATGCCAAAGAATAAAATGGGAGTAGTTCTTGAAGCAAAGAAGTGGAAAACTTACGGAGGATGAAGATACTGGAGGAGACAAAATTACAAGAACGATCCAAAGGGCAACCCAGCGACCAGTATCATGGAATGCGAATCTGAAGGGATGCCAATCTTTAAAAATGCAATGAATAGATATGTACGAAGAGGCGGGAAGTCGGTACGACAACCAAAAGCGGGTGTACTTAGACGTATGCTTTGTGGGCCTGATCCCCAAAATTTTGGTTGGGTATTCAAAATTCGGAACCAAGCAGCCCAGCCAACAAACGTTGGGAGAATGCTTGGGGGACAATTGTGGGAGCCGAATGAATAGAAGAGTCGGCAGGGATGTATCCCAGAAGTCAGAGACTGTTCGGCTCCGTACTAATCAACTAAGATACCGAATATATAGAAATTGCCGAATAGATGGGGAGATGTATGTTGGAATAAACAAAAGGATAATAAGTAGAAAGTGGGCTCTGGACCCGAGGTCCAGAGAATGAGTATAAATACAAGAGTTTCAGATCTAGAAAGGTATGTAAGAATCACTTCACTAAACTTAGTAAAACAAGCTTTCTTGAGTATAAGAACTGACTTGCCCGTCGGAGTGCTAACCCCGACACCCCCGACCAGAGTGTTTGTCTTTGTAGGTGACTAAGCTGAGGATCAGGAGCGTCTCCCAGGATTTGAAGAGTATTTCCAAAACCACTTCCCCACAACAGCAGAAATGGGAGAAGTTCAACCATGAGTGGAACTCTGTAGTGTATTCATCTTCTGAAATTCAATACGATGAGCATCTTAAATCATTTCTTAAGGAATTCAGTAGTTATCCTGATGCAGTCAAGTACGTCATGGATACTTGGTTGGTTTCTTACAAGGACAAATTTGTGACGGCATGGACAGACACGTGTATGCATTGTGGCAATGTTACAACGAACCGGTAGGATTACTTTTCTTCAATATGGTATTAATAAGTGCCATGTACTTGATTTTAATTTGACTTACATTGAATTGAATAGGGCTGAGAGTGCACATGCAAAACTTAAAAGACAATTGGGTTCATGTCAAGTCTCATTTCAGGCATCATTTGAGAAAATACACAGTCTGCTTGAGTTGCAACACACTGATATCAAGGCTTCATTTGAGAAAAGTCTAACTGTTGTGCAACATCAATTTAAACCTTCTCAGTTCAGGGAGCTACGGGGTAATGTGTCTATCTCTGCATTGGAGTATTTGCTTGTAGAAAGTAAGAGAGCCAATTCCATTGGTATTGATGTTGAAGCTTGTGGATGCGTCCTTCGCCACACTCATGGTTTACGTTGTGCCCATGAGATTGCTAACTACATCAGACAAGATCGTCCTATACCACTTGCTACCATACACTCACAGTGGAGGCAACTTCATATCTCCGTATGCAACAAAGAAGACGAAACGGAGGTGACTTGTCATGCAGAAGTGGAGTTGTTTGTGAACAAGTTGAATGAAAGTGATAGAACTATGCGGTTGGAGCTTTTGAAGAAGTTGAAAGAGATTGTGTATCCGGGAAGCACTTTTCTTGTTGAGCCGGAGGTGAAGCCCAAAACACGTCCTCGGGATCATAAGAAGATCAATGTTTCTACCCATCGTGACCCATGTGCATTTGAGTTGGTGCAATCTGGACATGATTCCTTCTCACCTAGGGACACTCAAATCACTACATTAGCTTCTACTCTGCAAACCAAGAAGAAGCAACCTGTTACGGGAAAGGAGAAAGTGAATCCGAAAGGGAAGGTATACATTACTAGAACAGTGAAACCCGGTGCATATGTTGATACTTTCCCTTCTGGGTTGAAACCATATATTAAGTTTGTCAAGGATGTAGCTGCAGATGGGAATTGTGGTTTCAGGGCTATAGCTACTTCAATTGGTCATACAGAAGATGATTGGGCTCAGGTTAGGCGTGATCTGTTTGGTGAGCTGCACACACACAAAGAGGAATACATTACACTTTATGGGTCCTACGAAAGGTTTGAAGAATTGACAAGCATATTGTCATACTTTGAAGACAGTCCTCGATACTCACGTTGGATGACTATGCCAGACATAAGGCATCTTGTTGCATCGTGCTACAATCTTGTGTTATACCACTTGTCATTACAGCAATGTCTCACCTTTTTACCTTTTAGAACAATGCCAGTACCTCAACTTGATAGACGTGAGATTGCCATTGGGTTTGTTAACGGAAATCATTTTGTCCAGGTATAACAGAAACTTATCAATTGGGTTTGTGCGTATACAAGAAGTTATGAGGTATGACCACTAACTCAATTGATATTTGGTGCAGGTTTTGTTGCGGCCAGGCCATCCAGTTCCTCCTATAGCCACTAATTGGAGAAAATACCAACACCCTTGCGCTATCGACTGGGATGATGCATATGTGCGTCGCATTCAACATTTCAAGGACATTATTCATGATAATGTAGCTACTCGAGAGACATTTGATGTTGTTGATGTCGCATGACACATGTATGCATTTGACAATGTTAGAATTATGGAAGAAATTAATGGATGTGTTTTTGATGTTGATGTGTTCTGTTTTGCAATGTGGATTGAATGTTATCGACCATTGTTACCATTCCATTGTAATAAGAAAATATCATTCACAAAATCAATGACCATTGTTACCATTCCATTCTAATAATAAAATGTCATTACAATACCATTGTTGCCATTCCATTCTAATAAAAAAAAGTTAACCACTGTTACCATTACAACAATATCATCCTACAAAAATCACCCAAAAAAAATTCATCAACTAACAAATAACATGTCACGAATCAGCTATATGCCTACGCCTAGGCCTATGACTGTATGTCAATGTCGAAGATGGAAAAAGACCTCCTGTATAACTAGGTCCAGCAGAACTAGGTCCAGCTTCGTCCATGTGCTGACCTTGAAGGACATGCGTCATACTCTCGATAGCCTGGTAAAATCGATAAGGATGTCGAATCCCCTCCTCATAACCAGTGTCAATAATAGGATGTGAAATCTGCAGTGCATGTGCAATACGCTGCATTTGAAAAGAATATCACATTTTAGGGAACATATCAGAAAATAAAAAGTAAGTTACATATGCATAAGAGAGGATAATAGATTACATCCGCATGTTCGCTGAAATCCTGATGGTCATGGACACGCGGTTCATCAATGTGCTCAATATATAGGTGCGTGATATTCTTATACCAATCCATGTAACCCGGTACACATTCCCAAGGCTGACGAACTGGTGTGCTCCTCCGTTGCTCAAATAACACGTGGTTATCCCAAGCCTCCCAGATCCTATCCAAGTATCTATACATGACTGTATATCGTGCAGATATGTTGGCTCGCGCACCACGACTGGGAGCTAGCGGTGCATCTGGGATGGTTTGCACCTTGCCAAACTGCCTCAGAACTCTATCTGGATGATAGGGTTCGACAACATCTAAGCACTTTAAGCATCCATGGTAGAACGTAACTAGGTTACATGAATGCCGGTCTTTGCAGTTGTAGTATGGATCCCAAATAACTTGTAAATGTCAAGTGTTTTTGAATTAAAGTATATAAAGGGTAAGATAAATGGAAAGTGTTAAAATTATCTCAGGATGAGTAAACTTACATCAGTAGCTACCAAACTGTCAAGCTCGGCTCGAAAAGATTTCAAATGATCAATGGAGGAACCCGCCTCTCTCCTAGATGCCCAATGGTACACGTGTGGCATGTCTTCATTGTAGCCCATGTTCTGGTGAGGTCGGAATGCTTGGAAGTACTCATAAATCCACGCCTCCAAAAGAGTCATATAACCACCCATCTGCTTAACCCCAGACCGGTTAGCATACCCCAATTGTCTGTATAAAAATGCTAATGCAGCAGCACCCCAAGTGTAAGTATGAATGGATCCCAAATCCATCAATAAGCCAAGGTAAACAACGGGAACCCTGCCGCCACTCTTGTCACTGAAGAGTGTACATCCCAACAGAAACAACAAATAAGCTCTAACAGCGCACTGTATAGCCTCCTCGGGGTCTGAATCTGTGACACCAGCAAACTGACTTCGCAACCACTCAAGCCTGACTGAATTGCCACCAGCAGAAGAAACCTCTTCATGTGCTGCATGTTCAGTAATCCCCAAGCCATAAACCAGTAGTGTAACTCTATGATGATCTGTCACATCTGGTACGCTGACTGATTTGCCTACAATGGGAAGGCCAAGAATCGTGCCAACATCATCCAGGGTCAAGGTCATCTCACCAAGTGTCATGTGAAATGTGTTCGTCTCAGGTTGCCATCTCTCAACAAAACTGGAGATTAGAAGCTTGTTGACGAACCGATAAGTGCAACGAGCTAACTGTGACAGCCCAGACTGCTCAAGAATGGCTTTGAATCTGGTGTTGTTGTCTACTGACCACCATGGCCATGCAAGGATCTTGGAAAAGTGATTATGACACTTTAGGGGCCCTCGTTCCTATGACAAAAATAATATCTCATTAGAAAGTACCATACAACACACACAGGAAAAAAAAAATCATATACAAATGAATTTGACTTCTACTCAAGAATGTTTACCTACCCGTGCCAAACAACTGCAGCGACATGACTATTGAAACTCCGTAGTATTGATGGATCAGTCGGTTAACCTGGAAAAGCATAAGTAAGGTCCTCTTCCTGGACAGGAGGAGAATCAGGTAAAGAAGCATCCTCCACAGCAATGTCAGGCATATCATAACCTTCAACTCGTCTTTGGCTTCTTCTCCGACTTTGACTGGCACTAGGGATATCATATTGTACCGAAACTGGATCACGACCTCGACCACGACCTTGACCTCGTCCTCGCCCACGCCCTCGTCCATGTTCATGGTCTACATCCAATTCACGACGTCGTCTATTTGAAGCAGTAGGTGGGACACGTTGTTGATATTCAAATCTATATTATCTGCAAAAAAAATATGTTTGATGACCATCATCTTGATCAAACATAATACTATAATAATCTCATAATATATATAATTATAAACACATTAAGTATCACATTGTTAAAAAAAAAAAAAATTTAAAAAATAATCGATCCTAGTGCATTACTAATGCTCTTATTCCCTAATTCTATCCCCAAACAAAGCTATACCATTTTTCAATTCCATGTTAGTACCCATTGAAGCTCAAACAAGTTTTGAAAAGGTGATCTCAAATACAATATGTAGTGATTGATTCATATAGGTATAAATTATGATACAATAATTAAAATTTTAATGCATTTTCTCAAATTATTTTTCACTCAATATGAGATTACCACAAATGTAAAAAGAATACACAAAAAAAAAAAATCCACTGTTCGGAAGTTGAAAACCGAAAGTATATATACTGTTCGGAAGTTGAAATCTCAAACAAAAAATTAATTTCAGAAGTCGATTGTTGTTTGAATTTAATGTATTCGGAAGTTGACTACCGAAATAATCAAAAAGTTTCGAAAACCTACTGTTGAAATAAATCATCAATTTCGGATTCCTACTTCCCAACAAATTCCTTAATTTCAGAAAACCAGTTCTGAACAGTTTGTTTACACTCCGTAGGCCTTCATTCGTTTTCAAAATGAAAAAAACAAAACTTTACGTTGCAAATTAAATAGGAATGATGATTCAAAAGTAAACTCACCTAATGAGAATTGAAAATGTGATGGAATGCTTCAATGGGATGCAGCTTCGTGGATGAAATGCTTCAATGTATTTGCACACTTGGATTGCACACGGTAAGCTTCTATGTGATGGAATGCTTCAATGTATTTGCACACGGTAAGCTTCAATGGGTGTGTATATCCTCAAGGTTGAAGATGTAGCTTCAGCTTCAATATGTGTGTGTATTTGCACCGTTGGCAGAGCTGGGTTTGGGGTCGAGGGTGTGTGTGTGTGTATGAGGGTAGATGTGGAATGAACCGTGTGTGTAGTAAGTAAACTAATTAGGAATTAATTTTTTTGGTGTGTGTAGTGAGAAGGATGTGCAAAGAGGTTATTTGGTGTGTGTAAATAGATGCTCCCGTTGTAGTTTACTGGTCACTGAAACAAAGGTCTGATTAGTTACGGCCTTGTTTGGTCACATTTTTATTTTTTGTCTCATTTTTGCTTGTTAAACCAAGAACAAAATTTTATTTGGTTTATAATTTTTATTTTCATAAAAATGAAACTAGTTACACACACAAAAATAAATCAATAAAAGTAAAAATAAAAAATTGTTAAAAAATCCAATCTAAGTATGGTATAAGATATTAAACCCAGTGAATATTTTTTTATTAGTAAGAGGTTCACTCTTTGTGAAATAATTGGGTGAGAAACCATTTGTTATTTTGGAAGATTTTTATTTTCAATTTTATCCCTTAATCCATCTATTGAATTTCTTTTAATTATATGTTCAAATATTGTTTTATTTGTTTAATTGTTTTGAATATCTGTTCAAATAATTTTATCTATTTAATTTTTTTAACTTTATTTTTCCTATCTCTTGTGATCTATTAAAAAAAAAAAAAAAATTTCCTGTCTATTCATTTTTTTATCTGTTCAAATTTATTTACTTTTTCCTATCTGTGTGAAACTATCTATTGAATTTTTTTTATTTCTTAAAATAACAATTTGATTTTTTATATGTTAAAAAATAGGTCTGATCTGTTGAAACCAAGAACTAGAGGAGAGGCTTTAATATTACCAATGATCTGTTAACATGGAAACAATAAATAAAAAATTATAAATGTTGCAACCAATGATCTCTTCCTCCCACTACCACCACTGCCACATCACCACTGAAATCAAAGAGGCATGATAAGTTGTACCAACAACTTGCATCTTTTTCTTAATTCACTCCAAACCATAGCCTACAATTTGATGATAAAAGATAATCAACAACAAACAATTAACTTTGTTAACTTTGTTTTAATGTTTCTCTATCTAAAAGAAAAGTTACCTTCAAAGAATTAATCAAATGGTCAATTAAATTTGTAACGCCTCAAAACAATTGCAATAATTCGACCCAACACAATTTACATAAGACATCGTAATCAAAATAATACACTTCCATTAACCTGAATCGTTATATTAAAAGTGACATATGCGATATACATTCATAAATAGTTCATTCTGAATTTACAGCATCTATTACAAGTAGTAAAAATGAATGAAAGCCAAACAGATAATTATATGCCCTAAAGGCTTACATCTTTCCAAGTCATTACTTGGTTACAACAAAAATGAGTCTAACTCAACACAAATAAAGCCCCTTGGTTATACAAAAAGGAAATCAACAAAAGGAAGCTCTCGCTCCAAGGTTCCTCCACGCTATTGCCTTGTCGGAGGCATATTGCCAACATCTGAAAATGGTTTTTCCCAAATAGGGTGAGCCAAAACCCAATAGGAATAATCTAACACAATATATGATTTTTAACAAAGATATAAGTACAATGTGCATTTACAATGCCATTAATGAAACATTCATTTTCTGTATAGTCATAAAGTACCAAAGTTCATATCTCAATCCTTTTTTTCTTCTCGTCAATTCAAGTTAATTCATTTCATCTCAATTCATGAGCCAATTTCATTATCTTTCAAACAACCCATTTGAGACTACAATTCAATGGTTCCCAAATTAACACAACCATCATACAAACACTTCAATTTGCCATTTTACGAAAATTTCGTCAGCGGGATGGGCACCCATGTATACCTACGGTTTTGGGACTTTCACCCTGGACACACAGGCCAACTTAATTTCAATGAAGTCCATCCCCTGTCTCTTCTCAAACAATGGAATACATCCCCTTTCTCCTCCCAAACAATCATACATATATAATGTATTTAAAACATAGCCATATTCAATGACAACCAACAAGAGACTAGTTTCAATTCACCTAATCCTCATGTAATTTCTACAACAATCATAGTTATCCTCCACCGATAGCTCAATACAAATATTTCTAAAGAGATATTCAATCTCAAGACAGATAATTTATTCAAATTTCCAAAGGTATGAGGTAATACATATCCAGCTCTACCATTTATATCAACATCTATCAAATTTTACATTTACAATGCCAATTTCATTTATTTATACAAACTAAATATTTGAAACGTTTTAGGGCAAACTCCACTCTTTCCCAAATGTCAACCCAAATGCCAAAATCAAGTATTTTGCCACAATGCAACCTCATATTCAAACCCCATAACCATTTGTTTTACATTCACTTAGAAACCATCCTTTTGATTTTAAATCCTAAACCCTAGGTTTGTCTAACATACTCCCAAATCTCACCATTGTTAAACAACAACCAATAACTAAGCTAAAAACCATATGAAAGTATAGAAAATCCCTACCTCGAAGTTAGGAGTTGAGCAAAGCAAAGGAAAAACTCCAACGACGCTGAAACTAATTTATATTTGGATGAAAACGTAGCTCTTGGAAGGCTCCAACTTCTTCTCAAAGACACTAGGGTAGAAAACCCAATGGATCTATGTTAAAAAGTAGAGAGAGGGTGGGTCATAGAGAGAAGGTCTCCACTTTAGGGATTAGAGAGGAATAAACCTGAAAAAGTGATGTAAAAAGTCATTTTCGCAAACTGATATACACACAGTTCGCTCGAGCGTGAGAAGTGACGCTCGAGCGTCAAGCACAATAAGTTGTTCCGCTCGAGCGCAAGAAGTGACGCTCGAGCGCCAAGACACAAATCAAAAGGGCACTACCGCTCGAGCGTAAAATCTATACATCCAGTAGTTTTGCAGACAATAGGCCAACGCTCAAGCGCAAGAAAGGCCGCTCGAGCGTAGAAAACGCTGCTCAAGCGTAGAATACACCCTCCCAGTAATTTTATAGACCTACAAAAGTACTGAGAGTTTACAAAGCCCGCTCAAGCACAATAAGTGCCGCTCGAGCAAAAGAGTAAAAATTTAGGCAACACAAGTTTAAAAACTAAGCAATCAACCTGTTCTAAACATCTCCAACCAACTCAAAAGCCAAACTCAAGTAAGAATAAAGGGGAAAAGGATATAATAACATTTGGAAACCATAAAACCCGAGTCTTAAAATATCAAATGGGTTAGGTCAAAACTGGAGTCGCTATAACCTCTCCTCCTTAAGGAATTTCATCCCTAAAATTTCAAGTTAAGTTTTAAAACTGAGTTAAAAGCAATTACAATAACGATAATCATTTAATTCCATCACCATGACTCATTCTCCAGTCATTCAATCTCATCAACATGATAAACGAATTCTCAATACTGAATATACAATTCATATTTCTAAGAACATATACAAGGACATATACAATGTTTGTAATAAGCTCGCATTTCCAAACACAAACAACATATACAATGTTTCCGTGTTCCATTTACATAATAACAATACAACACATGTTCAAGCATTAACAAACAAGTCCGGATATTTCTCACGGACTTCCAACTCACGTTCCCAAGTTGCTTCTTCAACCCTGTGATGCTTCCATAATACTTTAACCAAGGAATCGTCTTGCCTCGTAAGACTTGGTCCTAAGTATCCAAGACCCTCACCGGTGTCTCCTTATACGAGGCATCCTCATCTACCTCTAAGTCGGTCCAATCCAATACATGCGACGGATCCAGCTCATACTTCCGAAGCATACTAATATAAAACACATCATAAACCCCGGAAAGCTGGGACAGCATGGCCAAACGATAAGCTACCTCTATTATCCGCTTAAGAATCTCCAAAAGCCCAATGAATCGAAAGGATAACTTCCCACTCTTTCCAAACCTCATCAAACCCTGCCTAGGTGATATCTTCAATAAGACATGGTCTCCCACCTCAAAAGACAAGGGCTTCCTCCTACGGTCGACATAACTTTTTTGGTGACTCTGAGCCATAACCAATCTCTTACGAATAAGTACAACTTTCTCCGTCATTTCTCACACCAACTTTGGACCCAATAAAGGTACATCACCCACTTCGGCTCAACACACTGGAGATCTACAGGATCGGTCATACTAGGCCTTAAATGGTGCCATGCCAATACTCGATTAGAAACTATTATTATAGGAAAACTCCACTAAGGGCAAATGTCTCTCCCACCATCCTTTAGAGTCAAGGACACAACCTTGAAGCATATCCTCAAGGATTTGAATAGTACACTCGGACTGCCCGTCAGTCTAAGGATGATACGCAGTGCTAAAAGTCAATCTAGTGCCCAAGGCACTTTGCAAGCTTTGCCACAACCAAGTTATAAAATGCGGATCTATATCCAAAACAACCGCACAGAGACCCTGTGCAACCTCACTATGTCCCTAATGTAAAGGTTGACAAGATAGTCTACCAAATTACTCACGCACATAGGTACAAAGTGCGCTGACTTAGTCAACCGGTCCACTACCACCCAAATAGCATCGCTACCCCGTTGAGTCCTCGGAAGACCCGCAACAAAATCCATCATGATATGCTCCCACTTCCACTCGGCTATAGGCAAGGGTTGTAACAAACCGCTGGCCTCTAATACTGGCACGAACAAACGGTCACGATATCGCACACTCTGGTCGAGATACACATTCAAGCCCCTCTCTACTTTCCCACTGGAGATCTTTTTTCGAAGGGATTCCACCTCAAGCTCACCCTTCTATGCTTCTAACACTCGGTTTACAAGTGTACATTGGGCAACTACTGTAAACAAGGCTGCAGATTCAACGGACTCGCCAAGATGCAAGTCAAACTCCCCAAGAGCACACAACATCTCCTACTCCTGGATGGCAATACTAGCCACACTACTAACATGTTTCTACTCAAGGTGTCGACTACAACATTAGCCTTCCCCGGGTGATAATGCAACTCAAAATCATAATCCTCTATGAATTTCATCCGCCTCCTCTGCCTCAAATTCAAGTCCTTACGTGTAAACAGATATTTCAGACTTTTGTGATCAGAAAACACCTCAAATCTCTCACCATACAGATAATGCCTTCAAATTTTCAAGGCGAATATCACCGCCGGTAATTCTAGATCATGAGTAGGGTAGTTTCTCTCATGTGTTTTCAACTGCCGCGAGCCATAGGCTACTACCTTTCCCTCTTGCATCAAAACACAACCCAGACCTTCTCGTGAGGCATCATAATATGTCAAATAGCACAATCCCCTCTCCGGAATAATCAATACTGGAGTATTGGTAAGTCTAACCTTAAGCTCTTGGAACGACTTCTCACAAGACTCACTCCACACAAACTTGATTCACTTCTTCATCAGTCTAGTCAATGGTGATGCTAGCCTAGAAATCCTTCACAAATCTACGGTAATACGCGGCCAACCCCAAGAAACTACGAATCTCAAAAGCATTCTTAGGTGGTTCCCAATCTTGCACTGCCTCTATCTTGGATGAATCTACAGTCACCTCTTCCCTGGATACCACATGGCCAAAGAACTTAACCTCTTTCAGCCATAACTCACATTTCTCAAACTTAGCGTACAGTTTATTAGCTCTAAGCAACTCAAGCACCACTCACAAATGTTCCTCGTGCTCCTCCTCAGTGGATGAGTAAATCAAAATGTCGTTTACAAAGACGACCACGAAACGGTCTAGAAACTCACGGAAGATCCAGTTCATCAAATCTATAAACACGATCGGTGCATTTGTTAGCCCAAAGGGCTTCACTAAAAACTCGTAATGACCATACCACATATAGAATGCCGTCTTCGGGATGTCCTTCTCTGCCACTCTCAATTGGTGATAACTTGATCTCAGGTCTATCTTAGAGAAGCAACAAGGCCCCTTCAACTAATCAAACAAATCATTTATACGAAGCATTAGGTACTTGTTCTTGACAGTTACCTGGTTCAATTTTTGGTAATCTATACAAGTCGCAATGCACCATCCTTCTTTTTGGAAAAAAGAGCTGGTACTATCCATGGCAAGGTACTAGGGTAAATGAAACCCTTATCTAACAATTCTTGGAACTGAATCTTCAACTCACTTAACTCGGCAAGTACAAATCTATACGGTGTCATGGAAATCGGTACTATACCAAGCACGAAGTCAAAAGAGAACTTGATCTCTCGATGGGATGGTAAATTGGTGAGGTATAGTCACAAACTACCTTGGGTAACTCAGCCTAGACTTCATTACACTTACTGCCCAAAAAGTTGGCGAGAAGGCAACTAAGTTAACTCCACCCACGCAGATCATACACCGGTGATAAGACTCTACCAACCCGATCCCCCATGAAATGAAAACAATCACCGCTCAAGGTATATACAGTAACCCTTTAACGGTAGCAATCTATAATAGCCCGATATGAAAACAACCAGTCCATACCCAAAATGACATCAAAGCTAGACATATCAATCAACACAAATGAAAAATAAAGTCGGTAATCAGCAACCTCTATATCACAGCTCCGACACCCATGTTTCAAAATCATTTCACTACCAATAGGCGATTGTACACAGATAAGAGATGCTAACTGAGCCAACTCTAAACCCAAAACCAATGCAAATGCAGATGAGATAAATGAATGGAATGCACCCGTATCAATGAATACATTATTACAAAATGAGAAGGTACCTCTCACTACCGAGGGCGCTGGTACAAGATTTGGCACGGTAACAGCATACACGCGCCCTGTAGGCCTTTGGTCCACCTGTTCACCTCTCAGAGCATAGGCCTGATGCACTGACTGAGCCAATGAGGCTCTCTGATTGGCCTTCGAAGCCTATGCTGACTGTGCTGGCTAGTGGCTCTATGTCTGTCTCAAACCAGATGCACCGGGTGTGCCACCCAACTGTGGGTAAAACCTCTTGATGTGCCCCGCTTGCCCACACTAGAAACAAGTGAGTGGCTAGCCTCTCCACTGACTCTGTATCTAAGAACGAGTCGAAGACGATGCTTCTCCTTGTCCTCCTTCTCTTTGCGGACAAGCTGGAGACTTGTGGCCTAACTGACCACATTTGTAACAAGTAATATCTCCCTAACCACCCATTCCAGAACTCGAACTCAGTACTGGAAAAGTGGACCTCGACTGAGCTCTCTAGGAAGATTGGGGTTTAGAACTCCTCTGCCTCTTACTGTCCCCCTGACTGTCCTGACTCCTCTTGGAGCCCCTCATTCTCTCCTTCTCCATCTGCATGATAGTCTCAAGATGGGTTGCTGCCTCCACAAGACGTTCATAATCTCTAATCATGGACCGGGCCACTTGGAACATGACTGTAACGACGCCAAAATCTATATCCGAAATTACTTTTAAGTCCTTGTGGGTTAAAGTATTTTAATTTAATGATAACTGTTCAAATTGAGGAATTATCTGATGAGCCACGGCTTTAAAATTGACATTACCGACCTTTATAGGTTCAGAAATCAAAATTGAGTACTTGGCAAACGGGTCGATTATTCGGGGCGTTCCGTCATTGTCGTGGGTCCTTCACTTTCATTACATCGATGTGGATTGCCCCGCGAAATAGCAATAGAGCTTTTCCAGACATTTGTAATTCGTGGTCTAATTAGACAACATCTTGCTTCGAACATAGGAGTTGCGAAGAGTAAAATTAGGGAAAAGGAACCAATTGTATGGGAAATGCTTCAGGAAGTTATGCGAGGCATCTGTTTTGTTGAATAGAGCACCTACTCTGCATAGATTGGGCATCTGAGCATTCGGCCCATTTTAATGGAAGGGCGTGCTATTTGTTTACATCCATTAGTTTGTAAGGGATTCAACGCAGACTTTGATGGGGATCAAATGGTACTCATGTACCTTTATCTTTGGAGGCTCAAGCAGAGGCTCGTTTACTTATGTTTTCTCATATGAATCTTTCGTCTCCAGCTATTGGGGATCCCATTTGCGTACCAACTCAAGATATGCTTATGGGACTCTATATATTAACGAGCGGGAATGAATGGGAAGATCGAAAAATTGAAAGAAGAAAGGATTTTTTGGTTAGACGCATGGAATTAGCTAAGCATTTTATTCGAACAAATATAGAACCAGAATGGATGGTTTTGTGTCTATTACCAGTTCTTCCTCCCGAGTTGAGACCGATCATTCAGATAGATGGGGGTAAACTAATGAGCTCGGATATTAATGAACTCTATAGAAGAGTTATCTATCGTAACAACACTCTTACCGATCTATTAACAACAAGTAGATCTACGCCAGGAGAATTAGTAATGGGAATTTTTAGAACTATTTGGAAAAATTAATTGGAATTCTAATTTGTCTGATTCGTTAATGCACATTTGGGTGGTTAATTTTGTACTGCAAATTGAAGGCCTTAGAGGCTTTAGAAACTAGAACATAGGACATATTTATGATCAGCATAATTTTTAGAGTCATCTGAGAAGTTTAATTGAAATTTGATTTTGTGTAATTCGTAAAGGCGTGTTTGGCCCTCCTTATTGTGAAAAACTTAAGTGTGTGATATATACATATATGGATAAGCCATGTGAGTTGGGAACTTATCATTTTGAAGTCAAACAAAATATCTAAGGGAGAGAGAGAGAGAGAGAGAGAGAGAGAGAGAGAGAGAGAGAACCGTGAAACAAAGAAAGAGAGGGAAAGAAGATTATCTATGAAAGCTTGGAAAATTGAAGAGATTAAAGGAAAAAAAAAACAAGGAATTAAGTTAAGGTATGTGGCTTCAACTATTATCTTTGTAAATAATTCATCTACTACATGAAATCAAGAATTGACTTGGAAAATTAATATGCAAATGAACAAGTGTGTTGGGTTATGAATGATATGAGTTAAACTTAAGAAATTGAACCTTGTTTTCCTTAAATTTGCTTGAATTGGGTTCAATCTTAAGAATGATGCATGGAATACCAAGTTTTGGTGTGAAAATCAACCATGTGTAAGATGTATTTGTATGATTTTGGGTATATATTATAGAAGTTTGATTATATAGAAGATCAGACTTGAATTTCTATTTTTGAGGCAAGAATTGATTTGTTTAAAATGGAATTACACTTGATTGATGTTAGTTTATCATGTTATGAGATAATTTTACATGTTTTTGAGTGATTTATGTTAAGAACCAAGCTTAAAAATGGAAAAACCAAGTGTTGGAGCAAAAAGAGCAATTTTCGGACTGCAAACTGCCCAGAGTCGCACGTGCGGCCCTGTTTCCCGAACGTGCGGGAGACAGCTCTCTTTCAGCCAACTTTGAATAAGCATATCTTTTACCTCCAGACTTCGTTTTGAGTGATTCTTGAGCCTAAAATCAAGCCCCAGAAGTCTAGTTTCCAATGGTGGTGGTGTCACTCCCAAATTCTAAATACAGAAATAGTTATGCCCAAATTAGTGACGACTGTTCACTTTCTATCAACCAGTTTTGTACCATTTCTTCACCTAAACCATTTCCCATCGATTCCTCCTGTTTTCTGAGACATGGATTATAACTTATTAAGGAATAATGAGCTTGATACCACCATGGCTAATTGATTAAATGATCAAAGAGAATAAATAAAGGATCGATTATAATCTCATATTATGTGTTGTGCACTATACTTGTAGGTCGAGACGAGGACACCGTCCCATTACTACCGGGAGCCGATCACTATGAGTAATAGTAGTGTAACGATATGTTTCACTTATCTCCTGTGATTATGATTTATGTATTGTCATTTGTGAATGGCCTATTCTATTAATATTGTGCTTGTTTAAATTAATGGTTATGATTGAATAATGGCATTGGTATGAACCTGAGGCCGTTATGATGTGAATTGTTCTGTCCCTATTAATGCAGTGATACATTCGCCTTCTGTTAATAGTTATTATTAATGTTCTGTTATCCGCAAGACAACTATGTCGACTTATAATAAACCATGGGAAAATCCTTGTGCACTAGTGAGTAATAGTATTGTAGCAGTATGTTTTGCTTACTGTTAATAGTTAATACTGACGTTCTGTTATCTGCAAGTTAACTATCTGAATTCATGATGAACAAATGGAACATATGTGTATTATGAAACAATGATATCTTTGTGTATCTGGAATCATTCTGTTTTGCTAATAATGGGCCCGAGGCCAATCTGTTAATAGTTGGTCTTAAAGCCGCTCTGTATTATCTGTGGGCTCAAAGCCATTCTGTATCACATCTGGACTTATAAAGCCGATCTGTATTTTATCTGGGTTCACAGCCGTTCTGTATTATATCTGGGCTCACAGCCGTTTTGTCTTATATCTGGGCTTACAGCCGTTCTATTTCGTATCTGGGCTTACAGTCATTCTGTATCATATCTGGGCGTACAGCCGCTCTGTATTATATATGGGCCTGAGGCCGTTCTGTGTTACACGTGGGTCTGAGTCCGTTTTAAAATATGATTACGAATAAGATCTGTGTATGGTTTGATAGGCATGTTTACATTCCTTAAGCCTATACCCGTTTAACTCACTTCCTTACATTGCTATTATTCACTAAGCCTTGCTCACTCTGTTTTTATGTATATTTATATAGGTGAACCATCGGAGATTGACACTAGAATGGTATTGGGGTCTACCTGTCTGCCAAGCCGCCTGGGGTACGCCTCCGTGTTGAGGCCTTAATTTGTGTTGGGAGTCGTATAAATTATTAAGTCTTATGTAAGTGTGTGTGAGATCTATATAAATTCTGTGATTGTATATGTAACTCTGGGAATGTATTTAAATGCTTGAATCTAATTAAACCATCATGTATGCACAAGCTCAATGGATGTTGTCTTTTATTGATATTGCTTCCGCTTAAGGCCCCGTATGTGTTTAAATATTATTCTAAATTCTGTTTGAGGCCTATGTACGGGCCGATCATGAACCAAACTTTTAGGGGCGGGTTTGGGTCGTGATAATGACTCCGGTCCTCAACCTCTTCTCGAACTCCAGACAACGGCACTCCTCAGTCGCCATAAGTTCTGGTGCAAACCTCGACAAACTGGTGAATGTGGCCTTAAACTTGGCTATTGGTGTGTTTAACTGCACCAGCTTAGAGAACTGGTCTCTCAACTTCTCCCTAATAGTGGGACGCAAAAACTTGTCCTAGAAGACATCGATGAAAGCCTTCCAAGTCCCTCTAATGCGCCCTCGTACATATTTTCACCATTGACCCGCATCTCTCTTCAGTTGGAAGGACGCCAAGGTCACTCTCAAACCTCCGTCTTCAATACCGAACATCTCAAACGTCTTCACTATTTGCTCTAGCCACTCATCTGCCTTCAGTGGCTCCTTGGGATCTCCCACAAACTCATCCAAATTCGATAAGAAAAACTCTCGTTTCAGAAAAGATGGCCCTGCTTCAACTACTTGGGCCTGGACTTGATTCTCAACCCTGAGAATGTCCATGGATTCCCGCAATGCTTCGGCCATTTCACGGGCTAAAGCGCCTATGGCCTGTTGACCAACCGGTTCAACCACATTGGCTTGACCAATCCCTTCTTCTTATGCTGGAATTTCATCCAGTACAGGCACCTTATGCCTTTTAGGTCAACCTCGCCTACCATCACGACCACGTCCTAACATCCTAATAAATGTAACCGAAGGAGTTAGCACATGTACAAATGTGCCGAAGCTAACTCAATCGTGTCCTAATACGATGGACAACAGTAATTCACTTTATATAAGCATGTATTCACATAAACACATACGAATTTTATTTTCGGATAGTGACCGTCTGACGGCGTTGCCAAAGTTCCAATTAGAAATGGCAGTGATCAAGTGCCTTTCTAACAAGACTCCTAGAAACCCATGGACTCGATCAACATCGTAGAAATTAAATCCCATACCCATATAATCACATAGACATGTTATCACTTAATATTACAAACATACAAACATCTCTATCAAGCGAGACAAACCCATTGTGGTACTAACCACTTCCCACATACCCAAAGTATTCAAACCTAGTACGCTCTGATACCAAGTTGTAACGCCCCGAAATAATTGTAGTAATTCGACCCAACACAATTTATATAAGACATCGTAACCGAAATAATACACTTCTATTAACCTAAATCGTTATACAAAAAGTGACACATGCAATATACATTCATAAATAGTTCATCCTGAATTTACAGCATATGTTACAAGTAGTAAAAATGAATGAAAGCCAAACAGATAATTATATGCCCTAAAGGATTATATCTTTCCAAGTCATTGCTTGGTTACAACAAAAATGAGTCTAGCTCAACACAAATAAAGCTCTTGGCTATACAAAAAGGAAAACAACAAAAGGAAGCTCTCGCTTCAAGGTCCCTCCACGCTATTGCCTTGGCGGAGGCATATTGCCAATACCTAAAAATGGTTTTCTCCAAATAAGGTGAGCCAAGGCCCAGTAGGAACAATCAACACAATATATGAATTTTAACGAAGATATAAGTTCAACGTGCATTTATAATGCCACTAGTAAAACATTCATTTTCTGTATAGTCATAAAGTACCAAAGTTCATATTCCAATCCTTTTTCCTTCTTGTCAATTCAAGTTAATTCATTTCATTTCAATTCATGAGCCAATTTCATTATCTTTCAGATAACCCATCTAAGACTACAACTCAGTGGTTCCCAAATTAACACAACCATCATACAAACACTTTAATTTGCCATTTTACAAAAATTTCGTCCATGGGATCAGCACTCATGTATACGCATGGTTTCAGGACTTTCAACCTGGACACACAGGCCAACGTAATTTCAATAAAGTCCATCCCCTATCTCCTCTCAAACAATGGAGTGCATCACATTTCTCCTCCCAAACAATCATACATATACAATGGATTTAAAATATAGTCATATTCAATGACAACCAACAAGAGACTAGTTTCAATTCACCTAATGCTTATGTAATTTCTACAACAATCATAGCTATCCTCCACTGATAGCTTAATACAAATATTTCTAAACAGATATTTAATCTCAAGACAGATAATTTATTCAAATTTCCAAATGTGTGAGGTAATACATATCCAGCTCCGCCATTTATATCAACATCTATCCAATTTTACATTTACAATACCAATTTCATTATTTATACAAACTAAATATTCGAAACATTTTAGGGCAAACTCCCATATTTCCCAAATGTCAACCCAAATGCCAAAATCAAGTATTTTGCCACAATACAACCTCATATTCAAATCCCATAACCATTTATTTCACATTCACTTGGAAACCATCCTTTTGATTTTAAATCCCAAACCCTAGGTTTGTCCAACATACTTATAAATCTCACCATTGTTACACAATAACCAATAACTAAGCTAAAAAATCATATGAAAGTGTAGAAAATCCCTACCTTGAAGTTAGAAGTTGAGCAAAGCAAAGGAAAAACTCCAACGACGCTGAAACTAAATTATATTTAGATGAAAACGTAGCTCTTGGAAGGCTCCAACTTCTTCTCAAAGACACTAGGGTAGAAAACTCAATAGATCTAGGTTAAAAAGTAGAGAGAGGGTGGGTCATAGAGAGAGAAGGTCTCCTCTTTAGGGTTTAGAGAGGAATAGATCTGAAAAAGTGATGGAAAAAGTCCTTTTCGCAAACTGATATATGCACAGTCCGCTCGAGTGTAAGAAGTGACACTCGAGCGTCAAGCACAATAAGTTATTCCGCTCGAGCGCAAGAAGTGGCGCTTGAGTGCCAAGACACAAATCAAAAGAACATTATCGCTCTATCATAAGAGGTGCCACTCGAGCGTAGAATATACACATCCAGTAGTTTTGCAGACAACAAGCCAACATTCAAGCACAAGAACAGCCGCTCGAGCACCCACCTGCTAGAGCGTAGGAAACATCGCTCGAGTGTAGAATACACTCTCCTAGTAATTTTGTAGACCTGTAAAAGTACTGAGAGTTTGCAAAGCCCGCTCAAGCGCAATAAGTGTCGCTCGAGCGAAAGAGCAAAAATCTGGGCAACACAAGTTTGAAAACTAAGCAACCAACCTGTTCCAAATATGCTCCAACCAACTCAAAAACCAAACTCAAGTAGGAATAAGGGGAAAAATATATAAATAACATTTGGCAACCATAAAACTCGAGTCCCAGAATATCAAATGGGTTGGGGTCAAAATCGGAGTCGCTATAAAATTGTTATAAACTCTTCAAGGAAACAGCTTAGGCTATGATAGATTAGAAGGAAGGGAGGGAGTCAGTCATTGAAATTGGAGAAGGTCGAACAAAGAGGGTCAATGTAGATCCACCACTGAAATCAAATCAAAACTCTTCGACTGAGCCTCAACTGCATGATCATCTAGCGAATACAAGGATGATGATGAAAAAGAAGCTATTGCCTTCAAAAGTGACCAATTAGAAGAAGAATTGTTTATTTGTACTTGAGAAGCTACCGATGGTAAAAACTCTAGATTTAGGGTTTTCAAACGAGTTCTAGAGAGAGAAAGTAGAGTTGGAAAGAGAGTGGGTTGTGAAACCAATGAGAAGCGCATCGGATCTGAGAAACTAGTGGTCCAAATTCGACGACTGATACGCAATTGGAGCTGAGAAACCGGTGGTCCGCCGCGTACTGCCAGAGGACGAAGGAGGAGTATGGTCATATGTATTTGTTTAGGATCAAAATGGTGGGGAGAGAGAGAGAGAGAGAGAGAGAGAAGCAGTGGAGATAGAGGAGTAGAAAGAAAAGAGAGAGACAGTTTTTGTTTGTTCAAGGTTTGGTTTGTTGCTAACCGTGTATACTATATATATGGGTATTTTTAGTCATTTCGTTTAAACATATCCACGTGAGCAAAGTATTTTAGGTTGTGGACTTTTAACCAAATAAAATTCAAATTTAATTTTATAGACCGAATGCCCAAATAAAAGAAGTGTTTTTTTTCTTATTTTCAAAATAAATTTTCATTTTCTCATGTGATTACCCCTCATCGCCTACTGTATGGGGGAGAAATACTTGTCATCTTCCGTACACCTTGCTGCCAAGCTTTCCTTACTCTGAACAGCATCTCACTTACTGTAAACAGAATAACGATGAGCTACCCAGTGGGTGATTTTTCTGAAAACCACTCCGACAGTCAAGTTAGCACTTTTAGAGAGAGAAATAATGCAGAGAGGGGGAGAGTGTGGCTATAGTTTGCTTACCTTTCCTAGAGTCTGGTCGCGTCTTTTATCTATGATGGCCATGCAGCTTAAGATTGTGCGCGCACTACTTTTGTTGTCCTTTTCTGGACGTGTGGCTATACTGCCCTCTCTTTTCCTTACATGTGTAGATGTCAATATCGCCAAACAGCATTGGCCAAACTGTTAAACGGTATTGATACGTGCCTAGATTAGATTCCTCTCCTTTCTCCATTGGGCTACGTAGAATGCCCTAGCCAAGCAAACGCTCCGCTATCCTCAAATATGTAGCTCTAAAAGTCTTCTTATTGAGCTAACTCAGGTCGGCACCCCAACCAGCCTCCCAGCTTGGCCTAACCCACCGTGGAACTACTCTCTAGTACACCCGCAAATACCCAGCTCGATCAAAGGTGATGGGTTCACCCTTGATTCATCTCGACCTGTGACCAAGGCTCAGTCCACAATACAACTCGGTCCGTACCTATGACCCACACCCAACCTAGCTCGGCTAACCACTCTAGTTTGGTCCCACATCGGCTTGGTCCGTGGTTACGGTCCAAGATCTTTTTAGCTCAACCCAGAATCATGGCCCATTTAGCTCAGTCTATTTGTTCGGCAAAAATTCCCCTCTCAATTGCCCCTTAATCTCATCTGTCTTGGTATGACTAGGATTATCTCTCTTTGTCGAGCTAAACTCCTGCCCGGTTCTTGAGTCTGGCCAACCTAATCCTATAACTATCTACCACATTGACACCCCGTCACATCTTGAACACATGTCACGCTTTTATCGATTCCGTGCAACAATCCTAGCGTATACACAAGTCCCAAAATTTCAAAACGAGTGTTTTTTCTCCTCCGTCTATATATAGGTGATATATATACTCCAAGCCTTTCACTGTTCATCTTCTTCCAAGTTTAGGTGTCATCTAACATTGTTGATTTCATAACTTGCTCGGTAATGCTCCGGTGGGCATGCCTTTATTGCTATGCTTGGTTTCTTGGTCCCGCCACTTGGAGGATAAATTGCTCTTGGCCAAGAATAGAATGGTTGACTACATATGTTGACCTTGGTGATTGGTCTGTCTAGTTGTGCAAGTATAACTTATTCTAACTCTTTTGTCGAGCAAAAATTAGGGCCGCTCGAGCGGCCCACCTAGGGTTGCATGCGCAAAAATTTCAATCTGTTCTGCTGGGAATAAAATGAAGATTTAAGACTATTCTTATGGCTCGAAAATAATTCAAAGAAAAGGAAGAAAGAGGCTAATGTTTCAAAGAACAAGAACTTAAAAGTTGAAGAATGTTTCCTATGGTGGCTTCTTCTCCCTTTACCTTTTCTCACTCCTCCATGAGTGGCTAGGCTCTTATTTCTAGGGTTTTGATGAAACCCTAGCCAAGTAAATAGGGTTTTCTTTTTGCTTTTTGATTATGTAAAGCTTTAAACAAATTGTATGGTGTTTAAGAAGTTTCGAAGATATTTTTCAGTATTCTCTTCAAGTATTCTTCTTTCTGTGATTGTTGAATGCTTTCCATACCATGGTTTTCTGTGCTTTTATGTTCAAGGTATGAGACAAGCCATACTACGAGGGATGAGTCGTGTTGCTATCCTAGTTTAGAGCAAACGACTCGTACTACTTGAGATGGTTCGTGCCTATACATTGAACATGTTAATTTTCTTGATAAATGCTTCGAGCTTGTAGTTGCGAAGTATTATTTAGTTTGAACCATAACATAATTGAGTCTCAAATTGAAGCCTTAATTATATAACTAGTTGTGAATTCATTATCCTAGGTTTTTCCCAAAAATCAATAATTCCATTTTTTCTTATAATTGCTAGTTTAATCTCTTAGTTTATTTTAGTTAGTTTATGAATCATTATCTTTTTAATCAAAATTGAATTAGGAATTTCACAATTAAATTAGTTTAACTTCCCGTTTGTCCCAATGGATCGATACCTAGACTTATCGTTATTCTATGGAATTTGGTATAGTTTAGTGTTTATTTTTGATGTGTGAAATGACCCATCACGATGCATGATGTTAACCATGCCATATGGACAAAAATCAAGCTATTGAGATTGACCCTACAACTTTCCCCCTAGTCTAGGCTCTTGCCTTAACTTACAAAGGCAAAGTAGTGACTCAGGTGAAATGGATTGTCCGTAGATCGTGTCCACTACTCGGTTAAAATTCTCTTCGAATGAACAAATCATCAATTTTTCGTCAAAAGTTGGCGAGCAAAATCGGCTTGACAACTTACTTCCTAGTGAGCAAAAATCAGCTCAGCAAAGGCTTCCAAAGTTGGACGAGTCGCCAACTTCGAACTAAATTAGCTCGACAACTTCTTGGCAAGCAAAGTCAGCTTGGCAACAAATTTCGAAGTCAGACAAACCACCAACTTTCTTGGCGAGCAAAAATCAGTTTGGCAAGAATTTCCAAAATTGGTCAAAACCATTAACCTCTTGCCGAGCAAAAATTCGCTAGGTAAGGAATTCCAAAGTTGACGAGCAAAATTAGTGCGACAACTTCTTAGCGAGCAAAGTCAACTTAGTAATTTTCTTAGTAGGCAAAATCAGCAAGACAACTTCTTGGTGAGCAAAGTCGGCTTGGCAACTTTCTTAGTGAGCAAAATCAGTTCAACAAGAAATTCTAGAGTTGGACAAACCACGAACAAACCTCTTACCGAGCAAAAATCCGCTCGGCAAGGGATTCCAAAATTGGCGAGCAAAATTAGCTCAACAATTATTTCTTGGCGAATAAAATCAGCTTGGCAAGGAATTCTAAAATTGGCGAGCAAAAGCAGCTTGGCAACTTGTTTCTTAGCGAGCAAAATCAGCTTGACAAGGAATTCTAAAGTTGGCAAGCAGAAATTTGCTCGATAACTTACTTCTTGGCAAGCAAAATAAGCTTAAGAAAGAATTTCAAAGTTGAACAAAACACCAACTTTTATCTTGCTAAGCAAAATCAACCCGACAAGGAATTTTAAGTTGATAAAAATCATCAACAAACCTCTTACCGAGCAAAATCTACTCGGCAAGACTACTTAGAAAGCAAAATTAGCTCAGCAAAAAAATTCCAAAGTTGGCAAGCAAAATCAACTCAGCAAGGAATTCTAAAATTGGCAAGCAAAATCAGCTCAGTATCTAAAGTTAGCAAGCAAAAATCAACTCGATAAGACTTCATAGTGATCAAAATCAGCTTAGCAAGGAATTTCAAAATTGGCGAGCAAAATTAGCTCGGTAAGACTTCTTGGCAAGCAAACTCAGTTGGCCAAGGGTTTTCAAAGTTGAACAAGGCACCAACTTTCATCTTGCTAAGCAAAATCAGTCTGGCAAGAAATTCCAAAGTTGATTATAACGCTCCAAAATAAATACAATAAGCCATCCACAATATTAATTACGTAATACATGCGATGAAATATTTCTTTTCCATTAATCCCAAGTACTTGTACAAAAGGGTAATATATGCATATATATATTCACAAGTCTAACCCTAACTCTATAGCATATGTTACAACAAGAGATAATGATATGAAAATTAAACAGATAATAAATGCTCTAAAGGCTTACAACTTTCCAAGACAGTGTTTGATTACAACAAAAGTGAAATTCACATCCAATACAGTTAAAGGCCCATGGCCTGTACCCCAAAATATATATATATATATATATATTCAACAAAATGAAACTCTTGCTCCAAGTCCATCCAAGCTATTGCTTTGGTGGAGCCATATCATCAGCACTTGAAATGTTTTCCCACATAGAGTGAGCTAAAGCCCAGTAGAAACAATCCAATATAGTATATGAATCTTAGTACAGTGATTGCATATACAATGCTTGTGCCAAAACATTTTATATCCCTTTCCAAAACTATGCAATGCCATGTTAGTACGGTAATTCATTTCCTTTACAATTGAAAATAGGGTAATGAATCACACTCTGGGAATCTCAAACAAATGCAACCTTTCTCAAAAATTTCATCATCGAGAAACCTTGAACCGGCACCCATGTAAACGTAGGCTATACAGGCACTACTATTGCCATTTTACGGATATTTCATCCACGGGATTGGCACCCATGTATACATGCGATTTTTAGGACTTTCACCATGAGCACTTAGGCCAACTTATTTTAACGAGCCAATACATGTTTCTCAGATTCACCATTTTTTTCTCAAAACAATAAACATTGCCAATATAGAAATGTGAGATAATGCTCAATGCAATTGAATAAGAAAATTGTTTCAATTCTCTTAGTTCTTATGCAATTTCTATAACAATCATAGCTATCCTCCACTGATAGCCCAAAATAGATATTTCTAAACAAATAAACAATTTTCAATAAAGATAAACTTTCCAAATTTCAAAGTGTGAGTGATAATACATATCCAACTCCACCATCCTCATCAAATCCAATCCCATTTCATATTCCTAACACTAATTCCATAATTTATATTAAATCAACATTTAACATAATTGGGGCAAAACCTCATTTTCTTCGAAAATCAATTCTACATAGCAAAACCAACTATTTTATTGCTACTCAATCTCATTTCCACTCCCACAACCATTGCCATGAAACTATTGGAAAAAAATCCCTCTTTTAAGTTTTGACCAAAACCCCTAGATTTGTTCAAACACTTCCCCACATCACAATATTGTTTCAAAACACAAATAGTTAAGTTAAAAGTCATAAAAAAGTGTAGAGATATCCCTACCTCATGCTAGAACACAAGAGAGAGAGAGAGAGTGGGAAACTCAAGGACGCCGAAAACTAAGTTCTCCGATTAGAATGAAGCCCTCATCTTTAACAAATGGACACGGGTGAAAATATCGACGGATCTAGGTTTATTTGGGGAAATAGGTGAGTTTTAGAGAGAGAGAGAGTGAGAGAAAATAGGGTTTTGAAATGTGTAGAGAGAGAGGGAAGCGAAAAAGTGACTCAGAAAAGAGACTTTACGAAGTGATATACGCACAGCTCGCTCGAGCGCAAGATGTGTTGCTCGAGCGACCAGATACAATAAGTTGCATCACTCGAGCGAAGAATACCAACTCCTAGAAGTTTTACAGACAGAAGACCACTGCTCCAGCGCAAGAATGCCAACTTCTAGTAGTTTTGCGAACCTGCAAAAATACTGAGAATACATAAGGACAACTTGAGCGAAGAGGCAAAATTTTAGGCAACAACAGTTTGAAAAATAAACTACCAACATGTTCCAAATGCAACCAACATAACCCAATTGCAAACTCAAGGAGAAATAAGAGAAAACAAGACATGAACAACTATATAAGACAGTGAAACCCGAATTCCAAATAATCAAATGGTTCAAGTCTAAACCAGAATCGCTATAACCTCTCCCATTAAGAAATTTCGTCCCTGAAATTTTAAATCAACAACAAAACCATGTTTAAATCAGTTAAAACAATGATAGTAAATTAAATTCATCACCATGACCCCTCCACTGGTCATCTTTTCTCATCACATGACAAACAAATTTTTTTGTGTGCTGAATATGCAATTCACATTTCCAAAACATATGCAATGTTTATATTTCATTAATATAACAAAGTTTTCAATACATGTTCAAACATCAACAAATAGGTCCGAATACTTCTCACGGACTTCCGCCTCACGCTTCCAAGTGGCCTCCTCAACCCCGTGGTGCCGCCACAACACTTTTACCAAAAGAATCGTCTTGCCTTACAAGACTTGGTCTCGAGTGTCTAAAACTGTAACCAGCCTCTCCTTGTACGAGACATCCTCGTCCACCTCTAACTCCGTCTAATCCAACATGTGTGATGGATCCGACTTATACTTCCAGAGCATATAGATATGAAATACGTCATGAACCTCGAAAAGTTGTGGTGGCAAGGCCAAACGATAAGCTACCTCCCCAATCCGTTCCAAGATCTCAAAAGGCCCAATAAACTTAGGAAACAACTTCTTGCTCTTTCTAAATCTCATCAAACCACGTCTAGGTGATATCTTCAAGAAGACGTGATCTCCCACCTCAAAGGATAACAGTCTCCTCCTACGGTTGGCATAGCTCTTTTGATGACTCTGACCCGTAACCAACCTCTTACGGATAAGTGCAACTTTCTCCGTCGTTTCCCGAATTAACTCTGGACCTATCATAAGGGCATCATCTACCTCAGCCCAACACACAGGAGATCTATATGTTCGGCCATACAAGGCCTCAAACGGTACTATGCCAATACTCGACTGGAAGCTATTGTTATAGGCAAACTCCATTAAAGGCAATTGCCTCTCCCACGACCCCTTAAAGTCAAGGACACAACCTCGAAGCATATCCTCAACAATTTGAATAGTACGCTTTGACTTCCCATCAGTTTAAGGATGATAGGCGGTATTAAAAGTCAACCTAGTGCCCAAGGCATTCTGTAGGCTCTGCCACAATCGAGCCATAAAACGTGGATCTTTATCCGAAACAATAGTCACAGGAACCCCATGAAGTCGAACTATGTCTCTAATGTAAAGGTCAGCTAGATAATGTAGCGAGTCACTAGTGCGAATAGGTATAAAGTGTGTTGACTTGTTCAATCAGTCAACCACTGCCCAAATGGCGCCATTACCCCATTGAGTCCTCAAAAGACCCACAACCCACAACCAAATCCATCGTGACATGCTACCACTTCCACTCGGCTACAGGCAAGAGTTGCAACAAACCCGCTTGCCTCTGATGCTCGGCCTTTACTTGTTAACAAGTAAGGCACCTCGACACAAATATGGCTACATCCTTTTTCATCGCCTTCCATCAAAACTAGCAACTGAGGTCGTGATACATCTTTGTGCCTCTCGGATGCACCGCAAGACGTGAATGGTTAAACTCTCAGAATACTTCCTCTCGACAAGACTCCGGCACGAATAGACAGTCAAGTTATCTAAGACACCTTTCTATCTTCCTACTAAAGATGCTTTTCCGGAGAGTTTCTACCTCGAAATCACCCCTCTGTGCTTCTATAACTCGGCTCACTAGTGTAGGTTGGGCAACTACAGTAAACAAGGTAGTCGACTCAACAGACTCTCACCAAAATACAAATTAAACTCACCAATAGCACCCAACATCTCCCATTCCCGAATGACAATACATACTATACTGCTAATGGTCTTTCTACTCAAGGAATCACACACTACATTGGCCTTCCCCGGATGATAGTGCAACTCGAAATCATAGTCCTTCATGAACTCCATCTATCTTCTCTACCTCAAATTTAAATCTTTCTGTGAAAACAGATACTTCAAACTCTAATGATTAGAAAACACCTCAAACCTCTCACCATAAAGGTAATGCCTTCAAATTTTCAAGGCAAATATCACAGCTGCTACTTCTAAGTCATAAGTAAAATAGTTTCTCTCATGTGTTTTTAACTAACATGAGCCATAGGCTACTACATTTCCCTTTTGCATCAAAACACAACCCAAACCTTTCCGTGAAGCATCACAATACACCGAATATCCTAAACCCGTCTCCGAAATAATCAGCACTGGAGCAGTGGTAAGTCTAACCTTAAGTTCCTGGAATGACTTTTCACAAGTCTCACTCCGCACAAACTTGATTCCCTTCCTCGTAAGCCTAGTCAATGGTGAGGCTAATCTGAAAAATCCTTCACGAACCGACGGTAATACCCAGCTAACCCCAAGAAACTATAGATCTCAAAGGCATTCTTAGGTTACTCCCAATCTTGTACTGCATTTATCTTAGAAAAGTCTACAGTCACTGAATCAAGATGTCATCAACAAAGATGACTACAAAGTGGTCTAAAAACTCACGGAAGATTCGGTTCATCAAATCCATAAATATGGCCTGTAACAACCCTGACCCATGGTTAGCGTTAATCCATGCTTAGTTATACCTAATAAGTAATTAATGAGAAGTGTTGCATCATGTGTTCTCTTATGTGTGTTTATATATCTGTTTAACATAGAAAAATGTGTTCATGATTCTGTTTTGATTTGCAAATTAAAGGCCTTATCGGCACCTAATTCAAAAATTGACTTGATCTATATGATATTTGGAATTTTTAGAATATTATGGTAGGTTTAATCAAAATTCAATTTAGAACGATTAAATTAGATTAAAGTAATGCCCACTTAATTAGCCTTAACTAATTATCATTAAGTGAACCTATATAAGGCTTCTTATATGCCTTCACTCTTTCTTTTTCTTCATTCCAATACATTCGAGCTCACACACTCAAGCAAAAACATAGGGGAGAGTGAGAAAGAAAAAAATTGGGATCAAAAGTTGGGATATGGGAGGATTGCTAGGAATTATTGGAGATATGCAAAGAATTTGGGAATTGAAGCTTCCTCACTTGTGCAATTTAGACTATATGTAAGAGTTTTTGTCTTTGACCTTGTAATGTGGTTGAATAATGTATGGAAACTAGTGAATTAGGTGAATTCATGTAAAGATTGAACTAGAAGTGAAGAAAGATAAGTCATTCCATACATGCATACGTATTTATAGCATTTTGAAGTTTGTTTTCAAAGATTTTCTCCACGCATGTTGTAATTTTAGCATAAGTTGAAGAATTCATGACATTTCTCATCAATGGACCATATTTGATCATGTTCTAGAAGCCATGAACTCAAGTGAACACATCCATGTCATGTTCATACCATGTTTTTACATTTCAAGTTGAATTTTCGTATGTTTGACATACTTTTGGGCCTTGATTTCATGAAATGATCTTCAAACCATGATATTTTACAAGTTCCTAGATGTTTTCCAGAATTTTGGCCCAAGAATATGAGTTTTAAAGTGTGGAATTCAAGCTTGGAACTTGGGAGTGCAATCTGGAAATTCCAGATTTTTCATTTCCGCTCGAGTGTCGGATGCTACGCTCGAGCGAAGACTCTGTAATTCTACACTTCTGCTTAAGAGACCAGAATTTCGCTCAAGCGTAAAATGCATGCTCTCAGAAATTCATGTGTTTTGTAGATAGCTCGAGTGACACCAGTCACGCTCAAGCGAAGGTTTGAGTCTCACGCTCGAACGGGGATCGAGCGTCCGTCGAGTGTGAAAATCAAGCAACCAGTACCTTTTTCAAAGTTTACAGACAGCTTGAGCGAGGGAAGTTGCACTCGAGCAGACCCTCACATTTTGTATATCAGCTCGAGCATGGACCCTGTTTTCAGCGAGTTTAGAAAAATGTTTTCAAGTACATTTTGTATCCTCATTCCATCATAGGCATTCCTGGACCAAGATTAGACGCCATAATGAGGATAAGCAGTAGAAACACACCATGATAAGAAAGAATTAATTATTTCTGGGTGTGTAATTTTGTACGTATTCGCTTTGTAACTGTGTGGGTCACACGCTACAAAACATTTAAGCTGCCCATTCTGTTTGTTTGCCTTGAAGCCATCTGATAATTGTGAGTAATAACTCTGTAAAGCTATGTTTAATTACAAGTATTTTCTGGCTAATGTGATATAATCTGTTTTTTGAAATGTCATTTTATGAATTATGAATGAATATCCATTTTTCTAAAATGTATTTGTGGCATCCTTAGTTCACGTGACCCTCGCCCGGGGGTAACAATACCGTGGTCAACATGCACGTGGCCCTCGCCCAAGGGTAACAATATTGTGGCTTATATTCACGTGGCCCTCGCCTTGGGGTAACAATACCATGGCTACCTGAGCGCAAGATATAGACCTTTATGGTTGTTGGTACCGACTATACATGTAAGTCTCAGGACCAAGTTGATCTGATAGCTAATGGATGTACCACGTATAATCTTATGCAAAATCCGAATATGAATATGAGTATGAACATGTATATGATCCTATTTCTGATTTGAAAATTTGAATGTGCATAAGACCCTGTTTCTGATATAAACTTTGATTTCTAACTCTGTGATGGACATCATTCGTTAAAACCCTTTACCTTGTTATTATTCACTGGACTCTCACTCACTATTTCTATTATATATGTAGGTGACCAGGCATGTGATCAGGGCCAGAGTTGACGGCCTAGAGTTTCATTTTGTCAGCCACCCTTTGCGCCTCCTGTTGAGGTTTTGGACTAAGTCATGTGTAGTGGCTACATTTTGTGGACGTATAAGACTTTACTTCTTTTGGTTTTACGAACAAGTTTTCTACTGTAAATGTCATGTAAACACTGTATTAAGCTTTGGTAACACATGTATATGTTTATAAAGTTTAAAATTATTTTGTCCCATGTATGTCTGCACAGCTCAATGGACGTTGTATTTTGTATAATTGTTTTCGCAGCCCTTTGATTATATATTATTCTGTTCAGAGGCCTTTGGTAATCCAAGGATTACTGGTCGGTTACGATGCTAAACCTATAAGGGCGGGTTTGGGTCGTGACATGGCCAGTGCATTACTTAACCCAAAAGGCATCACTAGGAACTCGTAATGGCCATACTGTGTATGGAATGCCGTCTTCTAGATATCTTCTTCTTTCACTCTCAGTTAGTGATCACCTAATCTCAGGTCTATCTTAGAGAAGCAACAAGACCCATTCAACTAGTCAAATAAATCATCTATAGGAGACATTGGGTACTTGTTCTTGACAGTTACCCGATTCAACTTTCAGCGGTCAATACAAAGTCGCAAAGTACCATCATTCTTCTTGGCAAAGAGAGCCAGTGCTCTCCAGGGCGAAGTACTAGAGCGGATAAAATCCTTATCTAGCAATTCTTGGAGTTGAATCTTCAACTCACTCAATTCGGCGGGTGCAAATCTATACGAGGCCATAGAAATCGGTGTTGTGCCAGGCACTAAATCAATAGAGAACTCAATCTGACAGTGAGGTGGTAAACCAGTGAAATCCTCAAGAAAGACATCTGGGTATTCATAAACTACCCTCGGTAACTCAACTTGGACCACATCACTCTCAATACCCAAGAATGTAGCAAGAAGGAGACTAAACTCACTCCAACTACGTGGATCACACACAGGTAATAAGGCTCTATCAACTCTGTCTCCCATGAAATGAAAACAATCACCGTTCATGATACATACAATAACTCTCTGACGGTAACAATTTATGATAGGCTGATACGATGACAACCAGTCCATACCCAATATAGCATCAAAACTTGACATGTTAATCAATGCAAATGAAAAAGGAAGCTGGCGTCTGGCAACCTCTATATCACAACCCTAACATCCCTAGTCCAAAACAACTTCTAACTCTAATGCTAACCGAGCCACTTCTAACAAGAAAGTATCTCTCACAACTAAAGGCACTAGTACTAAGTCTGGCATGGCAATAGCATACACACGCCCCGTAGGTCACTGCTCTACTTGTTTACCCTTTGGAGCATAAGTCTGATGCACTGACTGAGCCAAATAGGCTCCTTGATTGGCCCTCGAGGCCTGTGCTGACTGTACAAGTTGGTGGCTCTATGCCTGCCTCAAACCAAACACCTCAGGTGTGCCACCTGACTAAGGAAAAAACCTCTTTACATGCCCTAAGTGCCCACACTAATAACATGTAAGCGGCTGTCCTCTCCCCTGATTCTAGCTCTAAGAACGAGCTACAAACGGTGCAAACTGTTGCCCTCCTTCTCTCTGCAGGTGAGACTTGTGACCCGACTAGCCACACTTAAAACAAGAAAAGCCTCCATGATTACATCTCTCTAAACCTGAACTTGGCACGAGAAATGTGGATCTGGACTATGCAGCTTGGGACTGTTGTGGTACAGGACCCCTATGCCTCTTACTGCCCCGACTCTCCCTCTGAACCTCCTGACTCCTCCTGGAGCCCCTTATCTGCTCATCCTCTACCTGAACCACGGTCTCGAGATGAGCCACTGCCTCCACAAGGCGTCCATAGTCCCTAATCATCAACCCGGCTACTTTAAAAAGAAGTCTGGTGCTTAATCTCTTCTCGAACTCGATACAATGGCATTCGTCTGTCGCCACGAGTTCCGGTGCAAATCTAGAGAGGCTTGTGAAAGCTACCTCAAACTCAGCTACTGGTAAACTAAGCTGCTTAAACTTTAAGAATTGGTCCCCTAACTTCTCCCTAGTAGTGGGAGGCAAGAAGTTGTCCTGGAAGGCATTGACAAAAGCCTCCCAAGTCACTCCAATGCGCCCATGCACATACTTCCACCACTGACCTACATCTCCCTTCAACTAGAAGGATGTCAAGGTCACTCTCAGCCCATCTTCTTCAATGCCGAGCATCTCAAACGTTTTCACTATCTGTTCTAGCCACTCATCCGCCTTTAGTGGCTCCTTCGAATCACCCAAAACCTCATCCGGATTAGACCGAAAAAACTCCATCTTTAAGAAGGATAGCCCTGCCTTAGCAACTTGGGCCTGAACTTGATTATCAGCCCTGAGAATGTCAATAGACTTCCGCAAAGCTCTAGCTATTTCATGGGCCAAGGCGCCCATGGCCTGCTGACCAACTGGTTCAGCCACATTGGCCTGACTAACCCCTTCTTCTTGTGTTGAAATTTCATCTGATAATGGCACTTCATGCCATCTAGGCCTACCATGCCTACCACTACCATGTCCACGTCCACGTCCTAGCATCCTAATGAAGGTAACAAAAAAGATTAGCACATTCTCAAATGTGTCGAATCTAACTCACTCGCGTCCTAAGGCAATAGACAACAATAATTCATTCCACATAAGCATATAGTCACATAAACACATACGAATTTCTTTCCTAGATAATGATCGTCCTGCGGCATTGCCAGAGTTTCAATTAGAAATAGCAGTGATCAGGCGCTCTTCTAATAGGACTTCTAGAAACCCATAGACCCAATCAATATCTTAGAAATTAAATCACATACCCATATAATTGCATAAGCATGTTATCACATAGCATAACAAACATACAAGCATCTCTATCAAGCGAGATAAACCCATTATAATAAGAACCACTTCCTACGTACCCAAAGTATTCAAACTAGGTATGCTCTAATACCAAGTTGCAACGCCCCAAAATAAATAAATAAGTCATCCACAATATTAATTATGTAACACATGCGATGAAATAGTTATCTTCCATTAATCTCAATTACTTGTACAAAAGGGAAACATATGCAAATATATATATTCACAAGTCTAACCCTGACTCTATGACATATGTTTTATATGGAAATAAAACAAATAATAAATGCCCTAAAGACTTACAACCTTTCAAGACAGTGCTTGGTTATAACAAAAGTGGAATTCATATCCAATACAGTTAAAGGCCCTTAGTCTGTACAAAACATATAAAAAATAAATAAATAAATAAATAACAAAATGAAGCTCTTGCTCCAAGTTATTGCCTTGCTAGAGGCATATCATCAGCACCTGAAATGTTTTCCCACATAAGGTGAGCTAAAGCCCAATAGAAATAATCCAACACAATATATGAATCTTAGTACGATAGATGCATATACAATGCTTATGCCAAAGTATTTTATATCCATTTCCAAAACTATGCAATGCTATGTTAGTATGGTAATTCATTTCCTTTAGAATTCAAAACAGGGTAGTGAATCACACTCTAGGAATCTCAAACAAATACAACCTTTCACGAAAATTTCATCCTCGGGCAACCGTAAACCGACACCTATGTAAACGTAGACTATACAAGCACTACAATTGCCACTTTAAGCATATTTCGTCCGCGGGATTGGCACCCACATATACACATGGTTTTTAAAACTTTCACTATAGACACTTAGGCCAACTTATTTCAATGAGACAATACATGTTCTCAAATTCACCATTTTTTTTCTCAAAATGATAAACATTGCCAATACATAAATATAAGATAATGCTCAATGTAATTAAATGAGAAAATAGTTTCAATTCTCCTAATTCTCATGCAATTTCTACAACAATCATAAATATCCTCCACCGATAGCCCAAAATAGATATTTCTAAACAGATAATCAATTTTCAATAAAGATAAACTTTCCAAATTTCAAGGTGTGGATGATGATACATATCCAACTCTACCATCCTCATCAAAATCAATCCAATTTCATATTCCCAACACTAATTCCATAATTTATATAAAATCAACATTTAACATAATTAGAGCAAAACCCCCTTTTCTTTCCAAATCAATTCTACATAATGAAACCAACTATTTTATCTCAATCTCATTTCTACTCCTACAATAATTTCCATGAAACTATTGAAAAAAAAATCCCTCTTTTGAGTTTTGACCAAAAACCCTAGATTTGTTCAAACACTTCCCCAAATCACAATATTGTTTCAAAGCACAAATAGTTAAGTTAAAAATCATTAAAAAAAAAAAAAAAAACAAGTGTGGAGATATCCCTACCTCAAGCTAGAACCCGAGAGAGAGAGAGAGAGAGAGAGAGAGAGAGAGAGAGAAAGTGTGGAAAACTCAAAGACGCGAAAACCTACTTTCCTTCGATTAGAACGAAGCCCTTATCAAGTTCTACCTTTTTAACAAATGGACACGGGTGAAAATATCGATGGATCTAGGTGTATTCGAGGAAAATAGGTGAGTTTTAGATAGAGAGAGTGAGAAAAAAATAGGGTTTTGAAATGTTTAGAAAGAGAGATGAGTGAAAAAGTGACTCAGAAAAGTGACTTTACAAAGTGATATATGCATAGCTCGCTCAAGCACAAGATGTGTCGTTTGAACAACCAAACACAATAAGTTACACCACTCAAGCGAAGAATACCAACTCCCATAAGTTTTACAAACAGAAAACCACCGCTCGAGCATAAGAAGCTTTGCTCGAGCGAAGAATGCCAACTTCCAATAGTTTTGCAAACCTGCAAAATACTGAGAATACACAAGGACCGCTTGAGCGCAAGAAGTGTTGCTCGAGTGAAGAGGCAAAATTTTGGACAACAACAGTTTGAAAAATAAGCTACTAACATGTTTCAAATGCCACCAACATAACCCAATTGCCAACTCAAGGAGAAATAAAGAGAAACAAGACATGAACAACTATATAAGATAGTGAAACCCAGATTTCAAATCATTAAATGGTTCGAGTTTAAACTTGAATCGCTATATTGATCAAGACTATCAACAAACATCTTACTGAGCAAAATTCGCTTGGCAAGGAATTCTAAAGTTAAACAAAACACCAACTTTTATCTTGCCAAGTAAAATCAGTCTGGCAAGAAATTCTGATCTTTCTGTCGAAATAATCGTCAATTGCCCCTTGGACTGCACTAAATCTGCTAAGTGGGGCAAAAATACAACAATTGTTAAGAAAATGGTCTGTTTGTTTTATTACATCAATAGTAGAAAGGATTACAAAAGTAAAACTAAAAATAAAACTTCAGATTAGTAGTATTCCACGTTCTGGGAATAGATTGACCATTTATATCCTGCGAGTTTTATGCCTATTTTCCTCGGCCTTTTTACCAACGTCTTCCAAAATCGATCTCCCCAAATCTCTTCAATCAATCACTCCTTGAGGAGGGAAGTTTTCGATTACTAGGTCATTTGGCAAGGTCTGCTCTTGAGGAGCCACCCTAACCCCTTCATCAACGTAGCGATCCAAATGCCCTACAGCAACCAACTCTTTCAAGTATAGTTTGAGCGGCATGCAATCTTCTATTTGGTGCCCTTTATCATCATGAAAGGTGCAACAGTATCTCGAATTGAACCCTCTCTAGGCATCCCCTAACTTGGTCGGCCACTGGACGTATTCCTCGTCACAGATTTCACTTAATATGTGATAGATCAGTATCTTGAAGACCGTAGTGATGCCAGTCTGGACTTTCACCTTTCTCTTGGCATCATCCTCCATATCACATGGGTTGTTAGCTCGGTCATTGTTACAGCCCTTATCTCGATTGTTGTGATTAGCACCATGGTTCTGCTCCCTTCTACGGTTGTTTGCACGGCCATTCTCTTGTCCAATTGTATTGCCTTTCTCTACAACTCTTTTGTCTGCCACTACTAGATTTGTCTTCACAGTAGTTGCAGCCACGTCATTTTCAATCTGATGTGTTCGTTGATCCTTTGCATTAACAGCTCCATTGTTGTGGGTTGATTCATTGTGAGTGAATCCCTCACCCAATGTTCGATTGGAAGGTCATGCTTGTATTAGGTGATTGCCACGTTGGTAGGGCAATTGAGGATCTCATTGAATGTCTCCCAATACTCAGCGTTGTATGCCTTTAACGAGTCACCTAGTTCTATCTTTACTCCCAAAAGATGGTCAATTTCCTTAGGCGTTTTTGTGTTTGTCTTGAATATAGTAACAAACGCTTCTGCTAGTTGCTGCCACCTCTTGATGCTTTCCTCTGGTAGTCTTTTGAACCATTTCAGGTCTAACTTACCCAAACTCAATGAGAAAATAAGGCACAATAAAGCATCATTTTGTCTATGCCCAGCCATGACTTGCCGATACTGCCTGGCGTGTATGTACAGATCTGTCTTTCCATTATAAAGTGTGAATTTAGGCTGGTGGAAGCCGGTGAGAAACGGCGTGTTCTCTATCTCAAGGGAAAAAGGGGTAGCACTCAGCCTCGCTAAGTCTCTATCTGCTGGGCATTTGCCACCAAGTGTGGCGGCGGCATAGCAACCTCTTTACTTGAATAAACTCTATGAGCCAATCTTTGTAGCACCGTCACCCTCAAGGCTTTCCTCCGATGTGCTCGCTCCTCTAGGACGTCCCTCAAGTCCTTCGAACGAGTTGAGTATGAATATCCTGACGTGGACGTCGAACATGAGGAGCAGTAGCTAGTGTCCTAAGTATAGGACCTCTCCGCCAACAGTACGGAATCGCCACCTCTATAACTTCTGGTGATGGAAAGTAAATGAGTCTCTCGTTGACTCAGACTGATTGAACAACGAGATTGGACACGCTCATTGTGGTTTCCCACTCCAACAACGCCCTTTCCTCTCATCTGTCACTTCATAGCCTCCATCTCCATCGCCGTTCTTCGAATGATGACATCTTGGTCCCTCAGCTTGCTGTCTAGGTGCTAAGTGTACAACCGTCGTCATTAGCAGCGCCCTTCAAGGCTCAGTGAGTGCTCAAAACTCCTTATGCGCTTGTCTCGTGCGTCTCTAGATGGTCCTCATATGAAGGTCTCCAGACCAACCATCATTGAAACGGTGATAAGGTCATCTCAACACCAGATAAACTCTGATGTAATGCCGTCGACGGGGGACAACGGAATGTCATCGTTGTTTGCCATTGAAGTTACTCAAAAAAGCTTGGAAGACAAGGTTTTGAAAGTTAAGTTTCCTACAAATGGCGTCAATTGTACGAGGAGTAAATTCTTTACTTCTGCACTCCTTGCGTCCAAGCTCCATATCGTTCCGAACGATGTCGTTCAGCTTGAAAGCACAACGACAACGAGCTACTTGGCAAGTATGTTGTCAGAAAACCCCTTCAACGATCAAATTAGCACCCTTAGAGAAAGAATAAAGACTAAGAAAAGATAGCTGTGAGTAAAGAGGAAGTTGCAAACCTTTTGCATAGAGGTGCTGTAGAGCTTATATAGTTTGTGTGCACACCACCTTACTCGTCCTTTCTTGGACGCATGGACGTACTATCCTCTCTTTGCCTTAAACGTGTACACGTCAATACTGCCACAAAGCATTAGCTAAACTTCCAAACGGTATTGATGCGTATGACAGGTGGATTTTCCTCCTCGTGATCCAGTTGATCCACCTAGCATACATCCACCGAGTTGATTATAGCTCAGTCTGCCTTAACACCTTGCGAACTGGACTGGCTTTGCCAGACCGCCGTTCTTAACTCCATAGGCCTAGTTTCCTTGGCCTGCGTCTCGGTTAGCCTTGTGCAACGCTTCACAACTTGTAGCTCGGTCGAGGGTCACATCATCTCAACCACTTCTTGGCTCCATTTCGACGGACATGGATGTAATTCAGCTAGAATCAACACTCGTCTCACCTACCTTGGTCCAAGATTTGAATCCATTGCTTGGCTCGATCTCATATGCCGAGGACTTTGTGGCCCGGTTGCTAGGTCAAGGCACACTGGTTTTGTTCAGCCCATTTGTCTGGCACAAATTTCCATATCACCTACAATTGTCTCCATTCATCACTTTTGGCCACTGTTGCTGTCGATCTTCAATAATCCTATCTCTATCGACTACAACCTCCAATCATCCTCCTCCATCACTTATCAACATTTTTCAAAATTTACTAAATATATATTTTATATTTTCTAATATTTATGTACATCAAATATATATATTTTTTATTTTAAGTTTGGTTTACTAGTATTTTTTTATTTTATTTTTTTTTGAGCACCGGTTTACTAGTATTTGGAAGCTACTAAACCGGAAACACACCCACTCAATTTCTGTTTACTGCCATTATCTTATCTTATAGAAGATAAAGGGTTTCCTTGCCCCCCATATGACAGATTTTCTCCAATATATTTATCGAAAAATTTCAATTTTGTGTTTATTTTTTTATAAATCCTTTTTTAACTATTTATGTTTCAACTATGTCAAATCACCTTTTTATATTTCATTGAATGTTTAGAATAATCTAAATACATATAATTTTTTAATTTTTTTATAAAAAGATGTAAAAAAAATTTAAAAATAATATAACTTAAAAAGATAAAATATATATACATACATACTAATATACCTAAGTCTCATAGATGACATAAACAAGCAAGCCCAGTCCCATCATGCCACGAACCACCCAACCTCCCGTTTCACCACTGGTGGTGGCAACACAGTAATCACACTCATTTGTTTCAAGTCATTTTTCCATCACTGTTAAATTATTAATATTAATTCAACGATATTAAAAAATAATAATCATAAAGTTTTAGGAATTATATATATATATAAAGAGTTTTACAAAAATAAATGATTCATATTATCAAAATAAAACTCAAGATTGGCCCAATAAACCCTTTAAATTAAATTTTTTTTAAAAATATGGTTTTGATTTTCATAGAGTTTTACAACCGTTTCAATAGGACATTTTGACTATTCTCATAGATTTGTTGACAAAATAGAGTCATGTGATATTCATACCATATATATATGGTTTTTGTTTTCGAAATCCTCACTTTTGTTTCTTGGTGACAAATTATGATATGAACTATCATATTGTTCATATACTTTTATTATAACATATACGAGTTGTAGAAATTAAATTTTTTGATCTCTAAAAGTAAAAATTTTGTTACAAAAGACATTTAAGAATTAATTTTCTATCGTCGTGAGGAGAGTCGCTAAAAAATCGTCCCGAAAAGTCAAAAATAAGATTTTTAACGATAAAATTTTAAAAATATCATTATAACATATACGAGTTGTCTAAAATGGTTTTTAGACAAAAAATTTTGTCCCAAAATATAATAATTCATCATTAATATCCAATTTTCATTGACAAAAATATAATAAAGATATTTTTCATAACAAAAATATTTAATTCTTAAAAAATAATTTTGCTTCTTAATTTTACCCTCTAAAACCTTTTCTTTTCTTTTCTTTTTTTTTTTTTTTTTTTTTTTTTTTTGTAGTGCTTTGGTTTTTATTTTGGAAATCTCCACTTCGTTTCTGGATCACAGATTTTGCCGTGAACTATCATGTTGTTCATAAATATTTAGTTTTTATTTTATGGATTGCTTACTAAAACTAATTTAATTTATTAATATTTACATCGTATGAATTTTGATAGTGGGTTTTGTAATCATCTCACACTATGAAATCTTTTTTAGATTTTGCACATCATAATTCCATGTATATGTTCATGTTATATCATTTTGTTCTTAACATGATATATGTGAATGTTGACACCATAAAAATTTTAGCATTTATTTAAATGATATAATGTGAACGTTCACAGTTTGACTATCCACATAGATTTGTTTAATAAAATAGAGTCATATGAATGTTCACACCATTAATTTAATTATTTATGATGATGTTTTATGACTGTTTATGTCATGTGAATATTCACACTCTATTATTTTCAATATTGGCAATTTATTCTATATTTATATTTATATGAACCGTGAACAGTGTCACCTTAGTGTTTGCTATTGTGTGAGGCTTGTTTTGGGTACACAAAAATGCCTTGGCTTGTTTTGGGTGCACAAAATGTTAGAAAATTTGAATTTAAATTTACTCCAATAGTTGTGTCTCTTGAGATGGAAGAATGTATCCTTTTGAAGGATCACAACCTTTCTAAAAAGTCACATAGCAGTCTATATATTCCATTTCTCTCACTTTAATTTGGTAAGTGAATTGTCATTTTCTTCTTCACTTTGCATTATTCTTCATATTTTCTTAGTCTAATTTTCCTATTAAGAGAGTACATACACAACGAAGTTCGCTAGGCTTGCAATAGTAGTGCTGCTAGTGCAAAACATTGATCGTTGTATCTTGGGAGATAGACGTCCATTGAATCTTAAGCACCGGTGGAAGGACGAATCTGTCTTAAGGAAAGAGTGTCACACACTCGACTCGATCAGGTTTTATCTTTTTATGTACTGTAAGTTTTATCACGTTATTATGTTGATATATTTCAATTTTTGGTTTTGCCTAAAAAGCATTTATATATTTTTAAATTATATTTTCCTTATAGTTTGGTACTATTTTTTCTAACAATCTTAAGACAAAATCTTCCATGTTTATAGTTTTCGGAAAAATATAATTTTTTGTATCAGGAATTGTTGTTAAACAAATCTAAATTCTTTGAATGCTGGTAAAAAATAAAAAATAAAAAATTTAGACTGGAATTTTTGTTTAACAACCAATCACAATTTTCAAATTATAATAACTGTTTTATGGTTTCAAGAGTTGTGACTTTTGTGGAGTACTTTTGTTTTGTTATAGGCAGTTTGTAACGTTCTTTAAGACAAATCTCAAGTTGATTCTTATAACCAGATCTATTTTGATAGATTTGTTTGATTGGTTTTTGGTTGTAAGAGCTTTTTCCAATTCTATTTTATATCAAAATCTGATAGTGTTATTATTAATAGATTTTTAGGCTTCCATTTCTGTTGGTGTTTGATTTTAGTTTTTTGTTACATGTTTACGCATTTCGAATTTAATAATTAGAACCATATGTGATATTCTAATTTGAATAAGTTAAGACAAAAAAAAATTTTGTTTTTTGTTTTTTCTGGTTTTGGTTTAAATCAAATTGTTAGTATATGTTTGATAAACATTCTTGCTTTTCTGAAACTTTCGTTTGAAACAAAAATTTTGTTTAAACATAATCAGTTTTGTTATTTATTGATCTCATTCTAGAGTCAATAAAGAAATAGATTCAACCTTGTATATCTATAAATATATGCAGTATATTCTTGTTATTAGAGTTCTGTTTTTTACAAAGAAATATAAGAAATCATGTTTTAGAAGTTTCTACAGTTAACTGGTTTGTATTGTTCAGGCATAATAGTTGTACAAACTTTTTATTGTTAAAAAAAATAAATAAAATAAATAAATAAAATAAAATAAAATTTGCATTGTTTGATTTGTGCACGGCAAATGGTGTAAATAAATGATGTAATCCTCATGGTTTATACATGCTGATTTGGATTTGATTTGTTTTTTCAGATTTACGGTTTATAACATAAATATTTTTATGTTTTCTGAGGAAATTTTACTCCATATATGTGTAAAGTTGGTGGGTTTGGTTTGCAGTGTTTTGTCGGCCAAGCGGTTCCCTTGGCGGAGAAGACATTTGGAACGTTGTCTTTGTGTGTGTTTGTTCTATTTTCTATTTATGATACTTGGGTCTACTAATTTGGTCTATTAATGGGCTTTTAATATGTTTAACTTGAACGGATTTAAAAGGCTCAAATTTTTATTGGGGTCACTTGTTTCATTCATTGATTTATGTCTTTTGACAAGCCCAGTGGTTTTAACCTAACATCTATTTTTACTTATTTGAGTTGGGCCTTTACATTTTATAATAATATGGTTTACAGATAATGGGGCAAGTTTTTGTTCTTTAATAAAGGGTTAAATTGTAGTCGAAATCTAACAAATCCATTTAATGGATAAAGGATGAGACTATTAAAAAAAAATATTGAAGTCAGTTGCCCCCACAGTGATGATATACACCTCTTCTTTGTTTCATCATATGTTGCGGACATTTTTGGATCAATCATATAGCACAAGTGAATGGAAAATTTAATCATGGTGTTGAGGTTTCAACAAGAGGAACAGTTTATTTTACGGTACATTCAAGTTTTGAAATATAGTTTTGACCATTTGGTTTTTGATTTTTAAATTTAAAACCAAATGCATGGTTTATTGATGTCATTTACCTGAGGGTGTGTTAATTTGGAATGAATGTTATGACATCATATTGCCATATTTTATTTTATTTTTAAATATTGTGTGATATGTATTATTTTTTGACTGATTTAGTTTCAGTGCTATATATGGGATTTAATTAGAGTTTATTTAAAAGTTTGTGAACTTTTAATTAAATTGTGGTGGTGCTACTACCAATGGATTTCTTTTGAAATATTATATGTGTAATTTGATTGTGGCAGTAATATTCTTGTAACTTCAAAGCAATCATTAACACTGAAAAATTTAAGCATGATATTTTCAATAATGATGTTGTTCCATTTAATTGAAAATAGATTGAGGAATCTTTTGTATTGATTATTATTTGTTAAATCAATTGAAAGTTATTTTTAAAGTAACTTTGAATTTTGTGAGATAGGATGTCTTCAATCTTTATTTCACTTGTGTGGTAGACTTGGTTTAACCATGAATCAGGTTCTTAATATGGGAGTTTATCTTTTGAATTAGAAGCGATAATTCCTTTTTTGTCTCAAATATTTTTGAATGAGTTATTATTTGTGACAGTGACACTTGTCTAGGAATGAATCATGTTGTTTATGCTAATTTATGTATTATCACCAATGTGGGGGAGAGAGATTAAATTGGAAAATTATGATTATGATTGATTTGTTAATCTTGTCCATGTCTACATATGTTTGTCACGACCCAAACCTGCCCCTATAGGTTTAGCATCAGAACCGACCCGATGTCGAGATTACCAAGGCCCGCTAACAAGAGAAACGATGTCTGATCTGAGGGGCATGGCGGAAGCCAATACAGTAAATAAACGATGTCCAATGAGCTGTGACAGTCTGTATGCAAAAAGATTTTTCATACATTTAAACTTTCAGTACAGAACAGTATGCACAAAATATACAATCAGTCAAAACAGGGACTTAATCCCTATTAAACGGTACAGTATGGTGCTATCAGTCTATACAGTAAACAAAACAGTTACAGAGACAAACGGGAAAATAAAACACCCCTAAGCCCCTAAGCCATAGCTTGATAGGCTCGGAACCTCGCAGTGAGGCACAGTGGTTGGCTTGACAAAACTAAAGCTTGCCTGACGCTCCTAGCTACGGTCTGGTGCCTGTACACCTACATATATATATATAAGCAGTGAGCTAAAGCCCAGTGAATAACACAACGCATAAAGGGGTTAAGAATAAATGTCCTTTCAGTATTGGAAACAGTTATTTCAGTCAGTTTATCAGTCATTCAGTTTGTGGCTCATATTTCAGGTCATAACAGTCATTCAGTTAAAACAGTGATATGTGGTACATCCATTGGCATAACAGTACAGTAAACAGTAAGTCTTAAAAGACCGGGTCTTAACAGACCAAACAGTAAGTGATGGCCATCGGTAGATGCGATAAAGAATAAAGAATACCAATTCAAAGAACAATACAGTACTTGTGGATTCAAGAGGTGGCTCACACTGTAGCACTTAGTTCCGTGGATTCTAGAGGTGGCTCACAGTGTAGCACTTTGTTCCAAATCAGAAATACAGAATGGCCATGATAACAGTAAACAGTAGTGGTTCCAAACCTGGGAACCAACAGAGATTTCTCTGTCACAGTAACAGTAAACAGTAGGTGCCAAGGATGCCACAGTACAATTCAGAATATAAGACATACGTTTATTCGGTACGATGTCGATTCGATGAAACGATTCAATTTCAGAACAAGATGTCGATTCGATACAAGATATCAATTGATGCAGTTGATTCGATTGCAGTTCAAGAACTAGTTCAATTCAAGAATGGCAGTTTAAATAGCTCAATTTAGTAAACATTTCATTCGATGAAAGCTCAAAGAAAGCAGTTCAATAAAGTAGACAAACAAGAAGGTAAACAATTCAATAAAAGTAAACAGTTGAAGATAATCATTTTTGAACATATCTTTACACATTGTTACTCACGCGAGTTCTGGCTACAAGAAGCTAAGCGTCCTCGGTAAGCCAACCCTACACAGTATACAGGATGAACACACACTAAGCTATACAGTTGGGGAAGATCAATAACTTAATCCTTAATTTGCCTCGGTGTGTTCTACACCTATATCCTCATTAAGATGTCTTAAACTAGGCCTAAGAATGCCTAGAATGGGATGAGGATGCAAAGATGCACTCAGAAAACATTTTACAAAACTTGCTGAAAACAGGGGTCTCGCTCGAGCGATCCTTCCTTCGCTCGAGCAAGCTTGCAAAATCAAAGGGATCGCTCGAGCGAGGAATCCTTAGCTCGAGCGGTCTGTCGAAAATGCAAAAGTACTGGATGTTGCAAATTTACGCTCGAGCGTGGCTCAGAGTAAAGGTTGGTCGCTCGAGCGAGGAATCCTTCGCTCGAGCGAAGGAGCCACATTCTGGAATTTCCAGATTTGCCTCCCAAACTCAAACCAAGCATTCTTCCACTCTATACTCGACCTCTTGGGCCCAATTTCTGAAAAACACATCTTAACTCAATATATAACAAGTTTCAAAGCTCAATTTGTGAATTCAAGGGCCAAGAGTGAGTCAATTAAATCCAAATTTCAAACCCATTTTCAAGAATAATCTTCAAACATGCCATGCATGAATTTTAAACCAAATTAAACCTTCAAAGCTTGCTCAAATGAGTTCATTTCCTCAAAATAAGATGAATGCATGGACTTATACATAAATATGAGCATGCATGTGAGATTTCCATGAAATCAAACCTCCAAACTTGACGATATGAACATGCATGCATGAGATGAGTTCTAATTCCACACTTAGAAACCAATTTATGGTTCCACTCTTCCATTAAGCATGAGGCATGCAAGAACTAACTTAATCACAACAATGAGAAGGTAAAAACCTTACCTAAGTCTTGTAGTTCAAGCCTAGAAGTTCAATTAGGCAATCTATACTTCAAATCCTCTTAAGTTCCAAACACAATCAAGCAAGATGTGATGAAAATCAACTTTCTCCCTTCTCACTCTCTCTAAGTTCGGTTGAGGCAAGAAATAGAGCTGATCAAATGTTTTGATTCAATGTAATAAGGCTCTACAATATTAATAAACAAAGGCTCCACTAGATGGCATGATTGCAATTAAAGCAACTCTATTAATTTGGCTTATTTTAATCTAATTTAATCTAGTTTAATCATACTAAATCAACTTTCAATTAAATTTACCATAAAATCACATAAATTACGATGATCATAAATCACTAATCTATTTTGGCTTCGGCCGCCGATAAGGCCTTCAATTTGCAGTTTAATGCATAAGACGAGAACAGATAATTTGGCAGTCAAACAAATAGATTGTGCATTTAAAGCGATTCTGATCAATCGATTCGATTTAGGATCTCGATTACCGATTCTTTAATCAATTCAATTATCAATCATGTTTAGTCTCAGTAAACAGAAATCAGTAGGAAATTAGTAAATAGTGACGAGGGTTGTTACAATATTGTAGAATTGACAATATATGATGTCATTACTATCAATTTGGTATGACAATATATGATGTCATTAATATCAATTTGGTATATAGTGTATTATAAATGGATGTCAATTATTTATCAAAGTATTGATAAAAATGTGAACTTATGTGTTTTGACATAAGAGGAATTCTAATTATTCTTTAGAATAATGACTAAAATTAGTGTGGTGACTGATAACTCCATAATGAAATATTATATAAGTTAAAATATGTCATGGGTTAAAGACACTTTGATAATTGTCGACATAGTCACCAATACTGGATAAGACAAATAAGATGTAAATATATTTATACAGTGATATTTATATTCCATGTTGAGATTGGAATACAGGGTTGCAGTAAACAAAATCATGGCTAAAGAAATGTTATTTGACAAAGTGTTGTAGCCACAATCGGTTTTTAGTCATTTCTTCTTTGTACTGCAAAAGCAAGTTATGAAGTCTAATTATTTTTAGACAAATTAGTATTGTGATTATATTCACAAAGCAATTTACATCTTGTTATTTAGTTCAAGTACGCCAATTAATGATATATTTTGATTTATCTCAGAATTGTGGATGTGTATTAATATTTTTTGTAATTATACATCAGCAAGAGAAATTAAGTTTTCTTGGAATACTTAAAATGTGGGGGTGCTTGGTGTATTTTACCAAAGTAACGGTTCCGATTGTAGATCCACAAAGAATCTCAATTCTTCCTATAGGACAAAGTTGGAGTAGAAGTAAAAATGGTTTCATTAACTCCTAAGGAACAACTCTATGTTTATTATTTTAAATTTGAAAATAGAAGTGACATAGAGTAACGGTAAGTCTCGATGTAATCAAAGACTCAATACCGTAGAACATTTTCTTTCAGTTGTGAATATTGTCTAAGGATAATATAATGGATCCACCAATGATATATAATTGAGAAAGTCAAACGAAAAATAGTGGCCGCTAAACAAAAGTTTGACCAAAAAGCAAATGAGGGAAAGTTCATCGAGAGGAATGTGATTAAAGCCTATTACATTAGATTCATCATAATGGTAACCCTACTTAGATGACTGGAGATCTCAAGAACTAAGTTCAAAGGAACAACTAAGTTATGTGTGGTTCGCTAGAAATCACTAAAGGAGTCTAACTTCTATCCATTCCTATGATGAGAGTGATATCCGCAACATATGTTGTATGTAGGGGATTTAAGGTAAGCTATGCTTTTAATGATCACTTATATCTTGAAAACCCTAGAGGGGTCTCTTACAAGAGGAGTATTTAAGAGACTCAAAATAAGGATCACCTATATGAGTGTGAAGGAGCCGCTTCTATGAGAATTGATAAGGCTAAATTTTCTAAAGCACTCATGAAACACCAGGATTTGCCCAAGGCCAAAATGGGCACAACCGTGAGAACTAAACTGTGTCTGGAGATATTCTGTGTGAATTCTATTGTCTTGGCTTATACAAACGGCTTAACAGTTCAAGGCATCACGTCCACTGATTAGGTAGTAAGTCCGATAGGCTTTCACTAGAGAAGGTTCAAAGCCAAAAACTACCTATCCTGATGCAGGGTATTTTCTTAATGTACTCTCTCTTTGTCTGTATGTTGTTGCATGTCCTTTCCATAAATTTCATTCATGTGAGGGATTGTTGAAAAATTTGAATTTAAATTTACTCTAATGGTTGTGTCTCTTGAGATGGAAGGATGTGTCCTTTTGAAGGATCACAACCTTTCTGAAGAGTCACATAGTAGTCTATATATTCCATCTCCCTCACTTCAATTTGGTAAGTGAATTGTCATTTTCTTCTTCACTTTACATTATTCTTCATATTTTCTGAGTCTAATTTTCCTATTAAGAGAGTATATGTACAACGAAGTTCGCTAGACTTGCAATAGTAGTGATGCTAGTGCAAGACATTGATCGTTGTATTCTGGAAAATAGACGTCCATTGAATCCTAAGCACCGGTGGGATGACGAATCAGTCTCAAGGAAAGAGTGTCACACACTCGACTCGATCAGGTTTTATCCTTTTATGTACTGTAAGTTTTATCACGTTATTATGTTGATATATTTCAGTTTTTGGTTTTGCCCAAAAAGCATTTATATATTTTTAAATTGTATTTTCCTTATAGTTTGGTACTATTTTTTCTAACACAAAACACCTCTCTACTTTTGTATACGTGTTTTTATAAAAAAAAAAAATTTGAAAAATAAAGCATACTCAAAACAAGCTTGAAAATTCACATTATGTTACTTGTCATGGCAAGTAAGGTTTTGCATGCTACATTCAAATTATTTTATCTATTCTCAACATGTCTTCTTCAAATGTTCACCCTAAGAAAATTTAACCATTCACTTGTGTTGCCTTAAAAATGTTTAGTCAAATATAATTATGTGAATGTTCGTGTTGAAATTTGTGTGAATATTTCTCGTGTCAATGTCCTATACTTTAAAATTATATGACAATGGTATGATAATGGGCCATGTGAATGTTTTACATTTTGACTATTTCTATAATTTTATTTGAATATTTGCAATTATGTGAATGTTCTCACTATTTTTTTCCCCACCTTCCCCTATACTCTTTAAATTCATAACACCATAATTCATATTTTATAGTTTTGTGAATATTTACATTATGAAACCTACGAGATTTTGCACAAAAAAAAAAAAAAAAAACAACTATAACTTTGAGAAACCTTTCCTATATCTTGTTAGATAATATACAAGAAGTTGTTTTGTAAAATTATGTATTTTTAAGGTATTAATATTTTGGTGAGTGATATTGATGGATTACTATAATAGTTTTGTGGTGAGATTTTTAGATAATCTTAATTTATTTATTTGTTTATTTTACTTCTTTTATATCTACCACATGGCAAGCCACATGATTTTGAAATACTACATAACAAATCACATGTTTTTAAGACACCACATGGCTAGCCATGTCTTTTAGGTAATTTAGAATTATATAAATATCCCATCATTTTGTTGTTTTGAAGAGGGAAAAAAAAAAGTTGTAGATTTTGTCAAACATCACACACCTTAAGCCTTATAAAGTTATTTTTGGAGATCTATGGAGCAATTTCAAATGACTAAAGTATTGGTGGCAGAAGAGATTATTTTGAGTTAAATTCAGGTGGTATACAGTATGCTTCTTCTAAATCTCTTTGCAAAAAGTTTATTTTATTTACAGCTAATCTTGTAATCCTCTTGATTATTGTGATCATTGATAAATTCTGTGAAATTATTTGTTGATTGATTATTCTGATCATTTGTTAAAACTCTATGAAGATGTTCTATGTTAACAACGGTAATCTGTTTAACTGAATGACGTGAAAATGCTCTGTATATGAATCAAGTGGACCCTATTAATATGCTTTATATTAATACTAGCGTATGCCCGTGCCTAAAGGCACGGTGTAAATAATATTAAGATTAAAATGCAGTTATAAAAATATATTTAACAGAATGTACTCTACAATTCCAAACAAATCAAATATAAAAAAAAAATTAAATATCAAATAATGCATACCAGCCAATGCTCTGCTTAAAGACCTACCGTATGCCCGTGTCTAAAGGCATGGTGTAAATAATATTAAGATTAAAATGCATTTATAAAAATATATTAAAATATTTTTCTTCTTAAAGAACTTGTAACAACTTTGTTTGTATTACATGCTGTACAAAACTCAAATAAAATAACTCCTCTAATCTTAATGCAAATTAAGAAACAAACATATCAGATTTATAATGTTTACCAATATTGCAAATCAAAATATAAGAGCAAGTTTAAAAAAAAAATTGTAATATAGCAGAAGCTTAAAAATTGTAATATATCCCTAGCTTAAAAATTGTAAAATAAAAATTTCAATCAAAGAAGACAGCTTCAAAATCCTTTTGTAATATAGCAGAAGCTTAAAACAAAAGTTGGCCATTGAAAACAAAAGAGGCAGCACTTCAACTGCAATTTCAAATCTCACTGTGATTAGAGATCGCCAACCAATCAATATTCAAGGAGTTAAAGATAAGATAGACCGGACACATACAAATGACCAAAACATTAATCCAGTATTTCCTTTTATTTTAACAAGTACCTGAACAGTTATAATCTCTTTTCTTCAAACAATTGCTAGATATGAGTATCCTAACAATTGTTAAATGCAAAGCAAAACAGTAACCAACAAACTCAACTTCAGAGAAAGTTTCGGATGTGTAATGACTTCACATCAACCATCTCCTCATCCTTAAATTCCTCCCTGTTAGAAATGGGCGCCCATGTGGCATGACCATTTAACATTTGAATTTGAACCTTATCCAAATGGGTTTTGAATTTGAATTCAAACCTATTTAGGATAACCACTCAGGATACAGATATTATCTCCTTGACTGATATGGATAGATAACAATAACATGTTATATATCTGATATATGGGTTATGGGTGATTAAGAGATATACAATGTATGATCTGAGTTTTTCCCATATACTGACTCTCTCCCATAAACAACGATCAATAAGCCATTTGCACTGTGATTTGTGTGGGTGATATTCACCATTGTAATATCACCTCACTGCTGGGTTGTTTGCCGAGATTCAGGAAGCACGTGATTTACCCACGAGATCCTTCAGAGTTCAGATTATATCAGAAAGGTATGACCTTATTAATTTTTATTCCGCTGCGTTATAGTGCTTGATGATTTACACTCCCTGAAATATATTGAAAGCATTCCATCAATTAACCATTAAAAAAAATCATAATAATAATAATAATAAATAAATAAAAATTGTATACAATAAATGTTAATGGTGTAGACAAATGCATAGTAATTGAAGGGGAACACTAACACACTGGGTATACATGTTAATGATGACAGACTGACAGTGTTAGAAAGGGTGTTAATTAGTGTTACAAACAATTCCAGCTATTGTGAATGCAAGACTCGCTCATACATGTGTGTGAAAGACAAATGTAAATTTGATAATTTTAGAGAGAATTCTGGAAAATTCAAACCCAACAATATAAAATGAACAGAAATCATTTACCCCAATCAATCAGATAGAGATACAAACCAGTTGATAGAACTTTGAATGAAATTTATTAATACATATCAACAGAAAAAATTTCAACAGATAAATTGATAGAACTTTGAATGAAATTTATTTATACTTTGAATGAACTTTGAATGTAAACTTTGATAGGTATCAATAGATTTATTGTTTGATATGTATCAGTAGATAAAATTTGATCAGATGTTGATACATATCAAATAAAATAAATGATCAGCAGATTCTTTGTTTGATATGTATCAGCAGATTTATTGAAAATAAAAAAATGTTAGAAATGTTTGGTTAACAATTGGTCCATGTATCAATTTACACCCCTAGAAAACAAATCCAAACAAATCCAAACAAATAATAAAACCCCTTTGAACCAATAAGACAATTAATTAGTGCTGCCAATCATAACAAATAACTCTTTCAAAATCATTAGTGAGTGACCAACAAAAAGAAATAAAAAAAATGTTAAAAATGTTTGGTTAACAATTGTTCCATGTATCAATTTACACCCCCAGAAAACAAATCCAAACAAATAATAAAACCCCTTTGAACCAATAGGAAAATTAATTAGTGTCGCCAATCATACCAAAGAACTCTTTCAAAATCATTAGTGAGTGAGCAACAAAAATAAAATAAAAAAATGTTAGAAATGTTTGGTTAACAATTGGTCCATGTATCAATTTACACCCTCATAAAACAAATCCAAACAAATAATAAAACCCCTTTGAACCAATAGGACAATTAATTAGTGCCGCCAATCATAACAAATAATTCTTTCAAAATCATTAGTGAGTGAGCAACAAAAAGAAATAAAAAAATGTTAGAAATGTTTGGTTAACAATTGGTCCATGTATCAATTTACACTCCCAGAAAACAAATCCAAACAAATAATAAAACCCCTTTGAACCAATAGGGATTAATAAGTCGCCAATCATAACAAATAACTCTTTCAAAGTCATTAGTGAGTGAGGTGAGGTGTGGCGTAGCGTTCAATGGATATTGGGGTAATATCAGCTTAATTATTCTTCTTTTCCCACGGTTTGCACCAGCAGATTGACCACCATATACATATAAGTAATGAAGCTCTCTCTCTCTCTCATTCTCTCTTTCGACTGCTTCTAGAGCACCCTTGCATCTCCCTTTTTTATTTCATTTCTTTCTTTATTTCATTCTCTCCCTTGAGTAAGTAAAGTTTCCAACAAACATACACCCATTAACTCATCACACTACACACTTGCACATTCTAGATATTTGTTTAATTTAATTGATGATTAAAATTAACTTTAATATATAATTATCCATTAATTTTATTAAACACAATTTGATCTTAAGCAGATTGTAAGCCCCAAATTATAAAATGTATAATTATAAAATGTAGAATTAACTTTAATATATAATTATCCATTAATTTTATAAAATGTATAGATTGTAATTAACCTAAAATGTATCTCACAAATGTAAAGTTTGCAGCCTAAACTTTGGGATATTTGCTTCAGCATGAATGCCAAAAGATCTACATTGGCATGACTAAAGAGAGCCATAACGCAAAATGATAAGCTAGCACATTATTTCTGTTAGCCAAAAGGCAAAGCAACAATTTTATGTCTCAATAGAATTTTTGACAAAGATCATGCATTACTTGTCATCAGAACAGTTTCAACAACAATAACAGAATCCAGAAACCATATGGTTGTGCACAAAAATGATGGTTCTAGATACAAATTACAATAAATAAAATGTAATCTTAATCCAATCAATGGGAGAAAACCGCGAATTAGACAATTTCAAGACCATAGGAGAGGAACGTTCTGTATGATAAACATATGAACATATGACAATTTCAATAAATATATGACCATAAGAGAGGAACATTCTGTATGATAAACATATGAACATATGACAATTTCAATAAATAATTTAATAAGCACTTTGTATGATAAACATATGAACAACCTACCTTCTGCATAGAAGAATTAGAGGAACGTTCCTTTTCCCCATCTTTTAAAGCATTTTCCGGCATCTTGCCTAATTGAATAAGACTGATATAAATCATATTAGTCAACAATTAAATTAACTTTTTGTAGAAGGAGAAAATAGAACAAACAAATGGCAAGCCCCAAATTAAGCCCCAAATTACACAGATTGTAAGCCCCAATGAACCCAATTTTAAACCAAAAAAATGTATGTATTTATGAAATGAATGAGAAGAACAGAGAGAGAAGGGGAAAAAATATCAAACCCAAATCACACCAATCAAATCGAAATCACGCCGATTTGACGATTCACATGCGGCAGATCCATCAGTTTGGGCACAGGAGGGGGACGGTGCAATGAAGAACGGCGAAGGTGGAGGAGGAGCAAGAAAGGAAGCAGCGATCTTCTTTGAGGATGAAGCGGAAAAGTAATGAAAGAAAGGAAAAGATAAATGCATAAGTTTTATGGACCATGATAGTTAGAATCCAATAATCAACTCTTGCAAGAGAGGTAATGTTCATTACGTCCCCATCTCGGTTTTGGATTATCAATATTTCCTCTCGTGCCGCCGAGGTTTACCAAAAAAAAAAACTAATCAACTCTACGAAAGTAATCAAGAGATCTGTTTCTTTCCAACTGCATGAGAGTATATACTTTTATGATTTGGAATTGGCTGCTAAGGTTATTTGTTTATCAAAAGTAAATATCTAAAATTAGGAAATAAAATGACATGTGGCAACCATGATGTTTCGACTTTCAACCACAAGACTGGGGATCAAAATGGCATGTGTTGAATCAAGCATTTGACTGCAAGATACTATAAATGTTCTAACAGGCTGGCCGATCTTGTTCATTTTGAGGATTTCCATATGAGAATAAAAATTCTACTTCAGGTTTATAGTCTGAAACAAATTGATAATTGATAAGAGTCTAAAACAAACAATAGTTCCAAACATTAAAAGCACAAACAACAGACCTAATCTCAAAATATTTTCCATCTTGATGCCCCTGACTCCGTAGGTCATCCGTAACTGAGAAGTAAAAATGGTAACATATATCCATAAAATCCCTCACAAAAGTAAAGCTCTGTTTGACTGTGTCAGAAGTTCCATCCTACAGCATTAATAGTTAGGGAATTTACCAGCATCAAAGGCAACAAAGATTCAAAGAACATCGAATTTTAAAAACATTAATAGTTGGGACATTTCAAACATACATAAATACAGTGGTAAAATTTATCAGTCTTCCCTTCATCGACAGCTTTAAAAATGGCAAACATCGGTGCGAGAAAACCATATGCAGCGCCACCAATAATACTTCCAACAATGCCAATGGATGGCCACAAAATCAAAAAAACAGAAATGAATAAACACAGAACAAACTTCAAAACTAGCCCAAACTGCTTAGATCTGTCATCAAAGAAGTGATAAAGCAATCACTACACGCTAAAGAAGATAATTGGGTGAAGAAATGATATATGGATATTGAGGAGTCCAATAACACACTTTACAATACAATAATTTGTCCACAAAAAGTGAACAGACCAGAGACCCAAAATTAGTGCAGAGTTTCCAATTGTCATAATAAGGCATATCGGCAGTGTAAAATGATACCTGAAATAAAACTTCAGTATAAGCCTAATCACATTTTCCAGGATTATAGTCATCCCTCCACACACAAATTTCCAAGTTCACCAAATTAACATATTCACAGACTCAACATTGATGAATCTATATTTAATTAAAGTACATACACATTATCTCTCCTTCAAACAGCGCCCTTGCCATTTGTAGAGCAGTTATTGTGCTTTACATGGCAAGAACTAACTATTTCAATTATAAATTATTCTGGGTTAAATATGTAGTTAGGAATGCATAGTAAATACAAAGAAATACTGGATACTAAAAGGGATTCAAACAGCTAGTTCAAATTTAATGAACCTTACCTCTCTTGCAAGAGTTAATTATTGGATTCTAACTATCATGGTCCATAAAACTTATGCATTTATCTTTTCCTTTCTTTCATTTATAAATTACTTTTAAAACTTATGATCAAGTAATATATTACAGTAATATATTTTGTGCTCAAAAACGGGTTTGAGAGTTTTTGGAGCTGAAAATATATTTTTGGATTTAGGGGATGCTTTGAACCTAACAGATTCTAAGTTTCATTACAATCAAATACTTTTCCATTACAAAAAAATCTAACTTTGAATACAATTTTAAGAAAAAAAAAAACAGAGCATGGAAATAAAATTGAGAGGAAGTAGAAGCCATTGAAACCATCACAGATTCCTAGGCAAAAAAAAAAAATTGACAGGAAGTAGAAGCCATCAGGTGGATTGCAACCTTTTACCTCATGTATTTCGAACCTTCTTGTCGGGGATGGCGGGGTACGGCGTCGACATCGGCGGGGCGGAACGACGATGCCCTCCTCTTTCTCTCCTCTCACTGAATCAAAGAAGGTATGGGTTTGTTGCAAAACAAAGGCCTAAAATGGGGAAGGGGATGAAAGAGCAGGAGATGAAGGGAGGAAGACAGGAATAGAGGGTTCGAGTTTGGGTCTCCGGCGAGGGAGAGGAGAGGTGGTCGGTGGTCATCGCAAGAGAAGAGAGAGATGTATTCAAGAACAGAGAGGGAGAGAGAGATAGAAAGGGAAGGTGGGGAGGCAAACGTGGGTAGGTGAAGAGAAGTCTTGGGCGGGAGATCTTTTCATCTGAACCATTGATATAAACTTGGAATTAATCTTAGTCATTGAATTAAAATGTATCTCACACACATTTTATACATTTTCAAAAACCTTCCTCCCTTATTATATAGATTCCCAGATAAGCGGTTGTGCTTGGGTGAAGGGGTGAGGCCGATCACTAGTCATGTACTGAGTAGGACTGAGTATTTGGTCTTGGATAAATTATCATATGTCGAGTTAAATTGTTGTGCAATTTGATAAATTGCTTGATTATCGTATTGTTGGTGTAATGTTATAAATTGTTACATCCTTGCTAACTTATTCTATATCCGAGCCGTGTATTCCTGTTATATTGTATACTTCTCGAATTAATTTATATTTCTGGTGCGAAGCAGATTTTAGTGAAGATTAGAATTGAAATTATAAAGGATTATTTGATATAGAGATTTTTTGAGTCCCATCACCATTATAAATTTTGGAAACAATTGTATATATTATATTTTGTAGATTTTTATGTAATTATTCAGTGTGTTTTGTTTGAGTTTTTTGGATTAAGTTTTTTAAAAACTGACTTTTTTGATTTTCGTGTTTTTTTTTAGTGAATATTTTTTAAAATTCAAACATTTTTTTTACTTTTTTAGATGCACCTTACTTAGATGTATCTAAAAAGTAAAAAATTTGTGAAAAAATATTTTAAAAAATTAATAAATACATAAAAATACAAAAAAATGTATTGAATTCTTGTAACTTTTTTTTTATATTTTTTGTATTTAGTGAATTTTTAAAAGATTTTTTTTACAATTTTTTTTATTTTTTAAGTGTATTTATGTTAGGTGTATCTAAAAAGTAAAAAAATTGTTTAAAATATTAAAAAAATTCAGTCAAAACAAAAAAATACGAAAAATAAGAAAGTAAAATTTTCTGAAAAATATTTTTTTAAAAGTGGAAACAAGCAATTATTTTTAGGAGGGCAAAATTATACATTTTTTATGTTGATTTAATGTATTTAGCGATCCGAGAAATAGGGTGTTACATGTTTTCTTTTCTTGGATTAGTTTTAATAGTTATCGTTTTAAGTACTTCACTTTGGATTTGTGTTTTCGAAATATGGTTGGATTGATTATTTCAGATTGCAAGGATTCTAATTTTTGACCTTGTTGAATCTCCAGCTCTTGCTCTTATAGAAGTTTAAATAGATATCGTTATCCAAGTGTATTCATATCTCTGTCTTTATATATATTATATTATATAGGATAAATTATAAATATATTTATTAAAATTTACTTAAAATATGAATTACCCTCTGTAATTTAGAAAATTATAAATACATTCCTATCAGAATTTTTTATTTAATAGAATTAATTAAAAAAGTGAAATTTCTAACTGTTCACCTATATAATAATAAAATTATTTAAATTATTAATTGAAATAAAAATTTAACATTATTAAAAACTGTTAATTAATTTGATGATTTATTAATAAAATGACCTATTTGTTATGAAATTAGAAACTTTGGGAGACATAATGTAATTTCTAAAATCACATAAAATAATTTGTAAATTAAATAAATCTCAGAGAATGTGTTTGTAATTTATCCTATTATATAATGTGGGTGTTTGGGAAATGAGTTTTTATATAGGTTTTTTTAGTTGTAGGATATTATTAGAGAAATTTTTTTTTTTTTGTGTTTAGGAAGATAGTTGGGTTTTTTGTGGTTGGATGTAATGTTTATGAGAGAAAAAGTGAAATGATTATGAGATTTGATGTGATAGTTTGTTTGGATTTTTTTTTTTTTTTTTTGGTTTTACAAAAACTGTCTTTTAATAGAAAAAATCAAAAAAAATCCAAAAAAAATTGTTACCAAACAACGCCATGTGTCCTAAAAAATAGATTGTTTCCAACTTGGATCATTACTCTACCATAACAGAAAATTTAAAAATGAAATATACTATAGATAAATGAATATATGGTATATACTATAAGTTAAGGTGTGAGAAAATATATAAAGATAAAATTATTCATATATAAATAACTTTAAATATGAGATTTAAGATATGGTGAATCAAATCTCTAAAAAATAAGACTTACTAAAATAAAAGAATATTTTATAGATTAATTGAGATACAAGTATATGAAAAATAAATTTTCACTAAATTTTATATTTGTGAAAAAATTAATTACAAATTAACTGAAAAACTTATGATTTTAATTATTAATCTATATTATTATTAAAAGTGAACACATTACTTGATATCCATGAATTTCATTCTTGCCTTTTGCCAAGTGACTTTCTCTTCTTGCCTAATTTCTCCATTCAAACTAATAATAATAATAAATAATAAAGAAAAGTACAAGACTTGAACCTAAAATCATTTACTTAATAATTTATTAAAGAATATTTTTATCACTTAAATAATATAGAAAATATGTTATTAATATTAATTTATTAATAATTTATATTAATTATTTTTTTTAAAACACACTAAGCCATAAATTCCCTTATATTTGTTCGGTTTATAGTTTTTGAGCTTGTTTAAAGCACATTTTGAAACTTAAAGCTTGATAATCAGAGCCGAATTTAAAAATAGCCATATTCAAACACAAATCAAGGGGGAAAAAAATTGTAAACAATCTTATAAATTGTGCTAAACGGATGTTCAATAATCTAGTTTAATACTTAAAATTGAATATATTAAATGATAATCAATTAATTTTATTTAATAATTACAATTGATATCACTTAAAAATTTAAATGTCTCTTAAAATGTAAACTAAATTTTTTTTTTAAAAAAATATAAAACTTACTTAATTCTGATTACATTTATAAATATTAAACATAAGTATCGATATATATTATTATAAACTCACCAGCACCACTACTACCACCACCATGCCACCGCCACCACCACTACTACCACTACCGTCATCACCATTTTCATTGTTATCATAAATACTACAATCATTTTATAACCGTCACCATACCACGACTACAGTCACCCACTACAATAATTTCACAATCTTTTACCTTCATAACTATTGTAACCATTGTCATAATCACTATCACAATAACCACCATCATTATATCGGGATTACTTTTTCACAACCACAATCTATCTCTCTTTACCACCGTTATTATCGGCACATAGGTAAACACCATCTCTTTTCCTACAACCACCAACTCACCATCATAATATAAAAATTGAAAGATACAATTTAAAAATAATAAATTTTAAAAGTAATATTATACATATCAAATAATTTATTTTAATTCTGCATTTAAATTTTTATCAAATAATTATTTAACTTAAAAAATTAAATATTCAATTTTTGGTTCTGTTTGGTAAGCCTCTCAAAATATAGTTCTACCTATTGATTTGAGTGTGTTGTTTGTTTGGAACTTTCAAATCATAATTTTACACTCATTTCTCAAAACTCAATTCAAAACATAATCATTATTTTTCAAAACTCATAACCAAACACATAATTCAAAAATCTTTTCAAAACTCAATTCAAATCAATATTTTGATTTTTTAAATATTTAAAATATTTAAATATTTTTAAAATATTTTAATTTTGTTAAGATTTTAAATATTTTAATATTTAAATATGTTACGATTTTTTTAATTTTTTAATTTTTTGAATATTTTAATTTCAAAATATTACGATTTTAATTTTTTAAATTTTAAAATATTTTATAAAAATAAATTCAAACTCTATTTTATAAAAATATTTGTAAATATTTTAATTTTTTTGTTATGTATTTAGTTACGATTTAAGTGTAGAGTTGTGAAAGTAGTATGAAGTTTCGGGTTATGTGTTTGGTTATGAGTTTTAAAAATAATTTCTTAATTGAGTTTTGTTTTATGTGTTTGGTTACGATTTGAGTGTAGAGTTGTTTTCAAATTTAAAATATTAATATTTTAAATTATTTAAATTTTTACGATTTAAATTTTTTGAATATTTATTTTAATTTTTTACTCATTAAATTTTTTAGATTATTTAAATTTTTACGATTTAAATTTTTTGAATATTTATTTTGAAAAAAAATTATTACCTTTGTAATATTTTCAATTAAAAAATTGATTAATGTTATTTTCTGTTAATAATAATTTTTTTAATTGAATTTTAAAAAGAGTTTGGTTATGAGTGTTTGATTAGAATTTTCAATAGTGTAAAAGTTGTGTGTTTTATTATAAGTTATAATAATTTGAATTAAGTTTTGAAAACTCTTTCCAAAACTCATAACCAAACAAATTTTCTTAATTCACATATTAAATCAAACTTTCAAAACTCAATTCCACACTCAATTCAAAACTCAATTTAACATTCTATTCAAAAATCATAACCAAGCAAATTTTCTACACTCAAATCATAATTTCACAACTCACAAACTCAAAATACAACTCATCATCTAACGCAACCTTCATTTTTTAATTCATATCATATTTACAAAATTCTACCTAACGCAACCTTCATTTTTTAATTCAATTTTCATTTTTTAATTTTCAACTTTATCAAACATTACCAAAATCATAATCTTTTGTGTTTGGACAATGTCTAAAATACCCTTCACCTTCACATCACTCACCTTACCACAAGATGTAAATAAGTGGTGATAGAAGGTAGAAAATGTAAGTTAAAGGCACCATAAATAGAGAGCTTTGAGACTTGAACTAGGGTTAGGTTAGGCTCAAAGAATGAATGAGGCTCCCAGCAGAGAGATTGGGAAGTTTCTGAGGGTGGTTGCCCCTCTCTGCAACAAAAAAGATGATGATCTCTGAAAGATCATCGGAGCCGATGATTTCACATCCAGAATCAACAGCCCTCTGTGCGTGTGTGGGTGTGTTGGGTGTGTGTGTTTGCGGATGATGAAGGATCATCTGTATGTATGCATATAGAAGTTCCCTCTTCTTTGACTTGGAAAACAATTTGGGGAAATTATTATTATTATACTTTCAATGCCTCGTTTGTTTGTTTGTTATGTTTTCTGAGGAGAAGTGGTTGGGAGTTGTATGCTGTTGTTTTTGTTTTTGTTGTTTTTTTTCCTTTGAGACATGAGAAAGAGAGAGAGAAACAGCACCAAAACTCACAACCCTTGCTTTCAGAAATTGAAATTCCTCCGGAGATTGCCGGATAATCTCTCTCCTCTCTCTCCATTACGAAAGAGGCTGTGACGATAGCTTTCTGAGCCCCCTCCCATGACTCGGTCTCTGAGAACCCGACCCGTTTCTTGGCGGGGCAACTCGGATGGTCTGTGACAGAGTCTGATTGCTTCTTCTCTCACAGACAACCGTTGTTTGCAGCCATGACGGAGTCACATTCTCGTCCGATCATACACAGATCTGAGCCTCACATATATTCTCTTCTCTCACATATGTAATTGAAATATATAGCTATATTTATGCATAGTTGATTGTGGTGACACAATTTGGTAAATCTCACTTCTCACTTGTTGATTTGCTTTGCAGAGGCTTTTTTAGGAACTGGTTTGGGTGAGTGAGTGTTTGGTTTGATTTTGCATTAATTTTGTTCAATTGAAAATGCCATTACCATTAGGTGTTTGCCAGAAAAAAATTCACTAAATTGATTGAGGTTAGGAGTTGGTTTGAAAATTAGTTATTTTAATTGGTTTTAAATTTTTTTATCAAAATTTTGGTTTTTTTTTTTATTTTAGTCAGAAAGTTAACTAGCCAAACACTCTGGTGATGTTTGTTTGTATTTATGACATAATTTTTTTGATTTGTATTTATGAAATAATTTTACGAAATTGAAAATTTTGTTTGGTGGTATGTTGTGGAATTTAAAATTAAATTATTTTTTTTATAGTTAAATAAATAAGTGAGAAAAAGCAATTGACATATAACTGAAAAAAAATGATTTTGAATTTTTTATTTCAAAAAATTTTAATCAAATAAATTTTTAAATTTTTTGTTTTAAAATTTCTCTCAAGTCAAATCAAACAAGCCTCCGTGTTCTTAAGTTATTAAGAACTCGTTCGGCATAAAATTTTTTGGAGTTTTTTTTTGACTTAGGCATCGTTTGGGAACAGGCTAATTTAGTAACTTTTTGGCTAATTGGTTAAAAAGGTTGGTAAGAAAAACCTGTATGTTTGGGCCAATTTTTTGGCTAATTACGAAACGACGTGCAAAAAGTAGAGAGAAAAGGGAATCTTTGACTTTTTGGTATGGGTTGTTGGCTTTTTGGCTAAAAAGGTAACTTTTTGGCTAATTGGCTATTTTAGCCTCTTGCCAAACGAGGCCTTAGTGGATGTTTGGAAAGTGAGTTTTTTTGTAAGTTTTTTTAATTGTAGGATATTATTGGAGAAAAGAATTTGTATTTGGAAAGATGATTGGGTTTTTTTGTGATTGGATGTAATGTTTGTAAGAGAAAAAGTAAAATGATTATAGGGTTTGATATAATATTTTGTTTGAATGTGTTTTTTTGTTTTGTAATCAATTTGTCTTTTAGTAAAAAAAAAAAATTAAAAAGAATCTAAAAAATCTGTTCCCAAACACCGCCTTAATACAATAAAATGTTATATTTAATTTATAATAATTATTATTTTTTTATAAAAATTAAAAAAATTAGGAAGTCTATTTCAAATGAGATATTTTAATTTTAGGTCAAAATAATCAAAAAAATTAAAAAGGTAATTTACATTCCAAACGAATCTTAAATTGATGAAATTTATAATTTTATTCTTAAAAATATGATATATATATATATATGTGTGTGTATTTTTTAATTAATAAGAAAGTAGTTATAAATATAAACAAATTAATAATGATTAATTACATACTATTACCATAATAAAAAATATTGAATATATTTTATAAGGGTTGAATTTGAGATTTCATATTATAGAGTGTTGCGTAATTACTAGGTTAAATGTCTTGATTGAAATATGCACATTTTTATAATAAAAAAATGTTAATAATTGAAATTAATTTGACATAAAATAAAAAATTTAGGATTAAATTTGATCGTATTAAATTATAAGAATCATACAAGGAATAAATTTCATGTACTAATATTATAATTTGCCCTTATTTTTTATTTATTTATACTTGTTAAATAAGTAGATAAATATGGGTAATGTAGTAATTTTCAATAATTGAAAGGATTGATTGAATTTTGTTAATAATAAAAAAGTAATTTACAATTAATAATAAAAAAGTAATAACAAAAAGTAAAATTTTATAATTAAGATTATTTATTTATATTTCATTTAAGAGTAATGTTAGAGATCATAAATAAAAATATCATGAAATGTTTTATGAAAATTTTTCATCCACGAATTACATATATAGTAAAATGCATCATACTAATTAAAGGACAAAAAATCTTCACGAAATATTTCATAATATTTTTTTCGTAATTTATAGCATTACTCTTTATTTAATCTAAATTATTTTTTTATGTTTTAAAAAATTATATAGGTGACATAATTATTAAAATATCTCTAATAATAATTATTCACATTAACAATATGAATGTTTCGTAATATAAATATTTATATTGTAAAATATGAATTTTCATATCACTAAATTGTTAAGTGTTCAAAAAAAATTTATAAATTTATAGATTAAATATCCAAATAATAAGATTTATTTAAATAGAAGAATATGTTATGGATTAATTGGCATACAAGTATTTAGAAAAACATTTCTTAACAAATCCACCATATAACTATCATGAAAATGTATCAATTTTTTTAATTAAAAAAAAAAAAGAAGTTATTCAAGGCACCTAATATTAGTTAAAAATCTAAAAAATTATTTAAAATGATAAATAGTCAAAAAGTTCATAAATAAAGTTAAATATTTATTTCCTTCTATTTATGTTTTGTAAAAAATATCAAAAAATTATATTCATACCCGTTAATGTTTTTATTATACGAAAATGATTTTTAGCTTGAATTGTGTCCCCCCGAATGGCTTGAAAATGGTACACGCTCGCTCTCTATCTTTTCTTTCTCTATATATTTATCGCATTCCCAACACTCTGTTGAACAATCTTCTGTGTAGACAAAAAAAATTGAAACAATTCAAACAAAATAAAATAAAACTTACAGTATTTATTTTGTAGAACCGAATAAATAATTCAAAGACCAAGTCGAGTGTATAACACTCTATCCTTAAGACAGATTTGCCCCGCTACGGTGCTTCCGGTTGAGTGGTGTCTATCTCCCAGGATACAATGATCTTCACAAATTGTAGTAGCACTCCAAACAATTTGTTCGGCAAACCAAACCTGTGTTTTAACTCTCTGAATTTTATTCTAAAACTAAAATGAAGAATAATGCAAAAGTAGAAAAATTTTGAATAGCAAAAGAGACAATTTCAGATTATTTTCGGACCCCCAAACTGCTGGAATCATGGTTGTATTTATAGTCAATATATCTGACCCGAACAGGTACTTTGAGGAAATGAACAGGTGCTATTTTGAATGAACAGATATCATTCAAAATTCAAACAGATTTGGAACAAAACTGTCCAGATTTGAATCTATCTGGACAGTTAAGAATCTGTTCGGTTTTAGACAGTTAGAAAAACTGTTTGAACTGAAAAATCTGTTGTGGAATATTTAGACAGAAAAAAGTTTGTTTGGACAAAAATTTAAATTCAAATTTGAATTAAATTCTCGCAATAATTTTTGAAAAAATTCAAATGAATTTTGTCCAAAAAATTAATACAAGAACCTACCCGACCCACACTAGCACCCCGACACAGCTCGGCTCAACCGGACAGTGGCGCGCTTGTGGTGGTTTGGGCTAAAGTTCATTTTGTCCATAACTCCTCCCTTCTACAAACTTGGGGTGCCCCTTGGGGTCCAACCCAAGTGTTGTAGGCTAGAGTTTATATACTCAACAAAACTCTCTTAAAGTTTCAATGTGGGACAAGCCTCACAAAGAAATCCACATTTAAAACTTAAATGTTCAATTCTACGAACCCGAAAACGACGTCAACTTCCCATTCACTCATAGATGGTTTTGATGTACCGTCTTCACCGTGTGACTTGCAACGCGGCAAGGAACACTTCACCTCCTCGAACTCGCCTCAAAAGACGTTTGGGGCCCACTCAATTTTGGGCTCAAAGCTGGCCCAAAATATGCCTAATAAACCAATTTTTTCCAACAATCCCCCACATGAATAGAATTTGACGGAGAGAAAATGCAACAACATGATCTAATTACAGAGAGTACAGAAATTGAAAATATTCTGCAAATGATAGGTAGCTTTTGGCTTTGAACCTTCCCTTGTGAGACACTATCGGATTTACTAGCTAACTAGTGAACATGATGTCTTGAACTATTCAGTTGTTTGTGTAAACCAAGATAATATAACTCACACAGTATATTCCCAAACACAGTTTAGTTCTCACTATTGTGTTCAATTTGGCCCTGAACAACTTGGTCTTTTATGAGTGATCTAGAGAATTGTAGCCCTTCACAAATCTCATAGAACCAGCCCAGTTTACACTCATATAGGTGATTGTTATGAAGAGTATCCTGCCATACTCCACTAGGTATACCTAGATATAAGAATCATTAAAAGTATTACTTAACCTAAAACGCTGTAGACATCACTATTTCATCAAAGAAATGGGTAGGAGTTAGACTCCCCAGTGATCCTTCTGAGTTATTCACAACTCGGTTGTCCCTTTAAACCTAGATCTTGAGATCTCCAGTCAATAAGGTTGGGTTGCCGTTGTGGTAACTCTTATTTAATAGGCTTAAATCTTATGCCCCTTGATAAATTCTCAACTAACTCTCTTGCTAACCCTTTGGTTAGCGGATCCGTTATGTTGTCTTTAGACTTAACATATTCTATGGAAATAATTTCATTAGAGAGTAGTTGTCTTACGGTGTTATGTCGACGACGAATGTGTCTAGACTTACCGTTATACATATGACTCTGTGCTCTACCTATTGTTGATTGACTATCGCAATGTATGCATATAGCAGACACCGGTTTTGGCTATGTTGGAATATCTTTAAGGAAGTGGCGAAGTCATTCTGCATCTTCCCCAGCTTTGTCTAAAGCTATGAATTCTGATTCCATAGTAGACCTAGCAATACAAGTATGTTTGGAAGATTTCTAAGATACAGCCGCCCCACCAAGAGTAAAGGCATACCCACTGGTGGACTTTGAGTTTTTAGTATCTGATATCCAGTTTGCATCACAGTAACCTTCAAGTACTGCTGGATATCTAGTATAATTAAGCCCAATGTTACGAGTAAATCGGAGATATCTTAGAACCCTTATAATTGTTTTCCAGTGTTCTACTTCCGGATTACTTGTATATTTACTTAATTTACTTACTGCATAAGTTATATCCGGGCGAGTGCAGTTCATCAAGTACATTAAGCTTCAAATAATTTGGGCATACTCTAATTGAGAAATACTTTCCTGTACATTCTTAGATAAAAACAAATTAACATCTATAGGTGTTCTAGCAAGATGATCATCATCTTTGTTGAATTTGTCAAGTATTTTCTCAATGTAATGAGATTGTGACAACGCATATCCTTCTGATGTTTTGGTAATTTTCATACCAAGAATTACATCAGCAATGCCCATGTCCTTCATGTCAAAATGTTTATTCAACATTTTCTTAATAGTTTTAATCATATCATTATTACTACCTATGATGAGCATGTCATTTATATAAAGACATATAATTACATAACATTTGTCTGTGTTTTTAATATAAACACATTTGTCATATTCATTAACTTTGAATCCATTTGACATTATTGCCTTGTCAAATTTCTCATGCCATTGCTTTGGCACTTGTTTTAAACCATATAATGATTTAACCAATTTACACACTTTCTTTTCTTTTCCTGGAACAGAAAAACCTTCTGGTTGTTCCATGTAAATTTCTTCATTTAACTTACCATTTAAGAAAGCAGTTTTCACATCCATTTGATGAATTTCTAGATTGTATAGAGATGCAATGGCAATTAGCATTCTAATGGATGTTATTCTAGGAACCGGTGAGTATGTGTCAAAGTAATCAAGACCTTTTTTTGTCTAAAACCTTTGATCACAAGTCTTACCTTGTATTTGTCAATTGATCCATCTGCTTTCATTTTCCTTTTGAAAATCCACTTATATCCAAGAGGTTTACAACCTGGTGGCAAATCCATCAATTCCCAAGTGTGATTTTGCAAAATGGATTCAACTTCACTATTGACAGCTTCTTTCCATAAAGGAGCCTCAGGACTGGACATAGCCTCTTTAAAAGTTAAAGGCTCATTTTCTAACAAAAATGTTTGGAAATCTGGACCAAAAGATTTTGAGGTTCTAGCACGTTTACTATGCCTAGGTTCTTCTTCCTCATTTTGATCTAACTCTTGTTCTTGATCATGTTATTGATCCTGACTAGTAATAGCATCATGAGATCTTTTAATGTTACTAGTCTGTTGTCTAGTCTTACTTGGAAATACATGTTCAAAGAAAGATGCATTCCGAGATTCAATAATAGTATTTACATGCATTTCGAAATGTTCTGATTTATGAATCAAAAACCGATATGCATAACTAATAAAAATGCAATCAATGGTCTTAGGACCTATCTTAGTCTTTTTAGGACTAGGAATAGCCACTTTAGCCAAATACCCTCACACTTTTAAGCATTTGTAGGATGGTACTATTCCATGCCACAATTCATAAGGTGTTTGATTCACTTTCTTCCGGGGTACTTTATTAAGAATATAATTAGCAGAAAGTATTGCTTTCCCCCACAAGTTCTGAGGTAATCCAGAACTGATTAACATAGCATTCATCATTTCTTTTAAAGTCCTATTTTTCTTTTCTGCAATTCCATTTTGCTGAGGTGAGTAAGGAGCGGTGGTTTGATGAATTATTTCATGTTCTTTACAAAATTCACTAAAAGTTGATTCATATTCACCACCTCTATCACTTCTAAGTTTCTTGATTTTCTTACCAAGTTGTTTTTTAACTTCATTCTTATATTGAATGAAAGTTTCCAAAGTTTCATCCTTGGTTCGAATTAAATAAACATAACTATATCTAGTATAGTCATCTATAAAAGTAATAAAATATTTTTTCTCACCTCTTGTTTGAATTGATTTAAAATCACAAATGTCACTATGAATTAATTCAAGTGGTTTCATACTTCTTTCAATTGAATGAAAAGGAGTTTTAGATAATTTTGCCTCAACACAAATTTCACATTTATGATTTGAATTAATGTCAAATTTAGGTAAACATTCCATATTAATTAATTTACGCAAAGATCCATAATTAACATGTCATAGTCTACCATGCCATAAATTTGAAGACTCAAGCACGTAAGAAGAAGATGTATTTTTATTAATGACTGAGAGTACAACGGTCATTACATTCATCTTGAAAAGGCCATCAGACATGTAACCCTTTCCTACACACATCCCATTTTTGGTAACTACAAACTTGTCACTTTCAAAAACTAGCATAAACCCATTCTTACTCAAAAAAGATCCGGAAACAAGATTCTTGCGGATCTCCGGTACATGCAGTACATTGTTGAGAGTGAGTTCCTTTCCAGATGTCATCTTAAGTATAATCTTTCCTTGTCCTTCAACTTTGGAAGTTGAGGAGTTGCCCATAAAAAGTTGTTCGCCATTGTCCACTGTAGAATAAGATATGAACATCTTTTTGTCAGCACAGATATGACGAGTAGCACCAGTGTCCACCCACCATTCTTTAGGATTTCCGACAAGATTTGCCTCAGAAACAACTGCAGAAAGATTTATGACATCTATACTGAGAGGGTAATTTATACCTAAATGGGGCCAAGCTGAGTAAATGGGCCGAACTGGGTAAATGGGCCGTTTTTTGGGCCGCAGTAAGAAGGACTGGATGAAAGGGGCTTGTAAGTTAGACCGGTCCTGGTGAGCCCTATTGTTATCTCGGTCTAGAGAGGCTTGTTGTTATCCCGGTCTGGGAGAGATTTGTGGGTAGCTCGGTCGTTGCACTTGGAGTTAGCTCGGTCATGGCGTGATAGGTTAGCCGGTCAAAACACATGTTTGTTAGCTCGGTCAGGACCTTGATGTTTGTTATCTCGGTCTGAACATACCATGGTTAGTACTGGAGAAACCGGGGTAAGTGCAGTGAATGGAAGAGCCGAGCTAAAGTTAGCTCGGTCTAGCCTGTGGCTTAGCATAGCCATGCTTACCTCGGTTATATTAGAATTCGACCATGGTAAAACCATCTCACTTAGTTTAAGCAGTGAGAGGGGTGATAAAGGATAAACATTATCTTTCAGGAATATGATTCCTAGGAGGACTCTACATGGAGGAGTAAGAGTCCTACTTGGATTGTGCCACGCGGAACCTATAAAAGCTCATAACATCACCTTTGGAGAGGTAACAGAACTTTAATTCCCGAATTCACAGAGCTTTTTGTCTATTTGTCTATTTTTCTGACTTAGGCATCGGAGAGGTATCTGGCACATACCTGCCGGCTAGCTCACGTTTCTGCTTTCAGGGAGTAAAGTAACGACGTATGGAGGAGCATAGTCTTGATCAACAGGATTATACGAGAAGATTTATTTCTTTCCCGTACAATTGGCGCCGTTTGTGGGAACAAACAGAACGAACAAAATCTCTTGATTAAGTTTTCCTTGCTAATAAAAAGTAATGGCGCACAACGAAGATTTGCTGTAGACCCCAGAAAGAGGTGGGAGGTGCGAAGGTTTGCCTCCTGTCCCTCCTATGGCAGACTTGGAGCCCCAACGACATAACCCCAGAAGGGATGCTAGGGAGAGGCGGAATAACAGCCCCCGTCACTCTGGCTCACAAAGTCCTGACAGACAAAGGCGAAGGATTGATCCTCAAGTTCTGGAGGACCGCGTGAAAGAGCAGGACGAATTGATACGATGGATGGCGGCGGATATGGAGTCTATGAAATGCCAGATCAAGGGAAAAGGGGTGGCAACAGGAGAGAGGCGTAAAGGCAACACGCCTCCTCGCCACTCAGAAGAGTGCAGTAGGCATACCACACCATCACAAGCAGAGAGTAGGAGCCTCAGAACAGGCGACACTCAATCTAGGACTTCTAGAACTCGTCACTCCAGGTCTGAGAGGACGAGATCTGAGAGGTCATACACAGAGGGAAGAACTTATCGGCCCTCACGCACATACCAGACGTCATCTAGACAGACGGAGTTGCCAAGATCATCCGACTTACGGACCGTACTGGAAGAAAGGGCACGATAGAAAAAGGATACTAGGACGCGCGACCCTCGCAGGGTATCTGCCCTTCAGCCGTTGGCTCCTCGGACACATGGAAGCGTCGAGGTTGGAATGCCATTACCGCACCCTACCTACGAACCAACGGACAAAGCATTAGCGAGGCTGCAGACTTCGCCGTTTGTTCCGGCAATCGAAAACGTGCCCCTACCTTCAGGCTTCCTCCGGTCCAAATTCACCATGTACGAGGGAAAGACAGATCCCTATATGCACCTAAGCCACTTCCGCCAGGTTATGGCGGTATATCGGCGAAACGAGGCTTTGATGTGCATCCTCTTCCCATCAAGCCTTGGCGACCTAGGCTTGACTTGGTTTGAAAAACTTCCATAATCCAGCATAGCCTCCTGGGCGCAATTGGCGGAGGCATTCGTAACAAGGTTCAGAACAAACACCAAAACCCCGGTGGAGATTGATCAACTGCTCTCTATAAACATGGGCGAAAAAGAGTCATTAAGATCCTACAATAGCCGCTACTGGGAGACCTTCAACCAGATTGGGGACTGCCCCACCAATCTCGCCATCGCACAGTACAAAAGAGGCCTTCCAGTTGGCAACAGACTAAGGGATTCAATCACTATGATGCCACCTCTAACAATGGAGGTCTCAATGGAGAGAGTGCACCAGCACATTAGGGTGGAAGAGGGTGGCGCTCGTGCTAAAATAAAGTCTAGCACAACCACAATACCAGACAAAAAGACTTCGACAAAAGTCAACGTGGTAGAGCGTCCAAGCAAGAACGGGCGTGGCAGACGAGACAACGGAGAGGACCAGGATAAAAGATGGTTGAGAGTCCGCACTGCCATTACTACGGTCTTTAAAAGGCCGATCTACCGGATTCTAAGCGAGATACACGATGAACCTTTCGTTAGATGGCTTGCCAAGCTAGGAGAGGCTCAGAAGGACTACGATGAAAGATCACGGTGCACCTTCCATAAAGAAAAGGGGCACTGCACTAAAAATTGTACACCATTGAGACAGCATCTAGAGGAGTTGGTGGCAGCCGGTCACCTGGACAAATACATTGAAGGAGGGGCGCAGCCAGCCCCCCAAATTGACAACCACCCGAACGGAATGCCAATCGACGCCCCACCTCAAGGCGTGATAAATGTAATACATGGGGTATGCGAACCTGAGCACGTATGTGAGCTCAAAGGCATGATCAAAAAGGCTGAGCACTTAAGGGAGGTTCTAAGTGCACAACCCACAATCAAGAAAGGAAGAACGGAGGCCACCAATGTTATCTTTTTTTCAGACAGAGACTTGGCGAGGATATACTGCCCTCACAACGACGCACTGGTCGTCACTCTCCGCGTCAAGGATTACGACATCAAGCGGATTTTGATAGACCAAGGTAGCTTGTGTGAGATAATGTACTACGACACCTTCAAACAACTGAAATTGGAGGACAAAGACTTGGCACCAACTGTATCCCCCCTAATTGGATTCAACTCAATGCCAGAGTGGCCAGTCGGCAAGATTATCCTTCCAGTCAGGGCAGGAAACATGACAAAACAAGTGGAATTTTGGGTGTTGAAGGTCCCTTCCACTTATAACATAATCTTGGGAAGAATATGGCTGCATGCCATGCGAGCGGTAGCTTCATCCTACCATCAAGTAATGCGATTCCCTAACGGAGCCGGGGTAATTGAAGAGGTCTTTGGAGACCAAATTATGTCCAAGTAATACTTTGTCACGGTTAATGGCAGCCGTGCTTCCAAGGGATATGTTCATTCGGTGGAAGAACCTGAGGGCAATGAACTATTCGCAGATGTCGGCAAAGCAGCTGATCAAAAAGCGGTGCAAGACTCGGTAGAGGTAAGAATAGAGGAAAAGAACCCGGATAAGTTTGTTTTGCTCGGGTCGTCGTTGTCTAGCACTGAGAGATTAGAGGTCTTGGATTTCTTGACCTCTAACATTGAAGTGTTCGCCTGGACGCCCTATGACATGCCAGGCATTGATCCAAACTTCATCTGTCACCAACTCAATGTCCACCCATCCGCCAGACCAATCATTCAGCGCACTTGCAAATCGGCACTCCACCACGCTGAGATAGTAGCGGAAGAAGTGGGAAATCTGCTAGAGGCAGGAGCTATCAGAGAGGTGCACTACCCTAGATGGATTTCCAACACAGTCGTGGTGCCAAAGAAGAATGGCAAATGGCGTGTCTGCGTCGACTATAAGACAGTCAACAAAGCATGCCCAAAGGACAGCTTCCCCCTACCACTGATAGATCAACTAGTAGACCTAACAGCGGGGCACAACCAACTTAGCTTTCTTGATGCGTACAGAGGCTACCATCAGATCGCCATATACGAACCAGACCAAGAGGTCACGTCCTTTACAACTCCAAGAGGACTGTATTGCTACAAGGTCATGCCCTTTGGCCTAAAGAACGCAGGGGCAACATTCCAGAGAATGGTCACCAAGATGTTTGAGCCGTTGTTAGGCAGAACAATGGAGGCTTACATCGACGACATGGTGGTCAAGAGCAAGGATAAGAACGACCATCTAAGGGACCTAGGTGAGATGTTCCAGATTCTAAAGAGGCACAAGTTGCGCCTTAATGCATCTAAGTCTTGGCGTTATGTAGGATCCGCAAATTCACGGGCTTCTGGTGACCAAGCAGGGTATAGCGCGCACTCCCAGATCAAAGCCATTTAGGATCTGGAGAGGCCTAACTCAGTAAAAGAAGTGCAACATCTCACCGGTATGGCAGCTGCACTCAACCGATTCATTAGCCGGTCGTCAGACAGACTATGACCATTTTTTCAAGTATTAAAAGCCAAGTTCGAGTGGGACGAAGAATGCGACCGCGCTCTGGAAAACTTGAAAAAATACATGTCTTCTCCACCACTGCTTGTCACCCCAATACCTGGAGAAGAACTCTTCCTGTACCTAGCAATCTCTCAGCACGCAATTAGTGCAGTGTTGGTTCGTGCGGAAGGAATCCAACATCTGCCCATCTTTTATGTCAGCAAGACATTGCTGGGCGCCGAAACAAGGTACTTGCCACTGGAAAAACTGGCCTTGGCCTTGATGATGGCCTCAAGAAAGTTGTCGCACTATTTTCACGCCCACACCATAGTTGTCCTCACAGCTTTCCCATTAAAAGCTTTGTTTGAGAAGGCGAACTTTTCTAGACGAATCTTGAAGTGGGTAGTAGAGTTGGGACAATTCGACATTAAGTTCCAACCCAGAACCGCGATAAAGGCCCAAGCTTTGGCAGACTTTGTCGCAGAATTTACCCCAGGAAGTCATCATATCTGCCCAGTGGACCTGACTGACACAATCGAACTAGGGATAAAAGTTGACGCCGAAATAGCACAACCCCTGGTGCAGGATACTCAGTCAGATCCCAAGGTAGACCAGAGTAAAGAAAGCAAGGAAGAAGCGAACCATGCTACACCAAGCCAAGACTCACCAACAAATAAAGACTTGGTACAATCAGATAGCGAGGGGCAGACAACAAGCATGGACCTTGAAGAAAACACCAGCAACATTCTTGACCCCATGGCATCATCTGACCCCTCTACTTCCTGGAAGTTGTTCGTTGGAGAGATATGGAAGCTTTTCGTAGATAGAGCATCCGACCGGCACGGCGCAGGACTTGGCATAGTCCTCATCTCACCAGACGGCCTAGTTGTGAAGCAAGCAGTCAACCTTGGCTTCCCAGCATCAAACAACGAAGCGGAGTATGAAGCGCTTCTTGCAGGTCTCAAATAAGCATTCTACATAAAAGCCATCGAGCTAATGGTTTACAGAGACTCACAACTGGTGGTAAACCAAATTTCAGGCAACTACGAAGCAAAGGATGACAGGATGGCTAAGTACCAAGACTTAGTTAGAAAAGAGATCAAGAAATTTGAAGTGGTAAGGATAGAACAGATTGGCAGGGAGGAAAACAGCAGAGTAGACGAACTCGCAGGCTTTGCTTCAATGGCAGATACATCCATCCCTCATCCGCTGCTAATCGACTACCTACCAAGACCAAGCATTGAAGACCCCAAAGCAGAAGAGGCATGTTGCGCCGAACTAGGCCCCTCATGGATGGATCCCATCATACTGTTCTTAAAAGACGGCGTTTTACCGGAAGAAAAGAAAGAAGCCAACAAAATTAGAGCAAAATCGCAGCGATTTTGGCTCTCCCCTTCTATGGCATTGTACAAAAAGTCATTCTCAGGACCTTATCTAAAGTGTGTTCACCCCAGCAAAGTGGAAGCATTCTTGTTCGAGATACACGAAGGTGTATGCGGAAACCACCAAGGAGGAAGATCGTTAGCTTACAGAGCCATTTCGCAAGGATACTGGTGGCCATATATGTAGGCAGACTCGGAGAAGTATGTGAAGAAGTGCGAGAAATGTCAGAAGTTCGCACACCAAATATATCAGCTAGCCAGAGAGCTCCTAGCATTGACCAACCCATGGCCCTTCGCAATGTGGGGCTTGGACATAGTAGGACCACTTCCGACAGCACCCGGAAATAGGAAGTTCTTTTTCGCAGCAACAAACTACTTCACAAAGTGGGTGGAAGCAGAAGCATTGGCATCAATCAAGGAAAAAGATGTGAAGAAGTTCGTCTGGTAGAATATCATTACTCAGTTCGGCATACCTAAAGCCCTAATATCTGACAACGACACTCAGTTTGATGGCATAATCTTTAGAGGCTTTTGTGAAGAATACAAGATAGAGTTCTACAATTCTACACTAGCATACCCCCAAGCAAATGGCCAAGCAGAAGCCTCAAACAAAGTCGTCTTGGATGGATTAAAGAAGAGGTTAGAGAAAGCAAAAGGCAAGTGGACGAAAGAGCTCCCTCATGTTTTATGGGCTTACCGTACCACACCTCGGCGATCAACAGGAGAAACACCATTCTCTTTAGCCTATGGCATGAAGCAGTAATCCCACTAGAAGTTGGCCTCTCCACAATTCGAAGTGAAAATTTTGATCCAGACTTAAATGGAGAAGCCATAACATTAGAGCTCGACCTTGCGGAAGAAAAAAGAGAAAGAGCACTGGTTCATATTGCCTCGTACCAGCAAGAGTTGTCCAGAAAATATAATACACCCAAGGCAATTCAAAATCAGAGATTGGGTACTGTGCAAAGTGATGGGAAATACCTTGGTACCCGGAGATGGCAAGTTAGGGCCCAATTGGGAAGGACCCTACAAAGTGGTTGGGTTAGCCGGAAAAGGGGCATACTAATTAGAAGACAAGGACGGCAAAGCCATTCCCAGGCCATGGAACACTGCCAACCTCAAATTATTTTATTTTTAGCCTTTCAATACTTGTAATTTTTCTTTTTTCGCAATAAAACGAGTAGTTTTCTTTTCAGCATAAGTGTTTTATTCTGTCAAAGTTATTTTAGTAAACTAGGAGCATTGAAAGCATAGTTGGCTGAAAAAACCAACACCCTTCCTAAGCCCAGGATAAGGATCCAGGCTGCAGGATGTTTGGTCGGAATAACCAAACACCTTACTCTAGGTTGGCTGAAAAAACCAACACCCTTCCAAAGCCTAGGATAAGGATCCAGGCTACAGGACGTTTGGTCGAAATAACCAAACACTTTACTCTAGGTTGGCTGGAAAAACCAATCTAGAGGTTGGCTGCAAAAATCAACACCCTTCCTAAGCCCAGGATAAGGATCCAGACTGCAAGACGTTTGGTCGGAATAACCAAACACTTTATTTTAAAATGGCAGGAATAACCAATTTAGAGGTTGGTTGGATTAAACCAACTCTTGGTACTCTTTAGCCGAGGTAAGGATCTCGGCTAAAGAGTGGTTGGCTGGATTAAACCAACTCTTAATACTCTTCAGCCGAGGTAAGTATCTCGGCTAAAGAATGGTTGGCTGGATTAAACCAACTCTTGATACTCTTCAACCGAGGTAAGGATCTCGACTAAAGAGTGGTTGGCTGGATTAAACCAACTCTTAGTACTCTTTAGCCGAGGTAAGTATCTCGGCTAAAAAATGCTTGGCTGGATTAAACCAACTCTTAGTACTCTTCAGCCGAGGTAAGTATCTCGGCTAAAGAGTGGTTGGCTGGATTAAACCAACTCTTGGTAATCTTTAGCCGAAGTAAAGATCTCGGCTAAAGAGTGGCTGGCAAGTATATTTATAGTTGCAATGTTAAGACCGGGATAAGGTATCTCGACAAGAGAATACTGTACCTCATCCAAGACTTTAGTTAGAAAGTAAAGTACAAGCAAAGAGATCAACCGAAATAAGAGTTGGAACAAAAAAGCAGACTTCATTGAAAATTCAAAGTAAATACAAAGGCTGGGGCCTCAGCCCGGTTACAATCTGTGTCCAAAAGCAAAGAAAAGAAAATACAGAAATCAAGCAAAAAGAAGAGAAATGCAAAGTCAGGAAAACAGATCATCAAGATCAGCATCAAGTTTGCCTCGCAGCCTAGTTTCAGTTGGAAGCTCGGTCTCGGTCGGGAGCATGGTCTCGGCTGGAAGCACGGTTTCAGTTGGTAGTTCGACAGTCAGGTCTTCCACCGTTGGCTCCGCCCGAGCTGACTGATTGGCATGTTCATTGACAACTGGGGTATCATTGGGCTCGGTTTCTTCATCGTCTGAAGCTTCAAGAAATTGTTGTTGGGTAGTAGCAGCATACTCCGCCAGTGAGCTCGGTATAAAATATTGAGAAGGATTGAAGACCTCGGTCTGGGTCCATAACCGAGCTGCACCACAGCACCCCTCCACACGTATTTAAAGAAGAGATCCTTTGCAGCTTCACACTACTTAATGTATAGGGCTTCACCCTCTTTAAAGCCCCGGTCCTCTGCATCCTCCAGCTTCTTCTCAAGCTCTATTATTTCGGCTTTCTTTTTTTCTTTGAGCTTGGCAAGCTCGCGCAGGTATTTATCTTTCATCGCGGTCAAGGCCCTTTGTTTATCAGTGTTAGCTGAGGTAACTAGTCCGGTCAGACGGGTTACCTCGGCTTCTAGCTCGGCCGTCTTTTGTTGGGACTCTTTTAGCTCTGCCGTTTTGGCTTCAGCTTCTGCCATGGCCTGCCTTGCTATTTTCCTAAGTTCCAACACTCGCTTGTAAGTGATGTGGTTTTTCTGTATGGCCTGTAAAAGGATGGTAAGACACTTTTTTTAGTATAACCGAGGTGAAAGTCGGAAAAATTTCTTGAGAAAGAAAGAAAGCAAAATGGCAACTTACCAGCACCATCAATTTTGTGGACGAGTGAAGGGCCTTCAGCTCCGTCAGGTGGTTGTGGTGCCTCATGTCAGCTGGAAGGCAAACACCTTTAGCCAGGTTGAATGCCATCATGTGGTCTTTTTCTACGACGACTGAGTCAGAATCCGTGATAGCATGATTCTGAAAAGTGATTTTTGGAGCCCACTTGGAGGAGGTAGCTCGGTCAGAGCGCTCCAGTTCTAGGCTTGGTGGAGGGCTTGGAAGAGTTGTTTGTGGAACCACGGTTTTGTCTTCGTCAACAAGGTGTGGCTCGGTTGTGGAAGTCCGAGCACGCTTGCTTGGCTGCGATGACGAAGGCTGTTGGGTGGGCAGAGCTACCACGGTTTCTTGTGTTTGACCGACTGGTGGTACCTCGACCGGATTAGTTTCGGTTGGAAGGGCTCGCAAGGCTTTCTTCTTAGCCATCTCTTGTTCAGCAATTAGAGGGATTAGATTGATCTGGGGCAAGGTTGGGTCAAGTTCAGGTGAAGCTTCCAACAAAAAATCAGTTACCTTGGTCTTTCGCTTGCTACTGTATCAATAGGTCTGCTAGAAATTTAGTAGCTCGGTCCAACTTCGGTTTGGGTATCGCAGCGCGGCACGAAGGGTAGCTAGGTTGGGGTAACTGTATAGCAACTTGAGATGGGCTGAATCTGCATAAAGAAAGCAACTGTTAGCTCGGTTCAAGTATTGACAACCGAAGTAAAGAAAGACATGCTATGGAACCGAGATAAACCTACCAACTACACCCTTGTTCCAATTTATTCTGTTACCAGGGATCTGGGCTTGATGGTCCTCAAAATTCCCAAATACCCAGAAGAAATCGTCGTCGTTCACGTCTTTATCCGGAGTATCCTTTATTATCTTTTCACGCCGGCGTCTTATTCTTAAATAATAGACCCATCCATCTTCGGCGGAGCCTATAGAATATTGGTGGAAAAGCTTGGCTAAGCCGAGGTTAAGACCAGCCCAGCGATTTAGCTCGGCAATGTCGTTTATTATGCGGTAAGAGTTGGTGGAAAGTTGGGTAGGGCAAAGGTTGGTCTGCCTAAGGAATTCACAGAGAAGAGGCTGAACAGGAAATCTTAGTCCGGTTTCTACTATGGACAAAAGGGTAAAGGGAACAAAGTTGGGGTTTCCCCATGGTGTGATATCTAGGTCAGCTAAGGTGAGGTGAACATCGTCAGGTATGTTATAATCCTTTCGAAATTCAGCCATACCACCAGGTGTGTTTACTAAAAACCTATACTTTCCCATTTATGGTTTAAGTTATGAATAAATTAAATATGAGTTTTAGCTTGGTCGGAGAATAATGTTGACTAGCTCGGTTGAGCGCTCAGAGGAGTGCCTGGGCAACCTAAGTCTGCAAAGTGAAAAAAGAAAAGTGTTAAGCACTGATCATTGGACCGTGCTACAAGAAACAAAGGCAAGATAAATAAAGTCCTAGCTCAGCTAAGAGAATTGCTTCGTGTCTTAGCTCGGTTTGAAGAAGGGGTCTCTTAGCTCGGTGTGAACAAGGGATTTGTCAGCTCGGTTTGAGGAAGGGGTCTCTTATCTCGGTGTGAACAAGAGGTTTGTTAGCCCGGTCGAGCCTCTAGGGGCAGTATTCTTGGTTCGGTTTGAACTAAGAAGGCTGGTTTAGCCCCAAGTTGTAGCTCGGTCATGGTCGAGGCTTTTAAGCATACTATTACAAACCTAGTATAGATCAATAGCCCGGCTAAGATAGATGGTTCGACCTGATGAAACTACTAGTGCTAGTCCGGTTGGTAGTCTGGCTAGATTGACATCAACTACAAACAACTTCCTAGTTCGGTTATATTGTGATTTTTGGATCAAATACAGTGTTCTACAGATTATTACATGAGTTCAAGTGGTTCTATTACTAAGTTTTTTTTCCAGAAAATGCATGACCAAGCAGAAAATGTGTTTTGCAAAAACACAAAACAATATGCTATGGATTGTAAAAAAACAAATACGAAAACGACAAAAACAAGACAGATTTGAGTAGCTTACCAAGTCAAGAGGAGGAAACTAAAGATGGAAGCAATGACAGTGAAGAACACAAACTCAGCAAGCTCAAGGTCGAGGAGGATCAGAAGCATGGAAGAAAAAGGAGATGAATAGTGATTCGAGTGATTCAAAAGATATTGAAAGGGTTTGTTTTAATGAAAGACCCAAAATTTGGGCGGGAATGTTCAAAAAACACGAGGTACGAAGATGGCGTGACAGCTGCCTTCAGCCAATAACAGTATGCCACGTGTCATTGGAATGAGAAGCGATTCAGTTGCTGCGATTGAAGGGACGTTTTGACCGAACAGATAGAGCCCGGTGTAAATTTTGCTCGGCTGGAAAGGCTAAAGAGTTTAGCTCGGTCATGAGGCAAAGTTTTTAGCTCGGCTGGTAGCCAGGTAATCCCTATCATGTTGAACAGATGGAATTAAGGGGTAATTGAGAGGGTAATTTATACCTAAATGGGGCCAAGCCGAGTAAATGGGCCGAGCTGGGTAAATGGGCCGTTCTTTGGGCCACAGTAAGAAGGACTGGATGAAAGGGGCTTGTAAGTTAGACCGGTCATGGTGAGCCCTATTGTTATCTCGGTCCAGAGAGGCTTGTTGTTATCCCGGTCTGGGAGAGATTTGTGGGTAGCTCGGTCGTTGCACTTGGAGTTAGCCCGGTTATGGCGTATTGTGGTTAGCCCGGTCAAAACCTGGCTATTTGTTAGCTCGATCAGGACCTTGATGTTTGTTATCTCGGTCTGAACATACCATGGTTAGTACTGGAGAAACCGGGGTAAGTGCAGTGAATGGAAGAGCCGAGCTAAAGTTAGCTCGGTCTAGCCTACGGCTTAGCATAGCCATGCTTACCTCGGTCATATTAGAATTCGACCATGGTAAAACCATCTCACTTGGTTTAAGCAGTGAGGGGGTGATGAAGGATAAACATTATCTTTCAGGAATATGATTCCTAGGAGGACTCTACATGGAGGAGTAAGAGTCCTACTTGGATTGTGCCACGCGGAATGCTTAACTAGTCGCCCAACCCCTCTTGGACTTGAAAATTGGAAGCCTAACAGTAATATAGTATTTTAGAGCTCTAATAAATGTGCTCGAAGTCTATCACTAGAAAATATATGATGAAGAATTTCTCAGTGTAGCATTAAGGGTGTGTTTGGATCAAGGATTTGAGGAGGGGGATTTGTCATGGAAAGGAAAAAGGAAGGGAAAAAGGAAAAAGGAAAAAGGAAGGGAAAGTTGAATGAAAGTCTTTTTCCTTTTCTTTTCCTTTCCCTTCACAAATCCCTCCTCAAATCTTCGATTCAAACACAGCCGAAAGGTGTCGAAGTTGAATGCCTAGGCATCGTAGTTGGCCTCTGTTGTATGTGTTGGAGTTGAGAGAGTTTGCTCAATGTGTATAGTGTGTTTGTTATAAGTAATTGAATGCTATCTGGCTTTGAAGGTTCTTATAAAAAAGAAATGCTATGAAACGGATTGAATACTGTGGTGGAAGTGGTTTGGAAATACTCTTCGAATCCTGGAAGACGCCAATGATCCTCTGCTAGTCACCTGCAAAAATACAAACTCCGGTCGGGGGTGCCGGAATTAGCACTCCGACGGACAAGTCAGTTCCCCTCCAGAAAGCTTGCTTACTAAGTTTTTAGAAATGTTTTCTTACATACCTTTATTAGTCTGAAGCTCTTATATTTATAGTCATTTTTCAACCTCGGGACCCGGGTCTACTTTTTTCAATCATTACCTTTCCTTACACTTTCATAGGGCTTTATCCTATTCGCCTAGTCATCGATTAGGCCGATCTCCTTCGAGATTTTTACCCGTTTGGCGAAAGTGGCGAGATATTACTCCTCTACCTTCTCGACTATTCGGCTACCACAATTGCCCCGAACCCCTATTTAACCCAAGATTAAATCGGCGTGTTTGGCTCGAATTCGAAAAAGGTTTATCATCGGGCGGCCTCGCATATCCCATATCGTCGAGGCGACGCCTTTTTTGCTCATCATTACACTTTCCGCCTATTTGTGTATCTCAGCATTTATTGTGATTTGAAACTTTAGTCCTTTCAAACTCACATTACGTCGGTCTCCAGAGCTTTTTGGATCGCCAGTGCGTATCCCTCCGTGGCTCGCGTTTTCTGCAACCTCTGCCTGCCTTCCTGTGTCTCATCCGTTTTTCGTAAGTCTTCTTCTCCCTCCATTGTAACCCTATTTTCTATTTGTTATTTTTAGCCTCGTGAATACTTGGTTCGCTAGAATGGAAAAACACTTGAAAGACCTCCTCTCAGGATCGTATCTCTGGTTTAGGAAGCATTTCTCTATTCTGACGACGCTCATCTCGTCCTCGTCACAGACAATGCTCTCGACATGGAGAGGGAAGATCAAAACACGGTTGTATTCCCTCTTTTGTCCATCGCGGAGGGCGGAGTTCGCTTCCCCTTACACCCGCTTCTTAGGGCCGTTCTCCGCTATTGGGGTTTGATCCCTTCTCAACCCAATGTAAATTTCTTCCGTATCATCATGGGGGTTGTGGAATTGAACCAACGCCTTAGAATTAACCTTGGGATTCCGGCCATTCGGCATTGTTACGCCTTAGCCAAATCCTCTGGTCGGCTGGGGCGATATTTTCTCAGAGCCAAAGATACTGACCATCATTTAGTGACTATGCTTGCCAGCTCTGGTAAGCGAGTTGACGACGTGATGGTCAACGTCCGAATTGGGAGTTCGCCGAAGGAGGATCGCTGGACCCTATTCCTAGGCGTAAGGGTGAACGAGTTGACACGCAATGTCTTATGTTCGCTGGCCTATTCCTTATTAAACTTCTTTTTCTTAGATCGCTTTTTATCTTCTGCAGTAATAGGTTGAAGAAAATTTTGAATTCGGTTGATGACGCATTCTTGGGGAAATTGAGATCTTGACATATTTCGCCGCCCAAACGCATAAAAAACAGGGAGGCCGCCCATATTCTCCTTCGCATTTAACCCACTTACACCACTTTCTATTGCAGATAACATTCCGATTCATTGGCGATCAACGACTCTCGGCCCTTATCTTTCCGGTTGAAATCTTGACCGTCGGTCTCGAAGCTTCTGTTTCGGCGGACGACGACGAGCAGCCCGTAGCAGTGCTTGCCGATCCCACTGGAGGATCTGCTATAGAAGCGGCGAGGCGACGCCGCATCCGAGGCCCTCAACCATCCACCTCGGGACGAAGCGATTTCTCGGGGATTTTTTTGCGAACTTGGGGGATCTACCCGGCGATTTTTCTGAGGATATGGCGAAGGAGAGCTTAACGCAGATGGCGCGCAAAAGAAATGCCGAGCGCTTGGCTGCCCGCCAGAAGGCTGAATGTGCCGAATCTAATCCTAGCTTGATCAAGCCATTCATAGCCGTTTCTGAGGGCACGGTTGAGGTTGCCGTGTCCGTCAAGGAAAAGGAGGGTGGAGAAACAGCCGATCGAGGACATTAATTTGAGCAAGGCCAAAACGCGATGCCGAAGGAGAAGCGACTTCGGAAGCTGGCCCTGGTAGTAAACGGCCTCGACTTGAGGAGCCGGTCGTGGCGGCTCCGTTCGTTATTCAGCCGAAGATCAGGGGCACGCCGATTTTATCCGATGCCTCGGTCAGCGAGGATCCGGCCGTCGCTCTTAGCCTGGCGGCTTCAATTTCCTTGCCGGCTGACAGCAAAGCCTTCGGTGCCGTACCTGATGTCATGGCCGTTGCCTTAATCGCTCAATCTGCGCACGGTAGGTCACCGTTTCCTTTTGTTTGTTTAAGGGCGTCTATTTACACCGAATTGTTTTGCAGACGATCGGAAGGGTCGCCGACTTGGGCCGTCGCCTGCGTGATGCTCTCGGGAGAATCGATCATTTGCAAAGCAATTGCAGGTCGAGAAGTAGGGCGGAATTAAATTATGAGGGCTGAAATGGAGAGCCTTGAGCAGCGGAGAAAGAGAGGCTCGAGTCGCCGAACGCCTTTGTGTTGATCTTTGAAGGCGGGGCAAGCACGAGCGAGTCGCTCAAGCTTTCCTGAAAGCACTTGTTGAGCGGAGGCTCAATTAGACGAGCTTAAGGCGACCCATGAAAGCCGAATCGAGGCCTTTGAGGCGGGAGGCGCCGCTTTCGGAGTATGTTGAAGAAGTGGCCAAATTTGAGAATCGCGGGTTCAAGCATGGGTGGCTCAAAGCTCTTCTTTGCCACGAGGTTACATTGATTTGCCGATTCCTTCTGGCGGTGGATGTTGAGCCGCTTGAATCCGATGCCGACGAGTGATTTGGGAGCCGCTATGCATGTGAGCGTCGTTTTCTTTTTTGTCTTTGTTGTTTTTCTTCCTTTGGATAGTGCGTTGGTAGTTTTCATGTATAAATTGGTTAGCATCTGCGCGCAATTTATTAATGAAAATTGCCTTGTAATTTCAATACGATGATTTTCTTTGCCACCACACACTTTGTATGAGACGGTTCTATGCTTAATTTTAATGAAAGAGTTCTATGTTTTGTCAGTGTATTTGGTGATTTTTATCTAGAACTCTTCCGAACATGCCGTACGTGCAATATCGTTTGTTTAATATGTATCCGCAAGAACCGGGCTCTTGCAGTTTTAATAAATATCCTATCGAAATCAGCATTTGCAATTTCACTGCCTACCGATCTTGGGCCGACTGGGCACTCTAGTCGAATAGATTGATGAATCTGCCCTTGCCCCAGTGGGCTCATGATAGGGGCGCCTTGGATTCAATTCGCCACCGGAGGATACCTGGCGAACACTTTTGGTAGGATTCAATACGATTCTATCAAAATCGGCATTTGCAATTTCACCGCCTACCGATCTTGGGCGACTGGGCACTCTAGTCGAATAGATTGATGAATCTGCCCTTGCCCCAGTGGGCTCATGATAGGGGCGCTTTGGATTCAATTCGCCAGCCGGCAGGATACCCTGGCCGAACACTTTTGGTAGGATTCAATACGTATTCTATCAAAATCGGCATTTGCAATTTCCGCCTCGATCTTGGGCCGGGGCACTCTGGCGAATAGATTGATGAATCTGCCCTTGCCCCAGTGGGCTCATGATAGGGGCGCTTTGGATTCAATTCGCCAGCCGGCAGGATACCCTGGCCGAACACTTTTGGTAGGATTCAATACGTATTCTATCAAAATCGGCATTTGCAATTTCACTGCCTACCGATCTTGGGCCGACTGGGCACTCTAGCCGAATAGATTGATGAATCTGCCCTTGCCCCAGTGGGCTCATGATAGGGGCGCTTTGGATTCAATTCGCCAGCCGGCAGGATACCCTGGCCGAACACTTTTGGTAGGATTCAATACGTATTCTATCAAAATCGGCATTTGCAATTTCACTGCCTACCGATCTTGGGCCGACTGGGCACTTGAGCCGAATAGATTGATGAATCTGTCCTAGCTCGTGCAACTGTGGAGCGAGTTAGACCAACCACCGCTTCCTGGTCATCCCATTCAAGGCGTCGGGCGATTGGGTTTGTAATTAATGAGCCTGCCTCGATCGCGTTGCCTTTGCGGGTGTTTAAAGTGCAGTAGGTCTTGTGTTGAAGGGGCGACTTTAAAAAAGCGGTAGGTCGTGTTCGAACTCCGGAAGGAAGTCGATTGCGAATGTCGAACAAACGGTTTTTAACGACAAAGGGAAGCGAAGACATTGGAATTTGGTGGGTGGCGATATGAGTCGGAGTGAACATCGAGGCGCGCCCTTGTGTGCGGGGAGCAAGAGCTCTATGAGTAGAGAGGGGCGTCGATCTCCTCGACGTCGAAGCAGGTCGCCCAGACGAGACAGGCAGTCTCAAGGGAAGTTGCCACACGCACGTGTCGAAAGGAGATCAGACGCGACTCCGTGTCCGTTGAGCTTTGCAGTGTTTGTGAAGAATAGGCCCATGACGGAAGCGGATTCGATCGTGCGAGATCCAGATGTGGCGGTCGAGTTCGCTCGACAAATATTTCCTCCTGAAGTTCAGCAGTCGATGATTGGTCGTCAGGACTACGAAGTGTTTCGCGAGGGTATACATGGGGCGGTGAAAGGGCTCTATACGGCTTACGAAGTCGGTATGCGGTTGCGCGCCGCCCGCCGAGAAATGGCGGAGAAGGAAGCACGTATCCGGAGTTTGGAGGCTCGGCGGCTGAGCGTGAGTTAGGGACGATCAAAGCTGACTCGAGCCTGACCGGCGAGCGAGTAAACCCAATCGTCGAAGAGAGGGTTACCAGTCGGCTTATAAGCGCTGCCATTGCCGATCGGGATACGGCGAGTATGTTCGCCTTGGAGTCCGCAAAGGGGAGGTCTTATGAAAAAGGTTTTCACGAAGGGCGGCTGGTTGGAATTCAAAAGACCAAGGAAAAGCTCGCCGAAGAGGTTTGCCGATGTGAAAATCGTGGGTTTAGGCACGGTTGGATCAGGGCAACTCAAGTTGCCGAATCTCTTCGCCTGGCAGGAATTGATGTGGCGTCGCCTCGCTACCGCGAGAAAGACTTTCCGTTTTCTGCTTTTGAGGTTGAAAAGAGTGAGGATGAGGATGATGCCGTATAATATGTATTTGTTGTATGGTTCGGATGCTAGTCGCGTTCGTAATTATGTAATTTCTTGATGTTTAATAAAAGATGCTTTATGGGAAATATCAAATTCTCTTCCGTATTCGGCGTACGCGTGTTTAATTTTATTGCATAAATGTTTGGCTAGACGAGAATACACCAATCGGACTCGGCGTTTTAATTCGATGCGCCGATTGGTCGGCTTGATCGGCCTCCATGTAATGGCCGTCTGATTTAGAATTAAACCATTGCGTGTTTAGAATTTGGGTAAGCCACGAGCGAAGCGGAGGGTGTTTGTTTGTAAGGCGGCGCAAATGCCGCATGTCTAGCCGATTGGGAGATGGTTCTAGCCCTTTTGTGTTTTAGTCGACCGTTGGTTTAACCAAGTCATGGAGAATGTTGATCGACGCCTGTCTCGTGGAGTTTAACGCTGATAAGAATTATTTCGAGATTTGGGCCTCGAGATCGGGGCCATTATTGAGAATAAAAGCGACAAGGCCCTTATGCGATCAAACCTATTTAGTTCCCCAGCGGCTATTGTATGGAATAATGCAGATCGAGAGTTCTCGTCGTCAGAACGTGATGATAGTTGCAGGGGCTCAACTTCCGGCCGAACTTGGCGTTCCGTTGGTTTGCGGCGGAGGATTCTCCGGTGTGGGCGGTGGACCCGTGAAAGGAGGAACTGGAAACTCGTCAGTCTCCAAGTTGCTGAAGCAGATCGTCCCGAAAGGAGATACAGCGACCGTTCCCCAAAACCTTCCTTGTCTTGGATCTTGGCCTTGACATTGTCGATGGCGTCAGAGGCCCGGGGGGATTGCGATTCGGGTGCGGATGTGCCCTTGGATCGATAGATTCGTTTGTCTTAGAAGTTAGAAATAGATATTGTAATGTTCGAACGCAGTTGCGTCGATGTAACAACTTTTTAATCGAATAAAAAGTGTCATTAAATAAAGAGTGTTATTTCATGTGTTTTACTTCGTATGCTTTAATAGTTTGCTGTTAGCTTGCCATTGGAACTTTTGTGGTTTAAACATTTTTCCTGTAAGCAGGGGCCGGCCCCTGCCTTAGGCGGATTGGGAGTGTGGTGTATTCCGGGCCGGCTAAGGCATGTTGTCCGGGATGCACGTTAGTGATTCCGGCTATTGATTAAAACGGGCTCCGTATCAAGAGTTCCGTTTTGGCCGGTCGGGAGGATCATTCGGCCCTCATTTAGGCCGGGAGGTGTCGTGTACCAAAAGAGGTTCCGAATTTCGGACTTGTTTTGGCCGATCGTGATATCCACGAAAGGGCGCTGCGAATCCGGAGGCTTATTCGGCCCCAGATGACGTGAATCGAAAGGGCGCTGCGAATTCGGAGGCTTATTCGGCCCAAGATGACGTGCATCGAAAGGGCGCTCCGAATCCGGAGACTTGTTTGGGCCAATCGTGATATCCGAAGGCGCTCGAATCCGGAGGCTTATTCGCCCCCGATGACGGTATCGAAAGGCGCTCGAATCCGGAGGCTTATTCGCCCAAGATGACGTGCAGCGAAAGGCGCTCGAATCCGGAGACTTGTTTCGCCAATCGTGATATCGGCGAAGGGCGCTCCGAATCCGGAGGCTTATTCGGCCCCAGATGACGTGCATCGAAAGGGCGCTCCGAATCCGGAGACTCGTTTTGGCCAATCGTGATATCGACGAAGGGCGCTCCGAATCCGGAGGATTATTCGGCCCCAGATGACGTGCATCGAAAGGGCGCTCCGAATCCGGAGACTTGTTTCGGCCAATCGTGATATCCACGAAGGGCGCTCCGAATCCGGAGGCTTATTCGCCCCGTATGACGGCATCGAAGGCGCTCGAATCCGGAGACTTGTTTCGCCAATCGTGATATCCACGAAGGCGCTCGAATCCGGAGGCTTATTCGCCCCAGATGACGGCATCGAAAGGCGCTCGAATCGGAGACTTGTTTTGTGTCGTGATATCCACGAAGGCGCTCGAATCCGGAGGCTTATTCGCCCCGATGACGTGCATCGAAAGGCGCTCGAATCCGGAGACTTGTTTCGCCAATCGTGATATCAACGAAGGCGCTCGAATCCGGAGGCTTATTCGCCCCGGATGACGATGCATCGAAAGGCGCTCGAATCCGGAGACTTGTTTCGCCAATCGTGATATCCACGAAGGCGCTCGAATCCGGAGGATTATTCGCCCCGTATGGCGGCATCGAAAGGCGCTCGAATCCGGAGACTTGTTTTGGCCAATCGTGATATCCACGAAGGGCGCTCCGAATCCGGAGGCTTATTCGGCCCCAGATGACGTGCATCGAAAGGGCGCTCCGAATCCAGAGACTTGTTTTGGCCAATCGTGATATCCACGAAGGGCGCTCCGAATCCGGAGGCTTATTCGGCCCGAATGGCGGCATCGAAGGCGCTCGAATCCGGAGACTTGTTTCGCCAATCGTGATATCCACGAAGGCGCTCGAATCGGAGGCTTATTCGCCCCGTATGGCGTGCATCGAAAGGCGCTCGAATCCGGAGACTTGTTTCGCCAATCGTGATATCCGAAGGCGCTCGAATCCGGGCTTATTCGCCCCGTATGACGGTATCGAAGGCGCTCGAATCCGGAGACTTGTTTTGTGCCAATCGTGATATCCACGAAGGCGCTCGAATCCGGAGGCTTATTCGCCCCGATGACTGCATCGAAGGCGCTCGAATCCGAGACTTGTTTCGCCAATCGTGATATCCGAAGGCGCTCGAATCCGGAGGCTTATTGCCCCAGATGACGGCATCGAAAGGCGCTCGAATCCGGAGACTTGTTTTGGCCAATCGTGATATCCACGGGGGCGCCGAATCCGGAGGCTTATTCGCCCGTATGGACGTGCATCGAAAGGGCGCTCCGAATCCGGAGACTTGTTTCGGCCAATCGTGATATCAACGAAGGGCGCTCCGAATCCGGAGGCTTATTCGGCCCCAGATGACTTGCATCGAAAGGGCGCTCCGAATCCGGAGACTTGTTTCGGCCAATCGTGATATCCACGAAGGGCGCTCCGAATCCGGAGGCTTATTCGGCCCCAGATGACGTGCATCGAAAGGGCGCTCCGAATCCGGAGACTTGTTTTGGCCAATCGTGATATCCACGAAGGGCGCTCCGAATCCGGAGGCTTATTCGCCCCGGATGACGGCATCGAAGGCGCTCGAATCCGGAGACTTGTTTCGCCAATCGTGATATCAACGAAGGCGCTCGAATCCGGAGGCTTATTCGCCCCAGATGACGTGCATCGAAGGCGCTCGAATCCGGAGACTTGTTTCGCCAATCGTGATATCCACGAAGGCGCCCAATCCGGAGGCTTATTCGCCCGATGACGTGCATCGAAAGGCGCCGAATCCGGAGACTTGTTTTGTGCCAATCGTGATATCCACGAAGGGCGCTCGAATCCGGAGGCTTATTCGCCCCGTATGACGTGCATCGAAAGGCGCTCGAATCCGGAGACTTGTTTCGCCAATCGTGATATCAACGAAGGCGCCGAATCCGGAGGCTTATTCGCCCCGGATGACTGCATCGAAAGGCGCTCGAATCCGAGACTTGTTTCGCCAATCGTGATATCCACGGCGGGCGCTCGAATCCGGAGGCTTATTCGCCCGATGACGTGCATCGAAAGGGCGCTCCGAATCCGGAGACTTGTTTTGGCCAATCGTGATATCCACGAAGGGCGCTCCGAATCCGGAGGCTTATTCGGCCCCAGATGACGTGCATCGAAAGGGCGCTCCGAATCCGGAGGCTTATTCGGCCCAAGATGACGTGCTTCGAAAGGGCGCTCCGAATCCGGAGACTTGTTTCGGCCAATCGTGATATCGACGAAGGGCGCTCCGAATCCGGAGGCTTATTCGGCCCCAGATGACGTGCATCGAAAGGGCGCTCCGAATCCGGAGACTCGTTTTGGCCAATCGTGATATCGACGAAGGGCGCTCCGAATCCGGAGGATTATTCGGCCCCAGATGACGTGCATCGAAAGGGCGCTCCGAATCCGGAGACTTGTTTCGGCCAATCGTGATATCCACGAAGGGCGCTCCGAATCCGGAGGCTTATTCGGCCCCAGATGACGTGCATCGAAAGGGCGCTCCGAATCCGGAGACTTGTTTTTGGCCAATCGGGATATCCACGAAGGGCGCTCCGAATCCGGAGGCTTATTCGGCCCCAGATGACGTGCATCGAAAGGGCGCCCCGAATCCGGAGACTTGTTTTGGCCAATCGTGATATCCACGAAGGGCGCTCCGAATCCGGAGGCTTATTCGGCCCCAGATGACGTGCATCGTAAGGGCGCTCCGAATCCCGTGACTTGTTTCGGCCAATCGTGATATCAACGGCGGGCGCCCAATCCGGAGGCTTATTCGGCCCCAGATGACGTGCATCGAAAGGGCGCTCCGAATCCGGAGACTTGTTTCGGCCAATCGTGATATCCACGAAGGGCGCTCCGAATCCGGAGGCTTATTCGGCCCCAGATGACGTGCATCGAAAGGGCGCTCCGAATCCGGAGACTTGTTTTGGCCAATCGTGATATCCACGAAGAGGGTGCCGAATCCGGACGCTTAGTCGGCCCCTGACGACGGTATCGAAGGCGCTCGAATCCGGAGACTTGTTTTGTCCAATCGTGATATCCACGAAGCGCGCTCCGAATCCGGAGGCTTATTCGGCCCCAGATGACGAGCATCGAAAGGGCGCTCGAATCCGGAGACTTGTTTCGCCAATCGTGATATCCACGGCGGGCGCCCGAATCGAGGCTTATTCGCCCCGTATGACGTGCATCGAAGGGCGCCCGAATCCGGAGACTTGTTTCGCCAATCGTGATATCCACGAAGGCGCTCGAATCGGGCTTATTCGCCCCGGATGACGTATCGAAGCGGCGCTCGAATCCGGAGACTTGTTTTGGCCAATCGTGATATCCACGCGGCGCCCAATCCGGAGGCTTATTCGCCCCGGATGACCAGACGAAAGGGCGCCCGAATCCGGAGACTTGTTTCGCCAATCGTGATATCCACGGCGGCGCCCGAATCCGGAGGCTTATTCGCCCCGATGACGCGGTATCGAAGGCGCTCGAATCCGGAGACTTGTTTTGGCCAATCGTGATATCCACGAAGGCGCTCGAATCCGGAGGCTTATTCGCCCCGGATGACGCGTGCATCGAAAGGCGCTCGAATCCGGAGACTTGTTTGCCAATCGTGATATCAACGAAGGCGCCCGAATCCGAGGCTTATTCGCCCCGATGACTGCATCGAAAGGGCGCTCGAATCCGGAGACTTGTTTCGCCAATCGTGATATCCACGGCGGCGCCCAATCCGGAGGCTTATTCGCCCCGATGGCGGTATCGAAGGGCGCTCGAATCCGAGACTTGTTTTGTGCCAATCGTGATATCCACGAAGGCGCCCGAATCCGGAGGCTTATTCGCCCCGTGACGGTATCGAAGGCGCCTCGAATCCGGAGACTTGTTTCGCCAATCGTGATATCAACGAAGGCGCTCGAATCCGGAGGCTTATTCGCCCCGATGACGTGCATCGAAAAGGCGCTCGAATCCGGAGACTTGTTTCGCCAATCGTGATATCCACGGCGGGCGCTCGAATCCGGAGGATTATTCGCCCCGTATGACGGTATCGAAGGGCGCTCGAATCCGGAGACTTGTTTTGGCAATCGTGATATCCACGGCGCGCTCGAATCCGGAGGCTTATTCGCCCAAGATGACGATGCATCGAAGGCGCCCGAATCCGGAGACGTGTTTTGGCCAATCGTGATATCACGAAGGCGCCCGAATCCGGAGGCTTATTCGCCCCGAATGACGTGCATCGAAGGCGCTCGAATCCGGAGACTTGTTTCATGTCGTGATATCCACGAAGCGCTCGAATCCGGAGGCTTATTCGCCCCGGATGACTGCATCGAAGGCGCTCGAATCCGGAGACTTGTTTCGCCAATCGTGATATCCACGAAGGCGCTCGAATCCGAGGCTTATTCGCCCCGATGACGGTGCATCGAAGGCGCTCGAATCCGGAGACTTGTTTTGTGTCGTGATATCCACGAAGGCGCTCGAATCCGGAGGCTTATTCGCCCCGATGGCGTGCATCGAAAGGCGCTCGAATCCGGAGACTTGTTTTGCCAATCGTGATATCAACGAAGGCGCTCGAATCCGGAGGCTTATTGACCCCAGATGACTGCATCGAAAGGCGCTCGAATCCGGAGACTTGTTTGCCAATCGTGATATCCACGAAGGCGCTCGAATCCGGAGGCTTATTCGCCCCGGATGACGGCATCGAAGGCGCTCGAATCCGGAGACTTGTTTTGGCCAATCGTGATATCCACGAAGGCGCTCGAATCCGGAGGCTTATTCGCCCCGGATGGCGTGCATCGAAGGCGCTCGAATCCGGAGACTTGTTTCGCCAATCGTGATATCAACGAAGGCGCTCGAATCCGGAGGCTTATTCGCCCATTGATTGGGTTGAAGGTCGCAAACAAAAATCCGTTTCATTAAAATGAAGTTCGGTACAAGCATCGGTCCCATAAGTTGGGTGCGTAGATGAATTTGCATAAAATCTACATTCGTGTGGATTCTTTGAGCCACGGATCTCCTCAATGCCGATGCGTGGGAAGCGCATGGTGATGGTAGGTGCTTGGGACGGCCTTCATGACGTGCAACGGCTGACCTATGATGGCATTATCTGCGATGGAAGCTTTACAACCAAGAATTCTGTGGTCGACTGCTTTTGAGCCCCCGAACCGGCAAAGACGACCTTCCCAGCGGATACTGGTTCGCGTTGAAGCGAATGGTGGGGCGATGGTGACAGATCCGACTCGTTAATACGAAGTTCTACAAAAGCTTTGTAGTCTGATTTCAGCGCTCCTGGGTCTATGAGGATGCGTTCAACTGAATTGACTGGCGTAGCGTGGCGACCAAAGTCGGCGTGGTGCCTTCATTCCGAGGAGGTCGTCGAACCCAATCTTCGAGGCTTCAGGGCTGGTTTGCTTGTTATGTTTTGGGGAGATGGGTGCGATTGGATCGTGTGGACGATCGGGGTGGTCGGCAGTTCGTAGATCATATGGATCACGCCAAGCGGAGGTGAATCCTGTCTCAGGGCCAATGCTTTAATCGGCGCTCCCTTGCTAACATATTGCTGTAGCCGACCATCCTGCACCAATTCTTCCAGATGATCCTTCAGTGCATAACAATTCTCGGTTTCGTGGCCGTGATCTTTGTGGTATTCGCATCGTCTGTCCCGCCTCCGCGTGTCGGAGGCCCTATCATCTTTGACGCCACTTGAAAAATGGGAGGTGCTGGACCTTTGTCATTATTGCCGCGATCTGTTAGCTCCGTATATTTCTTGTCGTTTCGCCTTGAGCGTCTGCTGTCGACTTGTAACTGTTCGTTTGCTCGGTAGGGGCATTGATCGTTTGTTCGGCGGGAATCACGCCTTTTGTCTCGCTTGGTTCGTTGCCGTGGTTCAGGGCTTGGTGGCACGGAGTTTATTGGTCGAGCAATTTCGGGGGGTTCCGTTTTTCTGGAGCTTTGTCCGGCCTTTGTTCTCAGGGCATCATCTTCGACTTTACAATATTCTTCGACTTTCTTCATCAAGGCCCATCGTTTTGGGGGCCTCTGGTCAAGGAGTTCTTGCAGAGCATCGCCGAGTGTAAGCCCATTTTGAAGGCGGTTATGGCCATGGAGTCGTTGCAAGCGTCGTCGACCAGGTTGAAGCACTCCCAATATCGAGCCGAATACGCTCTGAGCGTCTCTCCGATCGATCTGCATTGCCCGGAGAGTCGGCTGTTTTGGTTGTACCTCGTTGGTGATGAACTGTACTGAAAGACTTTTGCGGTTGGTGGAAGTTCTGATCGGCGGCTCCAACTTGTAATACCACGGCGGCTAGCGGTCCTAGGCTCTTTGGGAATATTCGCACATGAGGGCCTCGTTATGCGCATGTAACGTCATGGCTGTTTGTAGTACGGATATGATCTGGGGTCTGATTTTCCGTCGTAAGAGTGAACGATGGAGCTTTGAATTTCTTGGGCAAGGACGCCCTTGTGATTCTCCGAGCGAAAGTCGTGGACGGTCCTCCTCGTCAGCCGCTTCTTCTTCGCTTGTTCCTTGGTCGCGGATCTTTGTCGGAGGAGCTGGAGGTTCGGATCGTCCTCGCCGAGCTCCGTGGATAATGAGTTGGAGTCATTGTTGGTAACCTTTGGTCGCCCGTGGCCTCTGTCGCCTGGCCCTGAAATGGCTCCGGTTTAGCGCATGGCTTCCTTAGATTTTGCTACCTCGGGGCCAAGTCTTGACGAGTCGTTCGTTCTCAGCGATCATGTTCTCGAGCCTTTGTTCGTTTCGCTTTGCTGTTCGATGACAAACTGCATTGTTTCTTGTCTTTGAAGTCGTTGGCGAGTCGAAGCGCAAGGTGCGTCGTGCGCAATGGTTTCTTTCGAGCATGTTATTTGGGGTGAGGTCATCTCCTGTAGCGCATCGGTGGCTATCGGAGGATCTTGTCACGCCTTCCATGGATGTATTTGAGTATTCCCTGAGCGGCGCCAATTGTGGTGGAAGTGGTTTGGAAATACTCTTGAATCTGGAAGACGCCAATGATCCTCTGCTAGTCACCGCAAAAATACAAACTCGGTTAGGGTGCGGAATTAGCACTCAGACGGACAAGTCGTTCCCTCGAGCTTGCTTACTAAGTTTTTAGAAATGTTTTCTTACATACCTTTATTAGTCTGAAGCTCTTATATTTATAGTCATTTTTCAACCTCGGGACCCGGGTCTACTTTTTTCAATCATTACCTTTCCTTACACTCGGCTGCAGGGGCTTTATCCTATTCGGCCTAGTCATCGTATTAGGCCGATCTCCCCTTCGAGATTTTTACCCGTTTGGCGCCGAGTGGCCGAGATATTACTCCTCTACCTTTACTGACTATTCGGCTACCACAAATACGAAACTTAGTTTCATTACAGCATCAGAAATTCTCACCCCTGGTCTTATATACACGCAGGTGACATAGCTTGATAATCAACATGTACAAAACAGAGTGCCATTAGAGATAAATTGTTCATGGGCATTGTTTTATTCTAGTGATTTAATTGCAGCAATCACCATAGGCTATTTGGTATCATTTTCATGTTGAATTACAATAATACTATCATTATGACCTTGTGGTGTATTATGTTCGTTCAAAGCAAAGTTCTATTAAATAGATGGAATTTGATTGTGATTTCAAAGTGCCATTAACGGCTGCATTGAATCTATTAAAACATGAATTTTCTACTTCCAATTTCTGTATGGGATAAAAAAGAGTCCTGTGTTTCCAGGTTCAAGAGGGAAAGAACATGCCACTGTGCAGAGCTTTGGTGAAACCTGCAGATCTCAGATCATTCGGTGATGGATCGACTAGTTTGTTTTTCCAGTTATTCTGAAAACATCAAGTACTGTCTTGTTCGGGGAGATTTTTTACGCTGAAGCTTAAAACCCTTGCTCAGCGGCCATCTCCTTATCATGTCAACATCACAGTAAATCGACCGTCGGCCCGGCCAGTTCTTGGGCCACCGCTAGAAGTTAGTGTCGTATCTTTGTATTAAAAAAGTTGTGTATGTAATTGGGGCCTTTGCTTTGAGGTCCAACAATATATGTACCACCTTTGTCGATTCTTAGTAAATGAAAGCTTTCCAATAAATGTTTTGTTGCCTTGCAATGCATTAAATGCATTATATTCTCATATCAAAGAGCTTCAATGATGGTTTGGATGTTTTGCAATGTTGTTACATAAAAAATTTGAGTTCTGTGCCTACTGTGATGGATGAAGAAATGAGAAACATGAGTTTGACACGGGGTATGACTTTACATGATAAGAATGGTGATGGACTGAGAGATGAGAAACATGACACAGGGAATTATTTTACATGATAAGAATGGTGCTTGTTTGTCGTATTCGTTTTGCTCTGTTTAGTTTTTAGTTTTTGTGGCATATTGCAGAGCTGTGTGAGGAAAGTATTGGTCACCTTTGTACAAAAATGTAGATGTACTTCATATTGCCAGAATTAGGGCAGTGCTTGGTTGATATCATTTAGTTTTCAACTTTAAAGCTTCCCTTCCTTTACCTAGGGTTTTATTAATGAGAAAATTGTCTCTGGCTTTATCTAGGGAGGCCTTCTGGCTGTACATCTCGACCTTTGTTAATTTTGCCATTTAATATTAGGTTAGTTTATATATGGTGATTAATAACTGCTGACAATAGGCTTGAGAATTAGATTCTAATCACTCCATGATCTCACTTCCAATCCCCAATGATTTTCGAGCCCCGGTCCCCACCCCGACTAGCCCCGATGTAAAATTACATGTATACCCCCTATTTATATATATGTTTATGTTTAGGGTTTGGTTGAAAGAAGAGAGAGGTCCTTGCCACTGCTCTCACTCTTACTCTCACCGCCGCTGTTCTCTCTCTTTCTCTCACACACGACGTTGACGACTGCTGCTTACAGAGGCAGACTTGAAGTTCCTCTTTGTCACCTAAACAAAAGAATTATGCTAAGTGGGAACTGATATCCTTCCTCGTAGTTGTATGTAGTATCAAATGCTTCCTTTATGTAGTATCTATATTAGTTTTTGTACTTTTTTTGCTGATTCTGAATGATTCCACAAATGGGAAAGAAAATGAACGTTTAATCTCTCTCTCTCTCTTAACTAGATCTAGGAATTTCAGTTTCAGATCTAAGTGTATACGTGTATGTATATATATGTATATATATATATTTATGTAGTATACTAAATGACTGCTTAGGGAAAGTAAATAAGAGTTAAAGGGTAGTACCTTTAGCATATTGTAATAAGAATTTCAAAATTGTTGAATTTATCTCATGACATTTGAATTACAAACTTTCAAAACTTTTTCCAGATTTTTGTTTAGAAATCTAGATTCCACAGCGATCGAAGATCTAGCAATCATTACTTGCAAGTTGCAACCAAAAGTGTACTTTTCTCTATTTTGATCGCTTCAAAAATAGCACTATCATCTTGGGTGCCGCTAACACTAAGGCAAGGTCCTCCTAAGCATATGTCTTTGCCTGCCTATCTTTTTTTTTTTTTTTAGACATACGCTTAGGTGGACCTTGCCTTAGTGCTGGCGGCACCCAAGATGATGGTGCTATTTTTGAAGCGATCAAAATAGAGAAAAGTACACTTTTGGTTGCAACTTGCAAGTAATGATTGCTCTCAATCAATCATATATCAAGATTTCTAAACAAAAACTGAAATAGTTTTGAAAGTTTGTAATTCAAATGTCAAAGAGATAAATCCAATAATGAAATTTTTTTTTCTTTAATGCCCTTTAACTCTCATTTACTTTCCCTAAGCAATCATTTAGTATTCCAACAACAAGTTATTTAATCCTCTAACAAAATACATGAATGCCTATTTCGGATTCCCAGAACAGTAACACTTCCTAGGAACCATCAATAGTTTGAATCTTTTTGCTTGTCTTGGCCGGCACGGCTCAACTTTGGAGGGGAGGTTACATGTGGACAATCTAGTTATTCTTTTGTTGATATATCTCTTTAGTTTCGGGGCTCACCTGAAGTTATGCATTTTAGAATTTTTAGTTGAGCAGGTTCTTTGTTGTGGCCATTGAGGCTTTAACTTCTTGTTGATTTTCATTTCTTGTAACCATATTTAAAGTCATTGACAATTGAAATGTTCCAAGGGTGCAGGTTTTTTTGTTACCATTTGGATTGCTGCCGTGATGTTTAAGTCAAATGATATTTTATGAAAGCAGACAGCTCTGAAGGTGCTGTAAATGTTCTTCTCTATTATGAATGCTATTTAGGATTTTGTTTGTTGATGTAGCTATAATGGTTACTGATATGAAGCACGGACACGGACACGCGACACGACATGGACACGCGAAAACGCAAATTTTCGAAAAATGGGGGACATGACACGCTGGGGACACGTTCAATATATATAATTAATTTTATTTATTATATGCCATAAAATTATTAAAAAAATTCATTAAAAGGTAATAAAATATACAAAAAAACACTATTAAAATTATAAAAAATAAACATTTAATTGATTTAACATCATATATAAACATACATTATTAAAATTATATACTCAAATAATAGAAAAGAAAAAATAAAATAAAATAAAATTAGAATAAAAGAAAAAAATAAAATCAGAATAAAAGAAGGGAATAAAAGAAGGGCGAAGACCGACTAAGGAAATAAGACAGAGGCTGAGAGAGAGAGAGAGAGAGAGAGAGAGAGAGAGAGAGACAGAGCGACTGAGGGAAATTGAAGAAGAATAAAGATCGAAGATCGAAGAAGAAGAGGTGTACCTTAACGATGAAGGGCAAGACACGACCGACGACTATCGAGAGACGACCGACGAGGAGTGATGATCGACGAGAAGAGAAGACGAACGATGAACGACGAAGTCAGGTCCTCTCTTTCTCACCCTTTCTCTGCTGTTTCTCTTCTATTCGAAGTAGATTAGGGCAAATTTTGGTCTATTTTTACTTATTTACAAATTAACCCCAAAAAAATTTACAAATTGTGAAATTACCCCCGAATGTGTCCTGAACATGTCCGGATGTAAAAGAAAAAAAAAAAAAAAGGGGGAGGGGGACACTCTCTGCTGCGTGTCGGACACGTGTCCACCGCGTGTCCGATGCGTGTCCGTGTCCGACATGCAGGAGACAGGAGAGGTGTCGTGTCCGTGCTTATAGGGTTACTGTCATTTTTAATATCCTAAAAATTTGATTATTAAGCATATGAAGTGTTTCTCTCTGCAGGGGGAGAGGAAAATACCTATTCTCATTGGCATCTCTTTCGTGTTTAGGCTTCATGTGATTGTTGTGTACTGGTGGTATTGGAATGATGATATTCTGTATCCATTGATCATGGTTCCTCTAGAAGCTATACCACATTTTTGGCATGCTATCTTCATTATTATGGTGAATGGTGTGTCTTGTCACTTAGTCATTATGTTGACTGCTGTTTTTTTTTTTTTGGCTGTTGTTTTTAACTGACGCATAGTATATTATGATTTATTAGAATAATTTTTTCTAATAAGTGTTTTTTAATACATTTTTTTTGGTAATTATTATTATTATTTTAATATTTACATCCTTACCCTTTTCTAAGGTTTTGTGTGAGGTTGGGAAAGTCATGGGAAAGTGTTAAAGTTTAGCTAGTATAGTGCTTATTGACTTCATAATAATACGTATAAAAGCATGTTGCTTTCTTCTAGATCAGGTTATGTTCAGCACCTGCTGCAAAGTGATTTCTTTCTCGTGTTTCCTCATAAATCTCAGCAATGTATTTTGTCTTTTATGAAGGGAAAATGTTTGGAGCGCTTTTCTTTCCTTAGTTAAGCATGTTTCAAGCTCAGCATCTATTCTGCTTCTAAATTTTGTGGGTCATTAGGCATCAAACAATCTATTTGTCAATGTAGGCTTTTTGGCCTTATATAGTTAAGCATGTTTCAAGCTCAGCATCTATTCTACTTTAGTTAAGTGTGAAACTCCTTCTTCAAAGTTGAGATTTTTTAATTTTGTACTGTTCATATTTTCCAAGGCTTTGTCCAATTGTGATATACTTTTAAAAATGGTTTTTTAATTTCTCAGTGCCTTGTGAGAATTCTTATTGTTGGTTTGTTTTAGATACTGTGGTTCAGCAGGCAGCAATGGTTCTCAAGTGTATTCTACTAATGTACTACAAAAATAGCAGAGGGTGAAATTACCGTAGACAGGTGAGTTCATGTTGACTCGTGCATTTAGAAAATTCATTTAGGTTCGTATAATGCACAATGGTCGTTTTAACATTTATTTAGGTTCATTTTATTGCCGATGATAAATTTTTTATATTTATTATTATGGTTCATTTTACAAGGTCAAATGCTAACTTTGGTGGAGTATCTGCTTCTGCCATACCGTGCCTTATTGCCAGAACCAGTCTGGTATCATTTCTTCTTGAACAAAGAATATGGAGCCTCTTTTCATCATTAATGACTGGGCTGTACCTAACCTTCAAGCTCACATCTGTAGTTGAGAAGGTATTGAGTATGCCCAGCGTCTGTTGTTCGGCTCCTTTTATTGTTGGCAATTTTGTGGTGGCTGTTTTTTTTTTTTTAGTAGTAGTTTTTTTTTTCATGGTTTTTATCCCTTTTCTTCCCCTATTCTTCTATTGGTTGGTGGTTTTCAGGTCCAATCTTTCTTTGCTGCGTTAAAGGCATTGTCTCGCAAAGAGAGTCATTACGGTGCTTACATAACTTCGAAAGCGTGTAGTGCAGTTTTCATTTTTCATGCACCCTACTCAGCAATTTCCATAAGTTGAATCATGTGTTGCTATGTCACTGATAAATATCTCTTTGGAATACTTTTTTTTTGTCTTTTCCTTTCTATATTCCTTTACGTGTTTATTATGTATGAGGTTAGGAGATTTTTTTTTTTTTTTTTTTTTTTTTTTTTTTTTTTTTCTATTCCCTTCTATATTCTTGTACATGTTTATTATGTATGATGTTAGAGGTTTTGACGTGATATGATGGCAAGTGGTCATTTGCCCCACCACTATTGTAATAACACTGACCTCCGATTAATGCTAAACCATGATTAATTATGCATAGCAGTAATTTAGAAGGAATCTGGGATTAATTTGCATTTGCATTGCATTATCTTTGTGTTTTTATCTGTTTGCCTTAAAACGATCTGTTCATGTTTTGACTTTGAATTGCGAATTGGAAGCCTTATCGGCGCCCGATTCCGAAATTGATTAGTGTTTTAGACTAGTTAGATTTTATGGTAGATTTAATTTAAATTCGAATTGGAATGTTTAAATCAGATTAAATAATGTTAAATTTCATAACTTGGCCTTATTTACCGAATTGCCATTTAGTGGCCTTTCTCTACAACACTTGGAGATTTGATTCTACATCATTTCATCAGCCCATTTTGAGAGACAAAACCGTAGGAGAGTGAGAGAGGAGAAACTTGGTTTCATCTAGAGAACTACTTGGAGATTAAGAGAATTGAAGGAGTTTTGCACAAATTGAGCTTCCACATCTTGAATTCAAGACTTAAGGTAGAGAATTTTCCTTCTTGATCATGAAATTTAGTAGATTCTTGCATGGTACATGGTAATTGAGTGAGTTGAGTCAAGAATTGGATTAAAGTGTTAAATTGAGTAGAAATTCATGTATGCATGTACCTATCTTTGCATTTTGAGGTTGTTCTTCGTGAATTTCTTTCATGCATGTGTATAATTCAAATGTAGTCCATGATGTCATCTTGTCCTTGAGCTAGAACTTGCATTTGGTCATGTTTTGTAGCATTAGAGTTTAAGATAACTCATGCATGTGTGAATTTTGCATTGATCTTCAAGTTCTTGAATTTTGAGTTGAAGTTTGTGTTTAATTGACTCATCCTTGGGCTTTGATTTCTCAAATTGAGCTTTGAATCATGTTATACTATGAGTTTACAAGTGTTTTCCAGAAAATTAGCCCAAGAGGATCGAATTTGATGTTGAAAAACTTGGTTTTGAGCTTGAGGTTCGAATTTGGAAATCCCAGATTTTGAACTCACGCTCGAGCGGGAAACTTCATGCTCGAGCGTACGCGCTGAGTTCATGCAGTCCGCTCGAGCGAAGATAGTGACGCTCAAGCGGGAAATGTGTGTTCCCAGCACTTTGCATTGTTTTACAAATTGCTCGAAGCGGAAATGCACGCCGGCGTGGACTGAAGTCCTGCCTTCGGCGAGGTCGAGCTCCCGTCGAGTGTGAATTCTGAGCATCCAAGATTTTTTGCATTCGCCGAAAGAAGTAATGCTCGGGGAAACCCACGCCGAAGGACCTGTTTTTGACAAAGTTTTGCAAAATATTTTCTAAGGCATTTTTGCATCCTCATTCCATCCTAGGCATTGCTAGGCCATGTTTAAGACTCTATAGTGAAGATTAAAGGGTAGAAACACACTAAGAACCAACGACGTAAGTTTTGTATAATTAGAACGTGTGTTTCAAGTGTGTGTCTGTTATGTGCTATGTAGGTCACGTGCCACGTCCTGTTTGACCTATCTGCTTCGTCTGTCTGATTCAAAACCCACGGTGAGTAATAACTTAGTAAAGTTATGTTCAAACTGTATCTACTTTCTATGTGATGAAACAAGATCTGTTTTCTAAAATGATATTTCTGTATGAATGAATGGTTGTCCAATGTTTTCTGAAATGTATTCGTGACATTCTTAGCCTTAAATATGTTCTGTTTCATCCCTTTATGGGCCAATTGTACGTCTCATGAGCCAACTGTTTATGGATCCTTACGTCCCTTTATGGGCCGACTGTGCGTCTCATGAGCCAACTATATCGTCTCCGTGCACGTGAGTCAACTGTTTGCCTTTATGGCCGTCCGTTTATGGGTCAACTGTATCTGTGAGAGCTAATGAATGTATCATATATGCTTGTGCATGACTTATGATTTCTGAAATGATCTGGACAAATATGATTTTGATATGAACTGAATTATGATTTCTGAATCTGTATGGACTCATTCATTGAAACCCCTTTACTCTGTTATTGTTCACTAAGCTTTCCCTCACAGTTTATTATATATGTATATAGGTGAGCCGACACATGACCGGGCTAGAATTGACGGCCTTCTGTTCTGTTTTATCAGCCAATTGTTGCGCCTCCCAAGGAGGTTCCGAATGAAGTCTAATGCCTTGGCTGTTTTTGTATTTCATGCTGGTCTTTGTGTATGTTTTTGTACAGACAGGTCTTGGGTTGTACACTTTGTAAATATTGTGTATCTGGACTGGCATGTTTATGTATATATATATAAGTTTTAAATATTCTGTCCCATGTACGTTACCACAGCTCATTGGACCTTGTCTATTATGTATTAATGCTTCTACAACCCCTTATTAATTGCTAATCTGTACAGAGGCCTTTGGTAATCTACGGATTACTGGCTAGTTACGGTGCTAAACCTACAGGGGCGGGTTTGGGTCGTGACAGAGTGGTATCAGAGCACGTGTTGTACCGCACACATGGGTCCATATGAGCTTAGGATGTCCTAGTAAGAGTTAGGGGCATTCCATCTGCATGTGTGAGTGTGTGGTAAACTAATTGAATATGAGAATTGGATGTACATTTGAATAAATAAATTGACGGGAACGAATAAGATTATACCTGTGTTTATTATTAATTGATATTTGTATAGTAAGATGGAGAATGCAAGGGGAAGTGGTGAAGGTGAATCTTCAGAGGCTTGCATGGGCCGAATGGAACAGATGTTAGCAGCATTGACTGAAACTTTGACACAACAATAGAGACAACAACCTTTGCCCCCTCCACCTCCGCCGGTGCAGGCTGAAATAGACAATAATGACCTTATCAACTTGATATAGAAGTTTATGAAAATGAAGCCGCCAGCTTTCTATGGTGGAATTGAACCACTGAAAGCAGAGACATGGTTACTAGAAATGGAAAAATTGTACGAAGTGTTCCCTTGTACCGAAGTCCAGAAAGTCCTTTTAGCCACTTATACTTTGAAGGATGAAGCCCAGAGGTGGTGGTTACTGATCCGAAATGGCAATGGGAATATAACATGGGCACAGTTTAATGCTATTTTCTACGACAAGTACTTTCCCCAATGTTTCAAGGATCGGAAAGTGTCTGAATTCCAGGAACTCAAACAGGGAAGGATGGCAGTAGCAGAGTATGAAGCTAAATTCACCGAATGGGCACGGTTTGCTCCACATATGGTAGACACTGATTACAGGAAAGCATGAAAATTTGAGGGTGGATTAGATTTGGAAGTGTTTGATCGAGTAGGCATACTGAAATTGCCTACTTATGTGGAAGTGTTAGACAGATCTTTAATGGCGGAAGCTACCATAGCTGCTATGAAACAAAGCAAGGCCCCATCAACTACAACAAATGAGTGGAGAGGAAAAAGATCCAGGTTTGGTTTTAAAAGAGGCTGTTCGTTTGTCAGTAAGAAGCAAAACACAGGGTCTACTAACAGCTCGAGTCAGAGTAGTGGGTCTTTTCCGGTCTATTCTGATTGCGGTAAAAAGCACAGGGGTGTATGCCACCGAGTATCCGGTGCTTGTTACCGATGTGGCCAATCAGGCCATATTGTGAGAGATTGTCCATTCAGGTATGAGAATACTCGCCGTCCTGCAGCAAGTTCAGCGAGATCCGCCTCTGTGGCCAAAACCAATGCCAAAGCCAATACTGGGAAGGAACCTCTGAGACAAGGCCGAGTGTTTGCCTTAGTGCCCGGTGACGTACCGAACACCTATATTGTGGTGTCAGGTACACTCCTTTTATGTTCTCAAAATGCATGTGTATTGATAGATTCTGGTTCTACACATTCCTTTGTATCGCATGCTTTTTTTCAGAAATTGACTAGACCATTAGAACTTATGACATATGTGTTATCTACATCTACGCCATTCGGGGATTCTATGATGTGTACTCATGTTTATCCAGCGTGTGATGTTGTGATTGGCGATATGATGTTGTATGTAGACTTATTACCCTTGGACATTAATCGTTTTGATTGTATTTTGGGGATGGACTGGTTGACTAAATACTGTGCTACCATTGACTGTGCAAGTAAAACTATTGTGTTTAAGCCACCAGGTGTAATACCCCTGTTCCGTAATATGTTAATTGGCCCTTAATATGATGTGATTATGTGTTTTGATATGATTTTGTGTTCCATTATGTGAAAATATGTGGTTTTGAAGTTCTATCTGTTCACCGTAGGAATATCTGTTGAATAATTTGCTTTGAGAATTAAATTGAGGGCCCTATCAGCCACAGAACCCAAAATTGACTACGCCATTGTGATTGGCATAATTTTTAGAGCCTACGGTGAAATTTAATTGAAAATTTAATTGGATCAAATTAATCAGATTAATATTGATGATTTAGTGCCCAATTATTTAATATTGTTAAATGGAATTAGTAGGTTTGTTGAATAAAGGCACTACACTCTCTATTCTTCTCCTTTTGTTACATTTTGGCTGATTAAAAACATTAAGGAAGAGAGGGGGGTTGGCTAAGAGAGGGAGAGAGTGAAGAAATTGGAGTTTTGGCCTCAAGTTTGATAATTTGTAGACCAACTCAAGAATTAAGCTTAAGTTTGGAAAATCAAAGCTTCTAGGTGAGTGATTCATGCATTTATAGTCATCATCTTATAAATTCAGGTTTAATAGATGGACAAGAGCATGAAATAGTTTGAATGTAATGGAATTGAGTTGTACATGTTGGATTTCAAGATTATAGAGGCATGCATGTAAAGAATGGTTATAAATTTCCATGTTTGAGCTTAATTTGTGCAATCTATGTTGGAGTTGAATGAAATCCATGTGTATGACCATCTCTTCACCAAATAAGTTGTGAATAATGAGTATTTCTTGCATGCAAGAGTAGATCATGAAAGAGTAAGCTTTGCATGTTTGAATTTGAGCATGTTGGTGATGGGTTGAGATATTTTGGGGCATGCATGTAGATAAATCATGAAATTGAGCTTCCTAATGTTGTAATCTTGTATTGGTAGCATGTTAACATGTGTAAATGTGTAATTTGAGCCATAACATGCATGAATTGCTGGTTGGGAGTCGCAATGCAGCTCAAGAACACAATTCTGGGTTTTCCAGAATTTTGAGGCACTTCGGCCGAGGAACATGACGCTTCGGCGGGAAAATCGTGCTCAAAGCACTTTTGCGAAGTTGGATGTTCGCTCAGCGGGATATCTCACGCCAAGCGGGAGTTTTGTAAACGAGCCTTCGCTCGGCGCCTATTACATGCTCGAGCGTATTTTTCATGCACTCAATACTTTTGCAGGCCTTAAGGGTCCGCTCGAGCGGGGAAGTTTACGCTCGAGTGGGGACCCTATTTTCTGAAAGTTTGTTCATGCGTTCTGTGTTTCGTTTTCCGTTCTCTTTCACTTGTACTCATTCTTAGGCATATGTTAAGCATTGTAAATGAGTTAATGAGATAAGAATAAAGCCTAAAGAGGAATATGTGAATTAGGGAACAGATTGAATTGTTAGTGACCCTTTTGTGTTCATGCAATGTGTAGGGTTAAGCACCAGGGCAAATCCACAAGCCGATCACTGTGAGTAATATCAATATTCGAATGCTTGTGAATGTCCAATTGTTTATTCCCTTATGAGCTTTATGAGTTGCTAATTGGGATTGTGGACAAAAGTCTGATATGAATAAATGAATGGACCAGAGGTCGTTTTGATAAACATAAATGGACCAAGGGTCGTTTTGATAAACATAAATGGACCAAAGGTCGTTTTGATAAACATAAATGGACCAAAGGTCGTTTTGATAGAATTGAATGGACCGAAGGTCGTTTTGACTTATACGAATGGACCGAAGGTCGTTTTGACTTATATGAATGGACCGAAGGTCGTTTTGACATATATGAATGGACTGAAGGTCGTTCTGACATATATGAATGGACCAACGGTCGTTTTGACATGAATGAGTGGGCCGAAGGCCGTTTTGATATGAATGTATGGGCCGAAGGCCGTTTTGACATAAATGTATGGGCCGAAGGCCATTTTGACATGAATAAGTGGGCCAAAGGCCGTTTGATGAGAATAAACAGGCCGAGGGCCGTTTTGAGATAAATAATTGGGCCGAAGGCCGTTTTGACATAAATGGAAATCTGAACGGGCCAAAGGCCAGAATGTTGAAACTACAAGTCACTTGATTGAAATTCGTATAGCTATATATCTGTTAAATAGAAATATGAAATGGGCCCAAGGCCATTTGGAACCTGTTGTTATACAATTGTTATGTAATTTCTGTCTTTGATATTATTCACTAGGCTGTCGCTCACGCTCATTCGTGTGTTTGTAGATGAGCCAAGAGAAGTACAAACCTAGCCCCAGTGAAGTCTACCATGAACAATATGAGTTTTGGAGAGTCAACCTTGTGTCTCACGCACGAGACCCACCCTTGCCATTTTGCTATGTATTTATATTTTGTTTTGTTGGCAAGGACCTTATGTATATTTGTAGATAGTCTGTTATGGGTTGGCTCGGTTTAGATGATCCTGTTTGTAAAGAAGTTATGTTACTGTACTTTTGATGTGGGTTATTAACGCATATGAGTATGGTTTGTTTGATGTGCATATGAGCACGGCTCTATGGACAAAGTTTTAAATTTTTGCTTCCGTTTGGCCCCTTTACTCTGACGAGTTATGTCTGTTTTGGTTTGAGGCCGTAGGTAATCGCAGGATTACTGGCCGGTTATGTCCTTAACCCATAGGGGCGGGTTCGGGCCATGACACCGGGTATGCCTGAATTTACCTTTATTGGGAATGGGGTAGTCTCACCTCCATATTTGATTTCAGCTATGAAAGCTGTAAAGCTCCTTAGGAAAAGATGTAGGGGACATCTGTGTTGTATACTGACTACACCATCTGACAGTCCTACCGTAGAAACAATCCCTGTTGTCTGTGAATTTCCCGATGTGTTTTCGAATGACTTACTTGGGGACTTAGTTGATAGAGAAATTAAATTCACTGTTGAGGTGTTTCCGGGGACACAACCTATTTCCAAGACTCCCTATAGAATGTCTACTTCTGAATTGAAAGAATTGAAAACCCAGCTTTAGGAACTGTTAAATAAGAAATTTATCCGTCCGAGTACTTCACCTTGGGGTGCTCCAGTCTTGTTTGTCAAAAAGAAGGATGGATCTTTGAGATTGTGTATAGACTACCGGGAATTGAACAAAGTGACTATCAAGAACAAATGCCCTTTGCCTCGAATAGATGACTTGTTTGACCAACTTCAGGGTGTCCAAGTGCTTTCCAAAATTGACCTCAGGTTCGGGTATCATCAATTAAAGGTTAGAGCTGAGGACATAGAGAAAACTGCATTCCGAACTAGATATGGACATTATGAATTTTTAGTAATGCCGTTTGGGATGACCAATGCACCTGCTGCTTTCATGGATCTTATGAATAAGGTGTTTAAATCATATCTGGATGACTTCATTGTTGTATTTATTGATGATATTTTGATCTATTCTAAAGACAGGGAAGAACATGAGAATCATTTGAGAACCACCTTGTAGATTTTGAGAGAAAAGGAATTATATGCTAAATTGTCCAAGTGTGAATTCTGGCTTGACAGTGTGGCATTTTTGGGTCATGTAATCAACAAGGATGGTGTTTCTGTTGATCCTCAGAAAATTGAAGCTATCGTGGATTGGCCTAGACTGACAAATGTGACAGAAGTCTGAAGTTTTCTGGGACTTGCAGGTTACTACCGGAGGTTTGTAAAAGACTTTTCTAAGCTCGCCTTGCCATTGACTCAGTTAACTCAGAAAAATATGCCATTTGACTGGAATGAACAAAGAGAGACTGCTTTCCAGGAGTTAAAAACCAGGTTAGTGACTGCACCAATCTTAACTTTGCCTAATAGTACTGATGGGTTTCAAGTGTACAGTGATGCTTCTTATAAAGGCTTGGGGTGTGTACTAGTGCAAAACCCAAGGGTGATTGCCTATTCTTCTAGACAACTCTGACCTCATGAAAAGAATTACCCAACACATAATCTTGAATTGGTAGCTGTGGTGTTTACTTTGAAAATATGGTGTCACTATTTGTATGGGGTAACTTGTGAGGTTTATACAGACCATAAAAGTTTGAAATATTTCTTCACCCAACAGGAATTGAACATGAGACCGAGGCTGTGGTTAGAACTAATCAAGGATTACGGTTTGCAGATTTTGTATCATCCAAGAAAGGCTAATACCGTAGCAGATGCCTTGAGCCGAAAATCCAGTGCGAACTTGTCATGTTTGCTGTCCAACCGAAAACAATTGTTGACTGACCTAGAACAAGATGGGCTATTAACTGCTATTGCTGTTCAACCTACAATTCTTGATGAGATCAAATAGAAACAGTGCGAAGATGAATATCTGAAAAAGATCATGGAGGAGTTTGACTCAAAGCCAAGGCCGGGATTTGTATTTGAGAATGAGGTGTTGAAATTTCAGAACCGTCTTTGTGTACCCGATTGTTGTGATTTGAGGAAACGTGTTATGACCGAAGCTCACAGTAGTAAATTTGCTATGCATTCGGGGAACACGAAGATGTATCATAATTTGAAACAAAATTTTTGGTGGCCTGGGATGAAAAAGAGTATTGCAGACTTTGTGGCTAGATGTCTACAGTGCCAATAGGTAAAAGCTGAATATCAACGACCCGCCGGTTTGCTACAACCTCTCCCAATACCGGAATGGAAATGGGAGCACATTACCATGGATTTCATTATGGGATTGCCTCGTTCTTCTCGAGGTATGGATTCTATCTGGGTTATAGTTGATCGTTTAACTAAGTCTGCCCATTTTCTGCTTGTCAAAATTATATATAATGCTGATAAATTGGCCAATATCTATATGACTGAAATTGTGAGATTGCATGTGTGGGAGCCGAATAACTTCTGGATCAATGAGAGTAGGACAGGATGACCCCGAACGTGACTTCTATTCGGCATTTACCCTATCCAGTTGAGGGGCCAAGTGGAAGAGCCGGCGTTCCTACTAATAAGTGCCGTGTAGGAATGCACTATAGAGGCTAGGAGTGGGCCAAGTTCCCAGACCCAAGGAGAATACTATAAATAGGAGACCTGCAATCTTGGAGAGGTATGTGATAATTGTGGTATTTAACTTAGAATACAAGTAACCTAGAGTTGGTGACTGACTTGTCCGTCGGAGTGCTAATTCCAGCACCCCCGACTGGAGTATTTATTTCCTTTTATGTGACTATCGGAGGATCACGAGCGCTCCCCTGGATCAGAAGAGTATCTCCAAAACCACTTCTCCACAATTGGCGCCGTCTGTGGGAATACTCAAACACATCCATGGCGGGCGTAACGGAGGACCCTCCGATAGTCATTGATGAAACCACGCAGAGTGACAACCTCACTCCAACGAACATGCTTGGACCAGAAACCACCCCCGTAAGACGCGCCCTGAACTTCACCTCACCTTCGACTCCAGAGCATGAAGCAATCCAAGCGATCATGGAACAGGCAAAGCAAAATGAACGAAGGTTGGAGAACATGAGAGCAGAGAACGAACGTCTCCGCCTGGATTTGGCCCCGGAGGTGGCGAAGTCCAAACAAGCCGCACACCAATGCCCGGAGTAACCCGTGAGGACAGATGGTTGACGATCTCAACCCGACAACAAGACACTGATAGCAACTCCGACTCATTACCCCCGGAGCTCAAGAAGAAGGCCCAAGCTGACGCTTCCAGCTCTTCTGAAGAGAGGCCCCGTACAAGGCTCAAGCAAAGAAGAAACAGCTCGGATGCAGATCAACAAAATCCTTTTGTCCGACGGATTGTAAAGGCAATGCTATCCAAGAAATTCAAAGCACCGGCAGTCCCAAACACAACAATAGCCTTGAGACAAGATTCACCTCCTCCCGATACAATCCACATGATATACAGCCTGTCGATGTTATCAATGGTGCATGCGATCCGGTCAGAATCTAAGCCTCAGAACCAACTCACCCCGGCTAAACGGCCCCACGAAGACAAGGGCATTACTTTTGATGATTTAGATTTGGTCGGCGTAACACTGCCCCACATTAATCCCTTGATAATCGAGTTACACGTAAATCGGTTCACAGTTGAGCGCGTACTCATTGATCCGGGGAGCACTTCGGAGATTATGTACTATAAGACCTTTACCAAACTTGGCTTCTCCGAATCCGATCTCTCTCTGGCCCCTTATCCACTATTCGGCTTCAATGCCAATCCAGAGTATCCGCTGGGGAAAATCAGGCTACCCGTTCGAGCAGGCTCCCGAACAGTAGATGTAGAATTCTTGGTCGTCAAGCTGCCATCGCCGTATAATCTCATCATGGGATGATTCTGGTTGCATACAATGCAAGCCGTGCCAAGCACTTACCATCAGCTGCTACGTTTCCCGACGAGAGCGCGATATTGAGAAAATCCGCAGCTCCTAGAAATCGGCACAAGCATGTTATCTCCTTGCTGCCAAAACACAAAAGGAACTGCAGGTGAATTCCATTGAGGTCCCGGGTCAAGAGAGCCTTGACGATTTTAGGTGGTTCCCAAATGAAAAGGCCACGGAAGGTTTAGACCGAGTTGAAATTGATGGAAGCCCGAACAAGTTCTTCATGATCGGCTCCTTCCTAAATCAAGCCGATAGACAGCAGTTGGTCTCTTTCCTACTCAATAACCCAGATATCTTTGCCTGGACTCCGTATGAGATGCCAGGTATCGATCCGTCAGTTTCTCAGCACCAGTTAAATGTCGATCCAAAATGCAAGCCGATTATTCAGAAACGTCAGCGGTCAGGCGCAGAACACACTGCCGCCGTTGTTGAGGAGGTTGACAGGCTGCTTGCTGCCGGGGCAATTAGAGAAGTGATCTACCCTACGTGGCTCTCTAATACAGTGGTGGTGAAGAAGAAAAATGGGACTTGGTGAGTGTGTTGATTTTTTCGACCTAAACAAAGCCTGCCCTAAAGATTGTTTTCCCCTACCTAGAATCGACCAACTTGTCGATACGACAGCTCGCTATCAACGTATGAGCTTCCTCGATGCTTACCGAGGCTACCATCAGATCGCCATGCACCCAGAAGACCAGGACAAAACTGCATTCCTCACCCCAAGAGGAACCTACTGCTACAAGGTCATGCCTTTTGGGCTGAAGAATGCAGGGGCAACCTACCAAAGACTGATCACTGCCATGTTCAAGGAGTAACTCGGCCACACTATGGAAGTGTACATTGATGACATGGTAGTCAAGTCCAAGGAAGAACATAATCATATAGCAGATCTGGCGAATACATTCGGCATTTTATGAAAATACAAAATGAAGCTGAATGCTTCTAAATGTGCGTTTGGAAACGACTCCGGCAATTTCTTGGGCTACATTGTCAACCACCGAGGAATTGAGGCTAACCCAAGGCAAATTTCAGCAATCTTGAAACTCGGCTCCCCCCGTTCAGTAAAAGAAGTTCAAAAGTTGATGGGATGGCCGCCGCACTCAACAGGTTCGTCAGTCGGTCCACAGATCGCTGCCGACAATTCTTCCATACACTACAGCAGGGCAAGGCTTTTGAATGGTCCGTCGAATGCGAAGCCGCTTTCAACGGACTCAAGACCTACCTTCGCTTAGTACCACTCTTGTCAACACTTGCTGCAGGTGACCCGCTCATTTTGTATTTGGCAGTCTCCGACAGGGCCGTCAGTGCCGTACTGATAAAGGAAGATCTTGGGGAGCAGCGGCCAGTGTATTACGTGAGTAAGGCTAAGGTTGACGCCAAAACGCGCTACCTTCCGCTGGAAAAACTCATCCTTGCCCTAGTCATGGCGGCAAAAAAACTAATGCATTATTTCCAGGGCCATAGCATTGAGGTGCTAACAGACTATCCCCTTCGATCAGTACTACGAAGTGTGGAAGCCTCAGGACGTGTTTCAAAGTGGGCTCTTGAACTCGGCCAATACGACATTCGGTTTCTACCGAGAACTTCAATCCAGGGACAGGTTCTTGCCGACTTTGTTGCCGAATTCACTGGGGGTCATGCCGATTTCAAGTCCATTGAGGAGAGTTGATCGGAGCTGAATTGGAGGATTTATGTCGGGGACATTTGGCAGTTGTACTGTGATAGATCATCCAACCAGCGGGGCAGCGGAGCAGGAGTTGTGATCATGGCTCCGAATGGCGCAATAATTGAGCAGGCCGTCAAGCTCGGCTTCGAAGCGTCAAACAACGAAGCCGAATATGAGGCTCTTCTAGGCGGTTTGAGAAACGCACATCTTTTGGGCGCTCGGCGTTTGCTTGTATTTTGTGACCCAAACTGGTGATCAATCAGCTAAAGGGGGAGTACGCAGCAAGAAACGACTGTATGGCGGCTTACATGAAAACGGCCAACTCCTTGCTAGAAAAATTCGGCCATCCTGAGCTAAACCAGATAACATGTGATCAGAACACACACGCAGATGCCCTTGCTTGCCTAGCCTCCGCCATCAACTCGGAGATTAAATGAACCATTAAGGTAGGATTCATCCCAAAGCCGAGCATTGGCTCTTCAGAGGAATTCCAGGTCAATGTTATAGAACTTGGACCATGTTGGATGGATCTCATTGCCGCATTCCTCTCTTCCGAGCAGCTCCCAAAAGACAAGAAAGAAGCGCACAAGCTGCGAAACAAAGCTTTGCGCTACTACTTGGACCCGCAAGGAAGGCTTTACAAAAAATCCCTCTCTGGCCCGTATTTGGAATGTGTGCACCCAGACAAAGTTGAAGAGTTTTTGAATGAAATACATGAGGGCAGTTGTGGCGCCCATTCTGGCGGGCAGTCGTTAGTCCACCGAGCCGTGACGCAGGGATATTACTGGCCGACAATGAGGGTAGATGCCGAATGCTACGTGAAAAAGTGCGAACAGTGCCAGAAGTTCTCTCCTTTGACCCACCTACCTGCTGAAGAGCTGAGCTCCATAACCAGTCCATGGCCATTCGCCCAATGGGGACTCGACATCGTCGGACCACTGCCTTGTGCCTCGGGTAACAAGCGATTTTTGATTGTCGCCACAGATTGTTTTACAAAATGGGTAAAAGCGGAGACACTAACCCACATTTGAGACACCAACGTGAAACGATTCGTTTGGAGAAACATCATAACAAGGTTCGGCATTCCAAGAGCACTTATCTCAGACAACAGCACCCAATTCGATTGTGGAGTCTACCGAGAGTTGTGCAGCAAGTACGGTATACGGCCTTATTTTTCTACTCCGGCTTATCCACAAAGCAATGGTCAGGCCGAAGCCTCTAACAAATCTATCTTGGACGGCATCAAGAAGAGGCTAGAGAAGGCCAAAGGAAAATGGGTTGAGGAATTGCCAAGTGTGTTATGGGCTCATCGAACTACCTCAAGGTGGTCTACTGGGGAAACCCTATTTGCTCTCTGCTTCGGAACCCAGGCCATCATACCCCTGGAGATCGGCCTCCCAATCCTAAAATCGACAGTTTTCGATATAGGCCGAAACGATATGATGCTGGCCTTGGACTTGGTCCTAATTGAAGAACGAAAAGACCGTGCCCTCGCATCCATGGCGCAGTATCAACAGCAGCTGGCTAAGTCGTACAATCAACGTGCTCAGCTAAGCTGCTACACACCAGGAGAGTTGGTCCTAAAGAAGGTACTGCCAGCTGCCAAGAAACCGGCCGATGAAAAATTAGGTCCTAACTGGGACAGCCCCTATGAGATTGATACGATCGTAGGAGTAAGGGTGTATCGGCTCAAAGACATGTCGGGAAGGAGTCTGCAACGGTCTTGGAATTCCACGCATTTATGCAAATTTTATCATTAACCCGACTTGTGGGACATAATGCTATGTACATCTTTTTTCTTCTCTAATACAAAGTTTCCCGTTCATTTATCACACGTAGTTCAAAGGTGCCCCATCGACGCAAGTCGTCTTTGGGCCAAGAAAGCCTCCGGATTCGGAGCGCCCTTTGTGGATATCATGATTGGCCAAATCAAAGCCTCTGTATTCAGAGCGCCCCTCGTGGATATCACGATTGGCCAAATCAAAGTCTCCAGATTTGGAGCGCCCTTCGGCGCAAGACGTCTTTGGGCCGAGAAAGTCTCCAGATTCGGAGCGCTCTTCGTGGCTATCACGATTGGCCAAATCAAAGCCTCCGAATTCGGAGCGCCCTTCGTGGATATCACGATTGGCCAAATCAAAGTCTCCGGATTCGGAGCGCCCTTCGGCGCAAGACGTCTTTGGGTCGAGAAATTCTCCAGATTTGGAGCGCTCTTCATGGATATCACGATTGGCCAAATCAAAGCCTCCGGATTTGGAGCGCCCTTCGTGGATATCACGATTGGCCAAATCAAAGTCTCCGGATTAGGAGCGCCCTTCGTGGATATCACGATTGGCCAAATCAAAGCCTCCGGATTCGGAGCGCCCTCGGCGCAAGACGTCTTTAGGCAGAGAAAGCCTTCAGATTCGGAGCGCCCTTCGTGGATATCATGATTGGCCAAATCAAAGTCTTCGGATTTGGAGCGCCCTTCGTGGATATCACGATTGGCCAAATCAAAGCCTCCGGATTCGAAGCGCCCTTGGCGCAAGACGTCTTTAGGCCGAGAAATTCTCCGGATTTGGATCGCCCTTTGTAGATATCACGATCACCCAATTGGAGTCCTTGAGTTCGAAGTCAATCCAAATCTTTGGGCCGAACAAGGCCCCACAGAAATTACGCGCGTGCAGAAGAAAATTTTCAAATTCCAAATAAGAATGTTCAAGCCGCCCAAGCATCTAATATAAATAAAGGGCGTACTAATATAAATAACAAGTGCACTACTACAAAGAACTGAAAATCAAGCATTTTATTAAATTCAGCTAGTAAATACACAAGTTCACTTTTACAAAGCATTACGAAGCATTACAAAGTTTTCTTCGGTGCGTCGTCTTCTTCGTCATCGCTTTTCTCAATTTCAAATGCAGAGAAGGGAAGATCATTCTGTTGGTACAACAGAAACGCCGAATCTAGCCCTGTTGCCCGGAGACTCTCCACTTGCTGAAGCGCCTTGATCCAACCGTGCTTAAATCTGCGATTTTCGCATCAGAAGACTTCTTCGGCGAGCTTCTCCTTGGTCTTCTGAATCCTGATCTTTCGACCGTCGTGGAAGCCTTTTTCATAGGCTGTTGTCCTCACAGTCTCGATCGCAAACATGCTAGCCGTATTTCGATCGGCGATCGCTTCGTTAATCAGCCTTTGAGTAACCCTCTCTTCAACAATCGAGTTGGGGTGGCTGGTCGATTGGGTCCCTGCAGACTTGATTTTTCTCAGTTCGCACTCGGCCTTCTTGATGCGAGCCTCCAATTTCCAAATGTGGTCATCTCTCTGTTCGATATCGCGACGAGCGACGCGGAGACGCATGCCAATCTCGTAAGTCGTGTATAGTTCCCTCACCGCCCCGTGAACGCCTTCGCGAAACTCTTCGAAATCCTGTCGACCTACCATCGACTGCTAAACTTCGGGCGGGAACATCTCTCGAGCAAACTCGACTGCCACGTTTAGATCTCGAATAATTGAGTCCGCCTCTGTCATTGGTCTATTACCCATGAAGACCGCGAAACTCAATGGGCGAGGAGTCGCGTCAGATTGCCTGCCTAGACTGGGTTAAGGAGACTTACGGTGAGGTTGTTTGTCCTTCCTGGGTGACCTACTCCGACGACGAGGAGATTGGTGTCTTTCCCGATCCCTCGAAGTCCTATCACCCGTGCGTGAAGGCTCACCACTTCGACTCATGGCTCCTTCCAGCTCAGCTAGCATCTTCGCTTCTCCTTTGTTGTTGAAGAAAAGTTTATTTGACATTCGCGCTTGTTTAATCTTCCTCGAAAGAGCTGGAATGAACTGCTGACTGAGCACGTAAATAGGACCCCCTTTCACGAAGTACAAGCCCATTTATTATTTGCGGGGGTAGCACCTCTGAGGCAATCTCCTTAATGTCGAAGCGCCAAACAACCCAGTGCCGACCTGGTTGTGCGCCGAGCATATACCCCAGCCGTTCCATGAATCAGCATAAACGTGTTATTCGGGGTGCTACGATTGTGGACCCGCTGGGCCAAGGGCAGATTCATTAATCTATTCGGCTCAAATGACCCAGCCACTCCATGAATCGATTCATCAACACAAGAATCATGAAAACGTTATTTGGCGAGCTGCGATTGTGGACCCGTTGGGGTAAGGGCAGATTCATCAATCCAGTCGGCTCAAATACCCTAGCCGTTCCATGAATCGGCATAAACGTGTTATTCGGTGCGCTACAATTGTGGACCCGCTGGGTCAAGGGCAGAGTCATCAATCTATTCGGCTCAAATGACCTAGCCGCTCAACGAATCGATTCATCAACACAAGAATCATGAAAATGTTATTCGGCAAGCTGCGATTATGGACCCGCTGGGGCAAGGGCAGATTTATCAATCCAGTCGGCTCAAATACCCCAGCCGTTCCATGAATCGGCATAAACGTGTTATTCGGTGTGCTGCAATTGTGAACCCGCTCGGCCAAGGGCAGATTCATCAATATATTTGGCTCAAATGACCCAACCGCTCCATGAATCGATTCATCAACACAAGAATCAACACCAAAGTGTTATTCGGTTCGTAAGCCTGCCGGCTCACATAGTCTTGAAATTTTGTCATAACTACTGATGCTCCTAGTTGTCTACTCTCACAACAAACAATACGAAAAATGTCTGGAAAAGCATATAAAATTTTCATTCATAAAATTGAGTGCCAACAGCGGACATTTTACATATGAAAATCCAAAATAGATGAAAATCTACTAGACAAAAAACAAACATTGAAAGTAAGAAAAGCCTAGCAAAACTAGAATGTCTCTCAAATCAAGTCTCAGGGTCAGACTCAAGCGGCTCAACATCCACTTGCTCGTAAGGAATTGGCATGGCCAATTTAACTCCAGTGGCAGCAAGGGCTTTGAGCTAACCGTGTTTGAACCCCCGATTCTCGAATTTGGAGACCTCTTCTACATAGTCTTGAAGGGCAGAGCTTTTCCCTGCCTCGAACGTCGCCGAAGACTCAGAGTCAGTTTTCTCCTTGGCCTGCTTCAACTCCTCAAATTCGGCCTCAGGCTTGGAAAGCGCCTCCTTGGCTAACCTGAGCGATTCCTCGCTCGCATTTGCCCTCTTCTCGGCATCAGCTCTGAGTTGATCCGCCGTCCTGGCCTTTTCCTCCTCGGCCTCGGCCCGTGCGTTTTCCTTGGCGGCCCTGTAGACACCCCATTTTGACCGTCCTCAAGACTTGGATGTCATCGTTTAAATACTCGGTGATCATCCATGTTTGTGTTCATCTTGAGTTCCCGGAGGTCTCGGCCACGCGCCTTGCCTCAGGATCTCTCGACTCGACTGTTTTGTGTTTGGTTTTGCACCAAACACTTGTGTTTTGCTTTTGAGGGGCAGGGAATGGCTTGTTGGCCATCCCCACACCTCACTGGCCATGGCTTGAGGCCATCGGCCATTGTTTTGTTGCCATCGGCCAAATGTTTGGCCGGTCGGCACTCTTTGTGGCCGGCCGACCATTGTTTTGGCTAATTTGTCATTTCTGGCTGACCGACCACTATGCATCTGCTTTTGGCAGATATTTTGTGCTAGTTGTGATAGCTGGTACCCACTTTGCACCCCCTCTATACATATGGAGGGATTTCACTCTTGCTTAGCTTGTTTTGTAAGCTTTGCAAGAGTGATCCTCTATAAAGGGAGGGCCTCTCCTCCTTTCTCCAAGGTTGAAGAAGTTCAAGAGAGAGATCTGAGATTAGGGTTTGAGTCTTGTGTCTATTCTATCTCTATATCTTCCTCTCTTTGTGTATATGTGTGTGTTTGTCCATACTTTTGTGCACAAACACCTAGTGTTACACTATACCTTTAGTTGCAGAGGCATTAGAAGGTTGTTCTTGGAGTTCTTGGGTGGATTCAAGCTTGAGGAAGCTACTGGAGCATTGTTCTTGAAGGGGTCTACAAGGGTAAGAACTTTACCTTTAAATACCCCATTTTTGCATAGTCTTTTTGCCTACCTTGCATCTGTTTTTGAGCTTAGTGTATAACATATAAAAGTCTTGTTTTTACTTGCTTAAAATAGTTGTTTAAGGTTGTTTTGGTGTTTGGGGTTGTTTGACCCCTCATAGGCCTTGTTTGGCCCCCATTTTGTGCTATTTTGGTGAGCTCCGGGACCACCTTGTTTGGGCCTCCTCACGACTGGTGAGGATGGTGGTTTGAGGTCCTAAGAAGGAGAGGGCCATCCCTTCTCCTTGTTGCCTTCAAAAAGTGCCATTTTAGCCTCATGTGTGAGCCCTTTTTTTAAGTTCATGTTGGCCATGTCTTAAGTGTTATTTGTGCTTATTTTGCCATAATATAGCATTGTTTTTACTTGGTTTAGACACACCATGCATGCCTTGCATACTTGTCTTGTAATGCCATATTTTTCCTTAACATGCTTTAGGCTTTGACCCTTGTTCTAGCATGATTTTGGCCAAGCTTTGTGAAGCTTTTGTGTGTGTTTTAGTGTGCTTTAGTTTTGTTTTTAGTTTCTTTGGCCATGCTTGACATGCTTTGTATAGCCACCTTGCATTTTGGCTTGCTAGCCTCGGGTGTGTGAGTGTTGAGCATGCATTGTTTGGCTTGTTTTAGTGGTTTGGCACCACTTATAGCATCATTTCAGTCCATTTAGCATGCTCGTATGCTTGCATTTGATGCTCCTTTAATGCTTTAAAAGGGTGTTGTCCTATGCTCCATGTTTGGATATTTGTGTATGCTTCCATGTGTAAGTCATTTAGATGCCATCTAAGTGGGTTTTGAGGTTCATTTTGACATGCTAAAACTCTGATTTTAGTTGTTTAAATCATGCCATGTTTGGTCTTGCTAAGTGTAGTTCGATGCCTCTTTGGTGAGCCTTGGGCTTTAGGCTTGGTTGCATGATATGCTTGCTTTGCTTAGTTGGTTTGGAACCTCTTATAGCATGATTTTCAGAGCTTAATATGCATGCCATTAGTCCATGTTTGTCCCTTTTAAGTGTGCTTAAAAGTTGCTTCATCATGCTTAAGTCTTGAACCATGTATCTATGCATGCTTGTATGTACATTTGCCTTCATGTACTTAGCATTTTAGCCACTGTTTTGGGCTTAAAAAGTTACTCTCTCATGCTGAAATTTTGGACCATTGTGTGCATGAATGCTTGTGTGTGCATTTGCCTTGCATATTATCACATATTTGGCCCATGGCATGTTGTTGCATGTTTGAAGTTGTGTTGCATTTGGCATGCATCCCTCTTGTGGTTACTTAACATGTTGTCACATGTTTGCTTGATATGTTGTCACATATCATTTGCATGATTGTTAGCTTGCATACTTCGCATGCTTGTTTGCTTAGGTTGTGTGCCTAGTGTACATTACTTGCTTGCATGCTCGTATTGCATATTTAGCTCATATGCTTAGGTTGCACTCGGCATGCATGCCTTGTCTCTTGATCAAGTGATAGAGGTTGGTCTTTATTTGTTTAGTCGGTTTGCATTTCATTTGACATGAAAATGCGCAACTTGGCTTCTTGGGCCATCACGCATTGAAATGCGCGATTGATGGTCTGAGGGCCGAATACCAAGCTCCTTTGAGTCGTGAATATGGTAAGGAGTGTGGTTGGTGCAAACATTTGTTTGAAATGCATTGCCATGCCATGTTTGCCCTCTGCTGCTGTCAAAACAGGATTCTGTAGGCATAGATGGCCGGCCGAGTACACTCAGTGCCGGCCGGCCATGAATTTGTGGCCAAGAGCTCAATAGATGGTCGATGACCACTTCTCCATGGCCGGTGGTGTTCCCCCTTGGCCGGTGACCTTCCACTGTGATCAGAGAGTGTTCCTTGGGACTTGTGCAGTCTTCAGAGGAGAAAAATAGTGCAAACAGAGGCAGCTTGTGCATGGTGGTGGATTTCCAAGCGAAGCCAATCCGAGCATGCGTGCACCCCTCTTCCCAAGGCCCCTTTACTGCTTTCAGTAGCTTAATTGATTCGTTAATTAGTTAAGTGTTGTATAATTTAATTAATTAGCTTGTAGGTTAATTAATTTGTATATTCTTTTGGTCCCTCCGAGCGAGGGCGAATGTGTAATAAGTGTGGGTGCGTGTGTGCATGTCTTCCAACCCCCACTTCTTTCTCCCTTTTACTTACCCGCTTTTGATGGTTAGTATTAGGTCATATTTAATTTAGCGTACCTTATGCTATGCATGCGTGCATCTATTCATTTCGTATTGCACGCACCGGGCTCGGCGCATCATGCTAACTACATAGTATTTCAAATCTAACTTGAATACGTGTTATTTGTTGTATTCTACATACCATCCTAGGATTAGCCGAGCCTATTCTAGTGACATTCTGTATGCGATGCATTAGCCACTTAACATGGACTTGGATCATACATTGATTGCTAACAAGTTCTTTGTTTTGGCTTGGAGTACTAAGTAAGTGTTTATGCTTTAGCATCCTTACATATGTGTGAGTGACTGCCATGATAGCATGCTTACCATGAGGCTAACTGCTTATATGATATAACTGCCTGAATGCCTGTGGGCGAAGGTTGGATTGTTTGAGTTGGAACAACTCATTGAAATCCGTGTTTTAGCCTACTCGCGAGTAGCAAATTCCAAACCATTTTCCAAATGAACGGACATGCAATGCTTTGTTCCAAATTAGGCGATCTAGTCTATACTTTTGTGTTGTGCGCATCACATAATAAGATTAGTTAATTAACTGGAACAAGAACACATAACGTTTTCAAAACAAGATATCATGGTTAGTAGAGGCCGATCTTTGATCGGGCGAGCGAGGGTGCTCATAGCTGACCTTCCCCAATCGTACCCAAGTTCCCGAGCCAAGGCAACTTTGGTGATGATGGACACGTGGCCTTAGGCAAACGAGTCAGGGTTTTCTAAATTTTCCATAAAAAATATTTAGGTGGCGACTCTGTATCTGGCAAAATAGTCCATGTTTGGCACTTCTTTCAAAAAAATCTATTTTCCAAAACGATTTGCCGGATTTGGACTCTTTGGTGATTTATCAATCTTGCATTGCACTTTGCGAGATCAGATTAAGAATCGACACAAATTGAGTCCGAACTGTAGCGTGAGGCCCACGAGGGCGCGTCTACAGGCTCTCATCGCCTCAAACTCTGCCTTGCTCCTTTGACCCTCGATTTCAGATTGCAAAAGGCCAATCCTTTCCATAGCGTCATGTTGGCGGCGGCCCAATTCTGCAATCCTTCCAACCGTCTACAAAACAAAGGATCATCGTATGCCGAGAAATATCAAGTGTAAACCAAACCAAAGTGTCATATACCAGAAGAGCCGACTGGGCGGCTAAAGCTACTGTCAACAAAATCGGCTCGGAACGAATGTTTGCCCTGTCCGCCGGCAAGGAGATCGAGGCAGCTAGGCTTAGGGCCACGGCTGGATCTTTCAGAGCTGATGCTTTGGAGGAGATCGGCACATTTTTTTTATCTTTGGCTCAATAACAAAAAGAGCGACCATGGCCGACTTCTCTAAGCGTGGCCGCTTTTCAGTAGAACACCCTTCGGAGCCGTCCTCACCCTCTGCATTTCGTTTTTCGCCCTGTTCTTTCGAAATCGACTGTATTTCCACAATCGGGCGATCGACCCCTTTTTCCGTCTACTCGATGGCGTGAGCCATTCTTCTAGCAATTGGGAGTATGTGAGAATCATACGAAATAAGTTGAACTAAGCGATTATAGCCTTTGTTGGCGACAAACGTTCGACATTTCCTTTTTCGTGCCATCTGCGTCAGACTTTCCCAAGCCATATCCTTAGAGAAATCACCGGGAAGGTCTCCCAAGTTTGTAAAGATATCTTCGTAGGCGTCCCTCGGCCTGATACAGAAGGAGGGCCAGAAGAGTTCAACCCGGATTCCTCAAAGGCCGAATTTATGGCTTCGTCAACGTCCGTGACTAAATCCTTTGGGTCGTCAGCGATTGGTTCGACCACTTGTTCGTTCTTAGGGTTAGATGATTCGAGGCCGATCTATCTCAAGTTTTTGAAGCTGGGGAAGATCAGGACCGTCAAATGGTCATCGCCTCGCGCGATGGGAATATTGTCTACCGCTGAGAACGTCGTATAGGTGGGCTCGTACCGCAACAGAATATGGGCTGCCTTCCATTGCTTTTTAAGGTCTGGATAGTCGAAGAACTGTAACGCGGTCCTGATTTCTGCGAGCACAACTTCGTCGTCTGAGGTCAACACTCTCTTCAAATCGCTGCCTACATAAATAAAACACTTAGGTGAGATACGGTGCCGAATAAATTCATACGTAAGTGATAAAAACAAAGAGATCCGTTCGGCCACCTGGTTCGCCTTTTTGCCTTGGCACAGGATCTAGGCGATCTTCCCCTTCGCCGAATTCCCAATTGCCTTGGACTACGACCATCACGTCATCGACATGCTTGCCAGAGCTAGCAAGCATGGTCACTAAGTGGTGATCAGTATCCTTGGCTCTAAGGAAGTAACGTCCTAGCCGACCAGTAGATTTGGCTAGGACGTAACAGTGTCGAATGGCAGGGATACCTAAATTAATTCTAAGACGCTGATTTATTTCTACAATTCCCATTATGATGTGAAAGAAGTTCACATTGGGCTGGGAAGGGATGAGACCCCAGTACCGAAGGACAGCCCTCAAAAGTGGGTGAAGAGGAAAACGGACGCCACCCTCGGCAATTGATAGAAGAGGAAAGACGATCGTGTTCTCATCTTCCCTCACCATATCAGTGGTGCTGTCTGTCAGAAGTGACAGATGGACGTCGTCGGGGATAGAGAAATGGTGTCTAAAGCCGGAGATTCGATCAGCAGAAAGGAGATCCTTCAGGTGTTTTGCCATTTTTTGGTCGACCCAAGGATTACAAAAAAAAAAAAAACTAAAAGTGGATAAAGAAAGGGATCAAAAAGAATGCAGGAGAAAGAAGACTTACAGGAGGAGAAGGAAAAGGTGAGGAACAAAAGGTTGCAGAAGCCGCGGAGTACAGGAGTCCCACTAGAGTCTGAGCCAGATATCTTTGAGTGTGCAGAAGACACATTCGAAGAGGCAAATTCAAATCGCATTAAATGGAGGCAGCGTACGAAGGGGCGGGAAAGCGTTACAATGACCAAGGAGCATGAACGCGTTCTGACATGCATCGGGAAAAGGAATAACCACCAGATTTCTAACCTCCAAACCAGGAGCCAAACACGCCGACTAAACTGTTGCTAGTAGGGTGTTTGGGGGGGCAATTATGGGAGCCGAATAACTTCTGGATCAAGGAGAGTAGGACAGGACGACCCCGAACGTGACTTCCATTCGGCATTTACCCTATCCAGTTAAGGGGCCGAGTGGAAGAGCCGGCGTTCCTACTAATAAGTGTCGTGTAGGAATGCACTATAGAGGCTAGGAGTGGGCCAAGTTCCTAGACCCAAGGAGAAAACTATAAATAGGAGACCTGCAATCTTGGAGAGGTATGTGATAATTGTGGTATTTAACTTAGAATACAACCTAGAGCTGGTGACTGACTTGTCCGTCAGAGTGCTAATTCCGGCACCCCCGACCGGAGTGTTTATTTCCTTTCAGGTGACTATCGGAGGATCACGAGCGCTCCCTTGGATCAGAAGAGTATCTCCAAAACCACTTCTCTACAGCATAGAGTGCCAGTATCTATTGTGTCTGACAAGGACTCAAAGTTTGTATCGAGATTTTGGCAGAGTTTCCAACAGCTTTGGGGACTGAATTGAGACTAAGCAGTGCCTATCACCCACAGACAGATGGCCAAACTGAACAAACGAATCAAACTCTGGAGGATATGCTCAGAATGTGTGTGTTAGACCTCCAAGGGAATTGGGAGACCTATTTGCCATTAGCTGAATTTGTGTACAACAACAGTTACCATTCAAGCATTGGAATGGCTCCTTACGAAGCCTTGTATGGAAGAAGGTGTCGTTCTCCAATATGTTGGGCTAAAGTAGGTGATAGACCTTTGCTGGGACTGGAACTTGTGCAAGAAACAACCAAGAAAGTGAAGTTGATCTGTTGGCGTCTGGCGCCTGAGTCGTGAAAAAAGCTATCTTAGATGTTCGAAGAAGAGAGAGAGAATATGAAGTTGGAGACCACGTGTTTATAAAGGTGACCCCGATGAAGGGTCAAACTCGGTTTGGTGTTAAGGGCAAATTGGCGCCAAGGTACGTTGTACCTTATGAAGTTCTTGAAAAGATCAATCCGATATCATATCAGGTAGCCTTACCTCCAGTAATGGAACACATGCATAACGTCTTTCATGTATCGATGCTTCGGGAATATTTGAGAGATCCACTCCACGTCATTGAGCCAACACATGTACTCCTAAAAGATGATTACACCTACGAGGAAAGGCCTATTCAGATTATGAACCGCAGAATCAAGAAGTTGAGGAATAAAGAAATACCGTTGGTAAAAGTAGACTGGCAAAACCACGGGGGAACCTATGCAACTTGGGAAACCGAGGAAGACATGGTGAAGAGATATCCAGACTTGTTCCCGTTAGACTCGATGTTGATTCCGAATGAAGGTAATTCGAGTTTGGGGACCAAACTCTTTTAAGGGAAGGCGTAATAACACCGACCTCCGATTAATGCTAAACCATGATTAATTATGCCTAACAGTAATTTAGAAGGAATCTGGGATTAATTTGCATTTGCATTGCATTATCTTTGTGTTATTATCTGTTTGCCTTAAAATGATCTGTTCATGTTCTGACTTTGAATTGCGAATTGGAAGCCTTATCGGCGCCCGATTCCGAAATTGATTAGTGTTTTAAACTAGTTAGATTTTATGTGATTTTATGGTAGATTTAATTTAAATTCAAATTGGAATGTTTAAATCAGATTAAATAATGTTAAATTGCATAACTTGGCCTTATTTACCGAATTGCCATTTAGTGGCCTTTCTCTACAACACTTGGAGATTTGATTCTACATCATTTCATCCGCCCATTTTGAGAGACAAAACCGTAGGAGGGAGTGAGAGAGGAGAAACTTGGTTTCATCTAGAGAACTACTTGGAGATTAAGAGAATTGAAGGAGTTTTGCCCAAATTGAGCTTCTACATCTTGAATTCAAGACTTAAGGTAGAGAATTTTCCTTCTTGATCATGAAATTTAGTAGATTCTTGCATGGTACATGGTAATTGAGTGAGTTGAGTCAAGAATTGGATTAAAGTGTTGAATTGAGTAGAAATTCTTGCATGCATGTACCTATCTTTGCATTTTGAGGTTGTTCTTCGTGAATTTCTTTCATGCATGTGTATAATTCAAATGTAGTCCATGAATTCATCTTGTCCTTGAGCTAGAACTTGCATTTGGTCATGTTTTGTAGCATTAGAGTTTAAGAGAACTCATGCATGTGTGAGTTTTGCATTGATCTTCAAGTTCTTGAATTTTGAGTTGAAGTTTGTGTTTCATTGACTCATCCTTGGGCTTTGATTTCTCAAATTGAGCTTTGAATCATGTTATACTATGAGTTTACAAGTGTTTTCCAGAAAATTAGCCCAAGAGGATCGAATTTGATGTTGAAAAACTTAGTTTTGAGCTTGAGGTTCGAATCTGGAAATCCTAGATTTTGAACTCACGCTTTCGGCGTCTGTTGAGTTCATCACGATCCACTCGAGTGGGGATAGTGACACTCGGCGGAAATCGTGTTCGGCACTTTGCATTATTTTACATCCATTCAAGCGGGGAATACCGCTTGGCGAACTGAGTCCTGCGCTCGGCGCCCGTCGGCGTAATTTCGAGCATCGATACTTTTGCGGTCCGCTTGGCGAAGAAATGCCTTCGGCGGGGCTCTTTATGCATGTTTGCTCGGCGAAACCCAGCTCGAGTGGGACCTATTTGACAAGTTTTGCAAAATATTTTCTAAGGCATTTTTGCATCCTCATTCCATCCTAGGCATTCCTAGGCCATGTTTAAGACTCTATAGTGAAGATTAAAGGGTAGAAACACACTAAGAACCAATGACGTAAGTTTTGTATAATTAGAACGTGTGTTTCAAGTGTGTCTGTTATGTGCTATGTAGATCATGTGCCGCGTCCTGTTTGACCGATCTGCTTCGTCTGTCTAATTCAAGACCCATGGTGAGTAATAACTTAGTAAAGTTATGTTCAAACTGTATCTACTTTTTGTGTAATGAAACAAGATCTGTTTTCTGAAATGATATTTCTGTATGAATGAATGGTTGTCCAATGTTTTTACGGAATGTATTAAGTGACATTCTTAGCCTCAAATATGTTCTGTTTCGTCCCTTTATGGGCCAACTATACGTCTCATGAGCCAACTGTTTATGGATCCTTACGTCCCTTTATAGGCCAACTGTGCGTCTCATGAGCCAACTATATCGTCTCCGTGCACGTGAGTCAACTGTTTGCCTTTATGGTCGTCCCTTTATGGGTCAACTGTTTGCCTTTATGGCCGTCCCTTTATAGGTCAACTGTATCTGTGAGAGCTAATGAATGTATCACGTGTGCTTATGCATGACTTATGATTTCTGAATATGATCTGGACAAATATGATTTTGATATGAACTGAATTATGATTTCTGAATCTGTATGGACTCATTCATTGAAACCCTTTACTCTGTTATTGTTCTTGGGCTTTTCGCTCACGATTTATTATATATGTATGTAGGTGAGCGGCACATGACCGAGGGCGAAATTGTGACCTTCTATTACATTTTATCAGCCAACTGTTGTGCCTCCCGAGAAAGTTCCGAATGAAATCTAATGCCTTGGCTGTTTTTGTATTTCATACTGGTCTTTGTGTATGTTTTGTACAGACAGGTCTTGGGTTGTACACTTTGTAAATATTGTGTATCTGGACTGGCATGTTTATGTATATATATATAAGTTTTAAATCTTTTGTCCCATGTACGTTACCACAGCTCATTGGACCTTGTCTATTATGTATTAATGCTTCCGCAGCCCCTTATCAATTGCTAATCTATACAGAGGCCTTTGGTAATCTACGGATTACTGGCCAGTTACGGTGCTACACCTATAGGGGCGGGTTTGGGTCGTGACAACTATGGCGTGGTTTGACTCATGAGAATTAGCCACTTCGTCAAAAAGTGGTGGTATGGTTGCCTACCTGCTATCTCTCACTAGGGTTTTAAACATTGTTTGGTTTGTCTCTAACCAGCCCGTTCGAACCAAAATTTCATGCCACTGAGTTGTATACAATGTGACTAAAATATCGCTAATGAATCTTTTGTTAATGAAGGCTTCTACATTACTCACGAATCACGACAGATAGGGTCTGTTCTCACAACTCCAACCCATTCTTCTTAGCCTTGTTTTTGTAGAGACTGTGTGTTGAATGACCACATTCCCTGTTGGTGATGTGGATTATTTTCACTTTTTATGTGACTAGTTCCTTGTCATTGGTTGGTGCTTTACATTCTTGTCTCATTTACTCATCTGCCTTAACATCCTCTACTTAGTTACTCTTCTATCTTAAAAGAGTCTCCTCTTTATTTGTCTCACTTTGATCACATGTCAGACCAGCACATCCAGTCCTTCATTTCTTCCCTCTGCTTGATCCTTGATGGTCTACTACATGTTACGTGGGCTTGGAAGTTGGGTATGGGTATCAGGTATAAGAAGCACGGACACGACACGGATACGACACGGACATGCCGACACCTGGGAGACACGCATGAAATATATAATTTTATATATTTATTATATGTTATATATATAAATATATCATTCAAAGATAACAAAAAATGTAATATGACACTAATTCCTATAAATTTATATGGGTTTTGTGTTATTATTGTATCTTAAATTGTTTTGTTCAAACTTATAATTAGTTTCACATGTATCTAATTGATAGACACATGTGTTTAAGCGATTGAACAAAACAATTTATTTTGCTTCTAAATTTTGTGTGTGGTTTGACTCATGAGAATTAGCCACTCTGTCAAAAAAGTAGAAGTGCAGTTGACTACCTGATACCACTCACTAGGGTTTTAAATATTGTTTGGTTTGTCTCTAACCAGCCCCTTCGAACCAAAATTTCATGCCACTGAGTTGTATACTGTGTGACTAAAATATCGCTAATGAATCTTTTGTTAATGAAGGCTTCTACATTACTCACGAATCACGACTGATAGGGTCTATTCTCACAACTCCAACCCATTCTTCTTAGCCTTATTTTTGTCGAGACTGTGTTAAAAGACCACATTCCCTGTTGGTGATGCGAATTATTTTCACTTTTTATGTGACTAGTTCCTTGTCATTGGTTGGTGCTTTACATTCTTGTCTTATTTACACATCTGTCTTAATATCCTCTACTTAGTTACTCTCTTCTATCTTAAAAGGGTCTCCTCTTTTATGTAATACACTTTGATCACATGTCATACCAGCACATTCAGTCCTTCATTTCTTCCCCTCTACTTGATATACTTGATGGTCTTCTACATGTTACATGGACTTGGAACTTGGGTACGGGTGTCAGGCTATGAAGCACGGACACCTCTCCGAGGGCTTCGTACCAATGTCGGACATGTGTCGGACACGGACACGCGTCGGACACGTGTCCAACACGTAGCAGAGAGTGTCCCCCTTTTTCATAATTTTTTTACATCCGGACACGTTTTGGACACGTTTGGACACTTTGGGACACGTTCGGAGGTAATTTCATAATTTATAAAACTTTTTTTGCAGTCGATTTGTAAAAAAACAAAAATAGAGCAATGTCTGCCTCATTCGATTAGAACAGAAGAGAAAGGGAGAGAAAGAGAGGACTTGGTCACTTTTCAGTGGTCGCTCGTCGTAGCTCGTTGCTCATAGATCGTCGCTCGTCGTCCGTAGCTCGTCGTCACTTGTCACTTGTCGACAGTTCTCGTCGGTCGTCGCTCGTTGTAGCTCGTCCCGTCGTCACTCGTTAAGGTACGCTGCTCTTCTTCATTCTCCAATCTTCTTCTCCGTCCTTCTTCTCCGATCTCTCTCTCTCAGTCACTCTCTCTCTCTCTCTCTCCCTCTCAGTCTGATTTTATTTGTTTTATTTTTTTTTCCTTTTATATATTGAGTGATGTTGATCCCCCCCTCTCTCTCTCTCTTCGATTTTTTTTTTCTATTTTCTTTTTTTGAGAATATATATAGATATATATTATATACTAATAAATACACATATATATTTATATACTAATATAGATATATATTTGAACAAAACAAAATCTTTTTTTTCCTCTTTTCATTTTTTTTCTATTTTTTAGATATTATTATTTGCTTAAATAAATTATTTTTATTTATAGAAAAATTTTAATTTGTGAAAAATATTTGATATTAAAATAAATAAATAAAATTATATATATTGAACATGTCCCTAGCGTGTCGAGTCCCCTATTTTTTGGAAATTTGCATTTTCCCGTGTCCGTGTCATGTCCGTGTCCATGTCCGTGCATCATAGGTGTCTGGTATGAGTGCATACGTAGAGATTAGACCCATGAAAACTCAAATTTAAAGGGTATGTGGACTTGAAAAAAAAAGTTTATATTTTATATTTTTAATTTATCAGGTAAAGTATCGGACAGACACATATCCCACACCTTTGCCCAAATGTCAGGTGTCTGACATGGATATTTGTCAAACTTCATTTTTCGATGAATTCAATTAATGAAGATGTTTGGATTCGCTCCATTGGTAATTGATGATAGTCTTTGTTCACAGTGATGTGTTTGAGAAAAAAATGTGAATAACAACTCCTCACTATGTGCTCTCCATTTATGATGCCTTTTTTATTTGCTTTGTAGTGTTTTGACCTCGTGCTTGTTAATAATTGCTTTGAGTGGATTCCTCCAGAATATTTACTATTTAAGGAAAGTTATTAACTTATTGACGATGCGATCTAATGCAAGTCGGTCTGTTGGTGATCGTGTGCTATCTTCGAGGAAAAGATGCATGCTCCAATCTTATTCGTTGTAAACACATATTTTGTGAAGGCGTATTATCGGAATGGTTAGTTTTCTATCCTCTGTTCAACTTGTTTTTGTGTGCTTGATGTATTTTGTTTAGAACATTCATATACTTCAAATTGTTATTATTTAATGAATTTTTGGTGGTTGTGCTCTTTGATTCCTTTCCATTTATAGCATTTTGTGTTCTTTTGATAAAATACGGTAAAATATCCACCTCTCCAAACAAGAAGCAAGTAGGTGGAGAACCTGTTTGGTGGATTGCTTAACTAGTCGCCCAACCCCTGTTGGACTTGCAAATTGGAAGCCTAACAGTAATATAGTATTTTGGGGCTCTAATAAATGTGCTCGAAATCTATCACTAGAAAATGTATGATGAAGAATTTCTCAGTGTAGCATTAAGGGTGTGTTTGGATCAAGGATTTGAGGAGGGGGATTTGTCATGGAAAGGAAAAAGGAAGGGAAAAAGGAAAAAGGAAAAAGGAAGGGAAAAGTGAATGAAAGTCTTTTCCCTTTTCTTTTCCTTTCCCTTCACAAATCCCTCCTCAAATCTTCGATTCAAACACAGCCGAAAGGTGTGGAAGTTGAATGCCTAGGCATCGTAGTTGGCCTCTGTTGTATGTGTTGGAGTTGAGAGAGTTTGCTCAATGTGTATGGTGTGTCTGTTATTAGTAATTGAATGCTATCTGGCTTTAAAGGTTCTTATAAAAATAAAAATAAAAATAAAATGCTACGAAACGGATTGAATACGAAACTTAGTTTCATTTCAACATCAGAAATTCTCACCCCTTGTCTTACATACACGCAGGTGACATAGCTTGATAATCAACATGTACAAAACAGAGTGCCATTAGAGATAAATTGTTCACGGGCATTGTTTTATTCTAGTGATTTAATTGCAGCAATCACTATAGGCTATTTGGTATCATTTTCATGTTGAATTACAATAATACCATCATTATGACCTTGTGGTGTATTATGTTCGTTCAAAGCAAAGTTCTATTAAATATATGGAATTTGATTGTGATTTCAGAGTGCCATTAACGGCTGCACTGAATCTATCAAAACATGAATTTTCTACTTCCAATTTATGTATGGGATAAAAAAGTCTTGTGTTTCGGGTTAGAGGAAAGATCATGCCCTTGTGTGCGAGCTTTGGTGAAACCCGGATCTCGAGATCATTCGGTGATGGATCGACTAGTCTGTTTTCTGTTATTGAAAACATCAAATCTTGTCTTGTCAGGAGATTTTTACGCTTTGAAGCTAAAACCCTTGCTCAGCGGCCATCTCCTTATCATGTCAACATCACGGTAAATCGACCGTCCGGCCCGGCCAGTTCTTGACCACCGCTGGAAGTTAGTGTCGTATGTTCTATTAAAAAAATTTGTGTATGTAATTGGGGCCTTTGCTTTGAGGTCCAACATTATATGTACCACACTGTCCAGTTGCCGTAAATGAAAGCTTTCCAATAAATGTTTTGTTGACTTGCAATGCATTAAATGTATTATATTCTCATATCAAAGAGCTTCAATGATGGTTGGGATGTTTTGCAATGTTGTTACATAAAAAATTTGAGTTCTGTGCCTATTGTGATGGATGGAGAAATGAGAAACATGAGTTTGACACGGGGTATGACTTTACATGATAAGAATGGTGATGGACTGAGAGATGAGAAACATGACACAAGGAATGATTTTACATGATAAGAATGGTGCTTGTTTGTCGTATTCCTTTTGCTCTATTTAGTTTTTAGTTTTTGTGGCATATTCAAGAGCTGTGTTAGGAAAGTACTGGTCACCTTTGTAAAAAAAGGTAGATGTACTTCATATTGCCAGAATCAGGGAAGTGCTTGGTTGATATCATTCAGTTTTCAACTTTCAAGCATCCGTTCCTTTACCTAGGGTTTTATTAATGAGAATACTGTCTCTAGCTTTATCTAAGGAGGCCTTCTAGCTGTACATCTCGACCTTTGTTAATTTTGCCATTTAATATTAGGTTAGTTATATATATGGTGATTAATAACTGCTGACAATAGGGTTGAGAATTAGATTCTAACCACTCCATGATCTCACTTCCAATCCCCAATGATTTTCGAGCCCCGGTCCCCGCCCCGACTAGCCTCGATGTAAAATTACATGTATACCCCCTATTTATATATATGTTTATGTTTAGGGTTTGGTTGAAAGAAGAGAGAGGTCCTTGCCGCTGTTCTCACTCTTACTCTCACTGCCGTTGTTCTCTATCATCCTTCACCGCCGCTATTCTCTCTTTCTCTCACACACACGATGTCGACGACTGCTGCTCACAGAGGCAAACTTGAAGTCCTCTTTGTCACCTAAAGAAAATAATTATGCTATGTGGGAACTGATATCCTTCCTCGTAGTTGTATGTAGTATCAAATGCTTCCTTTATGTAGTATCTATATTAGTTTTTGTACTTTTTTTGCTGATTTTGAATGATTCCACAAATGGGAAAGAAAATGAAGGTCCAATCTCTCTCTCTCTCTTAACTTGATCTAGGAATTTCAGTTTCAGATCTAAGTGTATATGTGTATGTATATATATATATATATTTATGTAGTCTACTAAATGACTGCTTAGGGAAAGTAAATAAGAGTTAAATGGTAGCACCTTTAGCATATTGTAATAAGAATTTCAAAATTGTTGAATTTATCTCATGACATTTGAATTACAAACTTTCAAAACTTTTTCTAGATTTTTGTTTAGAAATCTAGATTCCATAGTGATCGGAGATCTAGCAATCATTACTTGCAAGTTGCAACCAAAAGTTTACTTTCTCTATTTTGATCGCTTCAAAAATAGCACGATCATTTTGGGTGCCGCCAGCACTAAGGCAAGGTCCACCTAAGCATATGTCTTTGTCGGCCTATCTTTTGTTTTTTATTTTTTTAGACATACGCTTAGGTGGACCTTGCCTTAGTGCTGTCGGCACCCAAGAGGTTGGTGTTTTTTTTGAGCGATCAAAATAGAAAAGGACACTTTTGCAAAGAAAATTAACTTCAAATGTTTAAGATAAAAATCTTTAATTTTGAAATTCTTATTTACTTTCCTAAAAGCTTACCTTTTTCCTTTTTTAATGCCTTTTAACATCATTTTAAGTCATTTAGTATTCCAACACCAAGTTATTTAATCCTCTAACAAAATACATGAATGCCTATTTCGGATTCCCAGAACAGTAACTCTTCCTACGAACCATCAATAGTTTGAATCTTTTTGCTTGTCTTGGCCGGCTCGGCTCAACTCTGGAGGGGAGGTTACATGTGGACAATCTAGTTATTCTTTTATTGATATATCTGTTTAGTTTCGGGGCTCACCTGAAGTTATGCGCTTTAGAATTTTTAGTTGAGCAGGTTCTTTGTTGTGGCCATTGAGGCTTTAACTTCTTGTTGATTTTCATTTCTTGTAGCCATATTTAAAGTCATTGACAGTTGAAATGTTCCAAGGGTGCAGATTTTTTGGTTACAATTTGGATTCTTTGTAGTGATGTTTAAGTCAAATGATATTTTCTGCAGAACGACTCGATGGTCTTTGTAAATGTTCTTCTCTATTATGAATCTTTGTTTAGGATTTTGTTTGTTGATGTAGCTATAATAGTTCTTGCAATAAAGCACGAACAGAAGCAGCATAAATTTCAAAAATGGGGACATGACACGCTAGGACACGTTCAATATATATAATTAATTTTATTTATTATATGTCATAAATTATAAAAAATTCATTAAAGGTAATAAAATATACAAAATAACACTATTAAAATTATAAAAAATAAACATTTAATTGATTTAACATCGTATATAAACATACATTATTAAAATTATATACTCAAATAATAGAAAAGAAAAAATAAAATCAGAATATAAAAAAAAAATAAAAGAAAAGAAAAAATAAAATAAAATCACAATAAAAGAAAAAAAAATTAAATGAAAATCAGAATAAAAATAAAATAAAATCAGAATAAAAGAAGGAATAAAAAAGAAGAAGATCATTGAGGAAAAAAAAGGGTGAGTGAGAGAGAGAGCGGAAATTGAAGAAGAATAAAGATCGAAGATCGAAGATCGAAGAAGAAGAGGTGTACCTTAACGACGAAGGGCGAGACACGACTGACGACTATCGAGAGACGACCGACGAGGAGTGATGATCGACGAGAAGAGAAGACGAACGACGAAGTCAGGTCCTCTCTTTCTCACCCTTTCTCTGCTGTTTCTCTTCTATTCGAAGTAGATTAGGGAAAATTTTGGTCTGTTTTTACTTATTTACAAATTGACCTCAAAAAAAATTTAATAAATTGTGCAATTACCCCCCAAACGTGTCCTAAACGTGTCTATAGCGTGTCCTGAACATGTCCGGATGTAAAAAAAAAGGGGGACACTCTCTGCTGCGTGTCGGACACGTGTCCACCGCGTGTCCGACGCGTGTCCATGTCTGACATTGGTACGGAGCCCTCAGAGTGGTGTCCGCGCTTCATAGGGTAACTGTCATTTTTAATATCCTAAAAATTTGATTATTAAGCATATGAAGTGTTTCTCTCTACAGGGGGAGAGGAAAATACCTATTCTCATTGGCATCTCTTTCGTGTTTGGGCTTCATGTGATTGTTGTGTACTGGTGGCATTGGAATGATGATATTCTGTATCCATTGATCATGGTTCCTCCAAAAGCTATACCACATTTTTGGCATGCTATCTTCATCATTATGGTGAATGGTGTGTCTTGTCACTTAGTCATTATGTTGACTGTTATTTTATTTTTTTTTTTTTTGGTACATAGTTTTTAATGGCATAGTATATTATGATTTATTAGAATAATTTTTTCTGATAAGTGTTTTTTAATACATTTTTTTTGGAAATTATTATTATTATTTTAGTATTTACATCCTTATCCTTTTGTAAGGTTTTGTGAGAGGTTGGGAAAGTCATGAGAAAGTGTTAAAGTTTAGCTGGTATAGTGCTTACTCACTTCATAATACGTATAAAAGCATGTTGCTTTCTTCTAGATCAGGTTATGTTCAGCACCTGCTGCAAAGTGATTTCTTTCTCGTGTTTCCTCCTAAATCTCAGCAATTTATTTTGTCTTTTATGAAGGGAAAATGTTTGGAGTGCTTTTCTTTCCATAGTTAAGCATGTTTCAAGCTCAGCATCTATTCTGCTTCTAAATTTTGTGGGTCATTAGGCATTAAACAATCTATTTGTCAGTGTAGGATTTTTGGCCTTATATAGTTAAGCATGTTTCAAGCTCAGCATCTATTCTGCTTTAGTTAAGTGTGAAACTCCTCGTTCATAGTTGAGATTTTTTAATTTTGTACTATTCATATTTTCCAAGGCTTGGTCCAATTGTGATATACTTTTAAAAATGGTTTTTTAATTTCTCAGTGCTTTGTGAGAATTCTTATTGTTGGTTTGTTTCAGATACTTTGGTTCGGCAAGCAGCAATGGTTCTCAAGTGTACTCTACTAATGTACTACAAAAACAGCAGAGGGTGAAATTACTGTAGACAGGTGAGTTCATGTTGACTCATGCATTTAGAAAATTCATTTAGGTTCGTATATTGCACAATGGTCGCTTTAACATTTATTTAGGTTCATTTTATTGCCGATAATAAATTTTTTATATTTATTATTATGGTTCATTTTACAGGGTCAAATGCTAACTTTGGTGGAGTATCTGCTTTTGCTATACCGTGCCTTGTTGCCAACACCAGTCTGGTATCGTTTCTTCTTGAACAAAGAATATGGGAGCCTCTGTTCATCATTAATAACTAGGCTGTACCTAACCTTCAAGCTCACATCTGTAGTTGAGAAGGTATTGAGTATGCCCAGCCTTTGTTGTTCAGCTCCTTTTATTGTTGGCAATTTTGTGGTGGCTGTTGTTTTTTTTAGTAGTAGTTTTTTTGTACACTGTTTTTATTCCTTTCCTTCCCCTATTCTTCTATTGGTTGGTGGTTTTCAGGTCCAATCTTTCTTTGCTGCGTTAAAGGCATTGTCTCGCAAAGAGAGTCATTCTGAGTACTTACATAACTTGAGCAGGTAGTGCAATTTTCATTTTTCATGCACCCTACTAAGCAATTTCCATAAGTTGAATCATGTGTTGCTATGTCACTGAAAAATATCTCTTTGGAATACTTTTTTTTTTCTTTTCCCTTCTATATTCCAGTACATGTTTATTATGTATGAGGTTAGAGGTTTTGACATGATATGATGGCAAGTGGTCATCTGCCCCACCACTATGGTGTGGTTTCACTCATGAGAATTAGCCACTCCGTCAAAAAGTGGGGGTACGGTTGCCTACCTGCTATCTCTCACTAGTGTTTTAAACATTGTTTGGTTTGTCTCTAACCAGCCCGTTCAAACCAGAATTTCATGCCACTAAGTTGTATACAGTGTGACTAAAATATCGCTAATGAATTTTTTGTTAATGAAGGCTTCTACATTACTAACGAATCACGACTGATAGGGTCTATTCTCACAACTCCAACCCATTCTTCTTAGCCTTGTTTTTGTAGAGACTGTGTGTTGAATGACCACATTCCCTGTTGGCGATGTGGATTGTTTTCACTTTTCATGTGACTAGTTCCTTGTCATTGGTTGGTGCTTTACATTCTTGTCTCATTTACTCATCTGCCTTAACATCCTCTACTTAGTTACTCTTCTATCTTAAAAGTGTCTCCTCTTTATTTGTCTCACTTTGATCACATGTCATACTAGCACATCTACTCCTTCATTTCTTTCCCTTTGCTTGATCCTTGATGGTCTACTACATGTTACGTGGGCTTGGAAGTTGGGTATGGATGTCGGTATAAACCTGACCACGACACGGACACGACACGGACCGACACGTTAATTATAAAAAAATGTAGGATACGACACCTGGGAGACACGCATGAAATATATAATTTTATATATTTATTATATGTTATGTATATAAATATATCATTCAAAGATAATAAAAAATGCAATATGACACTAATTCCTATAAATTTATATGGGTTTTGTGTTATTATTGTATCTTAAATTGTTTTGTTCAAACTTATAATTAGTTTCACATGTATCTAATTGATAGACACATGTGTTTAAGCAATTGAACAAAACAATTTATTCTGCTTCTAAATTTTGTGTGTGGTTTGACTTATGAGAATTAGCCACTCTGTCAAAAAGTGGGGGCACGGTTGACTGCCTGCTACCGCTCACTAGGGTTTTAAATATTGTTTGGTTTGTCTCTAACCAGCCCCTTCGAACCAGAATTTCATGCCACTGAGTTGTATACAGTGTGACTAAAATATCGCTAATGAATCTTTTGTTAATGAAGGCTTCTACATTACTCACGAATCACGACTGATAGGGTTTGTTCTCGTAACTCCAACCCATTCTTCTTAGCCTTGTTTTTGTCGAGACTGCGTTGAATGACCACATTCCCTATTGGTGATGTGGATTATTTTCACTTTTTATGTGACTAGTTCCTTGTCATTGGTTGGTGCTTTACATTCTTGTCTCATTTACACATCTGTCTTAACATCCTCTACTTAGTTACTCTCTTCTATCTTAAAAGAGTCTCTTCTTTTATATGATACACTTTGATCACATGTCATACCAGCACATTCAGTCCTTCAATTCTTCCCCTCTACTTGATATACTTGATGGTCTTCTACATGTTACATGGACTTGGAAGTTGGGTATGGGTGTCAGGCTATAAAGCACGGACACCTCTCCGAGGGCTCCATACTAGTGTCGGACAGGGACACGCGTCAGACATGTGTCCGACACGTAGCAGAGAGTGTCCCATTTTTTTATAATTTTTTTACATCCGGACGCGTTTAGACACTTTGGGACATGTTCAGAGGTAATTTCATAATTTACAAAACTTTTTTTAGGGTCGATTTGTAAAAAAACAAAAATAGAGCAATGTCTGCCTCATTCGATTAGAACAGAAGAGAAAGGGAGAGAAAGAGAGGACTTGGTCACTTTTCAGTGGTCGCTCGTCGTAGCTCGTAGCTCATAGCTAAATGCGCTCGTCGTCCGTAGCTAAATCACTTGTCGGCAGTTCTCGTCGGTCATCGGTAAATGCGTCATTCGTCTCGTTGTCACTTTCGTTAAAATCTGTTGCACTTCGTTCTTCGATCTTCTTCTTCTTTGTCCTTCTCCGATCTCTCTCTCTCTCAGTCACTCTCTCTCTCTCTCTCTCTCTCTCCCTCTCACTCTGATTTTATTTGTTCTTTTATTTTTTTTTCCTTTTATATACTAAGTGATGTTGATCCCCCCCCTCTCTCTCTCTTCGATTTTTTTTTTTTCTATTTTCTTTTTCTATCTTCAATTTTTTTTTCTATTTTCTTTTTCTGATAATATATAGAGATATATATTATATACTAATAAATACACATATATATTTATATACTAATATAGATATATATTTGAACAAAAAAAATCTTTTTTTTCCTCTTTTCTTTTTTTTCTATTTGTTAGATATTATTATTTGCTTAAATAAATTATTTTTATTTATAGAAAAATTTTAATTTGTGAATAATATTTGATATTAAAATAAATAAATAATATTTATATTTTTTAATGTACATATAGTAAATAAATAAAATTATATATATTGAACGTGTCCCTAGCGTGTCGTGTCCCTTATTTTTTGAAAATTTGCGTTTTCCCATGTCCGTGTCGTGTCCGTGTCCGTGCATCATAGGTGTCAAGTATGGGTGCATACGTAGAGATTAGACCCATCAAACCTCAAATTTAAAGGGTATGTGGACTTGAAAAAAAAAGTTTATATTTTATATTTTTAATTTATCATGTAAAGTATCGGACGGACACATATCCCACACCTTTGTCCAAATGTCAAGCGACTGACATGGATATTTGTCAAACTTCATTTTTCGATGAATTCAATTAATGAAGATGTTTGGATTCGCTCCATTGGTAATTGATGATAGTCTTTGTTCACAGTGATGTGTTTGAGAAAAAAATGTGAATAACAACTCCTCACTATGTGCTCTCCATTTATGATGCCTTTTTGATTTGCTTGGTAGTGTTTTGACCCCGTGCTTGTTAATAATTGCTTTGAGTGGATTCTTCCAGAATATTTACTATTTAAGGGAAAGTTATTAACTTATTGACGATGCGATCTAATGCGGTCGGTCTGTGGTGATCTGTGTGCTATCTACCAGGAAAAGATGCATGCTCCACTCTTGTTATGTTGTAAACACATATTTTGTGAAGACTGTGTATCGGAATGGTTAGTTTTCTGTCCTCTGTTCAGCTTGTTTTTTGTGTGCTTCGGTGTATTTTGTTCAGCGGAGCATTCATATACTTCAAATTGTTATTATTTAATGAATTTTTGGTGGTTATGCTCTTTCATTGCTTTCCATTTATAGCATTTTGTGTTCTTTTGATAAAATACGGTAAAATATCCACCTCTCCAAACTAGAAGCAAGTAGGTGGAGAACCTGTTTGGTGGATTGCCTAACTAGTCACCAAACCCCTCTTGGACTTGAAAATTGGAAGCCTAACAGTAATATAGTATTTTGGGGCTCTAATAAATGTGCCCGAAGTCTATCACTAGAAAATGTATGATGAAGAATTTCTCAGTGTAGCATTAAGGGTGTGTTTGGATCAAGGATTTGAGGAGGCGGATTTGTCATGGAAAGGAAAAAGGAAGGGAAAAAGGAAAAAGGAAGGGAAAAGTGAATGAAAGTCTTTTCCCTTTTCTTTTCCTTTCCCTTCACAAATCGCTCCTCAAATCTTCAATTCAAACACAGCCGAAAGGTGTGGAAGTTGAATGCCTAGGCATCGTAGTTGGCCTCTGTTGTATGTGTTGGAGTTGAGAGAGTTTGCTCAATGTGTGTGGTGTGTCTGTTATTAGTAATTGAATGCTATCTGGCTTTAAAGGTTCCTATAAAAATAAAAATAAAATGCTACGAAACGGATTGAATACGAAACTTAGTTTCATTACAACATCAGAAATTCTCACCCCTAGTCTTCCATACACGCAGGTGACATAGCTTGATAATCAACATGTACAAAATAGAGTGCCATTAGAGATAAATTGTTCATGGGCATTGTTTTATTCTAGTGATTTAATTGCAGCAATCACCATAGGCTATTTGGTATCATTTTCATGTTTAATTACAATAATACTATCATTATGACCTTGTGGTGTATTATGTTCGTTCAAAGCAAAGTTCTATTAAATATATGGAATTTGATTGTCATTTCAGAGTGCCATTAACGGCTGCACTGAATCTATCAAAACATGAATTTTCTACTTCCAATTTCTGTGTGGGATAAAAAAGAGTCCTGTGTTTCCAGGTTCGAGAGGGAAAGATCATGCCCACTGTGCAGAGCTTTGGTGAAACCCGCAGATCTCAGATCATTCGGTGATGGATCGACTAGTCTATTTTGCCAGTTATTCTGAAAACATCAAGTACTGTCTTGTCCGGGGAGATTTTTCTGCTTTGAAGCTGAAAACCCTCGCTCAAAGCTGCCATCTCCTTATCATGTCAACATCACAGGTAAAATCTGACCAAATCCAGCCCAGCCCAGTTCTTGGACCACCGCTGGAAGTTAGTGTCGTATGTTTTATTAAAAAAAGTTGTGCATGTAATTAGGGCCTTTGCTTTGAGGTCCAACATTATATGTACCACACTGTCCAGTTGCCGTAAATGAAAGCTTTCCAATAAATGTTTTGTTGACTTGTAATGCATTAAATGTATTATATTCTCATATCAAAGAGCTTCAATGATGGTTGGGATGTTTTGCAATGTTGTAACATAAAAAATTTGAGTTCTGTGCCTATTGTGATGGATGGAGAAATGAGAAAGAAGAGTTTGACGCGGGGTATGACTTTACATGATAAGAATGGTGCTTGTTTGTCGTATTCCTTTTGCTCTGTTTAGTTTTTAGTTTTTGTGGCATATTGCAGAGCTGTGTGAGGAAAGTATTGGTCACCTTTGTAAAAAAAGGTAGATGTACTTCATATTGCCAGAATCAGGGCAGTGCTTGGTTGATATCATTCAGTTTTCAACTTTCAAGCTTCCCTTCCTTTACCTAGGGTTTTATTAATGAGAAAACTGTCTTTGGCTTTATCTAGGGAGGCCTTCTAGCTGTACATCTCGACCTTTGTTAATTTTGCCACTTAATGTTAGGTTAGGTATATATATGGTGATTAATAACTACTGACAATAGGCTTGAGAATTAGAGTTTAACCACTCCATGATCTCACTTCCAATCCCCGATGATTTTCGAGCCCCGGTCCCTGCCCCGACTAGCCCCGATGTAAAATTACATGCATACCCCCTATTTATATATATGTTTATGTTTAAGGTTTGGTTGAAAGAAGAGAGAGGTCCTTGTCACTGTTCTCACTCTTACTTTCACCGCCACTGTTCTCTCTCCTCCTTCACCGCCGCTGTTCTCTCTCTCACACACGATGTCGACGACGGCTACTTACAGAGGCAAACTTCAAGTTCCTCTTTGTCACCTAAAAAACAGAATTATGCTAAGTGGGAACTGATATCCTTCCTCATAGTTGTATGTAGTATCATATGCTTCCTTTATGTAGTATCTATATTAGTTTTTGTACTTTTTTTTGCTGATTTTGAATGATTCCACAAATGGGAAAGAAAATGAAGGTTCAATCTCCCTCTCTCTCTTAACTAGATCTAGGAATTCCAGTTTCAGATTTAAGCGTATATGTGTATGTATATATATGTATATATATATTTATGTAGTATACTAAATGACTGCTTAGGGAAAGTAAATGAGAGTTAAAGGGTAGTACCTATAGCATATTGTAATAAGAATTTCAAAATTGTTGAATTTATCTCATGACATTTGAATTGCAAACTTTCAAAACTTTTTCCAGATTTTCGTTTAGAAATCTAGATTCCACAGTGATCAGAGATCTAGCAATCATTACTTGCAAGTTGCAACCAAAAGTGTACTTTTCTCTATTTTGATCACTTCAAAAATAGCACCATCATCTTGGGTGCCGCCAGCACTAAGGCAAGGTCCACCTAAGCATATGTCTTTGCCTGCCTATCTTTTTTTTTTTTTTTTAGACATATGCTTAGGTGGACCTTGCCTTAGTGCTGGCGGCACCCAAGATGATGGTGCTATTTTTGAAGCGATCAAGCAGAAAAAGTACACTTTCAACAATTTTGAAATTCTTATTTCAATATGTTAAAAGTCTTGCCCTTTATACTTTAATGCCCTTTAACTCTCATTTACTTTCCCTAGCCAGTCATTTAGTATTCCAACACCAAGTTATTTAATCCTCTAACAAAATACATGAATGCCTATTTCGGAGTCCCAGAACAGTAACTCTTCCTAGGAACCATCAATAGTTTGAATCTTTTTGCTTGTCTTGGCCAGCACGGCTCAACTTTGGAAGGGAGGTTACATGTGGACAATCTAGTTATTCTTTTGTTGATATATCTCTTTAGTTTCGGGGCTCACCTGAAGTTATCCGTTTTAGAATTTTTAGTTCAGCAGGTTCTTTGTTGTGGCCATTGAGGCTTTAACTTCTTGTTGATTTTCATTTCTTGTAACCATATTTAAAGTCATTGACAATTGAAATGTTCCAAGGGTGCAGGTTTTTTGTTACCAATTTGGATTCTTTCTTAGTGATGTTTAAGTCAAATGATATTTTACGAAAGCAGACAGCTCTGAAGGTGCTGTAAATGTTCTTCTCTATTATGAATGTTGTTTAGGATTTTGTTTGTTGATGTAGCTATAATGGTTACTACTATGAAGCACGGACACGCGATACGACACGGACACGCGAAAACACAAATTTTCAAAAAATGGGAGACATGACACGCTGGGGACACGTTCAATATATATAATTAATTTTATTTATTATATGTTATAAAATTATAAAAAAAATCATTAAAAGGTAATAAAATATACAAAATAACACTATTAAAATTATAAAAAATAAACGTTTAATTGATTTGACATCATATATAAACATACATTATTAAAATTATATACTCAAATAACAGAAAAGAAAAAATAAAATCAGAATATAAAAGAAAAATAAAAGAAAAGAAAAAATTAAATTAAAATCAGAATAAAAGAAAAAAATTAAATTAGAATAAAAGAAGGGAATAAAAGAAGGGCGAAGATCGACTAAGGAAATAAGACAGAGGCTGAGAGAGAGAGAGAGAAGCGAAATTGAAGAAAAATAAAGATCGAAGATCGAAGAAGAAGAGGTGTCTAGTAACGATGAAGGCGAGACACCCGATGACTATCGAGGCGGCCAATGAGGAGCGATGATCGACGAGAAGAGAAGACGAACGACAAATGACGAAGTCAGGTCTTCTCTTTCTCACCCTTTCTCTGTTGTTTCTCTTCTATTCGAAGTAGATTAGGGCAAATTTTGGTCTGTTTTTACTTATTTACAAATTGACCCCAAAAAAATTTAGTAAATTGCGAAATTACCCTCGAACATGTCCTGAACGTGTCATGAACGTGCCCGGATGTAAAAAAAAAGGGGGGGACACTCTCTGTATTAGTGGGACACGTGTCCTGCGTGTCGGACCGATGTCCGGAAATGTCGGGCCCTCGGATCACGTGTGGAGTGCTTCATAGGGTTCTTGTCATTTTTAATATCCTAAAAATTTGATTATTAAGCATAAGTGTTTCTCTCTGCAGGGGGAGAGGAAAATACCTATTCTCATTGGCATCTCTTTCGTGTTTGGGCTTCATGTGATTGTTGTGTACTGGTGGTATTGGAATGATGATATTTTGTATCCATTGATCATGGTTCCTCCAAAAGCTATACCACCTTTTTGGCATGCTATCTTCATCATTATGGTGAATGGTGTGTCTTGTCACTTAGTCATTATGTTGACTGCTAGTTTTTTTTTTTTTTTGGCAGTTGTTTTTAACTGACGCATAGTATATTATGATTTATTAGAATAATTTTTTCTGATAAGTGTTTTTTAATACATTTTTTTTTAGGTAATTATTATTATTATTTTAATATTTACATCCTTACCCTTTTCTAAGGTTTTGTGTGAGGTTGGAAAGTCATGAGAAAGTGTTAAAGTTTAGCTGGTATAGTGCTTATTGACTTCATAATAATACGTATAAAAGCATGTTGCTTTTTTCAAGATCGAGTTATGTTATTTTCTTTTAAAGTGATTTCTTTCTCGTGTTTCCTCCTAAATCTCAGCAACGTATTTTGTCTTTTATGAAGGGAAAATGTTTGGAGCGCTTTTCTTTCCTTAGTTAAGCATGTTTCAAGCTCAGCATCTATTCTGCTTTAGTTAAGCATGTTTCAAGCTCAGCAACTATTCTACTTCTAAATTTTGTGGGTCATTAGGCATCAAACAATCTATTTGTCGGTGTAGGCTTTTTGGCCTTATATAGTTAAGCATGTTTCAAGCTCAGCATCTATTCTGCTTCAGTTAATGTGAAACTCCTTCTTCAAAGTTGAGATTTTTTAATTTTGTACTATTCATATTTTCCAGGGCTTTATCCAATTGGGATATACTTTTAAAAATGGTTTTTTAATTTCTCAGTGCCTTGTGAGAATTCTTATTGTTTGTTTGTTTCAAATACCTTGGTTCGGCAGGCAGCAATGGTTCTCAAGTGTATTCTACTAATGTACTACAAAAATAGCAGGGGGCAAAATTGCCGTAGACAGGTGAGTTCATGTTGACTCGTGCATTTAGATAATTCATTTAGGTTCGTATAATGCACAATGATCGTTTTAACATTTATTTAGGTTCATTTTATTGCCGATAATAAATTTTTTATATTTATCATTATGGTTCATTTTAGAGGGTCAAATGCTAACTTTGGTGGAGTATCTGGTTCTGTTGTACCGTGCCTTGTTGCCAGCACCAGTCTGGTATCGTTTCTTCTTGAACAAAGAATATTGAAGCCTCTTTTCATCATTAATGACTGGGTTGTACCTAACCTTCAAGCTCACATCTGTAGTTGAGAAGGTATTGAGTATGCCCAACTTCTGTTGGTCGGCTCCTTTTATTGTTGGCAATTTTGTGGTGGCTGTTGTTTTTTTTAGTAATAGCTTTTTTGTACATGTTTTTATTCCTTTTCTTCCCCTACTCTTCTATTGGTTGGCGGTTTTCAGGTCCAATCTTTCTTTGCTGCGTTAAAGGCATTGTCTCGCAAAGAGTGTCATTACGGTGCTTACGCAACCCAGGCGGTAGTATCAGTTTTCATTTTCATGCACCCTCTTGAGCAATTTCCATAAGTTGAATCATGTGTTGCTATATCAGCGATAAATATCTCTTTGGAATACTTTTTTTCTTTTCCTTTCTATATTCCTTTCGTGTTTATTATGTATGAGGTTAGAGGTTTTGGCGTGATATGATGGCAAGTGATCATCTGCCCCACCACTCTGGCGTGGTTTCACTCATGAGAATTAGCCACTCCGTCAAAAAGTGGAATGCAGGTTGCCTACTGCTATCTCTCACTAGGTTTTAAACATTGTTTGGTTTGTCTTTAACTAGCCCGTTCGAACGAAATTTCATGCCATTGAGTTGTATCTGATTGTGACTAAAATATTGCTAATGAATCTTTTGTTAATGAAGGCTTATACATTACTCACGAATCACGACTGATAGGGTCTGTTCTCACAACTCCAACCCATTCTTCTTAGCCTTGTTTTTGTAGAGACTGTGTGTTGAATGACCACATTCCCTGTTTGTGATGTGGATTATATTCACTTTTTATGTGACTAGTTCCTTGTCATTTGTTGGTGCTTTACATTCTTGTCTCATTTACTCATTTGCATTAACATCCTCTGCTTAGTTACTCCTCTATCTTAAAAGAGTCTCCTCTTTATTTGTCTCACTTTCATCACATGTCACACCAGCACATCCAGTCCTTCATTTCTTCCGGTCTGCTTGGTCCTTGATGGTCTACTACATGTTATATGGACTTGGAAGTTGGGTATGGGTGTCAGGTATAAGAAGCATGGACACGACACGGATACGACACAGACACGCCGACACGTTAATTCTCAAAAAATGTTGGACACGACACCTAGGAGACACGCATGAAATATATAATTTTATATATTTATTATATGTTATATATATAAATATATCATTCAAAGATAATAAAAAATGCAATATGACACTCATTCCTATAAATTTATATGGGTTTTGTGTTATTATTGTAACTTAAATTGTTTTGTTCAAACTTATAATTAGTTTCACATGTATCATGTGTTTAAGCGATTGAACAAAACAATTTATTCTGCTTCTAAATTTTTTGCGTGGTTTGCCTCATGAGAATTAGCCACTCCGTGAAAAAATGGGGGTACGGTTGCCTACCTGCTACTGCTCACTAGGGTTTTAAATATTGTTTGGTTTGTCTCTAACTAGCCCCTTCGAACCAGAATTTCATGCCATTGAGTTGTATACAGTGTGACTAAAATATTGCTAATGAATCTTTTGTTAATGAAGGCTTCTACATTACTCATGAATCACGACTGATAGGGTCTGTTCTCATAACTCCAACCCATTTTTCTTAGCCTTGTTTTTGTCGAGACTGTGTTGAATGACCACGTTCCCTGTTGGTGATGTTGATTATTTTCACTTTTTATGTGACTAGTTCCTTGTCATTGGTTGGTGCTTTACATTCTTGTCTCATTTACACATCTATCTTAACATCCTCTACTTAGTTACTCTCTTCTATCTTAAAAGAGTCTCATCTTTTATATGATACACTTTGATCACATGTCATACCAGCACATTCAGTCCTTCATTTCTTCCCCTCTACTTGACATACTTGATGGTCTTCTACATGTTGCATGGACTTGGAAGTTGGGTATGGGTGTCAGGCTATGAAGCACGGACACCTCTCCGAGGGCTCCGTACCAGTGTCGGACACGCGTCGGATACGTGTCCGACACGTAGCAGAGAGTGTCCCCTTTTTTTTAATTTTTTTACATCCGGACACATTCTGGACACGTTTGGACACTTTGGGTCACGTTCGGAGGTAATTTCATAATTTACAAAAAAAAATTTGGGGTCGATTTGTAAAAAAACAAAAATAGAGCAATGTCTGCCACATTCGATTAGAATAGAAGAGAAAGGGAGAGAAAGGGAGGACTTGGTCACTTTTCAGTGGTCGCTCGTCGTAGCTCGTAACTCATAGCTCGTTGCTCGTCGTCCGTAGCTCGTCGCTCGTTGTCGCTCGTCACTTGTCGACGGTTCTCGTCTGTCATCGCTCGTCGTAGCTCGTCTCGTCGTCACTCATTAAGGTACGCTGCTCTTCTTCGTTCTTCGATCTTCTTCTTCTTCGTCCTTCTTCTCTCTCTCTCTCTCTCTCTCTCTCTCTCTCTCTCTCTTTCTCAGTCTGATTTTATTTGTTCTTTTATTTTTTTTTCCTTTTATATACTGAGTGATGTTGATCCCCCTCTCTCTCTCTCTCTTTGATTTTTTTTTCTATTTTCTTTTTCTGATAATATATATAGATATATATTATATACTAATATATATACATATATATATATATTTATATACTAATATAGATATATATTTGAACAAAAAAAAATCTTTTTTTTTCCTCTTTTCTTTTTTTTCTGTTTTTTAGATATTATTATCTGCTTAAATAAATTGTTTTTATTTATAAAAAAATTTTAATTTGTGAATAATATTTGATATTAAAATAAATAAATAATGTTTATATTTTTTAATTGTACATATAATAAATAAATAAAATTATACATATTGAACGTGTCCCTAGCGTGTTGTGTCCCTTGTTTTTTGAAAATTTGCGTTTTCCCGTGTCTGTGTCGTCTCTGTGTCCGTGCCCGTGCATCATAGGTGTTAGGTATGGGTGCATACGTAGAGATCAGACCCATCAAACCTCAAATTTAAAGGGTATGTGGACCTGAAAAAAAAAAAGTTTATATTTTATATTTTTAATTTATCATGTAAAGTATCGGACGGACACATATCCTAATCTTTGTCCAAATGTCAGGTGTCTGACATGGATATTTGTCAAACTTCATTTTTCGATGAATTCAATTAATGAAGATGTTTGGATTCGTTTTGCTCTGTTTAGTTTTTAGTTTTTGTGGCATATTGCTGAGCTATGAGAGGAAAGTATTGGTCACCTTTGTACAAAAATGTAGATGTACTTCATATTGCCAGAATCAAGGCAGTGCTTGGTTGATATCATTCAGTTTTCAACTTTAAAGATTCCCTTCCTTTACCTAGGGTTTTCTTAATGAGAAAACTGTCTCTAGCTTTATCTAGGGAGGCCTTCTAGCTATACATCTCGACCTTTGTTAATTTTTCCATTTAATGTTAGGTTAGTTATATATATGGTGATTAATAGCTACTGACAATAGGCTTGAGAATTAGATTCTAACCACTCCAAGATCTCACTTCCAATCCCCGATGATTTTCGAGCCCCAGTCCCTGCCCCAACTAGCCCCGATGTAAAATTACATGTATACCCCCTATTTATATACATGTTTATGTTTAGGGTTTGGTTGAAAGAAGAGAGAGGTCCTTGCCGCTGTTCTCACTCTTACATTCAATGCCGCTGTTCTCTCTCCTCCTTCACCACCGCTCTTCTCTCTCTCTCTCTCACACACACGACGTTGACGACGGCTGCTTACAGAGGCAAACTTGAAGTTCCTCTTTGTCACCTAAACAAAAGAATTATGCTAAGTGGGAACTGATATCCTTCCTCGTAGTTGTATGTAGTATCAAATGCTTCCTTTATGTAGTATCTATATTAGTTTTTGTACTTTTTTTTGCTGATTTTGAATGATTCCACAAATGGGGAAGAAAATGAAGGTTCAGTCTCACTCTCTCTCTCTCTCTCTCTCTCTTAACCAGATCTAGGAATTTCAGTTTCAGATCTAAGTGTATATGTGTATGTGTATATATATGTATATTTATGTAGTATACTAAATGACTGCTTAGGGAAAGTAAATGAGAGTTAAAGGGTAGTACCTTTAGCATATTGTAATAAGAATTTCAAAATTGTTGAATTTATCTCATGACATTTGAATTACAAACTTTCAAAACTTTTTCCAGATTTTTGTTTAGAAATGTAGATTCCACAGTGATCAGAGATCTAGCAATCATTACTTGCAAGTTGTAACCAAAAGTGTACTTTTCTCTATTTTGATCGCTTCAAAAATAGCACCATCATCTTGATTGCTTGACACTAAGGCAAGGTCCACCTAAGCATATGTCTTTGCACCTATCTTTTTTTTTTTTTTTTTAGACACATGTAGGTGGACCTTGCCTTAGTGTTCCAACAAATCTAGATTTCTAAACAAAAAATCTGAAAAAGTTTTGAAAGTTTGTCAAAGAGATAAATCCAACAATTGTGAAATTCTCATTGCAATATACTTTAATGGCCTTTAACTCTAATTTACTTGCCCTAAGCAGCCATTTAGTATTCCAACACCAAGTTATTTAATCCTCTAACAAAATACATGAATGCCTATTTCGGATTCCCAGAACAGTAACTCTTCCTAGGAACCATCAATAGCTTGAATCTTTGTGCTTGTCTTGGCTGGCATGGCTCAACTTTGGAGGGGAGGTTACATGTGGACAATCTAGTTATTCTTTTGTTGATATATCTCTTTAGTTTCGGGCTCACCTGAAGTTATGCGTTTTAGAATTTTTATTGAGCAGGTTCTTTGTTGTGGCCATTGAGGCTTTAACTTCTTGTTGATTTTCATTTCTTGTAACCATATTTAAAGTCATTGACAATTGAAATGTTCCAAGGGTATAGGTTTTTTTGTTACAATTTAGATTGCTGCCATGATGTTTAAGTCAAATGATATTTTACGAAAGCAGACAACTTTGAAGGTGCTGTAAATGTTCTTCTCCATTATGAATGTTGTTTAGGATTTTGTGTTGTTGATGTAGCTATAATGGTTACTGCTATGAAGCACGGACACGGACACGGACACGCGACAAGACACGAACACGCGAAAATGCAAATTTTCAAAAAATGGGGGACACGACACGCTGGGGACACGTTCAATATATATAATTAATTTTATTTATTATATGTCATGAAATTATAAAAAAAATCTTTAAAAGGTAATAAAATATACAAAATAACACTATTAAAATTATAAAAAAAATAAACATTTAATTGATTTAACATCATATATAAACATACATTATTAAAATTATATACTCAAATAATAGAAAAGAAAAAATAAAATCAGAATAGAAAAGCAAAATAAAAGAAAAGAAAAAATAAAATAATATCAGAATAAAATAAAAGAAAAAATTAAATTAAAATCAGAATAAAAGAAAAAATTAAAATCAGAATAAAAGAAGAGAATAAAAGAAGTGCGAAGATCGACTGAGGAAATAAGATAGAGGCTAAGAGAGAGAGAGAGAGTGAGAGAGAGAGAGAGAGAGAGAGCGACTGAGGGAAATTGAAGAAGAATAAAGATCGAAGATCGAAGAAGAAGAGATGTACCTTAACAATGAAAGGCGAGACACGACTGACGACTATCGAGAGACGACCGACGAGGAGCGATGATTGACGAGAAGAGAAGACGAACGACGAACGACGAAGTCAGGTCCTCTCTTTCTCACCCTTTCTCTACTGTTTCTCTTCTATTCGAAGTAGATTAGGGCAAATTTACGTCTGTTTTTACTTATTTACAAGTTGACCCCAAAAAATTTAGTATATAACGAAATTACCCCCGAACGTGTCCTGAACATGTCAATAACGTGTCATGAACGTGCCCGGATGTAAAAAAAAAGGGGGGGGGACACTCTCTGCTGCGTGTCGGACACATGTCCACCACGTGTCCGATACTGGTACGGAGCCCTCGGAGAGGTGTCCGTGCTTCATAGGGTTACTGTCATTTTTAATATCCTAAAAATTTGATTATTAAGCATATGAAGTGTTTCTCACTGCAGGGGGAGAGGAAAATACCTATTCTCATTGGCATCTCTTTCGTGTTCGGGCTTCATGTGATTGTTGTGTACTGGTGGTATTGGAATGATGATATTTTGTATACCTTGATCATGGTTCCTCCAAAAGCTATCCCACCTTTTTGGCATGCTATCTTCATCATTATGGTGAATGGTGTGTCTTGTCACTTAGTTATTATGTTGACTGCTGTTTTTTTTTTTTTTTTTTTGGCTGTTGTTTTTAACTGACGCATAATATATTATGATTTATTTGAATAATTTTTTCTGATAAGTGTTTTTTAATACATTTTTTTTTTTATAATTATTATTATTATTTTAGTATTTACATCCTTACCCTTTTTTAAGGTTTTGTGTGAGGTTGGGAAAGTCATGAGAAAGTGTTAAAGTTTAGTTGGTATAGTGCTTATTGACTTCATAATAATAAGTATAAAAGCATGTTTCTTTCTTCTAGATCAGGTTATGTTCAGCACCTGCTGCAAAGTGATTTCTTTCTCGTGTTTCCTCCTAAATCTCAGCAATGTATTTTGTCTTTTATGAAGGGAAAATGTTCGGAGCGTTTTTCTTCCTTAGTTAAGCATGTTTCAAGCTCAACATCTATTCTGCTTTAGTTAAGCATGTTTCAAGCTCAGCAACTATTCTGCTTCTAAATTTTGTGGGTCATTAGGCATCAAACAATCTATTTGTTAGTGTAGGCTTTTTGGCCTTATATCGTTAAGCATGTTTCAAGCCCAGCATCTATTCTGATTTAGTTAAGTGTGAAACTCCTTGTTCAAAGTTGAGATTTTTTAATTTTGTACTGTTCATATTTTCTAGGGCTTTGTCCAATTGTGATATACTTTTAAAAATGGTTTTTTAATTTCTCAGTGCCTTGTGAGAATTCTTATTGTTGGTTTGTTTTAGATACTTTGGTTCGGCAGGCAGCAATGGTTCTCAAGTGTATTCTACTAATGTACTACAAAAACAGCAGAGGGCGAAATTACCGTAGACAGGTGAGTTCATGTTAACTCGTGCATTTAGAAAATTCATTTAGGTTCGTATAATGCACAATGGTCGTTTTAACATTTATTTAGGTTCATTTTATTGCCGATAATAAATTTTTTATATTTATTATTATGGTTCATTTTAGAGGGTCAAATGCTAACTTTGGTGGAGTATCTACTTCTGCTATACCGTGCCTTGTTGCCAGCACCAGTCTAGTATCGTTTCTTCTTGAACAAACAATATGGGAGTCTCTTCTCATCATTAATGACTGGGCTATACCAAACCTTCAAGCTCACATCTGTAGTTGAGAAGGTATTGTGTATGCCCAGTTTCTGTTGTTCGGCTCCTTTTATTGTCGGCAATTTTCTGCTGGCTGTTGTTTTTTTTAGTAGTAGCTTTTTGTACATGGTTTTTATTCCTTTTCTTCCCCTATTCTTCTATTGGTTGGTGGTTTCCAGGTCCAATCTTTCTTTGCTGCGTTAAAGGCATTGTCTCACAAAGAGAGTCATTACGGTGCTTATGCAACTTCAGAGCAGGTAGTGTAGTTTTCATTTTTCATGCGCCCTACTGAGCAATTTCCATAAGTAGAATCAAGTGTTTCTATGTCACTGATAAATATCTCTTTGGAATACTTTTTCTTTTATTTTCCCTTCTATATTCTTGTACATGTTTATTATGTATGAGCTTAGAGGTTTTAACGTGATATGATGGCAAGTGGTCATCTGCCCCACCACTGTGGCGTGGTTTAACTCACGAGAATTAGCCACTCTGTCAAAAAGTGGGGGTACGGTTGCCTACCAGCTATCTCTCACTTGGGTTTTAAACATTGTTTGGTTTGTCTCTAACTAGCCCGTTCGAACCAGAATTTCATGCCACTGAGTTGTATACAGTGTGACTAAAATAACGCTAATGAATCTTTTGTTAATGAAGGCTTCTACATTACTCACGAATCACGACTGATAGGGTCTGTTCTCACAACTCCAACCCATTCTTCTTAGCCTTGTTTTTGTAGAGACTGTGTGTTGAATGACCACATTCCCTGTTGGTCATGTGGATTATTTTCACTTTTTATGTGACTAGTTCCTTGTCATTGGTTGGTGCTTTACATTCTTGTCTCCTTTACTCATCTGCCTTAACATCCTCTACTTAGTTACTCTTCTATCTTAAAAAAGTCTCCTCTTTATTTGTCTCACTTTGATCACATGTCATACCAGCACATCCAGTCCTTCATTTCTTCCCCTCTGCTTGATCCTTGATGTCTACTACATGGTACGTGGGCTTGGATGTTGGGTATGGGTGTCAGGTATAAGAAGCACGGACACGACACGAATACGACACGACACGGATACGACACGGACACGCCAACACGTTAATTCTCAAAAAATGTAGGACACGACACCTGGGAGACACGCATGAAATATATAATTTTATATATTTATTATATGTTATATATATAAATATATCATTCAAAGATAATAAAAAATGCAATATGACACTAATTCCTATAAATTTATATGGATTTTGTGTTATTATTGTATCTTAAATTGTTTTGTTGAAACTTATAATTAGTTTCACATGTGTCTAATTGATAGACACATGTGTTTAAGCGATTGAACAAAACAATTTATTCTGCTTCTAAATTTTGTGTGTGGTTTGACTCATGAGAATTAGCCACTCCGTCAAAAAGTGGGGGTACGAGTACCTACATGCTATCTCTCACTAGGGTTTTAAACAATGTTTGGTTTGTCTCTAACCAGCCCGTTCGAACCAGAATTTCATGCCACTGAGTTGTATACAGTGCGACTAAAATATCGCTAATGAATCTTTTGTTAATGAAGGCTTCTACATTACTCACGAATCACGACTGATAGGGTCTGTTCTCACAACTCCAACCCATTCTTCTTAGCCTTGTTTTTGTCGAGACTGTGTTGAATGACCACATTCCCTATTAGTGATGTGGATTATTTTCACTTTTTATGTTACTAGTTCCTTGTCACTGGTTGGTGCTTTACATTCTTGCCCCATTTACACATCTATCTTAACATCCTCCACTTAGTTACTCTCTTCTATCTTAAAAAAGTCTCCTCTTTTATATGATACACTTTGATCACATGTCATACCAGCACACTCAGTCCTTTATTTCTTCCCCTCTACTTGATATACTTGATGGTCTTCTACATGTTACGTGGACTTGGAAGTTGGGTATGGGTGTCAGGCTATGAAGCATGGACACCTCTCTGAGGGCTCCGTACCAGTGTCAAACATGAACACGCGTCGGACACGTGTCCGACACGTAGCAGAGAGTGTCCCCTTTTTTTATAATTTTTTTGCATCCGGACACGTTCTGGACACGTTTGGACACTTTGGGACACGTTCGGAGGTAATTTCATAATTTACAAAACTTTTTTTGGGGTCGATTTGTAAAAACACAAAAATACAGCAATGTCTGCCTCATTCGATTAGAACAGAAAAGAAAGGGAGAGAAAGAGACGACTTGGTCACTTTTCAGTGGTTGCTCGTCGTAGCTCGTAGCTCATAGCTCGTTGCTCGTCGTCCGTAGCTCGTCGTCGCTCGTCACTTGTCGACGGTTCTCGTCGGTCGTCGGTCGTCGGTCGTCATAGCTCTTCTCGTTGTCACTCATTAAGGTACGCTGCTCTTCTTCGTTCTTCGATCTTCTTCTTCTTCATCCTTCTTCTCCGATCTCTCTCTCTCAGTCACTCTCTCTCTCTCTCTCTCTCTCTCTCTCTCTCTCTCTCTCTTAGTCTGATTTTATTTGTTCTTTTATTTTTTTTCCCATTTATATACTAAGTGATGTTGATCCCCCTCTCTCTCTCTCTTCGATTTTTTTTTTTTATTTTCTTTTTCTGTCTTCAATTTTTTTTTTCTATTTTCTTTTTTCTGATAATATATATATATATATATATTTGAACAAAAAAATTCTTTTTTTTCGTCTTTTCTTTTTTTTTCTATTTTTTAGATTTTATTATTTGTTTCAATAAATTATTTTTATTTATAGAAAAATTTTAAGTTGTGAATAATATTTAATATTAAAATAAATAAAAAATATTTATATTTTTTAATTGTACATATAATAAATAAATAAAATTATATATATTGAACGTGTCCCTAGCGTGTCATGTCCCCTATTTTTTGAAAATTTTCAATTTCCCGTGTCTATGTCGTGTCCGTGTCCGTGCCCGTGCATCATAGGTGTCAGGTATGGGTGCATACGTATAGATTAGACCCATCAAACCTCAAATTTAAAGGGTATGTGGACTTGAAAAAAAAAGTTTATATTTTATATTTTTAATTTATCATGTAAAGTATCGGACGGACACATATCCCACACCTTTGTCCAAATGTCAGCTGTCTGACATGGATATTTGTCAAACTTCATTTTTTGATGAATTCAATTAATGAAGATGTTTGGATTCACTCCATTGGTAATTGATGATAGTCTTTGTTCACAGTGATGTGTTTGATCAAAAAATGTGAATAACAACTCCTCACTATGTGCTCTCCATTTATGATGCCTTTTTGATTTGCTTTGTAGTGTTTTGACCTCGTGCTTGTTAATAATTGCTTTGAGTGGATTCTTCCAGAATATTTACTATTTAAGGGAAAGTTATTAACTTATTCAGCTTGATGCGATCTAATGCAGGTCAATGCAGTGGGTGATCTGTGTGCTATCTGCCAGGAAAAGATGCATGCTCCAATCTTGTTACGTTGTAAACACATATTTTATGAAGACTGTGTATCGGAATGGTTAGTTTTCTGTCCTTTGTTCAGCTTGTTTTTTGTGTGCTTCAATGTATTTTGTTCAGCGGAGCATTCATATACTTCAAATTGTTATTATTTAATGGATTTTTGGTGGTTGTGCTCTTTGATTGCTTTCCATTTATAGCATTTTGTGTTCTTTTGATAAAATACGGTAAAATATCCACCTCTCCAAACAAGAAGCAAGTAGGTGGAGAACCTGTTTGGTGGATTGCTTAACTACTCGCCTAACCCCTCTTGGACTTGAAAATTGGAAGCCTAACAGTAATATAGTATTTTGGGGCTCTAATAAATGTGCCCGAAGTCTATCACTAGAAAATGTATGATTAAGAATTTCTCAGTGTAGCATTAAGGGTGTGTTTGGATCAAGGATTTGAGGAGGGGGATTTGTCATGGAAAGGAAAAAGAAAGGGAAAAGTGAACGAAAGTCTTTTCTCTTTTCTTTTCCTTTCTCTTCACAAATCCCTCCTCAAATCTTCGATTCAAACACAGCCGAAAGGTGTGGAAGTTGAATGCCTAGGCATCGTAGTTGGCCTCTGTTGTATGTGTTGGAGTTGAGAGAGTTTGCTCAATATGTATGGTGTGTCTGTTATTAGTAATTGAATGCTATCTGGCTTTAAAGGTTCCTATAAAAAAAAATGCTATGAAACGGATTAAATACGAAACTTAGTTGCCTTGCAATAAATGTTGGTTTCCAATAAATGTTTTGTTGCCTTGCAATGCATTAAATGTATTATATTCTCATATCAAAGAGCTTCAATGATGGTTTGGATGTTTTGCAATGTTGTTACATAAAAAATTTAAGTTACTGCCTCTTTGTGATGGATGGAGAAATGAGAAACATGAGTTTGACACGGGGTATGACTTTACATGATAAGAATGGTGATGGACAGAGAGATGAGAAACATGACACAGGGAATGATTTTACATGATAAGAATGGTGCTTGTTTGTCGAATTCGTTTTGCTCTGTTTAGTTTTTAGTTTTTGTGGCATATTGCAGAGCTGTGTAAGGAAAGTATTGGTCACCTTTGTAAAAAAAGGTAGATGTACTTCATATTGCCAGAATCAGGGCAGTGCTTGGTTGATATCATTCAATTTTCAAGTTCAAAGCTTCCCTTCCTTTACCTAGGGTTTTATTAATGAGAAAACTATCTCTGGCTTTATCTAGGGAGGCCTTCTAGCTGTACATCTCGACCTTTGTTAATTTTGCCATTTAGTGCTAGGTTAGTTATATATATGGTGATTAATAACTGCTGACAATAGGCTTGAGAATTAGATTCTAACCACTCCATGATCTCACTTCCAATCCCCGATGATTTTCGAGCCCCGGTTCTGTAATAACCCACATTCATGTCTTAGTCATGTTCATGTACATTTGCATAACCTTGTCTTGTTATGTTTGCATTCATGAACCTTGTCTTGTTTTGCTTAAGTGTTGTATGCATGTTCTGTTCCTTCCTTGATGTGCCAAGCCTAGGATATTCCAAGCCGAGGTCATCTTAATTCTAGAACTACCTTGGAACCACTTTGGTTGACCTCCACCTTCGTCCTGGCGTATTGGCCGAGATGTCATCATTTGGGTCGAGGTGTGTATCACCAAGGCCGAGATGTGCATTATCTAGGCCGAGATGTTATCCTTGAACCCAAGTGATCTCGTTCTTGGACAAGTATGACCTAGACCGAGGTGTGGCACATCTAGGCCAAGGTGTGGCACAGCTAAGTCAAGTGTTGTCCTTCCTAGCCGAGATCATTGTCACCTTACTTGCCGAAGCCTTGCCCTTAGCCGAAGTCATTACTCGCCGGAGTGCCCATGCTGTCTAGCTTGTTGAATACACTTTGCCTTACACATGTCTTGTCTTTCAATCACCTTTTTGAGGAGAACCAATCTAGTAATGCCACGTGTCCCAGCAGAAGGATAAATCAGCCAGCAGAGAGAGAAACCATATCATCTCCATATCTTTGCCTTTCTAGAGAGAGAAGCTCTAGGAATAGGGAAGAATGAGTTATTGAGAGAGAAGTAGATCCCAAGCTTGATCCTTAGAGTTGAGCCATTAGATCCGTGCTTTGAGGTTAGATTCTTGATCTATTCTTGTTGTTCTTATTGTTTATCTAGTTGCATTGCATGATCTAGCATGTTTCATGAGCCATGCATTGCTTTGAAGTTCGGTTTTAGAAAGAGAAAGTGATATTCATGTGTTCTTGAGGAAAAATCATGTTTTGATCCGAAAGTTTATATCAAGATTCATGTTTTTGTGTTTGTTTTCACGGAGTCTTCAAGTATGGGTACCCAAGTCCATGTTTTCGAACTCATAGCATGAAACCCCCAGATTTTTGTAATAACAAGTTATGATTTTAGCATTCATATTCTTCATATCCATGTTCTTCATGTTCTTCAAGAGAGGAAACCCAGATTTCCAGACTTCACTTCCCTAAGTGTAGTCACCGAGATCACTCTTGCTTAGACCTCACACTTAGGCCAAGCATCGTATCTCACCTTGGCCTACCTTGCATGATCACTTACACCTTTAGTTTACCTTGCATGCACCTCAGCAATCAGCTGCACGCCGAAGCATAGGTAACCACACCTCGGCCAAGAGGTGTGGGACCTCAGCAAGGACCTGGTTGGTACCCGGCATGTTTTGTCTCGTCTTAATCCAGTATTGAAAGAAAGCCGAGATCGTTTGCATCCATGTAGAGCTTGTTTTGAGAATGCATTTCATATCCATCTTTGAGCATCTCTTCTTGTCTTCTTGAAGTGCATTCAGTAGACCTTGCCATGTATTTGTAGGACTTGGACCCTTGCTTTAACCCCAGCGTCCGAAGAGCTATGTGAGTGGTATTTTTAATAAAGCTATGTTATAAACGCTTTGATAAAGCTTTACTTTGCTTTGTTTTGGAAAAGTATTTGTTAAGCATGAATTATTATCCCTATTTTGTGTATCAAGTATTAGCTTTGTTTTGGATGACATTCTTGGAAAGTCCTCCCATGCTAGGGGACTCTAAGCGCATGTAGCATCATGTTTGAGAGATCTCTGCCATCGACGGTCTATGAACGGATGGCCCCACCGACGGTCTGGTGTACGGGTGGATTTGTCTAATCGATTCTGGGTCGATTATTCCCTTGTTTTGTCCGGAATGTCATCACCCCAAGTATTATGTTGATGTTATTAAACATCCCAAGAAGCTTTGAAAGATTTGATTAATGAACTTGATTCTTCCCATGTTTTGTTATAAGCTTTGATATGTATGGTTTTGATAAAGATCTCGGATATCATTCTTTCAACCCTTTATTATTTATACCATTCACTGAGTAACCAAGCTCACCCTCTATATATATATATATATATGTAGGTGCCAAGCGTGAAGGCGATGACGCCTAAGATGTTATGTGCAAGATGTTTGATTCATGTTTTGTATCTTCTTGAAGATTGTGCTTCTTATTTTGTAACTCATGTCTTTTGTATACTTCGGCTAGAGAAGCCTTTTGATCAAGATGTAACATGTACTTTGTTTTATTTGTATCCCAGTTGTAACCCATGTTCAAATGTATGTCATTTCATTTGATCTATGCACAGCTCTTATGGACTAATTAGATTTAAATATATTGCTTCCGCACATGCAAGCCCCATATGCATACTCTGATTGCGTGTGAATCTTTGTAAGTTGGCCTTTGGTAATCTCGGATTACTGGCCATCATGGTTCCATTCTACTAGGGGTGGAATGGGGCCGTGACAGGTCCCCACCCCGACTAGCCCCGATGTAAAATTACATGTATACCCCCTATTTATATATATGTTTATGTTTAGGGTTTGGTTGAAAGAAGAGAGAGGTCTTTGCCGCTGTTCTCACTCTTACTCTCACCGCCATTGTTCTCTCTCCTCCTTCACTACCGCTATTCTCTCTCTCTCACACACACACGACGTCGACGACTACTGCACACAGAGGCAGACTTGAAGTTCCTCTTTGTCACCTACAGAAAACAATTATGCTAAGTGGGAACTGATATCCTTCCTCGTAGTTGTATGTAGTATCAAATGCTTCCTTTATGTAGTATATATATTAGTTTTTGTACTTTTTTTGCTGATTCTAAATGATTCCACAAATGGGAAAGAAAATGAAAGTTCAATCTCTCTCTCTCTTAACTAGATCTAGGAATTTCCGTTTCAGATCTAAGTGTACATGTGTATGTGTATATGTGTATGTATATATATGTATGTATGTATATATATATATATATTTATGTAGCATACAAAATGACTGCTTAGGGAAAGTAAATGAGAGTTAAAGGGTAGTACCTTTAGCATATTGTAATAAGAATTTCAAAATTGTTGAATTTATCTCATGACATTTGAATTACAAACTTTCAAAACTTTTTCCAGATTTTTGTTTAGAAATGTAGATTCCACAGTGATCGGAGATCTAGCAATCATTACTTGCAAGTTGTAACCAAAAGTGTACTTTTCTCTATTTTGATCGCTTCAAAAATAGCACCATCATCTTCGGTGCCGCCAGCACTAAGGCAAGGTCCACCTAAGCATATGTCTTTGCCGGCCTATCTTTTTTTTTTTTTTTTTAGACATATGCTTAGGTGGACCTTGCCTTAGTGCGGGCGGCACCCAAGATGATGGTGCTATTTTTGAAGCGATCAAAATAGAGAAAAGTACAATTTTTGTTGCAACTTGCAAGTAATGATTGCTAGATCTCTGATCACTGTGGAACCTAGATTTCTAAACAAAAAACTGGAAAAAGTTTTGAAAGTTTGTAATTCAAATGTCAAGAGATAAATCCAACAATTTTGAAATTCTTATTACAATATGTTAAAGGTACTACCCCTTTTATACTTTAATGCCCTTTAACTCTTATTTACTTTCCGAAAGCAGTCATTTAGTATTCCAACACCAAGTTATTTAATCCTCTAACAAAATACATGAATGCCTATTTCGGATTCCCAGAACAGTAACTCTTCCTAGGAACCATCAATAGTTTGAATCTTTTTGCTTGTCTAGGCCGGCACGGCTCAACTTTGGAGGGGAGGTTACATGTGGACAATCTAGTTATTCTTTTGTTGATATATCTCTTTAGTTTTGGGGCTCACCTGAAGTTATGCGTTTTAGAATTTTAGTTGAGCAAGTTCTTTGTTGTGGCCATTGAGGCTTTAACTTCTTGTTGATTTTCATTTCTTGTAACCATATTTAAAGTCATTGACAATTGAAATGTTCCAAGGGTGCAGGTTTTTTTGTTACAATTTAGATTGCTGTCGTGATGTTTAAGTCAAATGGTATATTACGAAAGCAGACAACTCTGAAGGTGCTGTAAATGTTCTTCTCTATTATGAATGCTGTTTAGGATTTTGTTTGTTGATGTAGCTATAATGGTTACTGCTATGAAGCACGAACACGGACACGCGACACGACACGGACATGCGAAAACACAAATTTTCAAAAAATGGGGGACACAACACGTTGGGGACACATTCAATATATATAATTAATTTTATTTATTATATGTCATAAAATTATTAAAAAAAATCATTAAAAGGTAATAAAATATACAAAATAACACTATTAAAATTATAAAAAAATAAACATTTAATTGATTTAACATCATATATAAACATACATTATTAAAATTATATACTCAAATAATAGAAAAGAAAAAATGAAATCAGAATATAAAAGAAAAATAAAAGAAAAGAAAAAATAAAATAAAATAAAATCAGAATAAAAGAAAAGAAAAAATTAAATTAAAATCAGAATAAAAGAAAAAAATAAAATCAGGGCGAAGATTGACTGAGGAAATAAGACAGAGAGAGAGAGAGAGAGAGAGAGAGCGACTGAGGGAAATTGAAGAAGAATATGGATCGAAGATCGAAGAAGAAGAGGTCTACCTTAACGACGAAGGGCGAGACACGACTGACGACTATCGAGAGACGACTGACGAGGAGCGATGATTGACGAGAAGAGAAGACGAACGATGAACGACGAAGTCAGGTCCTCTCTTTCTCACCCTTTCTTTGCTGTTTCTCTTCTATTCGAAGTAGATTAGGGCAAATTTTGGTGTGTTTTTACTTATTTACAAATTGACCCCCAAAAAAATTAGTAAATCTTGAAATTACCCCCGAACGTGTCCTGGACGTGTCTATAACGTGTCCTGAACGTGTTCAGATGTAAAAAAAAAAAAAAGAAAAAAATGGGAAACTCTCTGCTGCGTGTCGGACACGTGTCCACCGCGTGTCCGACGCGTGTCCATGTCCGTGTCCGACACTGGTACGGAGCCCTCGGAGAGGTGTCTGTGCTTCATAGGGTTACTGTCATTTTTAATATCCTAAAAATTTGATTATTTAGCATATGAAGTGTTTCTCTCTGCAGGGGGAGAGGAAAATACCTATTCTCATTGGCATCTCTTTCGTGTTTGGGCTTCATGTGATTGTTGTGTACTGGTGGTATTGGAATGATGATATTCTGTATCCATTGATCATGGTTCCTCCAAAAGCTATACCACCTTTTTGGCATGCTATCTTCATCATTATGGTGAATGGTGTGTCTTGTCACTTAGTCATTATGTTGACTGCTGTTTTTTTTTTTTTTTTTTGGCTATTGTTTTTAACTGACGTATAGTATATTATGATTTATTAGAATAATTTTTTCTGATAAGTGTTTTTCAATACATTTTTTTTTTGGTAATTATTATTATTATTTTAATATTTACATCCTTACCCTTTTCTAAGGTTTTGTGTGAGGTTGGGAAAGTCATGAGAAAGTGTTAAAGTTTAGCTGGTATAGTGCTAATTGACTTTATAATAATACGTATAAAAGCATGTTGCTTTCTTCTAGATCAGGTTATGTTCAGCACCTGCTGCAAAACGATTTCTTTCTCGTGTTTCCTCCTAAATCTCAGCAATGTATTTTGTCTTTTATGAAGGGAAAATGTTTGGAGCGCTTTTCTTTCCTTAGTTAAGCATGTTTCAAGCTCAGTATCTATTCTGCTTTAGTTAAACATGTTTCAAGCTCAGCATTTATTCTGCTTCTAAATTTTGTGGGTCATAAGGCATCAAACAATCTTTTTGTCAGTGTAGGCTTTCTAGCCTTATATAGTTAAGCATTTTTCAAGCTCATCATCTATTCTGCTTTAGTTAAGTGTGAAACTCCTTGTTCAAAGTTGAGATTTTTTAATTTTGTACTATTCATATTTTCCAGGGCTTTGTCCAATTGTGATATACTTTTAAAAATGGTTTTTTAATTTCTCAGTGCCTTGTGAGAATTCTTATTGTTGGTTTGTTTCAGATACTTTAGTTCGGCAGGCAGCAATGGTTCTCAAGTGTATTCTACTAATGTACTACAAAAACAACAGAGGGCGAAATTACTGTAGACAGGTGAGTTCATGTTGACTCGTGCATTTAGAAAATTCATTTAGGTTCATATAATGCACAATGGTCGTTTTAACATTTATTTAGGTTCATTTTATTACCGAAAATAAATTTTTTATATTTATTATTATGGTTCATTTTACAGGGTCAAATGCTAACTTTGGTGGAGTATTTCCTTCTGCTATACCGTGCCTTGTTGCGAGCACCAGTCTGGTATCGTTTCTTCTTGAACATTGAATATGGGAGCCTCTTTTCATCATTAATGACTGGGCTGTACCTAACCTTCAAGCTCACATCTGTAGTTTAGAAGGTATTGAGTATGCCCAGCTTCTGTTGTTCGGCTTCTTTTGTTGTTGGCAATTTTGTGGTGGCTGTTTTTTTTTTAATAGTAGTAGTTTTTTTGTTCGGCTCCTGTACATGTTTATTATGTATTAGGTTAGAGGTTTTGACGTGATATGATGGCAAGTGGTCTTCTGCCCCACCGCTATGGCGTGGTTTGACTCATGAGAATTAGCCACTCCGTCAAAAAGTGGGGGTACGGGTACCTACATGCTATCTCTCACTAGGGTTTTAAACAATGTTTGGTTTGTCTCTAACTAGCCCGTTTGAACCAGAATTTCTTGCCACTGAGTTTTATACAGTGCGACTAAAATATCGCTAATGAATCTTTTGTTAATGAAGGCTTCTACATTACTCACGAATCACGACTGGCAGGGTCTGTTCTCACAACTCCAACCCATTCTTCTTAGCCTTGTTTTTGTAGAGACTGTGTGTTGAATGACCACATTCCCTGTTGGTGATGTGGATTACTTTCACTTCTTATGTGACTAGTTCCTTGTCATTGGTTGGTGCTTTACATTCTTGTCTTATTTACTCATCTGCCTTAACATCCTCTACTTAGTTACTCTTCAATCTTAAAAGAGTCTCCTCTTTATTTGTCTCAATTTGATCACATGTCATACCAGCACATTTAGTCCTTCATTTCTTCCCTTTTGCTTGATCCTTGATGGTCTACTACATGTTACTTGGACTTGGAAGTTGGGTATGGGTGTCAGGTATAAGAAGCACGAACACGGACACACGACACGACACGGACATGCCGACACGTTAATTCTCAAAAAATGTAGGACACAACACCTGGGAGACAATCATGAAATATATAATTTTATATATTTATTATATGTTGTATATATATAAATATATCATTCAAAGATAATAAAAAATGCAATATAACACTAATTCCTATAAATTTATATGAGTTTTGTTTTATTATTGTATCTTAAATTGTTTTGTTCAAACTTATAACTAGTTTCACATGTATCTAATTGATAGGCATGTGTGTTTAAGCGATTGAACAAAACAATTTATTCTGCTTCTAAATTTTTTGCGTGGTTTGACTCATGAGAATTAGCCATTCCGTCAAAAAGTGGGGGTACGGTTGCCTATCTACTACTGCTCACTAGGGTTTTAAATATTGTTTGGTTTGTCTCTAACCAGCCCCTTCGAACCAAAATTTCATGCCACTGAGTTGTATACAGTGTGACTAAAATATCCCTAATGAATCTTTTGTTAATGAAGGCTTCTACATTACTCATGAATCACGACTGATAGGGCCTGTTCTCACAACTCCAACCCATTCTTCTTAGCCTTGTTTTTGTAGAGACTATGTGTTGAATGACTACATTCCCTGTTGGTGGTGTGGATTATTTTCACTTTTTATGTGACTAGTTCCTTGTCATTGGTTGGTGCTTTACATTCTTGTCTCATTTACTCATCTGCCTTAACATCCTCTACTTAGTTACTCTTCTATCTTAAAAGAGTCTCCTCTTTATTTGTCTCACTTTGATCACATGTCATACTAGCACATTCAGTCCTTCATTTCTTCCCTTCTGCTTGATCCTTGATGGTCTACTACATATTACGTGGACTTGGAAGTTGGGTATGGGTGTCAGGTATAAGAAGCACGGACACGACACGGATACGACACGGACACGCCGACACATTAGTTCTCAAAAAATGTAGGACACGACACCTAGGAGACACGCATGAAATATATAATTTTATATATTTATTATATGTTATATATATATATATATCATTCAAAGATAATAAAAAATGCAATATGACACTAATTCCTATAAATTTATCTGGGTTTTGTGTCATTATTGTATCTTAAATTGTTTTGTTCAAACTTATAATTAGTTTCACATGTATCTAATTGATAGACACATATGTTTAAGCGATTGAACAAAACAATTTATTCTGCTTCTAAATTTTGTGTGTGGTTTGACTCATGAGAATTAGCCACTCTGTCAAAAAGAGGGGGTACGGTTGCCTACCTGCTACCGCTCACTAGGGTTTTAAATATTGTTTGGTTTGTCTCTGACCATCCCCTTCGAACTAGAATTTCATGCCACTGAGTTGTATATAGTGTGACTAAAATATCGCTAATGAATCTTTTGTTAATGAAGGCTTCTACGTTACTCACGAATCACGACTGATAGGGTCTGTTCTCACAACTCCAACCCATTCTTCTTAGCCTTGTTTTTGTCGAGACTGTGTTGAATGACCACGTTCCCTGTTGGTGATGTGGATTATTTTCACTTTTTATGTGACTAGTTCCTTGTCATTGGTTGGTGCTTTACATTCTTGTCTCATTTACACATTTGTCATAACATCCTCTACTTAGTTCCTGTCTTCTATCTTAAAAGAGTCTCATCTTTTATATGATACACTTTGATCACATGTCATACCAGCACATTCAGTCTTTCATTTCTTCCCCTCTACTTGATATACTTGATGGTCTTCTACATGTTACATGGACTTGGAAGTTGGGTATGGGTGTCAGGCTATGAAGTGCGGACACCTCTCCGAGGGCTCCGTACCAGTGTCGGACGCGTGTCGGACACGGACACGCGTCGGACACACGGTGGACACGTGTCCGACACGTAGCAGAGAGTGTCCCCTTTTTTTAATTTTTTTACATCTGGACACGTTTGGACACTTTGGGACACGTTCGAAGGTAATTTCATAATTTACAAAACTTTTTTTGGGGTCAATTTGTAAAAAAACAAAAATAGAGCAATGTTTGCCTCATTCGATTAGAATAGAAAAGAAAGGGAGAGAAAGAGAGGATTTGGTCACTTTTCAGTGGTCGCTCGTTGTAGCTCGTAACTCATAGCTCGTCGCTCGTCGTTCGTAGCTCGTCGCTCGTTGTCGCTCGCTGCTCGTTGTCACTCGTCACTTGTCGACAATTCTCATCGCTCGTCACTCGTCATAGCTCGTCTCATCGTCACTCGTTAAGGTACGCCGCACTTCTTCATTCTTCGATCTTCTTCTTCTTCGTCCTTCTTCTCCGATCTCTCTCTCTCAGTCACTCTCTCTCTCTCTCTCTCTCTCTCTCTCCCTCTCAGTCTGATTTTATTTGTCCTTTTATTTTTTTTTCCTTTTATATACTGGTGATGTTGATCCCCCCTCTCTCTCTCTTCGATTTTTTTTTTCTATTTGCGTTTTCTGATAATATATATAGATATATTATATACTAGTATATATACATATATATTTATATACTAATATAGATATATATTTGAACAAAAAAATTCTTTTTTTTCCTCTTTTCTTTTTTTTTTTCAATTTTTTAGATATTATTATTTGCTTAAATAAATTATTTTTATTTATAGAAAAATTTTAGTTTGTGAATAATATTTGATATTAAAATAAATAAATAATATTTATATTTTTTAATTATTCATATAATAAATAAATAAAATTATATATATTGAACGTGTCCCTAGCGTGTCGTGTCCCCTATTTTTTGAAAATTTACGTTTTCCCATGTCCGTGTCCGTGTCCGTGCATCATAGGTGTCAGGTATGGGTGCATACGTATAGATCAGACCCATCAAACCTCAAATTTAAAAGGTATGTGGACTTGAAAAAAAAAGTTTATATTTTATATTTTTAATTTATCATGTAAAGTATCGAACGGACATATATCCCACACCTTTATCCAAATGTCAGGTGTCTGACATGGATATTTGTCAAACTTGATTTTTCGATGAATTCAATTAATGAAGATGTTTGGATTCGTTCCATTGGTAATTAATGATAGCCTTTGTTCACAGTGATGTGTTTGAGAAAAAAATGTGAATAACAACTCCTCACTATGTGCTCTCCATTTATGATGCCTTTTTGATTTGCTTTGTAGTGTTTTGACCTCGTGCTTGTTAATAATTGCTTTGGGTGGATTCTTCCAGAATATTTACTATTTAAGGGAAAGTTATTAACTTACTCAGCTTGATGCGATCTAATGCAGTCGCAAATGGGTGATCTGTGGTGCTATCTCGCCAGAGAAGATGCATGCTCCAATCTTGTTACATTGTAAACACATATTTTGTGAAGACTATGTATTGGAATGGTTAGTTTTCCTCTCCTGCTCAATGTTTTGTTTTTGTGTGCTTCGGTGTATTTTGTTCAGCAGAGCATTCATATACTTCAAATTGTTATTATTTAATGAATTTTTGGTGGTTGTGCTCTTTGATTGCTTTTCATTTTTAGCATTTTGTGTTCTTTTGATAAAATACGGTAAAATATCCACCTCTCCAAACAAGAAGCAAGTAGGTGGAGAACCTGTTTGGTGGATTGCTTAACTAGTCGCCTAACCCCTCTTGGACTTGAAAATTGGAAGCCTAACAATAATATAGTATTTTGGGGCTCTAATAAATGTGCTCGAAGTCTATCACTAGAAAATGTATGATGAAGAATTTCTCAGTGTAGCATTAAGGGTGTGTTTGGATCAAGGATTTGAGAAGGGGGATTTGTCATGGAAAGGAAAAAGGAAAGGAAAAGTGAATGAAAGTCTTTTCCCTTTTCTTTTCCTTTCCCTTCACAAATCCCTCCTCAAATCTTTGATTACACAGCTGAAAGGTGTGGAAGTTGAATGCCTAGGCGTTGTAGTTGACCTCTGTTGTATGTGTTGGACTTAAGAGAGTTTGCTCAATGTGTATGGTGTGTCTGTTATTAGTAATTGAATGCTATCTGGCTTTCAAGGTTCCTAAATGCTATGAAACGGATTGAATACGAAACTTAGTTTCATTACAGCATTAGAAATTCTCACCCCTGGTCTTTACATACACGCAGGTGACATAGCTTGATAATCAACATGTACAAAACAGAGTGCCATTAGAGATAAATTGTTCACGGGCATTGTTTTATTCTAGTGATTTAATTGCAACAATCACCATAAGCTATTTGGTATCATTTTCATGTTTAATTACAATAATACTATCATTATGACCTTGTGGTGTATTATGTTCGTTCAAAGCAGAGTTCTATTAAATAGATGGAATTTGATTGTGATTTCAGAGTGCCATTAACGGCTGCACTGAATCTATCAAAACATGAATTTTCTACTTCCAATTTCTATATGGGATAAAAAAGAGTCCTGTGTTTCCAGGTTCGAGAGGGAAAGAACATGCCCACTGTGCAGAGCTTTGGTGAAACATGCAGATCTCAGATCATTCGGTGATGGATCGACTAGTCTGTTTTTCTAGTTATTCTGAAAACATCAAGTACTGTCTTGTCCGGGGAGATTTTTCTGCTTTGAAGCTTAAAACCCTTGCTCAAAATAGCCATATCCTTATCATGTCAACATCACAAGTAAAATCTGACCAAATCCAGCCCAACCCAGTTCTTGGGCCACCGCTGGAAGTTAGTGTCATATGCTGTATTGAAAAAGGTTGTGTATGTAATTGGGGCCTTTGCTTTGAGGTCCAACAATATATGTACCACACTATCCAGTTGCCGTAAATGAAAGCTTTCCAATAAATGTTTTTTTGCCTTGCAATGCAATAATGTATTATATTCTCATATCAAAGAGCTTCAATGATGGTTTGGATGTTTTGCAATGTTGTTACATAAAAAATTTGAGTTCTGTGCCTACTGTGATGGATGGAGAAATGAGAAACATGAGTTTGACATGGGGTATGACTTTACATGATAAGAATGGTGATGGACTAAGAGATGAGAAACATGACACAGGGAATGATTTTACATGATAAGAATGGTGCTTGTTTGTCGTATTCGTTTTGCTCTGTTTAGTTTTTAGTTTTTGTGGCATATTGCAGAGCTATATAAGGAAAGTATTGGTCACCTTTGTACAAAAATGTAGATGTACTTCATATTGCCAGAATCAGGGCAGTGCTTGGTTGATCTTTTTTTAATATTAATTGGACAATCGTCAACACATCACATAAGTTCATTGGTTGTGGAAGCTTGCTAATGGTGAGGAAGCCATAATTTATCTATTAGATTGCCTATTTGTTCATTTGTATGGTGAGGAGAGAATGGAAGATACTCTAGGGTATGCACCCAATAATATCTCATCGAGTCCAAAGCTCCAACTCAAGCAATAGAGATGTTTGCCTTTGCTCTTGCTCAAGCTATAACTCAGTCTTCTAGTAAAGTAGTGAAGATCTAGTAATCGACAGAAAGAAGAGTTGGACTGTCCAACTAATCTGATTTTTGAATGGTTGATTTGTTTGGTAAACTTTACAATATAAATTATTCAGATTATCAAAATAAATTTCATTGTAAACTTACGAAGATCGGATGGTATCGATGTTATTGAATTGTTAAGAGCAATGCTAAGGACCTAAAAAATTTTATCAAAAATTTTTCACTGAATATTATATATAATTTTGATAATTTTTTTTCTACACCCAAATAAATATTATGTAAAATTTTTATTAATTTTTTTAGATCCGTAACATTTTTGATGTGTTATAAGTCCTCAAATGTCATTATTGGCAGAATTTATATGTTGCTTTCAAAGCATTTCTATTGCTTACCTTTTACAGTGTGCTTTTTAGCTTGTACTTTCTTCCTCACTTTGTGCACTTTAAGTGCTTGTGTGATATTTGGAATGTGAGTTTTAGGGTATCTAATTCTTACATGAATCTTAATTTAAATTTTAAATTTAATTTAAAAACTTTCAAAACACTTCTTTAATTCCTAATTGAATTTTACCTATTTTTGACCCAAATAAAATGAGACCCAATCTTGACTAAAATATTCAACAATTGTATTTATTTCATTTGAAACTTATTTATTTACTAAAATGACACTCTTGGGATATGATGAGAATTTCAAAAAAATATTCAAATAAAAATTGGAGTTTACTATAAGAAATTCAAAATATTTCCTAACAAAAAAAGCTCTTAACTAAAGAGTTAGGAAAACATTACCAAAAAAGAGTTAGGAAATCAAAGGTTTCCGTGAAGTGTGTATTTACTACTAGATTGTGAATGAAGAGTTTGATCTTGGGGTATCAAATGAATTTGTGGACGAAGTGAAAACAAAATACATAATTGCTAAGGTGAAGATTTATAACTCATTCGAAGAGAAATCCCAACTTCTATAGGATAATCTTCACAAGAATTGATTATCCCTAACCATGGGATAGTGGTCACCAGACAACACATTGTTGATACGGTTCCATTGAGGAATAATGGGGGTTTAACGATTGCTTCGACCTCAAGCTCAAGATCAGTTGATTGACATGGTGTTATAAATCAAATCCAGAAACCTCAAATCATCCCGTCCATAGTTGTTGCAATGTTAGAGGAGAAAGGGGTTTTGCCCTATGCAATTGGAGACCAAAGTAAGTTTGGGTCATTATTATTGTACAGAGAGGTTTTTAATATTAAAAAGGTGGTGTGTGGTGCTTAATTTTGATTTGGACTAAAATTTTTAATGTGCCACTGCAGCTATGGCATGATGATGAATTGAGTTTCTTACTATGCATTTAGTCACTCAGTTATATCTTGATGAGTCTACCCAAGTGAAGAACTAGACTTAATTTTTTTAAGGGTGAGCATCTTGATAGAAGCTCATAAAGAAATTCCAAAGAACTTCACAATCAAACTCAGTGATGGTATGGTTAATGACACCTCAATTTGGAGGTACAATGGAAACCTCCAACGTGAAACAAATGCAAGTTTTGGTCATACTCACAATAGGTGCCACCTTAATCCTCGAAAGCCCACTTTTCAATTGTGGAGGAAGAATGAGAACAATAGGGTATATACCTTCATAGGGAGATCAAGGTATAGTTAGTGTTAAGGGGAATAAAGCTTGTGTGCCTTCTTTGCATGCACCATCAAGCCATAGAGACCTAGTGTATGGTTCTTTGTCTTCTTTTAATATTTCTTGTCAATCATTTCCAAATCTTCCACAACTTCTAGTGTCTAATCTTATTAAAGAAATGAGAGAGTTGGGAGCTAAGGAAAATAATGAATGAAGCCGGATTTCAAGTCCTTATGATTTATCCTTATCAAGCAATGAGAATAGAAAGAAATTCTTAAAATGATTTAAACAAATACAAAACACGAGGATAATATATGGAACATTTCAGGCAAATTCTCTTTAACTCCCATTACTAACAATAAGCAAAAAGACAAAATTAAAAAGTATGAAGATGAGTCATCTTAAATATATGTTTAGTTCTACACATTTGTGACAAATGTCTTATTTTTCTTTTCTTATATTTTAGGCATGATTTCTTACTTGTTAAGATATGAGAGAGTTTGCCATGCAAATTGCATTTTCGTAACGTTATAAATATGTTGGTCCTTAATAATTGGACTAATTTGTTAGACATATTTTATGCATATATGTCATTAAATTGTTAAGAGCAATGCTAAGGACCTAAAAAATTTTATCAAAAAATTTTCATTGAATATTATATATAATTTTTGATGATTTATTTTTCTACACCCAAATAAGTATTATGTAAAATTTTTATTAATTTTTTTAGACCCGTAACATTTTTGATGTGTTATAAGTCATCAAATGTAATTATTGGCAGAATTTATATGTTGCTTTCAGAGCATGCCTATTGCTTGCCTTTTATATTGTGCTTTTTAGCTTGTACTTTTTTCCTCATTTTGTGCACTTTGAGTGCTTTCGTGATATTTGGAATGTGAGTTTTAGGGTATCTAATTCTTACTTGAATCTTAATTTAAATTTAAATTTAATTTAAAAACTTTCAAAACACTTCTTTAATTCCAAATTGAATTTTACCTGTTTTTGACCCAAATAAAATGAGACCCGGTCTTGACAAAAATATTCAACAATTATATTTATTTCATTTGAAACTTATTTGTTTACTAAAATGACACTCTTAGGATATGATGAGAATTTCAAAAAAAATATTCAAATAACAATTGGAGTTTACTATAAGAAATTTAAAATATTTCATATCAAATAAAGCTCTCAACTAAAGAGTTAGGAAAACATTACCAAAAAAGAGCTTGGAAATCATTACCAAAAATGTAAGGACCCACATTTCATGCCTTAGTCATGCTTGCATGCAGTTATATGATTTGCCATGTTAAGATTTGCTATCATGAATTGTGCCTTGTTTTGTACGTATGTGATTTGCCTAAGTGTATATGTATGCTTTGTTCCTCCCTTGTATTGTTAAGCCTAGGTTGTGCCAAGCCGAGGTCATCCTAAGCCTTTAGCTATTTCGGAATCTCTTTCTTGACCTCCACCTTTGTCCTGGCATATTGGCCGAGATGATTATCATCTGGGCCGAGGTGTGTATCGCCAAGGCCGAGATGTGTATTATCTGGGCCGAGATGTTATCCTCGTACCGAAGTGATCTTGTCCTGGAATGGTGTGACCTAGACCGAGGTGTGGCACAGCTTAGTCAAGTGTTTCCTTCCTAGCCGAGATCATTGTTACCTTAGTTGCCGAAGCCTCGACCTTAGCCGGAGTTCTGTCTTTAGCCGAGGTCATTGTCCTTTGTTTGCCGATGCCTTGTCCTCGATGTCATTCCTTGGGAGTGTTTTCTTTGTGTAGCTTGTTGAGTACGCTTTGTCGAGTCAAGTCTTGTCAATCATCACCTTTTGAGGAGAGCCAACCGGTGGCGCCACGTGTCCGAAAGCAGTGTTAAGTCACCGGTAGAGAGAGAAACCTATCATTTGTTGTGTTTTGTTCTAAGGAAGAAGAGAGAAGCTCTAGAAGAGGAGAAGGAGTTCTAGAGAGGAAGTAGAGATCCAAGCTTGATTCCTAGAGATCAAACCGTTAGTTTTGTGTCACAAGGTTAGATTCTTAATCTACTCATGTTGTTCTTTATGTTTATGTTATTGCATTGCATGATTGAACACGATTTGTAAGCCATGCATTGTTTTGAAGTTCGGTTTTAAAGAGAAAATGATATTCAAGTGTTCTTCAAGAAAAGTCATGTTTTGATCCAAAGCTCATGTCAAGTTATATGTTTTTGTGTTTGTTTTCATATGATCTTGAGTATGGGTGCCCAGTCCATGTTTTGAACTCATGGCATGAAAACTCAGATTTTGTATAAGCAAGTTATGATTTTGGCATCCATCATATTCATGTTCTTCATGTTCATGTTCTTCATGTTCTTCACGGTGGAAACCAGATTTCGACTTCACTTCAAGTGTAGTCACCGAGATCATTCTTACTTAGACCTTACACTTAGGCCAAGCATCGTATCTCACCTTGGCCTACCTTGCATGATCACTTGCATTTGTCTTGTTTGAACCTCGACTGCTGACCGCCGCCGTGGCAAATGGTAACCACACCTCGGCGAGGTGTGGGACCTCGGCATAGATAGACCAGTTGGTGCCCAAAGATGTCTCATTGACATGTAAAAGCAGTGTTTTGACTTCCAAAGATGTTTTTCGAGATCATTTGCATGTATGTGAGACTTGTTTTGAGATGTGCTTTGAGACCTTGCCATGTGTTTGTAGGACTTGGACCTTGCCTTGATCCACGTCCCAAGAACTAGGTGAGTGGTATTTTTAATAAAGCTATGTTATACGTTTTGATAAAGGCTTTGCTTTGCTTTGTTTTGAAAGTATTTGTCAAGCATGAATGATTATCCCTATTTTGGTATATCAAGTTTAAGTTTTATGTACCAAGTATAAGCTTTGTTTTGATGATGTTTTAGACAAGTCCGTACGTGCCAGGGGACTTTAAGCATAAGTGGCACATATGTTTTGCAAGATCAAGATTGATGAATACGGTTCATCCTATGATTTGATAAGTAAGCAAGTTTTGAAAGCTCAGGTATGTTTTGCCACCGACGGTCTATGAGCAGGTGGGTATGTTTTGCCACCGGTCTATGAGCGGGTGGGTAGGTTTTTTATCGACGGTCTATGAGCGGATAGCCCCCAAACGGTCTATGAGCGGGTGGGTATGTCTTGCCAAGTATGATCTAAGCTCAAGTGCACGCCTGCATAAGTAATGCCAAGAATATGTTCTAATGCAAGCCATGTTGTACGTATGTTTTGAATAAGCTACGCTATAAGTACATGTTTAGATACAAGTTATGCTAAGTACATGTTTTGAACAAGCTATGATATATGTATTGTTTTGACAAGACCTCGGGAATCATTCATTTAACCCCTTTATTACTTGTACCATTCACTGAGTTTCCATACTCACCCTCTCTATGTATATATGTAGGTTCCAAGCTAGAAGTCGGCTACGCCGAGCTGCGTGTTTTGTGCCGATGTTTTGTATGCATGTTAGGTCGGCATCAAGGATGTCGGCAACCATGAAGATTATGCTTTCGACGTTGTATTTCATGTGCCTTGTTTATGTCGGCTTGAGAAGCCCTTTTGTTACGATGTAATGTATATTTATAAGTTGTAAAGTTATATGTAAAGATGTATGCCATTTCATTTGACTTATGCACAGCTCTTATGGACCACTCGTATTTTAAGTTATTGCTTCCGCTCTTGTTAGCCCCATATGTATACTCTGATTGTGTGTGATCTTTGTAAGTTGGCCTTCGGTAATCCCGGATTACTGGCCATCACGGCACCATTCTACTAGGGGCAGTTTGGGGTCGTGACAAAAAAAGAGTTAGGAAATCAAAGGTTTCCGTGAAGTGTCTTCATAGCCTGGTATGGGGACATAATTTTTTGAATGATAACACGTGGCTGAGGTGTCACCAAAGTGCCAGCCGAGGTGTCACCGAAGTGCTAGCCGAGGTACCACGTGTCCTGGTTATGACGCCAAGATCATCTCGGCTAGGCCGAGGTTATCTGCGAAGATACTGGAATCCGAGATAAGCGGATAAGAGACAAGAGTCCTAGAATGAGAGAGGACTTCAGTTTGGGTAAAGATAAGACTCTTAGAGAGTTTATCCCAATCCTACTGAGTGTCCAAGATTAGCAGTAATCCTAAGTCCATTGAAGCTAGGCTTCTATTAGGATTAGGTAAGTGTTGGCTATAAAAGAGAGGCACCCCCATGGATCTAAGGTATGCTTTTTGTATTCTGCCTAGTGAGTTAAGCACTAATTGCTATCTATAAGAGATAACTGACTTGATCGTCAGAGTGCCCCCAGGTGGATAAGCCACCGTCGGAATCTCTTCTTTTTGTGACAGGTTGTTCGGGCTTAATTTATTCTGCCGGTGTTCTACAGCTGAGTACTAGTTTGGCAGTGTGGTCGGAAATTGACACACACAATTTGGCACTGTCTGTGAGAAAGAAAGGAAAATAGATGGCCAACGACGAACAGAAAGAGAAGGTTGGGGACGACACCCCTACTGAGAGTGGGAAACATGTTGACCCTAACATGGAGGAAGATGGTTGCAACGAGGAGACTCAGGAACAGAATCACGGCAAGAAAGACGTCGGCAAGGAGGGCGACGTACCAAAGAAATCGGATCAAAGCGGGTATTACAACGAGGACAACCTCCAGGTATGGAAAGATAGATGCCTGCGAAGGGACGAAGAGGTGAAAGAGATGGTGAACAAATTGGTAGACCTGCAATTGGTCATCAATTTCATTATGCAAAACAACGTCATGCAGCCACCGTTCCCGTTGCAGGACATGCCAATTCCAACGGCCAATGCCCAAAAGGGAGGACAAAAAACAATCCCTGTAGCCCCCCAGCACACCAGGAGTGAAAAACACTCTCACCGGCCTTCAAGGGAGGTCGGGCGAGGAGTGTCGAGGAGGGAAGAATCACAAAGGACACATCGCACCAAGGAAGCAGACCCCAAAGAACATCGACATGTTCAAAGGCAGGAGCTGTGCTTCAACACAACTAATGGAGAAAGATCGAAAAGGGCTCACAACAAAGCTGAGAATAGTGCACCGAAAAGACTAAAGTCAGGAGATAGCCGAGCTCCTGGGCGGACCAAAGAGGACTTGAGAGATTACCTCAAGAGGAAGCAACAAAATGCCGAGGTAACCTCCCCGGTCAAGCCGAGAACCCCGTTCTCGGTAGAATTGGACAAATTTGAAGCCCTAAAGAGGTTTAGCATGCCAAGATTCCAGATCTATGACGGTAAGTCGGATCCCAACTTTCACATCAGCTTGTACCTGAACTCGATGGCATTGTACACCAGGAACGAGCCGTTACTCTGCAAAGTGTTCCTCCCATCCTTCGGCGAAATTGCACCGGACTGGTTTCACAAGTTGCTGAAAGGAACTATGAAAACCTGGGAAGGCCTGGCCAAGATGTTTGTGGCCAGGTTCGTGACAAACAAGCTACAACCATTGAGGGTGGACGCCCTAATGGCCCTGAAGATCGACAAGGATGAAAGCCTTAGGGCCTATGCCAAAAGGTATTATAAGGTATTCAACTGAATACCAGGATACAACCAAGAGGTGGGGGTCATGTCATTTAAAAACGACTTGAAGGATGACTGCCTGCTTCGAAAATCACTGGCAAAGACATTGCCAAAAAACATGGAGGAGCTGATAGCTAGGATAGAAAAGTATGCCAGAGCCGAGGATAACACGCCGGGGACAAAGGCGTCCAAACAAGAGAAGAGAAATGGTTCACCGAAGCGAAGTCGAGATAACACTGGATACGAGAAGACAAGAGCTCAGCCCAAGTGAGCAAATCCCAGATTCCAAATCTCGGATCCCAGATCCCAGAAGATAAGATCTCGGCCTAGATGATTAAGTCCGAGAAGAGAAGAGCTTGGCCTAAGTTAAATTTTTTTTATATAAGGTCCACAAAAGAGTATGTGGAAGCCATGCAGGGGGCAGATCCCTTGTCCATAGAGCAATATCGTATGGATTCTTTTGGCCTTACATGCAAAAGGAAGCTGAAGCCTATGTAAAAAAGCATGAAAATGCCTCGAAATCCACCTGCAACGTGTGATAGAACAGCAATTCGGCCTAATGAGAACCCAAGTGGAACTTAAGTTCACATTAGGGGGCAGAAAGAAGAGAGATTATGTTTAACACTTGTTGAAACTTGAGAAAAGCTTACAAGTTGAAGTTAAACCGAGATTATGTTTAACACTTGTTGAAACTTGAGAAAAGTTTACAAGTTGAAGTTAAACCGAGATTATGTTTAACACTTGTTGAAACTTGAGAAAAGTTTACAAGTTCAAGTTAAACCAAGATTATGTTTAACACTTGTTGAAACTTGAGAAAAGTTTACAAGTTGAAGTTAAACCGAGATTATGTTTAACACTTGTTGAAACTTGAGAAAAGATTACAAGTTGAAGTTAAACCGAGATTATGTCTAAACTTGTTGAAACTTGAGAAAAGTTTACAAGTTGAAGACTAAGGTTAAACACTTGTTGAAATTTTATGAAAAAATTTACAAGGTGAAACCAAGGTTATGCCAAGAAAGGTACTTGGGTACAACCGAGGTATTACACCCCGAGGAGATTGCACAGTTAAGGTGTATTTTGAAGATATGCAAATTATTCTAAGTATAGAATCATACAAGAGTAAAAAGAAGACACATACAACCATGTTGAAAGAAGAAATCAAAGAATGCATTCAGAAAAGGAAAGAAAAAACTTCGGCCTAACATTGAAGAATGATTGTTTAAAAAGGCCGGTGTGAAGTACATCGGTGTCAGACGGTGGTAGTAAGCAAAGAAGTGCAACGAAAGCCTCACCGGAGGGAGAGAGTGAGACTAGTTGCAGAAAGCTTTGCAAAAATAGTAATGGAGGATTTGAGAGAGAAAGTTTGAACAAAAACGAAGATACAGAAGTGAAAAGACGGAGAGAGAGTTGATTCTGATCAAGAGCATGAAATGGCGACAAAATGGCAATTATGGTGCCTTGGACGACGTGCTTGTCAGATAGCACACTCAAAAGTGATATGACTTGATAGCGCGTATCAGGTACGGTCCAGTAAGAGAAAGACACGTGGCAAAAACGGTTGAAATATTGTGCGTACCAGCTCATACGCGTACTGAAACTCTTGGAGTTCTTGATTTAATAAAGCAAATACCTCGGCTAGGAGGACGGTTTCGGCTGAGAAACTTGAACGAACTTGGTCGTTGGTTCTAAGGCATTGATGAAAGCAGACTATAGGTCTTGGTCATATTAAGCCGACGAGTTCTGACTTCGGCAATAGATAATGAGGTGAGCTTAGCCGACGTGCTAAATGGAAGAAATGATATAGGTTCCATCACCTCAGGATGCCGAGGTAATAGAACCTAGGGGGCAGTTGTGGGGACATAAATTTTGAATGATGACACGTGGCTGAGGTGTCACCGAAGTGCCAGCCGGGGTGCCACGTGTCCTGATCAAGATGCTGAGATGATCTCGGCTAGGTCGAGGTTATCTACGAAGATACCGGAATCCGGGATAAGCGGATAAGAGACAAGAGTCCTGGAATGAGAGAAGACTTCAGTTTGGGTAAAGATAAGACTCTGAGAGAGTTTATCCTAATCCTACTGAGAGTCCAAGATTAGCAGTAATCCTAAGTCCATTAGAGCTAGGCTTCTATTGGGACTAGGAATGTGTTGGCTATAAAAGGGAGGCACCCCCATGGGTCTAATGTATGTCTTTTATGCTCTGTCTAGTGAATTAAGTACTATTGGTTATCTTTGAGAGATATTTTACTAACTTGATCGTCACAATGCCCCTGGGTGGACGAGCCACTGCCGGAATCTCTTCTTTCTGTTGCAGGTTGTTCAGGCTTAACCTATTCTGCCGATGTTCTCCAGTTGAGTACTAAGTTGGTAGTGTGGTCGGAAATTGGCACACACAAGTTGAAGTTAAACCGAGATCATGTTTAACACTTGTTGAAATTTTAAGAAAAATTTACAAGCTGAAGTTAAACCGGGGTCATGATTAAAGGAAGGAATGATATAGGTTTCATTACCTCAAGATGCCGAGGTAATAGAACCTAGGGGGCAGTTGTGGGGACATAATTTTTTGAATGACAACACATTGCCGAGGTGTCATCGAAGTGCCAGCCAAGGTGCCACGTGTCCTGGTCATGACGCCGAGATCATCTCGGCTAGGCCGAGGTTATCTGCGAAGGTACCGGAATCCGGGATAAGCGGATAAGAGACAAAAGTCCTGGAATGAGAGAAGACTTCAGTTTGGGTAAAGATAAGACTCTTAGAGAGTTTATCCTAATCCTACTGGGAGTCCAAGATTAGCAGTAATCCTAAGTCCATTAGAGCTAGGCTTCTATTGGGACTAGGATTGTGTTGGCTATAAAAGGGAGGCACCCCCATGGGTCTAATGTATGTCTTTTATGCTCTGTCTAGTGAATTAAGTACTAATTGCTATCTATGAGAGATAACTGACTTGATCGTCAGAGTGCCCCCGGGTGGACAAGCCACTGTCGGAATCTCTTCTTTTTGTGACAGGTTATTCGGGCTTAATTTATTCTGCCGATGTTCTACAGCTGAGTACTAGTTTGGCAGTGTGGTCAGAAATTGACACACACACCTGGTATTTACTACTAGATTATGAATGAAGAGTTTGATCTTGGGGTATCAAATTAATTTGTGGATAAAGTGGAAACAAAATACATAATTGCTAAGGTGGAGATTTATAACTCATTTGAAGAGAAAGTCCAACTTCTATAGGATAATCTTCACAAAAATGGATTATCGCTAACCATGGGATAGTGGTCACTAGACAACACATTGTTGATACAATTCCATTGAGGAGTAATGGGGGTTTAACGATTGCTTCGACCTCAACCTTAAGCTCAGTTGATTGACATGGTGTTGTAAATCAAATTCAAAAACCTCAAATCATTGCGTCCATAGTTGTTGCAATGTTAAGAAGGAAGGGGTTTTGCCTATGCAATTGGAGACCAAAGTAAGTTTGGGTTATTATTATTGTATAGAAAGGTTTTTAATATTAAAAAGGTGGTGTGTGGTGCTTCAGTTAACCATAGAGAACCTTACAAAAATTTTGATTTGGACTAAATTTTTTAATGTGTCACTGCGGCTATGACATGATGATGAATTGAGTTTCTTAGCATGTGTTTAGTCACTCAGTTATATCTTGATGAGTCTATCCAAGTGAAGAACTAGACTTAATTTTTTTTAGGGGTGAGCATCTTGATAGAAGCTCATAAAGAAATTCCAAAGAACTTCACAATCAAACTTAGTAATGGTATGGTTAATGACCTCAATTTGGAGGTACAATGGAAGCCTCCAAAGTCAAACAAATGCAAGTTTTGGTCATACTCACAATAGGTGCCACCTTAATCCTTGAAAGCCCACTTTTCAATTGTGGAGGAAGAATGAGAATAATAGGGTATATACCTTCATAGGGAGATCAAGTTATAGTTAGTGTTAAGGGGAATAAGGCGTCTGTGCCTTCTTTGGGTGCACCATCAAAACATAGAGACCTAGTGTATGGTTCTCTGTCTTCTTTTAATATTTCTTGTCAATCATTTCCAAATCTTCCACAACTTCTAGTGTCTAATCTTATTAAAGAAATCAGAGAGGTGGGAGCTAAGGAAAATAATGAATGGAACCGAATTTAAAGGCCTTATAATTTATCCTTATCAAGCAATGAGAATAGAAAGAAATTCTTAAAAGGATTTAAACAAATACAAAACACGAGGATAATATATGGAACATCTAAATGTTTTAGGCAAATTCTCTTTAACTCCCATTACTAACAATAAGTAAAAAGACAAAATTAAAAAGTATGAAGATGAGTCATCTTAAATATATGTTTAGTTCTACACATTTGTGACAAATGTCTTATTTTTCTTTTCTTATATTTTAGGCATGATTTCTTACCTGTTAAGATATGAGAGAGTTTGCCATGCAAATTGCATTTTCGTAACATTATAAATATGTTGGTCTTTAATAATTGGACTGATTTCTTAGACATGTTTTATGCATATATGTTTAGAGTTCATTTGTAAATTAGCTTTTCAAATTATATTTTAATTGTTTTTTATAAAAAGATGTATAAAAAAATTTAATTAATTTTTATATTGAATTTTTTACTAATTTAAACATGTTTTCAAATAAGACCTTAGTATCCATGTGGTGTCTTATCCTTGAAAAATTTAGACATGGCTCGAGTCTTATTTTAAAATATATATATATATATATATATTTAATAACAAAAGAAAAAAATGAAAACAAAAAAAAAAAGATGGCCTAACTTTAGTGACAATCACAGCACCACATGATCATAGACTAGTAAAGAGTATTTATTATAATACAATTAAAAAAAGTGGAATTAAATTATATACATATTTAAAAAAAAATTAAATTAAAATTAAAGGGTGGAGAGGTGGATTTGGTTTTTTTTTTAATTTATTTTATTTCTTTTCGTTGGTGGTCCTCCTAGCTCTCTCTTCTTCCCGCGCCCCTCTTCCCCAGAGAGAGAGCGAGAAAGAAAGAGAGAGAAGAAAGGTCAGAATTCTCGAGATGATTTGCTTCGAGACTACAAATCAAATTTATATGCACAATCATTTCTCTTTTTGATACTCTCTCTTCTTCGCACTCGTTGATCTTCATCAAAAGTTGAAAAAATTCGATTCGTCGATCGGTTTCTAGAATCAATCAATCAATCATCATCATCATCATCATCATCATCTGAATCTTTAACGGAGCTTCGATCTCGAAGGTAATTCTCTATTTAATCGTTCGTGTTCATGTATCGACGCGTTTTGTCGTTTGATTTTGTTGAATTCTTGATAAATTTTGATGGATTAGGGTTAGGGTTGGGTTTACGGAATCATCCTCATTGGAAATGGAAGCGTCTGGTGGCAATTTGGACGAGTACAGAGGTTCTTCGTTGATTAGCAGTAGCAATTCGAGAAGATACGGAATGCAGTTATTGGCTTCGAATTTTTTCCATTCACCGCTTTCGACATTGTTGGAATACTCGGGAATCCTTCGAACGAGGTCGAATTATTTGCAATCCGAAAGCTCGATAAACAGCAACGGCGTATCTGTTGGTTACCAAGATCACATTTAGAATTGAGAGGGTAATTTATAAATAAATTGGGCCGAGCTAAAGAAGAGGCTTCTTTGGAAGTTGGGCCGCTATCGGACCGAGATAGGAGCTGCTGTAGCTTAGTCTAAAAACTAACGAGCTTAGGCCAGGTGAAGTTCGAACCGAGCTATGGGCCGAGGTGTTTGGGCTTCACAAGTTGGACCTCGCCCTTGTTAGCTCGGTCAGAGATTGCTGCAGTTAGCTTGGTCTAAATAGACAAAGCCGAGGTTACATCAATGGCGAGGGCCGAGCTGTGTATAGCTCGGCAAGGTGGCATTCAGTAGATCAGCTTTCGATCACACGGTCCGAAGGGCAGGGGACCGAGATAAGGCAGTTCGGGCAAGAATATATAACCAAGGTAAAGGGTTTGGCCATCTCACTTGGCTTGCAGTGATGAGACTCCTAGCAGGACTCTGCTAAGGAAAGTTAGAGTCCTACTGGGATTGTGCAAACCATCTCACTTGGTTGGTAGTGAGTAGGGTGTGTGATTCCTAGGAGGACTCTCATAGGGAGAGTTGGAATCCTACTAGGATTGTGCCAAGTAAAGCCTATAAAAGCTCATGACCATACCTATGTACAGGTATCCCAATTCTTACTCAAGAATACACAGAGCTTATTGTCTATTGTCTAGTTGTTGACTTAAGCATCAGAGGGGTTTCCGGCACACACCCGCCGGTTAGCTCACGTTTGTGTTTTCAGGTGTCAAAGCAACGTCGTTTAGAGGAGTGCAAACTTGATTAACAGGATCATACGAGAAGAATTATTTTGTGCTCGTACAATTGGCCCCGTCTGTGGGAATTACACATAGAACAAGACCTTTTGATCGAGTTTTCCTCTCTAGTTGAAATCAATAGCGCATAACGAAGATTTTCCGCAATCTGCTATTGATGGGCAAACCCCGGAAGGGGGTATGAGGTGCGAAGGTTTACCTTCTATCCCACCCATGGCGGAATTAGATCCCCAGTGAAGGAATCCGTGTAGAGAAGCGAGAGAAAGACGGAGCTCAAGTCCACACCACTCTCAAAGCCCTGATAGACAGAGGCGGAAGATGGATCCTCAGGTTCTCGAAGATCACGTAAGGGAGCAAGACGAAGTAATAAGAAGAATGGTGGCTGACATAGAGTCTATGAAGAGCCAGATAAAAGGCAAAGGGGTGGTAGCAAAAGGGGGGGCGCAAAGGCAACACACACTCTTGCCACTCAAAAGATCGTGACAGACAAGTCACACCATCACAAACTGAAAGGAGAAGCCTCAGGTCGGGCGATACACAATCAAAGACTTCCAGGACATGCTACTCTAGGCTTGAGAGAATGAGGACTGAAAGGGCTCGAAGGAGAGAAGACACTCAGGCTCGCGACCCCCGCAGAGTCTCCTCACTACAACGATTGGTTTCTAGAACACATGGGAGTGCCGAGGTAGGAATGCCAGAGCCGCGCCTTGCCTATGAACCAGCAGACAAAGTGTTAGCAAGGTTGCAGAGCTCGCCATTCGTTCCGGGAATTGAGGATGCACCATTACCCTTAGGCTTCCATCAGCCTAAATTCACAACTTATGAGGGGAAGTCGGACCCTTACATGCACTTAAGCCACTTTCGCCAGGTTATGGCAGTGTACCGGCGAAACGAAGCTCTAATGTGTATGTTGTTTCCATCCAGCCTTGGTGACCTAGGTCTGACCTGGTTCGAAAGGCTGCCAAAAGGCAGTATAGCTTGATGGGCACAATTGGTAGAAGCGTTCGTGACTAGATTCAGAATGAATACCAAGACACCAGTGGAGATTGACCAACTTCTCTCCATCGACATGGGCGAGAAGGAAATGTTGAAGTCTTACAACAATAAGTATTGGGAGACCTTCAACCAAGTAACAGATTGTCCTACAAACCTAGCTATCGCACAGTACAAACGAGGTTTGCCGGCTGGCAATAAGTTGAGGGATTCAATGACAATGACGCCGCCGCTTACTATGGAAGCCCTAATGGAGAGAGTATACCAACACATCCGGGTAGAGGAAGATGGAGCGCACACCAAGGAAGAATCCAGCACAACAGCGGTACCGGACAAAAAGCTTTTGGCCAGAGTTAACACGGTTGACAAGGAGGATTGACCGCGCAAAAGTCTTTACTCGACTGGGGGGCAATTGGGAAGGTTGGTAGGATTAGCCAACTCTTTCTAAACAAGTCTTTGCCCGACTAGGGGGGCAATCAAGAAGCTTGGCAGGAATGGCCAAGCATTTAGCTCTTCTTCAAGCCGAGATAAGGATCCACGCTGAAGAAAGTTGGCAGGAATAACCAACATTGAGCTCGCCTAAGCCGAGATTAGGATCTAGGCTGTAGGCAGTTGACAGGTATGACCAACACTTTGTTCTCTTCAGCCGAGATCAAGATCTAGGTTGTAGAGGGTTGGCTAGAAAAACTAACATTTTATTCTCTTCAGCCGAGATCAGGATCTAGGCTGAAGAGGGTTGGCTGGAATAACCAACATTTAGCTCTCCTAAGCCGAGATAAGAATCTAGGCTGCAGGAAGTTGGCAGGTATGACCAACAAAACTTTTGCACTCTTTTGTCGGGATGACAGTTACCTCGGCCAAAGTAGGTTGGCAGGTTTGACCAACAAGTTTTTTGAACTCTTTGGCCGGGATAATGGTTACCTCGGCCAAAACAGGTTGGTAGGGTTAGTGTGAACCCAGTTAGTTTACTCAGCGAGACACAGAAAGAACGACTCGCCGTATAATTACAAACTCGAAGAATATATACGTTGAAGGCAAAAAAGCAGGGCTATTCAAATTTTTGGCATGACGGCTATAATAGGAGAACGGGCTAATGGGGGCACGCCACCTGTCCTTGGGGTAACGTTGTATCAGACATGCCAGATTAGTGGAATGGCGTGCTGAGCAACTGACCAGACTTGTTGGGACTGAACAAGTTATGAGACCGAACAAACTTCTCTAGTTCGGCAGAGTTGAGCATTTTTAGCTCGGCTAGAGGACAGTAATCCCAATCATGCTACGCAGATGGAATTAAGGGGCAATTGCGAGGGTAATTTATAAATAAATTGGGCCGAGCTAAGGAAGAGGCTTCTTTGGAAGTTGGGCCGCCATCGGATCGAGATAGGAGCTGCTGTAGCTTGGTCCAAAAACTAACGAGCTTAGGCCAGGTGAAGTTCGAACTGAGCTATGGGCCGAGGTGTTTGGGCTTCACAAGTTGGACCTCGCCCTTGTTAGCTCGGTTAGAGATTGCTGCAGTTAGCTTGGTCTAAACAGACAAAACCGAGGTAACATCAATGGTGAGGGTCGAGCTATGTATAGCTCGGCAGGGTGGCATTCAGTAGATCAGCTTTCGATCACACGGTCCGAAGGGCAGGGGACCGAGATAAGGTAGTTCAAGCAGGAATGTATAACCGAGGTAAAGGGTTCGGCCATCTCACTTGGCTTGCAGTGATGAGACTCCTAGCAGGACTCTGCTAAAGAGAGTTAGAGTTCTACTGGGATTGTGCAAACCATCTCACCTGGTTGGTAGTGAGTATGGTGTGTGATTCTTGGGAGGACTCTCATAGGGAGAGTTTGAATCCTACTAGGATTGTGCCAAGTAAAGCCTATAAAAGCTCATGACCATACCTATGTACAGGTATCCCAATTCTTACTCAAGAATACACAGAGCTTATTGTCTATTGTCTAGTTGCTAACTTAGGCATCAAAAGGGATTTCCGGCACACACCCGTCGGTTAGCTCACGTTTGTGTTTTCAAGTGGCAAAGCAACGTTGTTTTGAGGAGTGCAAACTTGATCAACAGGATCATACGAGAAGAATTATTTCGTGCTCGTACAAGAATGATTCTTCTCCTGTGGCTAACAATGGCGAAGAGGTTTCTATTAGGATAATTGGTGCCGACGAACAAGAACATGATCGGCTTTTGCCGCCTTCAATGAATGCACAGAATGAAGCATATGTTCAGCCCATTGGTAGAATAGCGTCGCCACATCAGTTTCGTCGGTACTGGATGGTCAGGGTGATTCCAGGAGTGATCACGGGGTGGAAGAGAGTGGTTTACAATCACTTAATGGAGATGGAGAGGCTGTGGATGGAGCTAGGTCTAATAGCAGGGATTCTTCATACCAGAGATACGACATATAGCAGGCTGCGCGATGGATTGAGCAAGTGCTTCCGTTCTCTTTGCTTCTCTTGGTGGTTTTTATCCGGCAGCATTTGCAAGGTATACACTTTAACAAAATTTCAATTTTGACGTTTTAGCTGTTGTAGGAGAAGGCCTTGTTCTATTGGTTGTAGAATGCATGTTCTATTGGTTGTAGAATGCATGTTTGTATCCGTAAATTTTGTCGCATTCATAAATCATATCCTAGTATTGCCAAGACTAAGTAGGTGTGAGAGTTCAATTTGTTCTAAAAATGTTCAAATAATTGTGAGGTTTGAGTCTTCTTGAGATCCGTTATTTATTTATTTGTCGTGTATTTATGGGGCTTGAACCATTGACTTCGAGATGGAACCCATATTGCTGAGATCCAAACATGTGTTGTTATGTATAAGCGGCAACTGTATGCACTTTGCTTATTAATGTGGCAACCTAAGTTGATGAGTATAGGTAAGGGGGAAGCCAACAAAAACTAGGAACTAATATTTACTAATAATTGTTAGTTGGAAACAACTAATAGTATTAATTAGAAACAATTGCAGTCGACAAAAAGAGAAGAGTCTCATAACAAATTAAAGTTGATTTAATTTGTTTTTTGTTCAACTACATCAAATAATATGTTGGGTGTCAAGGAACAAGATAGAGTTAATTTTCTTAGTGTGGAGGGTCTTTTGATGGAAATTAAAATGTTGGAAGTTACGGTCCTCCATACTAAGAACAAATGAAATTGATGACAATTTTGAAATTTTTTCAACAAGTACAATTTTGGAGATGACAAAGATTCTCTGCCTTATGATTGATGAAACTTTTTTCAACAAGTACAAATGAAATTAATGACAAGATGGGACATTTTGGTTTGAGAATGATGAAAAATTTAAGGATGAAAATCAAGAGTGGAGTTGGAGTTGAAAATCAAAATATGAATGGGATTAACCATATAAAATTACACAAATACCCTTGTTGTATTAGTATTAAATTTAAGGTTATACCAACTAATAAATACATTACCTAATTAAACAATTCAAAAATTATTATTATTATTATTATTATTATTATTATTAAAGAAACCAACCAATGGTTTCTTCAAAACCAGCCCATGGTTTTGAAAACGTGTTGAAAACGTGTTAAAAACATTAAGAAAAATATGTTGCCTTTTACGTTGTGATTTCATCCATATAAGGCCGACGATGAGTCTTTTACTTCATTCATCTAAGGTCGATAGTGACGAAGAACAAGATCAAAGAGAACGATGATGTTGCTTCATTCAAGTATGATTTTTTTTTCTTGCAAATTTCTGGGTTTGTGGATGAGAACGGCGATGTTGTCTCATTTGAGCCAATTTTTTGTAAATTTATGGGTTTGTTGATATTTTCTGAAAATCGAAGGAAGAAATAATGATGGCTTCATTCGGGCATGATTTTTTTTTTTTCTTGCAAATTTTTGGGTTTGTGGGTTTGTGGATGTTTGTGGATCAGAACAACAATGTTGCCTCATTTGAGTCAATTTTCTGTAAATTTCTGGGTTTGTTAATATTTTCTAGACATGGAAGGAACATTTTTGTAGACAAAATCGTCATTCACACTCTAATACCAATGGCTTAAATTCTAATACCAAGTCCTTTGCACCTTTGCTAATCCCCTCGTTGGAGGGGATTAAGAGTCCGAACGGATTAGCACTCCAGTGGCCATTTTTTTTTACCCAATTCACTATGGTGCTTCCAATTGAAGAATTCTAACTGAGAGAGAGAGTAGGGGTTCCTAGGCCTTGCTCCCTACCCATATCGGGGTCCTTGGAGAAGTATAAACGGGGAACATGCTGTTACTTGCCAAGCCTACTTGAGTGGGTGCAGTAGGAAGGCATGCATGGGCGAGAATGACCATGCCCTAGTCTTGAGATGGCAAAGATAGGCAGGCAAAGACATATATGCTTAGGTGGACCTTGCCTTAGTGCTAGTGGCGCCAAAGATGAGGGTGCTATTTTTGAAGCGATCAAAATAGAGAAAATTACACCTTTGGTTGCAAGTAATGATTGCTAGATCTCCAATCACTGTGGAATCTAGATTTCTAAACAAAAATATGGAAAAAAAAACCTTGAAAGTTTGTAATTCAAATGTCATGAGATAAATTCAACAATTTTTAAATTCTTATTACAATATACTAAAGGTACTGCCCCTTTTATACTTTGATGCCCTTTAACTCTCATTTACTTTCCCTAAGCAGTCATTTAGTATTCCGACACCAAGTTATTTAATTCTCTAACAAAATACATGAATGCCTATTTCGGATACCCAGAATAGTAACTCTTCCTAGGAACCATCAATAGTTTGAATCTTTTTGCCTGCCTTGGCCGTCATGGCTCAACCTTGGAGGGGAGGTTACATGTGGACAATCTAGTTATTCTTTTGTTGATATGTATATCTCTCTTTAGTTTTGGGGCTCACCTGAACTTGTGCATTTTAGAATTTTTAGTTGAGCATGTTCTTTGTTGTGGCCATTGAGGCTTTAACTTCAGGTTGATTTTCATTTCTTGTAACCATATTTAAAGTCATTGACAATTGACATGTTCCAAGGGTGCAGGTTTTTTTGTTACAATTTGGATTGCTGCCGTGATGTTTAAGTCAAATGATATTTTACGAAAACAGACAGCTCTGCAGGTGCTGTAAATGTTATTCTCTATTGTGAATGCTGTTTAGTATTTTGTTTGTTGATGTAGCTATAATGGTTACTATCATTTTTAATAACCTAAAAATTTGATTATTAAGCATATGAAGTGTTTCTCTCTACAGGGGGAGAGGAAAATACCTATTCTCATTGGCATCTCTTTCATGTTTGGGCTTCATGTGATTGTTGTGTACTGGTGGTATTGGAATAATGATATTCTGTATCCGTTGATCATTGTTCCCCCAAAAGCTATACCACCTTTTTGGCATGCTATCTTCATCAATATGGTGAATGGTGTGTCTTGTCACTTAGTCATTATGTTGACTGCTTTTTTTTTTTTTTTTTTGGCTATTGTTTTTAACTGACGGATAGTATATTATGATTTAGTAGAATATTTTTTTCTGATAAGTGTTTTTTAATACATTTTTTTTTTGTAATAATTATTATTATTAATAATATAATTTTAACATTTACATCCTCACATTTTTCTAAGGTTTTGTGTAAGGTTGGGGAAGTCATCAGAAAGTGTTAAAGTTTAGCTGGTATAGTGCTTATTGACTTCATAATAATACGTATAAAAGCATGTTGCTTTCTTCTAGATCAGGTTATATTCAGCCCCTGCTGGAAAGTGATTTCTTTGTCGTGTTTCCTCCTAAATCTCAGCAACGTATTTTGTCTTTTATGAAAGGAAAATGTTTGGAGCGCTTTTCTGTCCTTAGTTAGGCATGTTTCAAGCTCAGCATCTATTCTGGTTCTAAATTTTGTGTGCCATTAGGCATCAAACAATCTATTTGTCAATGTAGGCTTTTTAGCCTTTTAAGTGTGAAACTCCTTGTTCAAAGTTGAGATTTTTTAATTTTGTACTCTTCATATTTTCCAGGGTTTTGTCCAATTGTGATATACTTTTAAAAATAGTTTTTTAATTTCTCAGTGCCTTGTGAGAATTCTTATTGTTGGTTTGTTTCAGATACTTTGGTTCGGCAGGTAGCAATGGTTCTCAAGTGTATTCTACTAATGTACTACAAAAACAGCAGAGAGCGAAATTACCGTAGACAAGTGAGTTCATGTTGACTCGTGCATTTAGAAAATTCATTTAGGTTCGTATAATGCACAATGGTCATTTTAAAATTCATTTAGGTTCATTTTATTGTTGATAATAAATTTTTTATATTTATTATTATGGTTCATTTTACAGGGTCAAATGCTAACTTTGGTGGAGTATCTGCTTCTGCTATACCGTGCCTTGTTGCCAGCACCAATCTGGTATCGTTTCTTCTTGAACAAAGAATATGGGAGCCTCTTTTCATCATTAATGACTGCGCTGTACCTAACCTTCAAGCTCACATCTGTAGTTGAGAAGGTATTGAGTATGCCCAGCTTCTGTTGTTTGGTTCCTTTTAATGTTGGCAATTTTGTGGTGGTTGTTTTTTTTTTTTAGTAGTAGTTTCTTTGTACATGGTTGGTGGTTTTCAGGTCCAATCTTTCTTTGATGCGTTAAAGGCATTGTCTCATAAAGAGAGTCATTACGGTGCTTACGCAACTTTAGAGCAGGTAGTGCAGTTTTCATTTTTCATGCACCCTACTGAGCAATTTCCATAAGTTGAATCATGTGTTGCTATGTCACTGATAAATATCTCTTTGGAATACATTTTTTTTTTCTTTTCCTTCTATATTCCTGTACATGTTTATTATGAATGAGGTTAGAGGTTTTGACCTGACATGATGGCAAGTGGTCATCTGCCCCACCACTATGGCGTGGTTTGACTCATGAGAATTAGCCGCTCCGCCAAAAAGTGGGGGTACGGTTGGCTACCTGCTACCTCTCATAGGGTTTTAAATATTGTTTGGTTTGTCTCTAACCAGCTCGTTCGAACCAGAATTTCATGCCACTGAGTTGTATACACCCTGGTATATCAGTGTGACTAAAATATTGCTAATGAATCTTTTGTTAATGAAGGCTTCTACATTACTCACAAATCACGACTGATAGGGTATGTTCTCACAACTCCAACCCATTTTTCTTAGCATTGTTTTTGTCGAGACTGTGTGTTGAATGACCACATTTCCTGTTGGTGATGTGGAATGTGGATTATTTTCACTTTTTATGTGACTAGTTCCTTGTCATTGGTTGGCGCTTTACATTCTTGTCTCATTTACACATCTGTCTTAACATCCTCTCCTTAGTTACTCTCTTCTATCTTAAAAGAGTCTCCTCTTTTATATGATACACTTTGATCACATGTCATACCAACACATTCAGTCCTTCATTTCTTTCCCTCTGCTTGATATACTTGATGGTCTTCTACATGTTACATGGACTTGGAAGTTGGGTATGGGTGTCGGGTATGGGTGCATACGTAGAGATCAGACCCATCAAACCTCAAATTTAAAGGGTAGTTCTGTTGGAACAATCTTCTGTGTAAATAAAATAACTTGAAATAAATTCAAACAAAATAAATAAATAACATACCAAATTTATTTATCGAACCGACTTAAAATTAAAAGACCAAGTCGAGTGTGTGACACTCTATCCTTAAGACAGATTCGCCCCGCTACGGTACTTACAATTGAGTGGCATCTATCTCCAAGGATACAATGATCTTCACAAATTGTAGTAGTACTCCAAACAATTTGTTTGGCGAACCAAACCTGTGTTCTAACTCTCTGAAATTTATACTAAATCTAATATGAAGAATAATGTAAAAATGCAGAATTTAGGACAACCAAAGACAATAATCAGAATGATTTTTTCCCGACCCTAGATTGCTAGAATCATGGCAGTATATATAGGCAAAAATCCTTAGCCTCGAAAGGGTGCAATCAGAAGTGAACAGATGCACTATTTATTTCAAACAATTTGTCTGACCGTTGGCACTAAGAAAACCAATGTTCAAACAATTTGAAAAGTTGACCGTTAGAGAACTGTTTCAAACTATTGTAACTTTTATTAATTAAACTATAGGAATATATATATATATATATATTAAACTATTTGAATAGTTTAATAAATAAATGAAGAGATACAAACTTTAGGAAACCACTCAGGAACCTAAAATTTGAATTTAGAATTAAATTAAATTCCCATAATTACAAATTTTAGGAAACTACTCAGGAACCCAAAATTTGAATTTAGAATTAAATTAAATTCCCACAATAATTTTTATTGAAAAAATTCAAATGAATTTTATCTAAAAAATTAATGTTAGACCCGAAAACGACGTCAACTTCCCATTCACTCATAAATGATTTTGACGTTCCGTCTTCACCTCTTCGGACCCACTCCAAACTACGTTTGGGGCCCACTCAAAAATGGGTTCAAAAATATGCCTATATTAAACTATTTTTCCAACAATCCCCCACATGAATGGAATTTGATGGAGAGAAAATGTAACAACATGATCTAATTACAGAGAGTACAGAAATTGGAAATATTCTGCAAAGGATAGGTAGCTTTTGGCCTTAAACCTTCCCTTGTGAGACACTATCGGATTTACTAGCTAACCAGTGAACATGATGTCTTGAACTGTTTAGCCATTTGTGTAAACCAAGACAATAGAACTCACACAGTATATTCCTAGACACAGTTTAGTTCTCACTATTGTGTTTATTTTGGCCCTGAACAACCTGGTCTTTCATAAGTGCTCTAGAGAATTGTAGCCCTTCACAAATCTCATAGAACCGGCCCAGTTCACACTCACATAGGTGATTCTTATGAAGAGTATCCTACTATACTCCACTAGATTAACCTAAATATAAGAATCATTAAAATTTTACTTAACCTCAAACGCTGCAGTCATCACTATTTCATCAAAGAAATGGGTAGGAGTTAGACTCCCCAGTGATCCTTCTGAGTCAATCACAACTCGGTTGTCCCTTTGAACCTAGATCTTGGGATCTCCAGTCAACTAGGTTGGATTGCCGTTGTGGTAACTCTTATTTAATAGGCTTAAGTCCCATTCCCCTCGATGAATTCTCAACTAACTCTCTTGCTAACCCTTTGGTTAGTGGATCCGTTATGTTGTCTTTTGACTAAACATATTCTATGGAAATAATTCCATTAGAGAGTAGTTGTCTCACGGTATTATGTCGACGATGAATGTGTCTAGACTTACCGTTATACATATGACTATGTGCTCTACCTATTGCTAATTGACTATCGCAATGTATGCAAATAGCAGGCACCGGTTTTGGCCATATTGGAATATCTTCAAGGAAGTGGCGAAGCCATTCTGCTTCTTCCCCAGCTTTGTCTAAAGCTATGAATTCTGATTCCATAGTAGACCTAGCAATACAAGTCTGTTTGGAAGATTTCCAAGATACAGCCGCCCCACCAAGAGTAAAGACATACCCACTGGTGGATTTTGAGTCTCTTATATCCGATATCCAATTTGTATCACAGTATCCTTCAAGTACTGCTAGATATCTAGTATAATTCAGCCCAATATTACGAGTAAATTAGAAATACCTTAGAACCCTAATAATTGCTTTCCAGTGTTCTACTCCCGGATTACTCGTATATCTACTTAATTTACTTACTGCATAAGCTATATCTGGGCGAGTGCAGTTCATCAAGTACATTAAGCTTCCAATAATTTGGGCATACTCTAATTGAGAAATACTTTCCTGTAAATTCTTAGAAATAAACAAATTAACATCTACAGGTGTTCTAGCAAGATGATCATCATCTTTGCTGAATTTGTCAAGTATTTTCTCAATGGAATGAGATTGTGACAAAGCATAACCTTCTGATGTTTTGGTAATTTTCATACCAAGAATTACATCCACAATGCCCATGTCCTTCATGTCAAAATGTTTATTCAACATTTTCTTGGTAGTTTTAATCATATCATTATTACTACCTATGATGAGCATATCATCTACATAAAGACATACAATGACATAACCTTTGTCTGTGTTTTTAATATAAACACATTTGTCACACTCATTAATTTTAAAACCATTTGACATCATTGCCTTGTCAAATTTCTCATGCCATTGCTTTGGCGCTTGTTTTAAACCATATAATGATTTAACCAATTTACAAACTTTCTTTTCTTTTCTTTTCCTGGAACAAAAAACCTTCCGGTTGTTCCATGTAAATTTCTTCATTTAACTCACCATTTAAAAAAGCGGTTTTCACATCCATTTGATGAATTTCTAGATTGTATAGAGATGCAATGACAATTAGCATTCTAATGGATGTTATTCTAGTAATCGGTGAGTACGTGTCAAAGTAATCAAGACCTTCTTTTTGTCTAAAACCTTTGACAACAAGTCTTGCCTTGTATTTGTCAATTAATCCATCTGCTTTCAATTTTCTTTTGAAAATCCAGTTGTACCCAAGAGGTTTACAACCTGGTGGCAAATCCACCAATTCCCAAGTGTGATTTTGCAAGATGGATTCAACTTCACTGTTGACAGCTTCTTTCCATAAAGGAGCTTCAGGACTGGACATAGCCTCTTTAAAAGTTAAAGGCTCATTTTCTAACAAATATGTTAGAAAATCTGGACCAAAAGATTTGAGGTTCTAGCACGTTTACTACGCCTAGGTTTCTCTTCCTCATTTTGATCTAACTCTTGTTCTTGATCATGTTCTTGATCCTGACTAGTAATAGCATCATGAGATCTTTTATTGTTACTAGTCTCTTGTCCAGTCTTATTTGGAAACATATGTTCAAAGAAAGATACATTCCGAGACTCAATAATAGTATTTACATGCATTTCGATATGTTTTGATTTATAAATCAGAAACTGATATGCATTACTATTCTTGACATAATCAATGAAAATGCAATCAATGATCTTCGGACCTATCTTAGTCTTTTTAGGACTAAGAATAGCCACTTTAGCCAAACACCCCCACACTTTTAAGTATTTGTAGGATGGTACGCTTCCATGCCATAATTCATAAGGTGTTTGATTTACTTTCTTTCGGGGTACTTTATTAAGTATATAATTAGCAGAAAGTATTACTTCCCCCCACAAGTTCTGAGGTAATCCAGAACTTATTAACATGGCATTCATCATTTCTTTTAAAGTTCTATTTTTCCTTTCAGCAATTCCATTTCTTTGAGGTGAGTAGGAGCGGTGGTTTGATGAATTATTCCATATTCTTTACAAAATTCACCAAAAGATGATTCATATTCACCACCTCTATCACTTCTTAGTTTCTTGATTTTCTTACCAAGTTGATTTTCAACTTCATTCTTATATTGAATGAAAGTTTCCAAAGCTTCATCCTTGGTTCGAATTAAATAAACATAACTATATCTAGTATAGTCATCTATAAAAGTGATAAAATACTTTTTCCCACCTCTAGTTTGAATTGATTTAAAATCACAAATGTCACTATGAATTAATTCAAGTGATTCCGTACTTCTTTTAATTGAATGAAAAGGAGTTTTAGATAATTTTACCTCAACACAAATTTTACATTTATGATTTGAATCAATGTCAAATTTAGGTAAACATTCCATATTAATTAATCTACGTATAGATCCATAATTAACATGTCCTAGTCTACCATGCCATAAATTTGAAGACTCAAGCAAATAAGAAGAAAATGTAGTATTATTAATAACTGAGGGTACAACGGTCATTACATTCATCTTGAAAAAGCCATCAGACATGTAACCTTTTCCTACATACATCCCGTTTTTGGTAAGTACAAACTTGGCACTTTCAAAAACTAGCCTAAACCCATTCTTACTCAACAAAGATCCGGAAACTAAATTCTTGCGAATGTCCGGTACATGCAGCACATTGTTGAGAGTGAGTTCCTTTCCAGATGTCATCTTGAGTACAATCTTTCATTCTCTTTCAATTTTGGAAGTTGAGGAGTTACCCATAAAAAGTTGTTCACCATTGTCCACTGTAAAATAAGATGTGAACATCTTTTTATCGGCACAGATATGACAAGTAGCACCGGTGTCCACCCATCATTCTTTAGGATTTCCGACAAGATTTGCCTCAGAAACAATTGCCAAAAGATTAATGACATCTACACTATTGGAAATTTTATCCAATTCGGTCATTTTGGCTTTAGCAGCCTTCTTACTTGATCTTCCTTTGCCTTTACGTTTGTAACGACAATCTTTGGTCCGATGTCCCTCTTTGTTACAAATGTAACACATGCCATTAAACTTGTACTTCTTAATTTCCCCTCCTTTAGATAGCATTTTCTTCTGCCATCTTTTAAAAACAGTTCCTAAGAACTTTCCTGGTTTTTCACCATGATTCACTGGCATAGTCCCAACATAAGGAGAGGTTGGCGTAATGGCAATCACCATACCAGTACTGGTTTGAACATAAGTTTGACCAGTTTTAGTAGCCATAAATTCTAAATTATAAAATAAAATTAGAATTAGAATTTTATACTACACAAAAAATTTAAACCAAAAAACACAGAATTTTAAATTCTGTAAAAATAAAAAAAAACAAGAATTGTAACTTTTATTTCCAATTAATTTGAAAATAAAATAAAATTTTATTTAAACAAATTAAACCAAAACTACAAAATAAATTCTGTTAAAATAAAAGAATCAAAACAAAATGTAACTTTTATTTTCAATTAATTTGGAAATAAAATAAAATAAAAATAATTTGGAAAACAAAACAAAATGCAACTTTTATTTAACCAAATTAATTCAACACAGAAAACTAATCCAAATTTACAAAATTAAATGCTATAAAAATAAAAGAAACAAGAATATAACTTTTATTTTCTAATTAATTTGGAAATAAAATAAAATTTTATTCAACCAAATTAATTTCACACAAGAAATTAAATTCTGTAAAATAAAAGAAATAAGAAAATAACTTTTATTTTTCAATTAATTTGGAAATAAAATAAAATTTTATTCAATCAAATTAATTCCACACAAGAAATTAAATTCTGTAAAAATAAAAGAAATAAGAAAATAACTTTTATTTTTCAATTAATTTGGAAATAAAATAAAATTTTATTTAACCAAATTAATTTCACACAGAAACTTAAATCTTTTGTAACACTCCAATAATTAAAATGCTAAAACAGTATTTTAATTAATGAAAACTCAGAAAATAATTTCTAAAAACTAAAATTAATTTTCTGACAAAATTCCACAAAAATATATTCTGAATTGTTAATGACACCAGTATCATACTACTAGTTGTCAAAGAAAATAGACAGTATATTACTACTATCTGTCAAATAACATATAATCACTATTTGTTTTTCCAACCGAAATATTATTTTGTAAATCCACAGAAAATAATTTTCTTAGAAAAGGAAACAAACGAAAAATTCTGTAAACAGAATAATTCGAATCTGTCTTAAGATTGTTGAAACAATCTTCTGTGTAAATAAAATAACTTGAAATAAATTCAAACAAAATAAATAAATAACATACCGAATTTATTTATCGAACCGAATTAAAATTAAAAGACCAAGTCGAGTGTGTGACACTCTGTCTTTAAGACAGATTCGCCCCGCTACGGTACTTATGGTTGAGTGGCGTCTATCTCTCAGGATACAATGATCTTCACAAATTGTAGTACTACTCCAAACAATTTGTTCGGCGAACCAAACCTTTGTTCTAACTCTCTGAAATTTATACTAAATCTAATATGAAGAATAATATAAAAATGCAAAATTTAGGACAACCAAAGACAATAATTAGACTAATTTTTTCCCGACCCTAGATTGCTGGAATCATGGCAGTATATATAGGCAAAAATCCTTAGCCCCGAAAAGGTGCAATCAGAAGTGAACAGATGCACTATTTATTTCAAACAATTTGTCTGACCGTTGACACTAAGAAAACCAATGTTCAAACAATTTGAAAAGTTGACCGTTAGAGAACTATTTCAAACTGTTGTAACTTTTATTAATTAAACTATATATATATTAAACTATTTGAATAGTTTAATAAATAAATGAAGAGATACAAACTTTAGAAAACCACTTAGGAACCTAAAATTTGAATTTAGAATTAAATTAAATTTTCACAATTACAAATTTTAGGAAACTACTCAGGAATCCAAAATTTGAATTTAGAATTAAATTAAATTTCCACAATAATTTTTATTGAAAAAATTCAAATGAATTTTATCTAAAAAATTAATGTTAGATCCGAAAACGACGTCAACTTCCCATTCACTCATAAATAGATTTGACGTTCCGTTTTCACCTTTTCAGATCCACTCCAAACTACGTTTGAGGCCCACTCAAAAATAGACTCAAAAATGTACCAATGTTAAACTATTTTTCCAACAAGTTCATGGTAGTTCATTTATATTAAGATATGCTTGTAACATAGCGATAGAGAAGAAATACCTCAGCAACTTCTGGATCTTTTGGATTGTGAAAACACTAATCTGTTTGTGGGAAATGCTTATTGGGTGAGTCCAACCACGTGCATCTGGCACAATACCACATCCATTTTCATGTTTTTTCAGCAGGTTATTTCACGTACTTCCAAGCATCCACATAATGTCGTTAATGCACTTTATTCTCTAAACTTATTCTCCTTATTAACAGATCCACAAAGTTGCTGGTTATTAACACTGACATGACCTATATTACCTTGCAGATTTCAGCAAATAATCTAATTGATTAATTTTGATGGAAAGTTTTATTTTGTCAGTTCAGTGGGATTTTTGGACAGCTCAGAAATGCTTTTCCCAACAGCCAACCAAGAAACTTCTTCCATTCTCTCTTATACAAACATATAAACATCCTGTTAAATGATAGTCTGCCTATATATCGCACAGCAGCTTCCAGTCTGTCAGAGATCATATTGTTTTGCATGTATAGATCTTCTCTTCTGTTTATTATGAATTATTTGTAATTCCATGAGCAGTGCCCATGGCTGGCTCGTGGTAACCCAGGTCCACCCAAAATTGGCTCTCCGAAATGCAAAAGGGTGAGACGGAAGCACTCAATTAAGCCTTTCTTTATTCTTTTCGAGTGGAAGAGGAAAAGATTGTCCAACATGGTGTTGTAATGATTTTTGTGAGCATAATCTTCCATTGCCAATAATAGGTTGTCTTTAGCTGTTCTTTTGTTGTCAACCCTGTGTCCACTCAAATCATAGCACTCTTTATTTCTGCATTTTCTGTAGTTGTAGGTCCTTTTGATGTAGGCCAAGTTGTCATAGCAGTCATTATATTTTAGTAGCAGGAATCGTTATAGTAGATGACGATTTTTTGGAAGAAATGCGATTTTGCGTTCCCGAATCAGAATCATGTAAGAAACGCGATTCTTAAGAGAGAAAATCTCATTTCGGTATGAGATGAAAACATCTGTGAAAATCAAACAACTCCATTCTTTCTCGGACACGGCTCTTCTCTCTCGTCGGATTCAACTCTTCTCTCTTGGACACAGCTCTTTTCAAATGACAAAAGAAATGAAAAAGTAGAGAGCAAGAGAGAACCTAGTTGCCATTCGAAAGAATGAAGACATCGGTCACCAACTTCGATCCCTTTGGTCGTTGCTTCGACTGCTTCAACTGTCGCTCGTTGCTCGATCTCCTTCTTTGTCTTCTCTCTCAATCTCTCTCTTCTTCTCCTCTCTTCCCTCGATCTCCCTCTTCCTCCTTTCCTCTCTCTCACTCTCTCCCTCCTTCATTTTGTTGACTTCTCTCTTCTTCTTTCTTTTTTCTTTTTGTCTTCTCTTCTCTCTCTGTTCTCTTTTCTAATATTTTTAATTAAGTTTATATTATACGATATAAATAACATTAATATAATAATATATAATATTGTTCATCAAAAAAAAATTGTATAATATAAATGTCTAAAACAAAAATGACTTATTTTATCATATATAATATAATTTATTTTGTATCTATAATAATTTTTATAATTTTATTTATATATATATTTTAACAAAATCTATTATTCCTTGGTTTGTTTAAACTCATCTTTTTCCATTTATAACATATATATATGTATGTCAATTTATTTATTGAAAAAATATGTACATGTATGTCAATTAAAAATAAAAAAGTTTATATAAATAAATTAAAAATAATACATAAGCGTTCCTAATTTACGACTCCTCTAAGTGGCCATGTTCCCCTGCTCCCGCTCCCGCTCCCACTTTGTGCAACTATGCATTATATATCTAATACCACCATCTACATCTAAATCTTGTAATTTAAGACGAACTTATGTCTAGCCTTGCTCTTCTTTGAACATTCAAGGAATTATATTCTCTGCTAAACAGGCCGAGTTGGTACTTATTCCTGAAATGGTGTGTTATGTGTAAGGGGACCGATGAAAGTATGGATAATTTATTTTTGTATTGTCCTTTGGTTTTATCTTTATGGTGGAGAGTTTTTCATTTGGTGGAGCAGGATTGGGTTTTTCCACCTGCTTATGAGACTATGTTAAGCATTGATTTTACAGGATTTGGTTCAAATGTTGAAGCTCAGGATCTTTGGAGGTGTGTTATATCGTGCGGTTCTTTGGGTTTTATGGCTAAAAAGGAATGCTACAAATTTTAAGGAGAAAAGCAAAGATGTTGAGAGTATTTAGGAGAAAATTTGTTACTTGGCAAGGCTTGGGATCTTTGGAGATGTGTTGTATTATGCAATTCTTTGGGTTTTATGGCTAGAATGGAATGCTAGGATTTTTTAGTAGAAAAGTGAAGACATTGAGAGTATTTGGAAGAAAATTTGTTATTTGGCTTCTTTTTTTGGGGTTCAGGGGTCCTTTCTTTTAAAGAGATTCCATTTTTTTTCAAAAACAAATTCAAGAAATTTGAGTGCTATTTGTAGGGTGTGAGGATTCATGTTTTTCTTTTCTCTTGATTTTAGTGTACTCCTTGTCCCTCACCTCTTGTACTTGTTTACTGTTTTAATAAATAAATTTATTTTGTTGCCGATTGAAAAAGTATTCTTGTCAATATTTCAGTAGTTATTTTGAAAGTATATGAAGATGAGTGTTTAGCATCTTCCCATTCCTTTTTCTAATAAGCTGACACCCACACGTTACTACTCACAATTCAAAGCATATTTGTGGCATATTGCAGAGCTGTGTGAGGAAAGTATTGGTCACCTTTGTACAAAAATGTAGATGTACTTCATATTGCCAGAATCAGGGCAGTGCTTGGTTGATATCATTCAGTTTTCAACTTTAAAGTTTTCTTTCCTTCACCTAGGGTTTTATTAATGAGAAAACTGTCTCTGGCTTTATCTAGGGAGGCCTTCTAGTTGTACGTCTCGACCTTTGTTAATTTTGCCATTTAATATTAGGTTGGTTATATATATAGTAATTAATAACTGCTGACAATAGGCTTGAGAATTAGATTCTAACCACTCCATGATCTCACTTCCAAGAGAGAGAACCTTGAACTTTGAATCACTCGGCATTTTTTAAAGTAAACCTGCATATCTGCTGGTGCTACAACAGGGTGAGTAGGCCTGTCAATGAATCAGATTCATTTCAAACCCGACGTGAAAAATATGAATCCGTTAGGGGAATATCCAATCCTATAATCCGATAAATTGGAATCCAGTTGATTCACTTATTGTCGGATTTGGATATTTATTTGGATCTGATCCGATTATCGACCTGGTATGATTTTCATACTTTAATTTTTTATGTATATATAAGACTATTATATTTTAAAAATAATGCGCAACAACAAAAAAAATGAAGAAAGTGAAATTTGATTTTAAATAATGTATTATAATAAATCAGGTCGGGATGGATTTTCATATCAGATTCAGATTATGCCAGTCCCGGCTCTTATCCAATTTGTTGATAGTTTTAATGGTGAGGATATTATGCCCATGTTTTGAAGATTGTTTCTCAAATTGAAGATTGTTTTTCAAGAGTTTCCTTAAGAGTGGACCTGCAAAGTACTCTATATTTTTCTCATTTAGACGTGTTTATGTTTGTTTATCAATTGTTAACTTATTGAGTTGTTTTGCATTGATGTAGGAAACTCTTTTTCAATGGATTTGTGAGGAATAAAGTGCTTATCTGATGTTCCAGGAATGCAGGAAATATGCTTAGGGGAACCTTTAATCTTCATTTTCTTTTGCTTTAGTGTGTGAATTTGCATAAGCTTTTGAACCTTGCAAAGAGGAAAAAAAGGTAAATCAAACAAGTTGAATCATTGATGTTAACAATCAGAATTTGGCTTTTAAAAACTTGTTAGCTGTTGGGTCCCTGTTATCTAATTGCATTGCTTGCTGTTCCTTGGAAATCATTAGGTATTCGATGATTACACTTTTATTTCAGTTGCCAGACTTTCAACTTATGCGATTTTGTCTGTTCTCTTGTTTCCATATGTGATATTGACTTCTACTTCTTGGTTCCTAGTGAAAACAGCCTTGATTGTGTAAAATTTCACTCTTACAGACAAAATATTTTGGTGGATTCTACTATATAACCATGACTTCACCCATCCCTATCTTTAGCGTCTTTATCCCTGGATTTCATAATATTCTGAATCTATTTTAAAGGTAATGCCAAACCAGAAAGTCACGATCCAAATTAAAACAGTCTCTATTATTGCTGTTTGTCATTACCATTCCTCGATTCATCCTTGTCATCATGGAACTACTGCAATTTGTGTACACCAAACTGTCCATGCATAATTTGCATGGTTTTTAATTTCACGCTTGTAATTCTGGACTCCATGGTAGGAAAGCCTCTTTTTTTTTTTTTTTTTTTTTGGACTTGTCAATGGATGACAAAATTTCATGGTCATATTTTTTACATTTGGATGTACTTTATGAAAATGAATATTCTTTTTTTGTTCTTTGAAAAAAATGTGTATGGCTCATATTGGTTTCAAGTTAATCTTCTAGGTGAGAAGTAAATAAGATAAGATATTCTACTTTATTAGACTTTGTGATGGTACGTGGTGGATTTGACATTTGCAAAACTTGGAAATGTGCATTTTAGCTGATGAAGTTTGGTGGGGTGGTAATTTTGCAAGATTGAATTTGCCTTTCACTTGAGTTGAAAGGAAAATTAAAAAACAAATTGTGACTGGTTAAAATAATGTAATGAATTTCATTTGAAGTGTGATCAAATTTTATTTAAAATGAAAGGTTTATTGTAATAATTAATCATAAAATGTCTTCTCTTTACACTATTCATAAAAAATCGAATTCAATTGGTGGTCATGGTGAGAGAGGGGCTACCGCATTTTGTAGCCAATCATCATTGAACTCTTCGTTGTGGTGGCTTTGGATATTAATTTTATGGGGCAAGACTTTTGTAGTCAACTTGAGGTACCTTGGGTTCATTAGAGCTTATTTAGATGATTTAAATCGTTTATATTATAAAATTTATCAAAATAATTATTCATAGAATCTATCAAGAAAATTATTCATGAAAAAATTAATATTAATTCGACAATCGTCAGCACATCACATAAGTTCATTGGCTGTGGAAGCTTGCTAATGGTGAGGAAGCCATAATTTATCTATTAGATTGCCTATTTGTTCATTTGTATGGTGAGGAGAGAATGGAAGATACTCTAGGGCATGCACCCAATATCTCATCGAGTCCAAAGCTCCAACTCAAGCAATAGAGATGTTTGCCTCTGTTCTTGCTCAAGCTATAACTCAGTCTGCTAGTAAAGTAGTGAAGATCTAATGATCAACAGAAAGAAGAGTTGGACTGTCCAACTAATCTGATTTTTGAATGGTTGATTTGTTCGGTAAACTTTACAATATAAATTATTCAGATTATCAAAATAAATTTCATTGTAAACTTACGAAGATCGGATGGTATCGATGTTATTGAATTGTTAAGAGCAATGCTAAGGACCTAAAAAAATTTATCAAAAATTTTTCACTGAATATTATATATAATTTTTGATAATTTTTTTTCTTCACCCAAATAAATATTATGTAAAATTTTTATTAATTTTTTTAGATCCGTAACATTTTTGATGTGTTATAAGTCCTCAAATGTCATTATTGGCAGAATTTATATGTTGCTTTCAAAGCATGCCTATTGCTTACCTTTTACATTGTGCTTTTTAGATTGTACTTTCTTCCTCATTTTGTGCATCTAATTCTTACTTGAATCCTAATTTAAATTTAAATTTAATTTAAAAACTTTCAAAACACTTCTTTAATTCCAGATTGAATTTTACCTGTTTTTGACCCAAATAAAATGAGACCCAATCTTGACTAAAATATTCAACAATTATATTTATTTCATTTGAAACTTATTTATTTACTAAAATGACACTCTTGGGATATGATGAGAATTTCAAAAAAATATTCAAATAAAAATTGTAGTTTAGTATAAGAAATTTAAAATATTTCATATCAAATAAAGCTCTTAACTAAAGAGTTAGGAAAACATTACCAAAAAAGAGTTAGGAAATCAAAGGCTTTCGTGACGTGTCTTCATAGCCTGGTATTTATTACTAGATTGTGAATGAAGAGTTTGATCTTGGGGTGTCAAATGAATTTGTGGACGAAGTGAAAACAAAATACATAATTGCTAAGGTGGAGATTTATAACTCATTCAAAGAGAAAGTCCAACTTCTATAGGATAATCTTCACGAGAATTGATTATCCCTAGCCATGGGATAGTGGTCACCAGACAACACATTGTTGATACGGTTCCATTGAGGAATAATGGGGGTTTAACGATCACTTCGACCTCAACCTTAAGCTCAGTTGATTGACATGGTGTTGTAAATCAAATTCAGAAATCTCAAATCATCCGGTCCATAGTTGTTGCAATGTTAGAGAAGGAAGGGGTTTTGCTCTGTGCAATTGGAGACCAAAGTTTGGGTCATTATTATTGTAGAGAGAGGTTTTTAATATTAAAAAGGTGGAGTGTGGTGCTTAATTTTGATTTGGACTAAATTTTTTAATGTGCTACTGCGGCTATGGCGTGATGATGAATTGAGTTTCTTTGTATGTGTATAGTCACTCAATTATATCTTGATGAGTCTACCCAAGTGAAGAACTAGATTTAATTTTTTTAAGGGTGAGCATCTTGATAGAAGGTCATAAAGAACTTCACAATCAAACTTAGTAATGGTATGGTTAATGACCTCAATTTGGAGGTACAATGGAAACCTCCAACGTGAAACAAATGCAAGTTTTGGTCATACTCACAATAGGTGCCACCTTAATCCTTGAAAGCCCACTTTTCAATTGTGGAGGAAGAATGAGAATAATAGGGTATATACCTTCATAGGGAGAGAAAGGTATAGTTAGTGTTAAGGGGAATAAGGCTCGTGTGCCTCCTTTGGGTGCACCATCAAAACATAGAGAACTAGTGTATGGTTCTCTGTCTTCTTTCAATATTTCTTGTCAATCATTTCCTAATCTTCCACAACAACTTCTAGTGTCTAATCTTATTGAAGAAATCAGATAGTTGGGAGCTAAGGAAAATAATGAATAGAACGGAATCTAAAATCGTTATAATTTATCCTTATCAAGGGAGGAGAATGGAAAGAAATTTTTAAAACAATTCAAATAAATGCAAAACACGAGGATAATATAAGGAACATTTAAATGTTTCAGACAAATTCTCTTTAACTCCCATTACTAATAATAAACAAAAAGATAAAATTAGAAAGTACGAAGATGAGTCATCTTAAATATATGTTTAATTCTACGCATTTGTGACAAACGTCTTGTTTTACTTTTCTTACATTTTAGGCATGATTTCACACGTGTTAAAATATGAGAGAGTTTGCCATGCAAATTGCATTTTCATAACATTATAAATCTGTTGGTCCTTAATAACTGGATTGATTTGTTAGACATATTTTATGCATATATGTTTAGTGTTCATTTGTAAATTAGCTTTTCAAATCATCTTTTAATTTTTTTTATAAAAAGACGTATAAAATAAAAAAATTTAATTAATTTTTTATATTGAGTTTTTGACTAATTTAAACATGTTTCCAAATACAAAAAAGATTGGTAGCCCGAATAGTTTAAGGCTCAAATTGGCTCAAAATTCAAAACAACATCGTTTTGAATTTTTTTTTTCCCCTCTCTTTAAACAGGGAGAAGAGAGCTGAGAGAAGAGAGAAGGGAGAAGAGGGAAGAGAGGAGGGAAAAGAGAGAGAGAAAAGAGAGGAAGAGAGAAGAGGGAGGAGAACAATAGTGTGATGGCGACAGAGAAGGGAGAAGAGAGAGAGAAGGGATGGTGAGAGAAAAGAGCAACGGCGGAGAGACGGTGATGGCGACGGAGAGACGAACAACAGGCAACGGCGGCTTCTTCCCCTGTTCTTCTCTCCTTTTTTTTTTCTATTTCTTTTCTTCTTCTTTCTTCCTCTGCTGCTGTGGATTTTTTTGATTTTTGTAGATTTGGTAATTTGTGAGATTTTTTTGAGTTTTTGATTTTGATTTTCTTGTAGGTTTGTTGGTGGGTTTGTTGATTAAGATTTTTCATGTCTGTTGTTGGGTTTGTTGATTTTTTTTTTTTTTTTTGAGTTTTTGTTTTTGATTTTGATTCATCTGTTTCGAAGAATAGAGTAGAGTAGAGCAGAGCAGAGCAGAGGGGGAAGGAAGGGGGAGGAAGAAGAAAAAAAAAATTTCAAAACGGCATCATTTTGAAATTCGGGATAGTCGAGCCATGAGAAATTCGGGCTCTATAGCAGGACTGTTCCAAATAAGACCTTAATACTTTTGTGGTGTCTTATCCTACTTTTGCAAGTTGTAAGAATTTCCTTAAATTAGGCATGTTTTTCATCTTGTGAAAATTTAAACATGTCTTGAGCTTTATTTTAAAATATATATATATATATATATATATTTAATAACAAAAGAAAAAAATAAAATAGAAAAAGGATGGCCCAACTTTAGTGCCAATCACAGCACCACGTGATCATAGACTAGCAAAGAGTATTTATTATAATACAGTTAAAAAAGTAGAGTTAAATTATATACATATTTAAAATTTTAAAAAAAAAATTAAAATTAAAGGGTGGAGAGGTGGATTTGTTTTTTTTGTTTTTTAATTTATTTTGTTTCTTTTCGTTGGTCCTCCTCCTAGCTCTCTCTTCTTCTTGCGCCCTTCTTCCCTGAAGAGAGAGTGAGAAAGAAAGAGAGAGAAGAAAGGTCAAAATTCTCGAGATGATTTGCTTCCAGACAACAAATCAAATTCATACACACAATCATTTCTCTTTTTGATACTCTCTCTTCTTCGCACCCGTTGATCTTCATCAAAAGTTCATAAATTCGATTCATCGATCGGTTTCTAGAATCAATCAATCATCATCATCATTTGAATCTTCAACGGAGCTTCGATCTCGAAGGTAATTCTCTATTTAATCGTTCGTGTTCATGTATCGACGCGTTTTGTCATTTGATTTTGTTGAATTCTTGATAAATTTTGATGCATTAGGGTTAGGGTTGGGTTTAGGGAATCATCCTCATCGGAAATGGAAGTGTCTAGTGGTAATTTGGATGTGTACAGAGGTTCTTCGGTGATTAGCACTAGCAATTCGAGAAGATACGAAATGTAGTTATCGGCTTCGAATTTTTTCCATTCACCGCTTTCGACATTGTTGGAATACTCGTGAATCCTTCGAACGAGGTCGAATTATTTGGAATCTGAAAGCTCAAAAAATAGCAACGGCATGTCTGTTGGTTACGAAGATCACATTCAGAATGATTCTTCTCCTGTGGCTAACAATGGCGGAGAGGTTTCTATTAGGATAATTGGTGCCGGCGAACAAGAACACGATCGACTTTTGCCGCCTTCAATGAATGCACAAAATGAAGCATATGTTCAACCCATTGGTAGAACAAATACGCCACATTAGTTTGCCGGTCTTTGGACGGTCAGGGAGATTCCAGGAGTGATCGCGGGGTGGGAGAGAGTGGTTCACAATCACTGAATGGAGATGGGGAAGCTGTGGATGGAGCTGGGTCTAATAGCAGGGATTCTTCATACCAGAGATACGACATATAGTAGGCTGCGCGATGGATTGAGCAGGTGCTTCCGTTCTCCTTGCTTCTCTTGGTGGTTTTTATCCGACAGCATTTGCAAGGGATACACTTCAACAAAATTTCAATTTTGACATTTTAGCTGTTGTAGGAGAGGGCCTTGTTCTATTGGTTGTAGAATGCATGTTTGTATCTGTAAATTTTGTCACATTCATAAATCATATCCTAGTATTGCCAAGACTGAGTAGGTGTGAGAGTTCAATTTGTTCTAAAAATGTTCAAATAATTGTGAGGTTTGAGTCTTCTTGAGATCCGTTATTTATTTATTTGTTTATTTGTCGTGTATTTATGGGGCTTGAACCGTTAACTTCGAGATGGGACCCATATTGCTGAGATCCAAACATGTGCCGTTATGTATAAGCGGCAACTGTATGTGTCACGACCCCAAACCGCCCCTAGAAGAATGGTGCCGTGATGGCCAGTAACCCGTGGTTACCGAAGGCCAACTTACAAGGATCAAACACAATCAGAGTATAATATATGAGGCGCACAAATGCGGAAGCAATAAATCAAAATAGAAGTGGCCATAAGAGCAGTGCGTAGTACAAATGGAATGACATGTACAATAGGGTTCCTCATCCAGTCCTTAATAAACAAATCACAAGTTACATCTTGATCAAAAGGCTTCTCGAGCCGACATGCACAAAATACAAAAGGTGTAAGCCAAGAAGCATGATTTTCAAGATTTGCCGACGTAAATGCAACATTGCCGACATGAACACAAAACAAGGCCGACATGACAAGAATCCAAAACAAGCTTTGCAAAACACATCTAGGCGTCGCCGCCGTCCTGCTCATCACCTACATATATATAGAAAGGGTGAGCTTGGATACTCAGTGAATGGTACAAATAATAAAGGTTTTGCATGAATATAGTCGAAGTCCTTTCAAAACAAAACAAGCTAAAACCATACAAATATTAGCCGAGATCCTTTCCGAGCAAAACACATCAAAACCTTATCAAATCAAGAGACGAACCGTATTCATCTATCAAGTCTTACAAGTCTCAAGGGATGCTTACTGGCATCGGCCAAAACACAAATCAAGCTTTCCGAACAAACCAATCCACGCGGTAAACCGCCAGTGGCAGAACAAAGACTGCACGATCCGTAATCGATTAGTCAAAGGTACTGCGAAAGTTTATAGTCCTCCAGCACAAGGGACTTGTGTTACTTAAGCCCGTAGCTCTTTTTAACACGATGGTCTTGTGTTACTTAGGCCCGTAACCCGCTTTAACATGATAGTCTTTACAAGAAAGGACCGTATCCTTTTATACTTAGTGCTGCAAAAGTTTAGAGTCCTCCAGCACAAGGGACTTTTAAATGTGGTGCTGCGAAAGTTTAGAGTCCTCCAGCACAAGGGACTTTTCAAAGATGACATCGAACAAAGCTTATACTTGATACATCAAAGCAGAGCTAATCATTCATGCTTAACAAATACTTTCAAAACAAAACAAAGCAAAGCTCATCAAAACTTGATAACATAGCTTTATTAAAAATACCACTCACCTAGATCTTCTCGGGTGTAGGCTCAAAGCAAAGGTCAAAGTCCTACAATCACATGACAAATCACATTCTCAAAACAAGCTTTACATGCATGCAAGTGATCTCGGCACTCTCTCAATGAATCTAAGTAAATAACAAAGCAAAACATGCTGGGAGTCAAGACACTGTTTTCCACCTCATGGAAACACACAGGGTACCATCCAGGTCTAGCCGAGGTCCCGCACCTCCTTGCCGAGGTGTGGTCCTGATGGCCACATTCAAAAGCGAAATCAGGAAAACCTATGTTTCCCCCCTTGAAGAATACAAAGAACAAGATCATCAAGAACATCAAGTAATGCATGCTAGAATCATAACTCATTTATTCAAAACTGAGATTTCATGCTAAGAGTTCAAAAACATGGACCTGGGTACCCATACAAGAAGATCATGCAAAAACAAACACAAAAACATAATTCTTGTTCCAAACTTTCGGATCAAAACGAGACTTTTCTTCAAGAACACATGAACATTATCTTCTCTTCAAAAACCAACTTCAAATCAATGCATGGCGTGCAAAACGAATTCAATCATGCAATGCAGCTTGATAGTTAATAAGAATAACTAGAGCAGAGCAAGAATCTAACCTCAAAACTCAAATCTAACGGTTCGATCCTTGAAGATCAAGCTCGGAACTCTACTTTCTCACTCTAAACTCCTTCCTTCTTCCTCTAGAGCTTCTCTCTCTCAAAAACAAAGATTTGAGACAAAAAAATGATTTTGTTTCTAAGTCTGCCGGCTGTCTCAACACTCAGCTCGGACACGTGGCACTACCAGGTTGGCTCAACTCAAAAGTGACTGATTGATAAGACAAGTCTCTGACAAAGCGTAACCAACAAGCTAGATGACAAGACACATCGGCAAGCAATGACATCGGCTAAAGACAAAGCTTCGGTGACAGGGTAACAAAGACATCGGCTAGGGAGGACGACACTTGACTAAGCTGTGCCACACCTTGGCCTGGATGTGCCACACCTCGGTCTAGGCCATACCTGCCCAAGGACAAAGGTCACTAGATGCAAAACATCTCGGCCTAAAAAGCGACATCTCGGCTATCATGCCGGGGTAGAGGTGAAGGTCAACCAAGTGGTTCCAAAGTAGTTCTAAGTACAAAGGTTCACAGGTGAACTAAGCTCAAGATGACCTCGGCCACACCCAAGCAAAGGACAAAATCATGCAAGCAATGCTTAAGCAAGACAAGGCAAGTCTCAAACAAAACAAGACAAGGCAAAACTTTGCAAAACAACATATCAAGGCAAGATCATACATGAATGCATGCAAATATGTCTAAATCAAAGTGAGGGTTATTACATCCTACCCCCCTTAAAGAAGTTTGGTCCCCAAACTTAAGGTACCTTGTTCCAAGAATAATTCTGGATGCCAGATTCTCATTTCCTCTTCCATCTCCCATGGGGCATCCTTGCCGTAATGCTCTTTCCATTCCACCTTTACCATTGGTATCGACTTGTTTCTCAATTGTCTGACTTGTCTGTCAATAATAGACGTCGGCTTCTCTTCATAGCCCAAATTCTGATTAACTTCAATCCCAGAATAGTCAATCACATGCAATGGATCCCGAATATACTTCCTCAACATCGAAATATGAAACACATTATGGACTTGGCTTAATTCTGGTGGCAAAGCAAGTCTGTAGGCAACGGAGTTAACTTTGTCAAGAATTTCAAATGGCCCAATATAATGAGGTGCTAACTTACCTTTCTTCCCAAATCTGGAAACTCCCTTCATTGGTGAAACCTTCAGGAATACATGGTCCCCAACTTCGAATTCTAGCTCATTCCTTCTCTGGTAGGCGTAACTCTTTTGTCGGCTCTGGGCAGTTTTAATCCTCTATTGAATAAGTTTAATCTTCTCTGTTATTACTTGAATCAATTCGGGACCAAGCAGAGCTCTGTCTCCAACTTCGATCCAACATATTGGAAACCTACACTTTCTTCCGTACAAAGCTTCATACGGCGCCATGCCAATGCTAGCTTGATAACTGTTGTTGTAAGCGAATTCCACTAAGGGCAAATGCACTCCCCAACTTCCTTGGAAGTCCAATACACAAAGTCTAAGCATATCTTCAAGTGTCTGAATTGTTCTCTCTGTTTGCCCATCCGTCTGGGGATGAAAAGTTGTACCAAATCTCGCTCGACCAAAGCCCTCTCAGAGACTCGCCAAAACTGAAACGAACTTCGGATCTCGGTCCGACACAATTGACATCGGTACTCCATGAAGTCTAACAATCTCATTCACATATAGCAAGGCAAGTTGATCGGCGTTGAAGGTAGTCTTAACAAGCAAAAAGTGTGCTGACTTGGTTAGTCTATCAACAACAACCCAAATCGAATCCATACATTTCTGTGTCTTCGGCAAACCAATCACAAAATCCATAGAGATGTGTTCCCATTTCCACTCAGGGATCGGCAAAGGTTGAAGAAGTCCTGCTGGTCTCTGATGTTCTGCTTTCACTTGTTGACAATGCAAACACTAGGACACGAACTCGGCTATCTCTCTTTTCATATTCGGCCACCAGAAATTTTGTTTCACATCTTGATACATTTTGGTATTTCCTGGATGAACAGCAAACTTGGAAGCATGGGCTTCCTGCAAAATTTTCCTTTTCAACTCTAGAACGTCGGCCACACACAATTTTCCTTCAAACTTGAGCACTTGGTTCTCAATAGTGTACCCCGATCTCGGCTTTGTAGTAATCTCATCGGCTACCTTCCTGAAAAATTCATCCTCCATTTGTCCTGCCTTTACTTCCTCGACAATAGTTGGTTCCAGTGAGATCATGGTTAGACATGCCAAATTTCCAATTGACTTTCTGCTCAAGGCGTCGGCTACGCTGTTAGCTTTACCTGGGTGATATTGAATCTGCATATCATAGTCTTTCAACAACTCAAGCCATCTCCTCTGCCTCAAATTCAATTCCTTCTGAGTGAACAGGCACTTTAAACTCTTATGATCTGTAAAAACTTGACAAGAAGCTCGATACAAGTAGTGTCGCCAAATCTTTAAAGCAAATACAACGGCCGCTAGTTCCAGATCATGGGTAGGATAGTTCTTTTCATGTGGCTTCAACTGACGAGATGCATATGCTATGACTTTACCCCCTTGCATTAATACACAACCTAAACCCTTATGCGATGCATCACTATAGATATGAAACTCTTCATTACCTGATGGAAGTACAAGTACTGGTGCTGTGACTAACTTCGTCTTCGCCTCGAAGGTCGACTCGATCTTCAGTCCATTCATACGGTGCTCCCTTCTTAGTCAATTGCGTCAATGGAATTGCAATCCTGGAGAAATCCTTCACAAACTACCTATAATAACCTGCCAAACCCAGAAAACTACGAACCTCAGACACATTAGTCAACCTCGGCCAATTCACTACGGCTTCGATTTTACTAGGATCAACCGAGATACCCTCTTCATTAATCACATGACCCAAGAATGAGATAGTAGGAAGCCAAAACTCACACTTGTTAAACTTAGCATACAATTTCCGGTCTCTCAAAATCTGTAAGGCAAGCCTCAAATGATTCTCATGTTCAACTTTACTCTTGGAGTAAATCAATATATCATCAATGAAGACAACTACAAACTCATCTAAATATGGCTTAAAGACTCTGCTAATTAAATCCATAAATGCAGCAGGGGCATTGGTCATCCCAAAAGGCATTACTAAAAACTCGTAGTGGCCATATCTTGTCCGAAAAGTAGTCTTCTCAACATCCTCGGCTCTAACTTTAAGCTGATGGTAACCCGACCTAAGGTCAATCTTAGAAAAGACTCGTGCCCATTGTAACTGATCAAGCAAATCATCAATCCTAGGTAACAGGTACTTGTTCTTAATGGTGACCTTATTATGTTCTCTGTAGTCAATGCAAAGACGGAGTGTGCCATCCTTTTTCTTAACAAATAAAACGGGTGCTCCCCAAGGTGAAATACTCAGCCTAATAAATCCCTTATCTAACAATTCCTGTAATTGCAGTTTCAATTCCCTAAGTTCAGCTGGGGCCATTCTGTAGGGTGTTTTGGAGATCGGATGTGTTCCCGACATGATATCAACAGTAAACTCTATTTCTCTATTAGCTAAGTGGCCAGGGAGATCATTTGGAAAGACGTCGGGGAACTCATTAACAACGGGGACGTCGGCTAAATTAACATTGCCATTCTGATCGTTCAATATACTACACAAGTAGCCTCGACACCTTTTCTGAATTAACTTATAGGCCTTAATGGACGAAATCAAATAAGGTGGGGACACTACCCCTTTACCCTGGAAAATAACCTCGGCTAGGTTTGGGGGTCTCAGGGTGACTCTCTTCGAGGCACAATCAATAGATGCATGATTTGCGACTAACCAATCCATTCCCAGTATAGCATCAAAATGAGTTATGTCCAAAGGCATTAAATCTACTAACAATTTAACATTCTCAATCACAACAATACATGCTCTATAAATGGATGAAACAATCATAGATCTCCCAGATGGAGTAGACACAAATAATACATAATCAAGGGGTTCTAGTTCCCTATCAAGCTTCCCCGCAAACTTAGCAGACACAAACGAATGCGTAGAACCCGAATCAATCAATACATAAGCATCTTGAGAGCAAATTGGGAGTTTACCTGACACTCACTGCCTCAAAGATTCGAGTGTCTCCTGGCATCAATGCAAACACTCTGCCCTGCCTCATCTGTCCTTTCCCAGCATTACTTTTCTGAACGGAACCCGAGGTATTCTCACCTTTCTTGTCACATCGCCTTTGTCTTAAGGCGCCTCACATAATGACCCATTTCACCACATTCATAACAAGCCTCGACGACAGACCTCAAATGTTGCTTCCCACAATCAACACGCCGGTTTAGCATTACCTTCCGCCTTTAGGTTACCAAAGATCGCCCACATTCGTCTTCTTCTTGGTGCCTCCTCGTGCTCGACGATCGTTATAGTTCTCGCCTCTTTCTCCGGTTCTTCCGCACTCGGTATCTGCTCGTTAGCCTCATCAATGGCTTTGTCCAACACTTCGGCGTAAGTCGGCATATTATGCAGGTTAACCCGGTCTTGTATCGGTCCGCGAAGCCCACTCTCAAACTTCCTAGCCTTCATATACTCATCGTTGACCATATGTGGTGCAAACCTCGCCAATTCAGTAAAAGCGCGGTCATATTCCGCCACTGTTCTGTTGCCTTGTGTCAAAGTCTGAAACTCGGTAGCCTTGCGGTTTCGAACACTTAGGGGAAAGTGTTTTTTGTAGAATAGCTCCAAAAATCGGGTCCAGGTCAAGTCTGGATTGCTTCCTCGAACCATCACCCACCATCTGCGAGCGTCATCATCTAATGTGAAGGTTGCCAATGTTACCTTCTGAGTGTCAGTGCTAGGGAAGATCTCGAACAGCTTTTCCATTTCCAAAACCCACACCTCAGCCTTCATCGGCTCTATACCCCCAGAAAATCTCGGCGGTTTCATCTTCTTGAACTCCCTGATCAAAGCTATCGTGCCATCCCCATATAAGGCTGGCTATGGAGGAACTTGCGATCGGGCGGAGGTGGTGGCGAACTACATTTCGCCGTTGGTCCGCTTCGGCTCGAAGTCGAAGTAGCACTAGCGCATCGTCTTTCTGGTTTGCCTCAACTCGCGGGTCAAACCTTCAACTAACCTTTCCAGTCTATCCAACCTGTCTTCGGGCTGATCCTGGCCAATTGGAGGTCTACCTCTCCTCATGATGCTATGAGTATGCAAAGTATGACTTTTAAAAAAAATAAGCAAATAACCACGTAGGCGAGTAACAAATAAGCATGTCAAGACAACGCACACCTTGTTCAAATAGCAAGCACTATGATGCAATCCTAACATCTTTCTAAAGGAAATCCTATGCTCTTTAGGACTCAAAGTGTGAATAACGTATACTACGAAACTTGTGCTCTGATACCATTCTGTCACGACCCCAAATCGCCCCTAGAAGAATGGTGCCGTGATGGCCAGTAACCTGTGGTTACCGAAGGCCAACTTACAAGGATCAAACACAATCAAAGTATAATATATGAGGCTCACAAATGCGGAAACAATAAATCAAAATAGAAGTGGTCCATAAGAGCGGTGCGTAGTACAAATGGAATGACATGTACAATATGGTTCCTTATCCAGTCCTTAATAAACAAATCACAAGTTACATCTTGATCAAAAGGCTTCTCGAGCCGACATGCACAAAATACAAAAGGTGTAAGCCAAGAAGCATGATTTTCAAGATTTGCCGACGTAAATGCAACATTGCCGACATGAACACAAAACAAGGCCGACATGACAAGAATCCAAAACAAGCTTTGCAAAACACATCTAGGCGTCGCCGCCGTCCTGCTCATCACCTACATATATATAGAGAGGGTGAGCTTGGATACTCAGTGAATGGTACAAATAATAAAGGTTTTGCATGAATATAGCCGAAGTCCTTTCAAAACAAAACAAGCCAAAACTATACAAATATTAGCCGAGATCCTTTCCGAGCAAAACACATCAAAACCTTATCAAATCAAGAGACGAACCGTATTCATCTATCAAGTCTTACAAGTCTCAAGGGATGCTTACTGGCATCGGCCAAAACACAAATCAAGCTTTCCGAACAAACCAATCCACGCGGTAAACCGCCAGTGGCAGAACAAAGACTGCACGATCCGTAATTGATTAGTCAAAGGTACTGCAAAAGTTTATAGTCCTCTAGCACAAGGGACTTGTGTTACTTAAGCCCGTAGCTCTTTTTAACACGATGGTCTTGTGTTACTTAGGCCCGTAGCCTGCTTTAACATGATAGTTTTTACAAGAAAGGACCGTATCCTTTTATACTTAGTGCTGCAAAAGTTTAGAGTCCTCCAGCACAAGGGACTTTTAAATATGGTGCTGCGAAAGTTTAGAGTCCTCCAGCACAAGGGACTTTTCAAAGATGACATTGAACAAAGCTTATACTTGATACATCAAAGCAGAGCTAATCATTCATGCTTAACAAATACTTTCAAAACAAAACAAAGCAAAGCTCATCAAAACTTGATAACATAGCTTTATTAAAAATACCACTCACCTAGATCTTCTCGGGTGTAGGCTCAAAGCAAAGGTCAAAGTCCTACAATCACATGGCAAATCACATTCTCAAAACAAGCTTTACATGCATGCAAGTGATCTCGGCACTCTCTCAATGAATCTAAGTAAATAACAAAGCAAAACATGCTGGGAGTCAAGACACTGTTTTCCACCTCATGGAAACACACAGGGTACCATCCAGGTCTAGCCGAGGTCCCGCACCTCCTTGCTGAGGTGTGGTCCTGATGGCCACATTCAAAAGCGAAATCAGGAAAACCTGTGTTTCCCCCCTTGAAGAATGCAAAGAACAAGATCATCAAGAACATCAAGAACATGCATGCTAAAATCATAACTCGTTTATTCAAAACTGAGATTTCATGCTAAGAGTTCAAAAACATGGACCTGGGTACCCATACAAGAAGATCATGCAAAAACAAACACAAAAACATAATTCTTGTTCCAAACTTTCGGATCAAAACGAGACTTTTCTTCAAGAACACATGAACATTATCTTCTCTTCAAAAACCAACTTCAAATCAATGCATGGCGTGCAAAACGAATTCAATCATGCAATGCAGCTTGATAGTCAATAAGAATAACTAGAGCAAAGCAAGAATCTAACCTCAAAACTCAAATCTAATGGTTCGATCCTCGAAGATCAAGCTCGGAACTCTACTTTCTCACTCTAAACTCCTTCATTCTTCCTCTAGAGCTTCTCTCTCTCAAAAACAAAGATTTGAGATAAAAAAATGATTTTGTTTCTAAGTCTGCTGGCTGTCTCAACACTCAGCTCGGACACGTGGCACTACCAGGTTGGCTCAACTCAAAAGTGACTGATTGATAAGACAAGTCTCTGACAAAGCGTAACCAACAAGCTAGATGACAAGACACATCGACAAGCAATGACATCGGCTAAAGACAAAGCTTCGGCGACAGGGTAACAAAGATATCGGCTAGGGAAGACGACACTTGACTAAGCTGTGCCACACCTTGGCCTGGATGTGCCACACCTCGGTCTAGGCCATACCTGCCCAAGGACAAAGGTCACTAGATGCAAAACATCTTGGCCTGAAAAGCGACATCTCGGCTATCATGCCGGGGTGGAGGTGAAGGTCAACCAAGTGGTTCCAAAGTAGTTCTAAGTACAAAGGTTCACAGGTGAACTAAGCTCAAGATGACCTCGGCCACACCCAAGCAAAGGACAAAATCATGCAAGCAATGCTTAAGCAAGACAAGGCAAGTCTCAAACAAAACAAGACAAGGCAAAACTTTGCAAAACAACATATCATGGCAAGATCATACATGAATGCATACAAATATGTCTAAATCAAAGTGAGGGTTGTTACAGTATGCACTTTGCTTATTAATGTGGCATCCTAAGTTGAAGAGTATAGGTGAGGGGGAAGCCAACAAAAACTAGGAACTGATATTTACTAATAATTGTTAGTTGGAAACAACTAATAGTATTAATTAGAAACAATTGCAGTCGACAAAGAGAGAAGAGTCTCATAACAAATTAAAGTTTATTTAATTTGCTTTTTGTTCAACTACATCAAATAATATGCTGGGTGTCAAGGAACAAGATAGAGTTAATTTTCTTAGTGTGGAGGGTCTTTTGATGGAAATTAAAATGTTGGAAGTTACGGCCCTCCATACTAAGAACCTATGAAGCATAAACACTCCAAAATCGGTGTCGTGGCGGTGTCCGACACGTGGACACGCCGGGGACACGTACGGGACACGCCAGATGGCGTGTCTCTTTAATTTAATGATTTTTTTGTAAGGGACACGGCTGGGACACACGTGTCACGGCATGGGACACGACAAGGGGAAACAGAGAAGGAGAAAGAGAAGACCTAAATCCTAAATCAAAAGAAGAAGAAAAAACAGAGAAAAGAAGACTAACCTGTTCGATCGATCTCCATGAAAAACAACTAGGGCTTCGAATTCTAATCGACTTGCAACTTCAATCTTCGAAATGACGAACAGATGTCGACTCAAATGAAAACCCAGATGTCGCGAACTTGAATCGACGAACCCACCCAGATGATGCGAACTGAAATCGCCTTCAACTTCGAACTGAAATGCCCTCTCTCTCTCTCTCTCTCTCTCTCTCTCTCTCTCTCTCTCACCTCTCACCTCTCACCTCTCTCTCTTCTTTTTCTTCTCCCGACTCTCTCCTTTCTCTCTTTTTCTTTTTCTAATTTATTTTCCGTATAAATATATATACTTATATATTATATATTTTTATTTAGTTTTTTTTCTTTATAAATTTATGTCTTTTATGTATTTACCATCATTCTATTTTCTTTTAATTTCTCTATTTAATTTTTTTACTTGTATAAACATATATACCTTTAATTATTTTTCGTATAAATATATATACTTATATATTATATATTTTTATTTAGTTTTTTTTTCTTTATAAATTTATGTCTTTTATGTATTTACCATCATTCTATTTTCTTTTAATTTCTCTATTTAATTTTTTTACTTTTATAAACATGTATACTTTTAAAGGTATATACCTTTAAAGAGAGAGAGAGAGAGAGAGAGACGAGAGAGAGCATTTCAGTTCAAAGTTGAAGGTGATTTCAATTCGCATCATCTGGGTGGGTTCGTCGATTCAAGTTCGCGACATCTGGGTTTTCATTTGAGTTGACATCTGTTCGTCATTTCGGAAATCGAAGTCGCAAGTCGATTCGAATTCGAAGCCCTAGTTTTTCATGGAGATCGATCGAACATGTTAGTCTTCTTTTCTTTGTTTTTTCTTCTTCTTTTGATTTAGGATTTAGGTCTTCTCTTTCTCCTTCTCTGTGTCCCCTTGCCGTGTCCCATGTCGTGACACGCGTGTCCCCGCCGTGTTTCCGCCGTGTCCCCTACAGGAGTGTCCATGCTTCATAGCTTATTTGTTGGTGGATTTTATAGGAGAATTACAATTTTCTATTTTGTATCTATCTCCTTTGATGTACAAGGGTGACACCCCTTGGTGTCCATTTAATACGATCCTATGCGTTAAATTTAAAAAAAAAAAAAAAAAGTGTGAGAGAACTTAGGATGACCTCATATGGTTGGACTTCAATTGTTTTCCCTTCAAAGTTGGCCGTTAAGATTATATTGCCACAAGGACAAGATTAATTAGTATCATGAAATGTTCAAAAACGAGTAAATTAGGAAATTTCTGAAATACTAGAAGTCTAGAATTATTCAGATTATTCTCAAACATAAAAATGTTACAAATGTCACCTGAGCTAGAACCAAATGTCACAAGCCACCACCATGTTACTTATTGCTCTCTTACATTTAAGAAATCAAAACTTCCTATAAATGGACCCACCTAGAGATCAATTACACCAATTAAAGGAAAGTTTTCCTAAAGGGAAAGGAAAAAAAGTGAGGTGGTAGGATAAAATTTAAAAATCTATGTCCAAATTTCTTTCTTATTGTTGATCACAAAGGTGCCTCGTTTCATGGTCTTGAATAAAAGATATATTTACCTTAAGGCAACCTTTTAAAATATATAAGATCTTGGGTGGCTAATCTTAAATGATTGTGAATTGTTGTTCCTGAAGTAGCTAGATTTGGGGCAGTCTCACAAGATGGGACTGCCAGAGGTTGGGGAGGTGAGTGTAGAGGCTAGGAGCGGAGGGATGGGTAAGTAGAAATTATGTGAGGATTTCTTCAAAATCCCATGACATTAAATTTATTCAAAATAGCCCCCCATTTTTATTTTATTTTTACCCAATTCACTATGGTGCTTCCAATTGAAGAATTCTAGCTGAGAGAAAGGGAGACAGAGAGTAGGGGTTCCTAGGCCTTGCTCCCTACCCACATCGGGGTCCTTGGAGAAGTACAGACAGGGAACATGCTGTTACTTGCCAAGCCTACCTGAGTGGGTGCAGTGGGAAGGCATGCTTGGGCGAGAATGACCATGCCTTAGTCTTGAGATGGCAAAGATAGGCAGGCAAAGACATATATGCTTAGGTGGACCTTGCCTTAGTGCTAGCAGCGCCCAAGATGAGGGTGCTATTTTTGAAGCGATCAAAATAGAGAAAATTACACCTTTGGTTGCAAGTAATGATTGCTAGATCTCCAATCACTGTGGAATCTAGATTTCTAAACAAAAATATGGAAAAAGCCTTGAAAATTTGTAATTCAAATGTCATGAGATAAATTCAACAATTTTGAAATTCTTATTACAATATGCTAAAGGTACTGCCCTTTTTATACTTTAATGCCCTTTAACTCTCATTTACTTTCCCTAAGCAGTCATTTAGTATTCCAACACCAAGTTATTTAATTCTCTAACAAAATACATGAATGCCTATTTCGGATACCCAGAACAGTAACTCTTCCTAGGAACCATCAATAGTTTGAATCTTTTTGCCTGCCTTGGCCGGCACGCCTTAACCTTGGAGGAGAGGTTACATTTGGACAATCTAGTTATTCTTTTGTTGATATATATATCTCTCTTTAGTTTTGGGGCTCACCTGAACTTATGTGTTTTAGAATTTTGAGTTGAGCATGTTCTTTGTTGTGGCCATTGAGGCTTTAACTTCGGGTTGATTTTCATTTCTTGTAACCATATTTAAAGTCATTGACAATTGACATGTTCCAAGGTGCAAGTTTTTTTGTTACAATTTGGATTGCTGCCGTGATGTTTAAGTCAAATGATATTTTACGAAAGCAGACAGCTCTGAAGGTGCTGTAAATGTTCTTCTCTATTGTGAATACTGTTTAGGATTTTGTTTGTTGATGTAGCTATAATGGTTACTGTCATTTTTAATAACCTAAAAATTTGATTATTAAGCATGTGAAGTGTTTCTCTCTACAGGGGGAGAGGAAAATACCTATTCTCATTGGCATCTCTTTCGTGTTTGGGCTTCATGTGATCGTTGTGTACTGGTGGTATTGGAATGATGATATTCTGTATCTGTTGATCATGGTTCCCCCAAAAGCTATACCACCTTTTTGGCATGCTATCTTCATCATTATGGTGAGTGGTGTGTCTTGTCACTTAGTCATTATGTTGACTGCTGTTTTTTTTTTTTTTTTTTTTTTTTGGCTGTTGTTTTTAACTGACGCATAGTATATTATGATTTATTAGAATATTTTTTTTCTGATCAGTGTTTTTTAATACATTTTTTTGGTAATTATTATTATTATTATTATTATTATTATTATTATTATTATTATTATTATTATTATTTTAACATTTACATCCTTGCCCTTTTCTAAGATTTTGTGTGAGGTTGGGGAAGTCATCAGAAAGTGTTAAAGTTTAGCTGGTATAGTGCTTATTGACTTCATAATAATACGTATAAAAGCATGTTGCTTTCTTCTAGATCAGGTAAAATTCAACACCTGCTGGAAAGTGATTTCTTTGTCGTGTTTCCTCCTAAATCTCAACAACGTATTTTGTCTTTTATGAAGGGAAAATGTTTGGAGCGCTTTTCTTTCCTTAGTTAGGCATGTTTCAAGCTCAGCATCTATTCTGGTTCTAAATTTTGTGTGCCATTAGGCATCAAACAATCTATTTGTCAATGTAGGCTTTTTGGCCTTTTAAGTGTGAAACTCCTTGTTCAAAGTTGAGATTTTTTAATTTTGTACTCTTCATGTTTTCCAGGGCTTTATCCAATTGTGATATACTTTTAAAAATGGTTTTTTAATTTCTCAATGCCTTGTGAGAATTCTTATTGTTGGTTTGTTTCGAATACTTTGGTTCGGCAGGCAGCAATGGTTCTCAAGTGTATTCTACTAATGTACCACAAAAACAGCAGAGGGCAAAATTACCGTAGACAGGTGAGTTCATGTTGACTCGTGCATTTAGAAAATTCATTTAGGTTCGTATAATGCACAATGGTTGTTTTAAAATTCATTTAGGTTCATTTTATTACTGACAATAAATTTTTTATATTTATTATTATGGTTCATTTTACAGGGTCAAATGCTAACTTTGGTGGAGTATCTGCTTCTACTATACCGTGCCTTGTTGCCAGCACCAGTCTGGTATCGTTTCTTCTTGAACAAAGAATATGGGAGCCTCTTTTCATCATTAATGATTGGGTTGTACCTAACCTTCAAGCTCACAGCTGTAGTTGAGAAGGTATTGAGTATGCCCAGCTTCTGTTGTTCGGCTCCTTTTATTGTTGGCAATTTTGTGGTGGCTATGTTTTTTTTTAGTAGTAGCTTTTTGTACATGGTTTTTATTCCTTTTCTTTCCCAATTCGTCTATTGGTTGGTGGTTTTCAGGTCCAATCTTTCTTTGCTGCGTTAAAGGCATTGTCTCGCAAAGAGAGTCATTACGGTGCTTACGCAACTTCAGAGCAGGTAGTGCAGTTTTCCTTTTTCATGCATCCTACTGAGCAATTTCCATAAGTTGAATCATGTGTTGCTATGTCACTGATAAATATCTCTTTGGAATACTTTTTTTTTCTTTTCCTTCTATATTTCTGTACATGTTTATTATGTATGAGGTTAGAGGTTTTGACCTGACATGATGGCAAGTGGTCATCTGCCCCACCACTATGGCGTGGTTTGACTCATGAGAATTAGGCGCTCCGCCAAAAAGTTGGGGTACTGTTGGCTACCTGCTACCTCTCATTAGGGTTTTAAATATAGTTTGGTTTGTCTCTAACCAAATTTCTTGAACCGTAATTTCATGCCACTGAGTTGTATACACCCTGGTATATCAGTGTGACTAAAATATTGCTAATGAATCTTTTGTTAATGAAGGCTTCTACATTACTCACAAATCACGACTAATAGGGTCTGTTCCCACAACTCCAACCCATTTTTCTTAGCATTGTTTTTGTCGAGACTGTGTGTTGAATGACCACATTCCCTGTTGGTGATATGGATTATTTTCACTTTTTATGTGACTAGTCCCTTGTCATTGGTTGGTGTTTTACATTCTTGTCTCGTTTACACATCTATCTTAACATCCTCTACTTAGTTACTCTCTTCTATCTTAAAAGAGTCTCCTCTTTTATATGATACACTTTGATCACATGTCATACCAGCACATTCAGTCCTTCATTTCTTCCTCTCTGCTTGATATACTTGATGGTCTTGTACATGTTACATGGACTTGGAAGTTGGGTATGGGTGTCAGATATGGGTGCATACGTAGAGATCAAACCCATCAAACCTCAAATTTAAAGGATATGTGGACTTGAAAAAAAAAGTTTATATTTTATATTTTTAATTTATCTTGTAAAGTATCGGACGAACACATCCCACACCTTTGTCCAAATGTCAAGTGTCTGACATGGCTATTTGTCAAACTTCATTTTTCGATGAATTCAATTAATGAAGATGTTTGGATTCGCTCCATTGGTAATTGATGATAGTCTTTGTTCACAGTGATGTGTTTGAGAAAAAAATGTGAATAACAACTCCTCACTATGTGCTCTCCATTTATGATGCCTTTTTTATTTGCTTTGTAGTGTTTTGACCTCGTGCTTGTTAATAATTGCTTTGAATGGATTCTTCCAGAATATTTACTATTTAAGGGAAAGTTATTAACTTATTCAGCTTGATGCGATCTAATGCAGGTTAGTGCAGCAGGTGATCTGTGTGCTATCTGCCAGAAAAAGTGTTGGGTATACCTCCTTATCGGAGTGTGGGACCCAATTGGTTTTGGAAAAAGAGTTTAATTTGGTTTAGTATTAATTATAATATATTTTATATATTATATTTAATTTGTGGAGCCTAATCCAATTTGATTACAACTAGGGTTTTGATAAAACAAACCTAAGTTTTAACAATATATATAATATTGTTTTGTTTTGTCCCCGTGGGATATAGAGCAGCAGCAAATTAATGCTAATTGATCATCTTTGTTTAAATTGGATTGGTGCTTCGGACAGTTGCTTGGAAGGTTTTCTTGGTTTGAATCTTTGGTCATTCAGAAGCATTATCAGTGTGGTTTCGGCTGGTGCTTTGGAGATTGGTTTGGGTTATTATTTTGGGTCTTCTACAATTCTGTTTTGAAGATTTTGGTTCATCTATTTGGTGAGGTTTTTCCGCTTGTTTATTTGTGATTATTTGGAATTCACCTAAGGGTGATTTTGTGAGACCATTAGTGTCTCGTTTGTAATCGTTTGGAACTTATTTGGTTGATAGTGGAATCGGATTTCGATCCTGTAGACGTACCTCACATTGAGGGAACCACGTAAAAATTCTTGTGTTGCTTTTGATTTAATTTTCCGCATAGTTTTTATTCCCATTGATTGATTTACTTGTGGGGAATCACATCGTTTTTCCCTAACAACTGGTATCAGAGCTTACGGTTTATTTGGGTCTATTTATTTGTGTAAATCAATGGAGGGGAATGTGGGTCGCATGTCTAGCTTCAATGGAAGTAATTGGGTAACTTGGAAAACTAAAATGGAGGACCTATTATTTTGTAAAGACTTGTATGGACCCATTGAGGGTGATAATGGCAAACCTGCTGATATAAAAGATGATGAGTGGAAGAGGCTTAATCGAAAAGCCGTTGGTGTTATCCGTCAATGGATTGATGACAGTGTGTTTCATCATGTTGCTACTGAAACTTCGGTACATAATTTATGAAAAAAATTAGAGAGTCTTTATGATAGAAAATCAGCCACAAATAAAGCCTTTCTGTTTCGTAAGTTGGTTAATTTAAAATATAAAGAGGGCAACCCTATTCCGGAACATCTGAATGAAATAAAGAGTATTGTTAACCAACTTGCTTCTATGAAAATTATTTTTGATGATGAGTTGCAAGCTTTGATGCTACTTAGTTCCTTACCCGAAAGTTGGGAGACTTTGGTTGTAACAGTTAGTAATTCGACACCCGATGGAGTTGTCACAATGGGCCAAGTCACTAGTAGCTTATTGAATAAAGAAACTAGAAGAAAATCAACTGGTTCCTCTCATTCGGAAGCATTTGTTGTGAGAGGTCGAAGCAAAACAAGGGGGAGGAGTAAGACTCCTCATGGTTGTGATCATAGCCGTGACAAATCAAAAGATGGTTCTTTTTCAACGAAAGACATTGAGTGCTATTATTGCCATGAGAAAGGGCACATGAAGCGGGAATGCCGAAAGCTCAAGAATAAGGAGAAAAGGCATGACAAAAGTGTGGATAAGAAGCAAGAAGACACAACAGAAGTTACTACCGATGATCTCATGGTCGTTTGTGAAGATGATTGTATCAATTTTGTAGGCCAAGAGAGCAGTTGGGTGATTCATTCTGGTGCTTCTTTTCATGTGACTTCTCGAGTTGATTTCTTCACTATCTACACTGCAGGAGATTATGGTTCTGTTCAAATGGGTAATGAAGGTTTGTCCAAGATTATCGGCATGGGTGATGTTTGCTTGGAAATAAATTTGGGCTGCAAATTGTTGCTTAAAGATGTGAGGCATGTTCCCGACATTTGCCTCAATTTGATCTCTACTGAGAAGCTAGATGATGAAGGCTTCAACAACAAATTTGGTAATGGAATATGGAAGCTCACAAAAGGTTCTTTGGTGGTGGCTAAGTGCAAGAAGACTCATACACTTTATTCGATGCAAGGAAAAATTTGTAAAGGTGTCATCAATGCACTTGAAAATGATACTTCTACTGAATTGTGGCACAGGCGACTTGGGCACATGAGTGAAAAGGGGCTACAAGTTTTGTTTAAGAAAGAGCTTCTACCCGGTTTGAAAGGTACGCATCTTAAAACTTGTGTTCATTGTTTGGCGGGTAAACAACATAGAGTTTCTTTTCATAAAAATGTTGCTTCTAGAAAAGAAAAGGTTTTGGAGTTGATTCATTCGAATGTTTGTGGTCCTTTAAAAGTTAAAACACATGGTGGTGCACTTTATTTTGTTACTTTCATTGATGATTATTCAAGGAAAGTTTGGGTTTTTCTACTAAAAACTAAAGATCAAGTTCTAGAAGTATTTAAGCATTTTCAGGCCATGGTTGAAAGAGAAACAGGACAGAAATTGAAGTGCATCCGATCAGATAATGGTGGTGAATACATTGGGCCATTTGATGAGTATTGTCGCAGCCAAGGTTTTCGGCACCAAAAGACAGTTAAGAAGACTCCTCAACAAAATGGCGTTGCTGAGAGGATGAACCGCACCATTGTAGAAAGAACAAGGTGTTTGCTTTCACGAGCTAAATTGCCAAGATCCTTTTGGGGTGAGGCAATGAGTACAGCGGTTGACGTGATCAATTTGTCTCCTTGCTATCCTTTGAATGGTGATGTTCCTGAAAGAGTTTGGACTGGCAAAGATGTGTCTTATAAGTACTTGAGAGTGTTTGGTTGCCGAGCTTTTGTTCACATTCCAAAGGATAAGAGGTCCAAGCTTGATAGTAAATCAAGACAATGTATTTTTCTTAGCTATAGGCGTGATGAATTCGGGTATAGATTATGGGATCCGGTCAATAAGAAAGTCATTCGAAGCCGAGATGTTGTGTTTCTTGAAGACCAAACAATTGAAGACTTTGGTAAAGGTGATCAACCGGAGCCAAAAACTAGTGATCTCATTGACATGGATCCATCTCCTTCTTCAATTGATGATGAAAATGGGGGAGATATGCAGCCACCTATTGAAAATGTAGAGGATGATGCTAATCCTAATGAAGTTGAGCCAGAAATTGAGGAAGAGCATCCAACTCAAGAACCGCCACCACAACTTGAGTTGAGGAAATCTACAAGGGACCGACAACCTTCAAGAAAGTATCCTCCCAATGAATTTTTGTTGATTTCTGATCAAAGGGAGCCGGAGAGCTACCAAGAAGCAATTGAGCATGCAAAGAAAGGTGATTGGAAAAAGGCCATGGACGAGGTGATGAATTCCTTGCTTGAAAATCATACTTATGATTTAGTGAAGTTGCCTAAGGGGAGGAAAATTCTGAAAAATTAGTGGGTTTTCAAATTGAAGAATGATAGCAAGAATCCGAGGTACAAAGCACGTCTTGTTATGAAAGGCTTTGGGCAAAAGAAAGGTATTGAATTTGATGAGATTTTCTCGCCGGTTGTGAAGATGTCTTCTATTCGGGTTGTACTTGGCATGGCTGCAAGTATGAACCTTGAAGTTGAGCAACTTGATGTGAAGACCGCATTTCTTCATGGTGATCTTGAAGAAGAAATTTATATGGAGCAACCGGAAGGTTTTGTGGAAAAAGGGAAAGAGAAATTTGTTTGCAAATTGAAGAAAAGTTTGTATGGCCTCAAGCAAGCTCCACGACAATGGTACAAAAAATTTGACTCTTTCATGATGAATAATGGTTTTTCTAAAACCACTTCGGACCATTGTGTGTTTGTGAAAAATTTTCCGGATGGCAAATTTATTATTCTTTTGCTTTATGTTGATGACATGTTAATTGTGGGTCAAGATTCTACCATGATTAAAAAGTTGAAGTTGGAGTTGAGTAAATCTTTTGATATGAAAGATTTGGGACCAGCAAAGCAAATTCTTGGTATGAAAATTGTTCGTGATTGCAAAGAGAGACTGATTTGGTTGTCTCAAGAAAGCTACATTGAGAAAGTTCTTGAGAGGTTCAACATGAATAAAGCAAAGCCGGTTGGTTGTCCACTTGCGGGTCACTTCAAACTTAGTTCGAATCAATGTCCTATAAGTGAGAAAGACAAAGAAGAGATGTTGAAAGTTCCTTATGCTTCAGCAGTTGGTTCTTTGATGTACGTCATGGTTTGTACAAGGCCGGATATTGCTCACACCGTTGGTGTGGTGAGTCGGTTTCTCTCTAATCCGGGTAAAGAACATTGGGCAGCGGTAAAATGGATTCTAAGATATCTTCGAGGGACTTCGAAGGTGTGTTTATGTTTTGGGGATGGTAAGCCGATGCTTGATGGGTTCACAGATTCTGACATGGCTGGTGATGTTGATTCTAGGAAATCTACTTCAGGGTATTTGATGACTTTTGCAGGGGGAGCTGTGGCATGGCAATCTAAATTACAAAAATGTGTTGCTCTCTCAACTACCGAAGCTGAATTTATTGCCATTACAGAAGCTTGCAAAGAAAAGTTATGGTTGAAAATTTTTTTGCAAGAGTTGGGTTTGAAACAAGAAAAGTATGTGCTTTATTGTGATAGTCAAAGTGCTATTCACTTGAGTAAAAATTTTACTTTTCATTCGAGATCGAAACACATTAATGTGAGATACCATTGGATTCGTGATGTGTTAGATTCGAAATTGTCACAACTCGAAAAGGTTCACACAGATGATAATATTTCAAATATGTTGACAAAGACTTTGTCGAGGGATAAACATTTGAAGTGTCGAACTTTGGCAAGTATGGTTGATGTCTCCACCTAAGTCGGTAGGGGGAGAATTGTTGGGTATACCTCCTTATTGGAGTGTGGGACCCAATTGGTTTTGGAAAAAGAGTTTAATTTGGTTTAGTATTAATTATAATATATTTTTATATATTATATTTAATTTGTGGAGCCCAATCCAATTTGATTACAACTAGGGTTTTGATAAAACAAACCTAAGTTTTAACAATATATATAATATTGTTTTGTTTTGTCCTCGTGGGATATAGAGCAGCAGCAAATTAATGCTAATTGATCATCTTTGTTTAAATTGGATTGGTGCTTCGGTTTTGGTGCTGTTTCGGACAGTTGCTTGGAAGGTTTTCTTGGTTTGAATCTTTGGTCATTCAGAAGCATTATCAGTGTGGTTTCGGCTGGTGCTTTGGAGATTGGTTTGGGTTATTATTTTGGGTCTTCTACAATTCTATTTTGAAGATTTTGGTTCATCTATTTGGTGAGGTTTTTCCTCTTGTTTATTTGTGATTATTTGGAATTCACCTAAGGGTGGTTTTGTGAGACCATTAGTGTTTCGTTTGTAATCGTTTGGAACTTATGTGGTTGATAGTGGAATCGGATTTCGATCCCGTAGACATACCTCACATTGAGGGAACCACATAAAAATTCTTGTGTTGCTTCTGATTTAATTTTCCGCATAGTTTTTATTCACATTGATTGATTTACTTGTGGGGAATCACATCGTTTTTCCTTAACAAAAAGATGCGTGCTCCAATCTTGTTACGTTGTAAACACATATTTTGTGAAGATTGTGTATCGGAATGGTTAGTTTTCTGTCCTCAGTTCAGCTTGTTTTTTGTGTGCTTCGGTGTATTTTGTTCAGTGGAGCATTCATATACTTCAAATTGTTATTATTTAATGAATTTTTAGTGGTTGTGCTCTTTGATTGCTTTCTCTTTGTAGCATTTTGTGTTCTTTTGATAAAATATGGTAAAATATCCACCTCTCCAAACAAGAAGCAAGTAGGTGGAGAACCTGTTTGGTGGATTGCTTAACTAGTCCCCCAACCCCTCTTGGACTTGAAAATTGGAAGCCTATCAGTAATATAGTATTTTGGGGCTCTAATAAATGTGCTCAAAGTCTATCACTAGAAAATGTATGATGAAGAATTTCTCAGTGTAGCATTAAGGGTGTGTTTGGATCAAGGATTTGAGGAGGGGGATTTGTCATGGAAAGGAAAAAGGAAGGGAAAAAGGAAAAAGGAAAAAGGAAGGGAACAGTGAATGAAAGTCTTTTCCCTTTTCTTTTCCTTTCCCTTAACAAATCCCTCCTCAAATCTTCGATTCAAACACAGCCGAAAGGTATGGAAGTTGAATGCCTAGGCATCGTAGTTGGCCTCTGTTGTATGTGTTGGAGTTGAGAGAGTTTGCTCAATGTGTATGGTGTGTCTGTTATTAGTAATTGAATGTTATCTGGCTTTGAAGGTTCTTATAAAAAAAATGCTATGAAACGGATTGAATACGAAACTTAGTTTCATTACAGCATCAGAAATTCTCACCCCTGGCCTTACATACACGCAGGTGACAGCTTGATAATCAACATGTACAAAACAGAGTGCCATTGGAGATAAATTGTTCACGGGCATTGTTTTATTCTAGTGATTTAATTGCAGCAATCACCATAGGCTATTTGGTATCATTTTCATGTTGAATTACAATAATACTATCATTATGACCTTATGGTGTATTATGTTCATGTTCTATTAAATAGATGGAATTTGATTGTGATTTCAGAGTGCTATTAATGGCTGCACTGAATCTATTAAAACATGAATTTTCTACTTCCAATTTCTGTATGGGATAAAAAAGAGTCCTGTGTTTCCAGGTTCAAGAGGGAAAGAACATACCCACTGTGCAGAGCTTTGGTGAAACCTGCAGATCTCAGATCATTCGATGATGGATCAACTAGTCTGTTTTTCCAATTATTCTGAAAACATCAAGTACTATCTTGTTCGGGGAGATTTTTTTGCTTTGAAGCTTAAAACCCTTGCTCAAAGCAGCCATCTCCTTATCATGTCAACATCACAGGTAAATCGACCAAATCCGTGACCAGTTCTTGGGCCCTTCTTTGGAAGTTAGTGTCGATGTCAGATTAAAAAAGTTGTGTATGTAATTAGGGCCTTTGCTTTGAGGTCCAACAATATATGTACCACACTGTCCAGTTGCCTTAAATGAAAGCTTTCCAATAAATGTTTTATCGCCTTGCAATGCATTAAATGTATTATATTCTCATATCAAAGAGCTTCAATGATGGTTTGGATGTTTTGCAATGTTGTTACGTAAAAAATTTGAGTTATGTGCCTACTGTGATGGATGGAGAAATGAGAAACATGAGTTTGACACGGGGTATGACTTTACATGATAAGAATGGTGATGGACTGAGAAATGAGAAACATGACACAGGGAATGATTTTACATGATAAGAATAGTGCTTATTTGTCGTATTCGTTTTGCTCTGTTTAGTTTTTAGTTTTTATGGCATATTGCAGAGCTGTGTGAGGAAAGTATTGCTCACCTTTGTACAAAAATGTAGATGTACTTCATATTGCCAGAATCAGGGCAGTGCTTGGTTGATATCATTCAGTTTTCAACTATAAAGCTTCCCTTCCTTTACCTAGGGTTTTATTAATGAGAAAACTGTCTCTGGCTTTATCTAGGGAGGCCTTCTAGCTGTACATCTCGACCTTTGTTAATTTTTCCATTTAATATTAGGTTAGTTATATATATGGTGATTAATAACTGCTGACAATAGGCTTGAGAATTAGATTCTAACCACTCCATGATCTCATTTCCAATCCCCAATGATTTTCGAGCCCCAGTCCCCGCCCCGACTAGCCCCGATGTAAAATTACATGTATACCCCCTATTTATATATATGTTTATGTTTAGGGTTTGGTTTAAAGAAGAGAGAGGTCCTTGCCGCTGCTCTCACTCTTACTCTCACCGCCACTGTTCTCTCTCCTCCTTCACCGCCACTGTTCTCTCTCTCTCTCTCACACACACGACGTCGACAACTGTTGCTCATAGAGGCAGACTTGAAGTTCCTCTTTGTCAGCTAAACAAAAGAATTATGCTAAGTGGGAACTGATATCCTTCCTCGTAGTTGTATGTAGTATCAAATGCTTCCTTTATGTACTATCTATATTAGTTTTTGTACTTTTTTTGCTGATTCTGAATGATTCCACAAATGGGAAAGAAAATGAAGGTTCGATCTCTCTCTCTCTCTCTCTCTCTCTCTCTCTCTCTTAACTAGATCTAGGATTTTCAGTTTCAGATCTAAGTGTATATGTGTATGTATATATATGTATATATATATATATTTATGTAGTATACTAAATGACTGCTTAGGGAAAGTAAATGAGAGTTAAAGGGTAGTACCTTTAGCATATTGTAATAAGAATTTCAAAATTGTTGAATTTATCTCATGACATTTGAATTACAAACTTTCAAAACTTTTTCCAGATTTTTTTTAGAAATATGCTTATAGTGATGACCTTGCCTTAGTGTCAAGTTGCACCCAACATGATGGTTCTATTTTTGAAGCGATCAAAATAGAGAAAAGAACACTTTTGGTTGCAACTTACAAGTAATGATTGCTAGATCTCCGATCACTGTGGAATCTAGATTTCTAAACAAAAATCTAGAAAAAGTTTTGAAAGTTTGTAATTCAAATGTCAAGAGATAAATCCAACAATTTTGAAATTCTTATTAGAATATGCTAAAGGTACTGCCCCTTTTATACTTTAATGCCCTTTAACTCTCATTTACTTTTCCTAAGTAGTCATTTAGTATTCCAACACCAAGTTATCTAATCCTCTAACAAAATACATGAATGCCTATTTCGGATACCCAAAACAGTAACTCTTCCTAGGAACCATCAATAGTTTGAATCTTTTTGCTTGTCTTGGCCGGCACGGCTCAACTTTGGAGGGGAGGTTACAAGTGGACAATCTAGTTATTCTTTTGTTGATATATCTCTTTAGTTTCGGGGCTCACTTGAAGTTATGCGTTTTAGAATTTTTAGTTGAGCAGGTTCTTTGTTGTGGCCATTGAGGCTTTAACTTATTGTTGATTTTCATTTCTTGTAACCATATTTAAAGTCATTGACAATTGAAATGTTCCAAGGGTACAGGTTTTTTTGTTACAATTTGGATTGCTACCGTGATGTTTAAGTCAAATGATATTTTACGAAAGCAGACAGCTCTGAAGGTGCTGTAAATGTTCTTCTCCATTATGGATGTTGTTTAGGATTTTGTTTGTTGATGTAGCTATAATGGTTACTGCTATGAAGCACGGACACGGACACGCGACACAACACGACACGACACGAGCACGCGAAAACGCAAATTTTTAAAAAATGGGGGACACGACACGCTGGGGACACGTTCAATATATAATTAATTTTATTTGCTATATGTCATAAAATTATAAAAAAATTCGATAAAAAAACATAAAATATACAAAATAACACTATTAAAATTATAAAAAATAAACATTTAATTGATTTAACATCATATATAAGCATACATTATTAAAATTATATACTCAACTGATAGAAAAGAAAAAATAAAATCAAAATATAAAAGAAAAATAAAAGAAAAGAAAAAATTAAATTAAAATCAAAATAAAAGAAAAAAATAAAATCAGAATAAAAGAATGGAATAAAAGAAGGGCGAAGATCGACTAAGGAAATAAGACAGAGGCTGAGAGAGAGAGAGAGAGAGAGAGAGAGAGCGACTGAGGGAAATTGAAGAAGAATAAAGATCGAAGATCGAAGAAGAAGAGTTGTACCTTAACGACGAAGGGCGAGACACGACTGATGACTATCGAGAGACGACTGACGAGGAGCGATGATCGACGAGAAGAGAAGACGAACGACGAACGACAAACGACGAACGACAAACGACGAAGTCAGGTCCTCTCTTTCTCACCCTTTCTCTGCTGTTTCTCTTCTATTCAAAGTAGATTAGGGCAAATTTTTGTTTGTTTTTACTTATTTACAAATTGACCCCAAAAAAATTTAGTAAATTGTGAAATTACCCCCGAACGTGTCCTGAACATGTTCGGATGTAAAAAAAAGAAAAAAAGAAAAAAATGGGACACTCTCTGTTGCGTGTCGGACACGTGTCCACCGCATGTCCGACGCGTGTCCATGTCCGATGCGTGTCCGACATTGGTACGGAGCCCTCGGAGAGGTGTCCGTGCTTCATAGGGTTACTGTCATTTTTAATATCCTAAAAATTTGATTGTTAAGCATATGAAGTGTTTCTCTCTATAGGGGGAGAGGAAAATACCTATTCTCATTGGCATCTCTTTCGTGTTTGGGCTTCATGTGATTGTTGTGTACTTGTGGTATTTGAATGATGATATTCTGTATCCATTGATCATGGTTCCCCCAAAAGCTATACCACCTTTTTGGCATGCTATCTTCATCATTATGCTGAATGGTGTGTCTTGTCACTTAGTCATTATGTTGACTGCTTTTTTTTTTTTTTTTGGCTGTTGTTTTTAACTGATGCATAGTATATTACGATTTATTAGAATAATTTTTTTTGATAAGTGTTTTTTAATACATTTTTTTTTTTTGGTAATTATTATTATTTTTTTAATATTTACATCCTTACCCTTTTCTAAGGTTTTGTGTGAGGTTGAGAAAGTCATGAGAAAGTGTTAAAGTTTAGCTGGTATAGTGCTTATTGACTTCATAATAATACGTATAAAAGCATGTTGCTTTCTTCTAGATCAGGTTATGTTCAGCACCTGCTGCAAAGTGATTTCTTTGTCGTGTTTCATCCTAAATCTCAGCAACGTATTTTGTCTTTTATGAAGGGAAAATGTTTGGAGCGCTTTTCTTTCCTTAGTTAAACATGTTTCAAGCTCAGCATCTATTCTACTTTAGTTAAGCATGTTTCAAGCTCAGCATCTATTCTGCTTCTAAATTTTGTGGGTCATTAGACATCAAACAATCTATTTGTCAGTGTAGGCTTTTTGGCCTTATATAGTTAAGCATGTTTCAAGCTCAACATCTATTCTGCTTTAGTTAAGTGTGAAACTCCTTGTTCAAAGTTGAGATTTTTTAATTTTGTACTCTTCATATTTTCCAGGGTTTTGTCCAATAGTGATATACTTTTAAAAACGGTTTTTTAATTTCTCAGTGCCTTGTGAGAATTCTTATTGTTGGTTTGTTTCAGATACTTTGGTTCGGCAGGTAGCAATGGTTCTCAAGTGTATTCTACTAATGTACTACAAAAACAGCAGAGGGCGAAATTACGGTAGACAGGTGAGTTCATGTTGACTCGTGCATTTAGAAAATTCATTTAGGCTCATATAATGCACAATGGTCGTTTTAACATTTATTTAGGTTCATTTTATTGCTGATAATATATTTTTTATATTTATTATTATGGTTCATTTTACAGGGTCAAATGCTAACTTTGGTGGAGTATCTGCTTCTGCTATACCGTGCCTTGTTGCCAGCACCAGTCTGGTATCGTTTCTTCTTGAACAAAGAGTATGGGAGCCTCTTTTCATCATTAATGACTGGGCTGTACCTAACCTTCAAGCTCACATCTGTAGTTGAGAAGGTATTGAGTATGCCCAGCTTCTGTTGTTCGACTCCTTTTATTGTTGGCAATTTTGTGGTGGTTGGTTTTTTTTTAGTTGTAGTTTTTTTGTACATGGTTTTTATTCCTTTTCTTCCCCTATTCTTCTATTGGTTGGTGGTTTTCAGGTCCTATCTTTCTTTGCTGCATTAAAGGCATTGTCTCGCAAAGAGAGTCATTACGGTGCTTACGCAACTTCAGAGCAGGTAGTGCAGTTTTCATTTTTCATGCACCCTACTAAACAATTTCCATAAGTTGAATCACGTGCTGCTGTCACTGATAAATATCTCTTTGGAATACTTTTTTTTTTCTTTTCCCTTCTATATTCCTATACATGTTTATTATGTATTAGGTTAGAGGTTTTGACGTGATATGATGGCAAGTGGTCATCTGCCCTACTGTTATGGCGTGGTTTGACTCATGAGAATTAGCCACTCCGTCAAAAAGTGGGGGTACGGTTGCCTACCTGCTATCTCTCACTAGGGTTTTAAACATTGTTTGGTTTGTCTCTAACCAGCCCGTTCGAACCAGAATTTCTTGCCACTGAGTTGTATACAGTGTGACTAAAATATCGCTAATGAATCTTTTGTTAATGAAGGCTTCTACATTACTCACGAATCACGACTGATAGGGTCTGTTCTCACAACTCGAACCCATTCTTCTTAGCCTTATTAACATCACCTTTGGAGAGGTAACAGAACTTTGATTTCCTAATTCACAGAGCTTTTTGTCTATTTGTCTATTTTTCTGACTTAGGCATCGGAGAGGTATCCGGCACACACCCGCCGGCTAGCTCACGTTTGTGCTTTCAGGGAGTAAAGTAACGACGTACGGAGGAGCGCAATCTTGATCAACAGGATTATACGAGAAGGTTTATTTCTTTCCCGTACATATGCCATTGGAAATTTTATCCATTTCGATCATTTTGGCTTTAGTAACCTTCTTACTTGATCTTCCTTTGCCTTTATGCTTGTAACGGTGATCTTTGGCCCGATGTCCCTTTTTGTTACAAATGTAACACATGTCATTAAACTTGTACTTCTTAGTTTTCCCTCCTTTAGATAGCATTTTATTCTGTCATTTTTTAAAAACAGTTCCTAAGAACTTCTCTGGTTTTTCACCATGATTCACTGGCACAGTCCCAATGTAAGGAGGGGCTGGTGTAATGGCAATCACCATACCAATACTGGTTTGGACATAAGTTTGACCAATTTCAATAGCCATAAATTCTAAATTATAAACCACAATTATGATTAGAATTTAATACTACACAGAAAATTAAACCATAAACACAGAATTTTAAATTCTATAAAAATAAAAGAAATAAGAATTGTATCATTTATTTTCAATTAATTTGAAAATAAAATAAAATTTTATTTAAACAAATTAAACCAAAACTACAGAAATAAATTCTATTAAAATAAAAGAAACAAAACAAAATGTAACTTTTATTTTCAATTAATTTGGAAATAAAATAAAATAAAATTTTATTTAACCAAATTAATTCCACATAAAAAAACTAATCTAAATTCAAAGAATTAAATTCTGTAAAAATAAAAGAAACCAGAATGTAACTTTTATTTTTCAATTAATTTGGAAATAAAATAAAAATTTATTTAACCAAATTAATTCCATACAGAAAATTAAATTTCTGTTTCACTTCAATAATTAAAATACTGAAACAGAATTTTAATTAATGAAAACTCAGAAAATAATTTCTAAAAACCAAAATTAATTTTCTGACAAAATTCCACAAAAATATATTCTGAATTGTTAATGACACCAGTATATTACTACTAGTTGTCAAAGAAAATAGACAGTATATTACTACTATCTGTCAAATAGTATATAATCACTATTTGTTTTTCCAACCAGAATATTATTTTGTAAATCCATAGAAAATAATTTTCTTAAAAGAAAAAAGAGAAAGGGAAACAAATGAAAAATTCTATAAACAGAATAATTCGAATCTGTTTTAAGATTGTTAGAATAATCTTCTGTGTAGACAAAAAAAAAATTGAAACAATTCAAACAAAATAAAATAAAACTTACAGTATTTATTTTGTAGAACCGAATAAATAATTCAAAGACCAAGTCGAGTGTGTAACACTCTATCCTTAAGACAGATTCGCCGTGCTATGGTGCTTACGGTTGAGTGGCGTCTATCTCCCAGGATACAATGAACTTCACAAATTGTAGTAGCACTCCAAACAATTTGTTCGGCGAACCAAACCTGTGTTCTAACTCTCTGAATTTTATTCTAAAACTAAAATGAAGAATAATGTAAAAGTAAAAAAATTCTGGACAGCAAAAGAGACAATTTCATATTATTTTCAGACCCCCAAACTGCTGGAATCATGGTTGTATTTGTAGGCAATATATCTGACCCGAACAAGTGCTTTGAGGAAGTGAACATGTGCTATTTTGAATGAACAGATATCATTCAAAATTCAAACAGATTAGGAACAAAACTGTCCAAATTTGAATCTGTCTGGACAGTTAAGAATCTATCCAGTTTTAGACAGTTAGAAAAACTGTTTGAACTGAAAATCTATTGTGGAATATTTAGACAGAAAAAAGTTTGTTTGGACAAAAATTTAAATTCAAATTTGAATTAAATTCTCGCAATAATTTTTGAAAAAATTCAAATGAATTTTGTCCAAAAAATTAATACAAGAATCGACTCGACCCACACGGGCGGCAGCAGCTGCTGGCGTGTGGTGGTTTGGGCTAAGGTTCACTTTGTCCATAACTCCTCCCTTCTACAAACTTGGGGTGCTCCTTGGGGCCCAACCCAAGTGTTGTAGGCTAGAGTTTATATACTCAACAAAACTCTCTTAAAGTTTCAATGTGGGACATGCCTCACAAAGAAACCCACATTTAAAACTTAAATGTTCAATTCCACGAACCCAAAAACGACGTCAACTTCCCATTCACTCATAGATGGTTTTGACGTACCGTCTTCACCGTGTGACTTGCCACGCGGCAAGGAACACTTCACCTCTTCGGACCACCCCAAAAAACGTTTGGGGCCCACTCAATTTTGTGCTCAAAGTTGGCCCAAAATATGCCTAATAAACCAGTTTTTCCAACACACTCTCTCTCCTCTTACACGATCTCTCTCTATCTTTTCTTTCTCTATATGTATTTCACTCCCAACACTCTCTCTCCTCTCTCAACTCTTCAAATTCTCCATAGCCGCGATTCAACTGGTTTGCAAACCCGTATCATTCGGACCGCGATTCAACTCGTCTTGAAAACCGATCTCTCATTCGGAGCTACGATTCAAGGATTCAAAACTGGATCTGCGATTAGTTAATGAGTGTTTTTATCTATAGGGCTGGGCCATTAGTGGAGGCAGTGAAGGGATTACAGAACATTTTCATGAACTTGTTCCTGATATGGCACTTGAATTTCCTTTTGAACTGGATAAATTCCAAAATGAGGTATTGATTGTTGCAAAATTTACATTGCCATATGTGTTAGACTTATTTATTTTGATAATTTATTTAATTATGTTTTAATTTATTTAAAAGAGAAAAATAGAATCTAAAATTTATTTTGATGATTTATTTAATTATATTTTAATTTATTTGAAAAAGAAAAATAGAATCAAAATTTATTTTGATGATTTATTTGAAAGAGAAAAATAGAATCAAAATTTATTTGTCTCCATTATTTCTCACCTAAACCTTTATCCTAAATATTGTTAGAATGCATTTAATATTTGATTAAATCAGGAGTTCAAACAACCGAAAACAAAGGTTCAAACAGCCCAGCACAGCAGCCGGCCAAAAGGTTCAAAAGGTTCAAGTGGAAGATATTCAAATTAGTAATGATGGAGTACAACGGCTATAGACAACTATAATTCAAATTAATACAACGGTTATAAGTTTCATTATATATACCAAAGCCTCTAATGTAAACAAGTGACAAAAATCAGAAAATATTCTTTGATCTATAATCACTCACATCTATTCTCTGAAAAATTCTCTGAGAAGTGTTCTTCAATTTTTGTTTACATTCTCTCTTAGAAATTATACACTGACCCTTATAGCATTAAGCTCATCTTTTTTGTGTGAGATTTACAGAAAAATCAAAACTTCATTTTATATATCTATCTTTGAGATATATTTATTGTAAGCTTTCTTTGAAAGCAAAAATACCATTTTATCTTGTAAAAGTATTGCAAACACTGTGTTTTTGAAATCTTAAGAGTGATTGTGAATCACATAAGATTTGCAAGGATTTGGGCTTATGAAGTCTATGTAAAATCCGTGGAGGATTGCTCCATTTGTAAAGAAGTTGCTAGCACTCCTGTGAAGCTAGAAGATAGTGAAAAATCTCAAGTGAAGCTTGAGGAGTGGATGTAGGCTTGGTTGAAGTCGAACCACTACAAATCTGTTTGTCTCCTCTTCCCTAATCTCTTTACTTTCCTACTACTTCTATAGCTATCTAATATTCATGTGTTAGTCATTTGATTTACCCTGTATGTTAGTTATACTTCATTGTTATTTTTCTTGATCATTTACTGCTAAGTTTATCATTGTGCTTGTTAATAATGTGTTGTACTAGTAGTTAATTTTATTGGGATATTATTAATTTTAATTTGTAGAAACCTAATTCACCCCCCCCTCTTACGTTGTTTTTTAGGTAACAATTGGTATCAGAGCCTGGGGCTCTTGTTTAGATTTAACAATCTTGAGTTTTTTATCCATAGCAACCATGTATTCTACTTACTCTACTGTAGGACAAACTAGCAATAGGCCACCTCTCTTTGATGGTAGTAATTACATTCATTGGAAAGAAAAAATGACTTTCTATCTTCAAGTTACTAATTATGCTTTGTGGCTCATTATCACTAAAGGTCCTAAAATCCCTACCAAGGTAGTAGACCATATCAGTGTGTTTAAACTTGAGAATGAATTTAATGAGCGTGATTATAAACTCCTTCAAGCTAATGTTAAAGCCAAGCTTATTCTTGTGTGTGGACTAGATACAAATGAGTACAATAGAATTTCTGGGTGTATTACTGCTAAAGAGATTTGGGATAAACTTGAAATCACCTATAAAGGAACTAGCTAAATAAAAGAGTCTCGGATTGACATGCTTATTCATGATTATGAACTCTTTACTATAGAATCATTTGAATCTATTTCTGAGATGTTTTATAAATTTACCAATATTATTAATGCTCTAAAATCTCTTGGTAAATCTTATACTAATGGTGAGCTTGTGAGAAAAATACTTAGGTCTTTGCCAAATAAATGGGAAGCTAAGGTTACTGCTATCCAAGAAGCAAAAGACCTAGCGAAATTAGGCATTGAAGAACTCCTAGGCTCACTCATGGCTCATGAACTTTCAATGATGGATGGTAGCAAAAAGGAAACCATTTGGGGAGAAAATAATGGAGTAGCCAACTTGTGTCTCATGGCTCTTAGAGAAAAAGAATTCACTCAAGATGAGGTAATTTCTAATTATGTATAACTTGAAAGTGCTTTCAATGAATTACATAACATATTTAGAAATGTTTGTGTTGAGAATTCTTAATTAAAAAAATTAGTTACTTCTCTATCAAATGATGTGGATGTTTTAAAAATGAAAAATGCTACTTTGAAAAATGACTTTACGTCTATTGCCAATAAGAAAAACATTTTGAAAAACAATGTTAAGGATTTAAACAAAACTCTTGAAAATTTTGTAAAAGGAAAAGAAAACCTCAACAAGTTTCTTGTAAATAAAAAATGTGTTTTTGACAAAGTAGGTATTGGTTTTGATCCTCCTAGATCCTAGTTCTTCCTCCTTTGATTGTTGTATCCGGACTTGGGTTCCGTGGAGTTGGTTGTTGTATATGTCTTGTTGTCATCTTTTAATTCCATATATTTGAGTTTTAGGATGTGTTGGGCATGTTTCGAACAGGTTGGTTAAGCCTTGGTTCCATTTCTTGTTGCCCAGTTTTTGGGTGGTCCACTCGAGCAGATCCCCTCGCGCTTGAGCGGAGTTTGCACACTTCCAGCATTTTGTGCCTCTGCAAAAGCACTGCAGGGTTGTTTTTCACGCTCGAGCGGAGTTCCTTACGCTCGAGCGGGTCGCGCTCGAGCGGGCCCTTTTGTGCTCAAGCGAGTGTCCAATGTCTGTAAAAATACTGAAGTAGGGTAATCTACGCTCAAGCGGGTTTCCCTTTGCGCTCGAGCGGGTGTGTTTTGCAGTTGTGTCTTGGTGCTCGAGCGGGCATTCTTGCGCTCGAGCTGGTCCAGTTTTTGTGCTTGACGCTCGAGCGTCTTATTCTCCGCTCGAGCGGACCAGTCGTATATCAGATGGCAGCTGGGTGATTTTAAATCACTTTTCACATTTTTTTCTCTCTCTTACTTTTCAAAACCTCCATTGGAGAGCACCGCACTCTAAAACTCCAACTTCTCTCTAGGGTTTGATCTAGTAGGAGTGTTCTTCTACCCTTGGGCCTTTGTAAATAGTGTGGAGCTTGTTGAGGGCTATGTTTTGATCCGAAAATATTGGGGTTTGGAGCACTTTCAAATTTCTTAATCTTCTCCTTTGAGCTCTGAATTTGAGGTAGGGATAATTACTCATTTTTATGAGCTTTAACCTAGATGTTGAGCTTTTTGTATAAATGGTTTGATTTGGGAAGTTAGGGTTTGAGATGTGTTATATTGGAAAGAGGGGTTTTGTTCTTTTGATTCAAACATATGTGTTTTGGGTCTAAAAAGGAAGTTATTGATTGTTGTTTAGAAAATTTGGACCTTTGGGTCAATATTGAGAAAATGGGAAAAATGCCATGTTTGGGTATATTTGGGTCATTAGTGTAATTAATGACATTTATTATGGAAATATGAAATTAAATGGAAATAATGAAATTGGCTCATTATGTGGTAGAATGGTGGAGTTGGATTCGTTAACCACTCACCTTTGAAAATGTTGATAAATTTTCTGTTGATGCATTTATTATCTGTTTAGAAATAAATTGCTTTGGGCTATCGGTGGAGGATAGTCTTGATTGTTGTAGACAATGCATGATGATTAGGCAAATTAAAACTAATAAATCGAATATGTCATTGAATGTGATGGTTGGAATAATACATTAAATTTATGTATTGATTGATTATGTATATGATATGTGTTTACATACATTGTGTTATGTGGGAGGAGATAGGGGATGTACTTCACGGTTTAGGAGGAGATAGGGGATGGACTCCTAAACCGGATGTTAAGTTAAACATTTATCAAATGCTAATGTTTTAGTTTTTGCTCATATTATGTTTAGCATATCTCTATTGGGCGTTGGCTCACCCTATATGGGACATCCTTTTCAAGTACAGGTATTATGCCACCTCTAATGACATAGCTTGGGAGGCTTGAGGCTGTTAAACTCTTTTTTGTTGATTTGGTTGTATTACATGTATATCAAGCCAAGAGCTTATTTTGTGTAGAGTTAGTACTCTCCTTTTTGTAACCAAGTGTTGACTTGGAAAGTTGTAAGCCTAAAGGGCATTTACTTTTGTTGTCAACATGTAATACCTTTTGTAAGAATACTCTAAAGATTGTAATATGAAGTCTCTTTTCTTACCGTGATTATATGATAGTATGGGTTTATTTTGAGGGCATTACAGTAGCCAACCTGTGTCTCATGACTCTTGGAGAAAAAGAATTCACTCAAGATGAGGTAATTTCTAATTATGTAGAACTTGAAAGTGCTTTCAATGAATTACATAACATATTTAGAAATGTTTGTGTTGAGAATTCTAAATTAAAAAAATTAGCTACTTCTCTATCAGATGATGTGGATGTTTTAAAAATGAAAAATGTTACTTTGAAAAATGACTTTACGTCTATTGCCAATGAGAAAAACATTTTGAAAAACAATGTTGAGGATTTAAACAAAACTCTTGAAAATTTTGCAAAAGGAAAAGAAAACCTCAACAAGTTTCTTGTAAATAAAAAATGTGTTTTTGACAAAGTAGGTATTGGTTTTGATCCTCCTAAACCTTTTATGAGGTTAAATGTTCTTGAGACTAATCCCTATGAACCCAAGAAAATATGGGTACCAAAAAAGAAATCAAAATATTTTGTAGATGGAATCTCAAAGAACACCAAGGACTTCGAGAGGAAATGCACAACAAGAGTGTTCAATCTAAAGAGCAAAATCAGCTCCTACAAGAAGAAAAATGATGAAATGAAAATCACCAAGATAAACAATAGAGGTAGTATATGGGTGAAAATTCCAAAGAGGTAAATGAAGGTATAACTCTTAACACAACTTTAAGTTTAAAGTTCTATATTCTTTAAGGTGTGATTTGTGTACAATAGGTTGTGTCTAATCATTGCTTCCATGTAACCTAATTGTACTAAGTTTGCTAAGTCATGTTCTGCTAGTTTCTTTCAAACATTCATTGAATTCAAAAATGAGAATTATATTATTTTGATGAATGTCTATTAGAATATGAATGATTCATGTATTCATTAACATTGTATATCATGTCATCCATTGCTATGAAAAAGAGATAAGAAGTGATAAATATGTTTTGTAAGCATACTTTTTACATCTTATAAATGACTTCATACTAATATGTAAATTCCTTTTTGAGTCATATCTTTGTAGAATCAATTTTGATGTCATAGAATGTTTTTGAGATGTATACTATCTATATTTTGAATTGTACATTTATGATCTCAAGAATATGCTCAATATGAAAATTTCATGCTTATATGCTTTATATTGGAATATTTGAATGAGTTATAAAATTCGTTGATTATGATCCATCGATAATGTCTAAATGAAAAGAAGTATCATACGTTTGTAGAGACATTGAATCTATCCTATTGAATATCTTTTGAATATGGATTATATTGGCATACATCTCATGAAATGATTTTGATTGATAAATTATTGAATTAATTGTTTATAACATTCATGTTGTGTTCCATATTGAGTAAAATGTTTTATCACACTTGAGCATGTAGATTGAATTGATGAAAATGCATCTTGATAATGTTATGTGATTAAATGAGATTGTTATATCATTTCTTAATAAAGCAAAGAGCATAAAATTATTTTCTTATACATATGATGCTACGCGTTACAACTTGAAAATTCTGAAAAATAGCATTCCAAACTCTTGTTTGATCATTGAATTATTTTTCACCTTTTTAGTTTGTGATAAGAAGTGATTTGTGTTGTATTTGTATTGAGTAATAGTGATTGTTCTATGAATACTATATTTACACAAAATAGAAAAGGGTAGCGCTAACTTAGGGGGAGAAATCATTTTGCTAACATACTTGTTAAACCCTTTTGAGATGAACTCCTCATGAAAGAAAATTGAATATTGAAAAGCTTCCATCTCTTGAACCTAAGGTATGCCTCATATACTCTCTTTAGCTTTTGAGGTAAAAATTCTATCTTATATCCCTTGAGCTAATACTGTTATTACTTTGATATAAAAAAGATTTATTATACTTCATATAATTTGCAATGTATACTCTTTGATGATACTCTTACCTAAAAATCATGCCTATGCTTAAATGTGTGATACATATTGAAATTCATGATTTTTCTTGGTATATGGATTGCTATACCTTGAACATGCTTCATTTTTTTTTTTTTGAATTACATTAGCTCCATGAGATTATATTGAGTTTAACCTATTATGAGCAATATTTGGTATTCTACATAATGCTTGAGCTATGATTGTTAAATTTGTAAATTGCATATTAGTATTCTTAGTAGATTGCATGTTAGTATCATTTTGGCATCCTATTTGATATTATTGACGAGAACATTTCAGTTATGAGCTTTCATTTATCATATCTCCTATTGATTTTGCCAAATGAAACAAGGAAAAGAATTTAAACTTGATTATTTTTTAAAATCCCCTCAGTTTCTATTCTGTTTTTTATATCAAACTTATGGGCTTGCACCTTCACATGTTACTATTTTTTTTGCCCATTATTGTCAAATGGTATGAGCTTCAATTGTATGATCATTATGTGCTATCATTTTTTTTGATATCATAGAGCTACCTTGATATGGATGATTATTTGTGCTATAATGAGACTTACATTCTTTCATCCTACATGTTGTACCATACTCCCTCCTTGTGCTTGATTTTGTTGAAAATGTCATCGCGGGAGAAAAAGAAACTTGATTGTTTTAGTATCTCTGATTATTTTGGTATCTCTATGCTTTTGGTATCTTAATTCTTACAACATAACATTTGAGCTGATTAGTTGTTGATAATGTAAGAGGAAGATCATTTTCCTCAAGGAAGAGTGACTTGAACTTTAGCTCCATATTTATACTCTTTCTTGACAACCTTGTTTAATCTATGCACTGTTATGTCTATTATAATCTTGAGATTGGTATGCTCTTGTTAAGAAATTGAGAATTAGATCATGCTCAAATGCTTCTCATATACTCATTAACAATTTGGTCTCTCATTATTATTTTTTTGTTTGGGCTTAATTTTCTCTTTTTTTTTTTCCTCTACTTTTTAATTTCATTTTTCAGTACTTAAACATAAATACAACAACAAATCAAAATACAAATATTTACATAAAAAAAAAAACAAAAAAAAAACACACTTTATTTTTTTTTACGGCCACACGCCGATCAAAATAAACATAAAAAATAAAAAAAACCATTCATTTTTTTTTTCTGGCCATACGCCGATCTTACTTACTCGCCTCTTCCATCGTTTTCTTCTTCTTTTTATCACCTTGGGCGACCCTTGACGCCCCTGCCCCCGTGCTTTCGTTGAGAGCGACGACTCTCCGCTAACTATTAAAGGTCAAGAACGACGTTGCTCCAAATCGGGCTATGGAGGTGATCTTCCGTTTAAGCTCTTTATTTTCGGCCTTCAGTACGCCTATTTCTGCTCACGCATCCTTGTACATGCGCTAGAGCAGAGAGAGTTGGGCGTTGATCTGATGGAGCTCACTTGTCCTATTCTACAATCGGTGAGCCAATTTTGTGACTATAGTCACCGTCTCCATACAAGACGTCAGTGTGAAATGATTGGCTTCAATGTCTTATTGAGCTGCCATTATTTGCTCAATCGACATCATAGGAAGGTTGGGAAGAGTAGGAGCCGGGGCACTCAGCCCAGCAGGGCTTACAGGATCATTCAGGTCCGAAAAGAGAGTAAGTGGACGGGACGAGGCCCTGAAGTAGAAAAGAGAGATGTAATTGAAAGGAGGGTCATTTTTGGCAGCCTTTCTGCTCTGCTCAATCTCTCTATTCTGTCTCTCGAGGAAGAAGAAGATCGAAGAGAATGATGAAGAAAAGATAGAAGAAAGTGAGGTGAAGAAAAAGAAACAGATGAGTGTGATTAAGAAGAAGGCTGAAGAGAAGAGGTTGAAGAGAAGAAGACAATGAGGGAAAGATAGCCGAGGCGAGCGGCAATCGAGGAGAGCTACTTTTATCGACCAATGAAGCAAAAGCCAAGCCGCGTGGCAACCGCGTTTTGCGAAAAAAGAGAGAGACACGGGAGAGTTGTATGTGTATGCATATATGTATGTATATGTTTTGACTATTTATTTTTTGATACCATTTATCCCTATCATTTTCCTCCTCCTCCTCCAGATTCTAATCCCTGATTTCCTTTTGATAATGTCACAGGGGGATAACCTATATGATGTTATGAATTATAGTATTATTTTCAAACTAATCTGATGTTATGTATTTATAGTTTGATATCTTAATCTTATATCATGTTATTGATTAAAACGTATTTATTACACATATGCTAACCTATATATTTAGAAATGAATTCAGGGAGCATGACTTGAGGGGGAGCCTTTCTTACTCCCAAATCAAATTAAAATGTCATTGTGTGCCATCATCAAAAAGGAAGAGATTGTTAGACTTATTTATTTTGATGATTTATTTAATTATGTTTTAATTTATTTGAAAGAGAAAAATAGAATCCAAAATTTATTTTGATGATTTATTTAATTATATTTTAATTTATTTGAAAAAGAAAAATAGAATCAAAATTTATTTTGATGATTTATTTGAAAGGGAAAAATAGAATCAAAATTTATTTTGTCCCATTATTTCTCACCTAAACCTTTATCCTAAATATTGTTAGAATGTATTTAATATTTGATTAAATTAGGAGTTCAAACAACCCAAAACAAATATTCAAACAACCCAGCACAGCAACAGGCCAAAAGGTTCAAGATATCCAAATTTGTAATGATGGAGTGGAAGATATTCAAATTAGTAATGATGGAGTACAACGGCTATAAATTCAAATGAATACAACAGCTATAAACGGCTATAAATTCAAATTAATACAACGGCTATAAATGGCTATAAGTTTCATTATATATACCAAAGCCTTTAATGTAAACAAGTGACAAAAAATCAGAAAATATTATTTGATCAATAATCACTCACATCTATTCTCTGAAAAATTCTCTAAGAAGTGTTCTTCAATTTTTGTTTACATCCTCTCTCAGAGATTATACACTGAGCCTTATAGCATTAAGCTCATCTTTCCTGTATGAGATTTACAGAAAAATCAAAACTTCATTTTATATATCTATCTTTGAGATATATTTTTTGTAAGCTTTCTTTGAAAGCAAAAATACCATTTCATCTTGTAAAAGTATTGTAAACACTGTGTTTTTGAAACCTTGAGAGTGATTATGAATCACCCAAGATTTGCAAGGGTTTGGGTTTGGGCTTGTGAAGTCTGTGTAAAATCCGTGAAGGATTGCTCCATTTGTAAAGAAGTTGCTAGCACTCCTATGAAACTAGAAGATAGTGAAAAATCTCAAGTGAAGCTTGAGGAGTAGATGTAGGCTTGGTTGAAACCAAACCACTATAAATTTGTTTGTCTCCTCTTCCCTAATCTCTTTACTTTCCTACTATTGCTATAGCTATCTAATATTCATGTGTTAATCATTTAATTTAACCTGTATGTTAGTTATACTTCATTGTTATTTTGCTTGATCATTTACTGTTAAGTTCATCATTGTGCTTGTTAATAATTTGTTGTACTAGTAGTTAATTTTATTGGGGTATTATTAATTTTAATTTGTAGAAACCTAATTCACCCCCCTCTTAGGTTACTTTTTGGGTAACAATATGTTTGCACTAGTATGTTATTTATCATTGGGTTGGAGTAGGTAATTGGAACATAGAACAATAAATTTGCGTCTAGTTTTGAAGCACTATAAAATACACTTACTGTTTAATTTAAGACATGTTTTTTGGGACTTCCTTTGTTTGTGTAGATTAATTAGCTAAACTCCATGGTTATGAAGATTGAAAACACAAAATCAAAAAAAGATGGAATACAGAAAATAATTGAGTTTTCAGAAGAAAAAAAAGTTGTGAATAAAACTCTCCTCCTTAACAAAAACCACCTTTATCAACTTTATCAATTTTTATCAGTTTTCGAGAGAGAGAAGGAGGTTCCTTTTATCAATTTTTATTCACACTGGCTCGACAAGGTGATGGAATACAAAAACCACCTTTATCAATTTCGGGCGATTCGGGGGGCTTGTTTTCAAGCTACATAGCGCAATCGTTATTATATATGTATTTTAACCAAAAAAAAACTATTTAAAAAATAACATTTCAAACAACCCTCCATTATTGTAAATCCCCAATTCATTTGTTTTGTTGTTGAAATAGTGATACGACTATTTTTTTATATTTTTTGATATTTGATACAATAGAAAATAAAAGTCAATGAAAAATATTTTTTTATGATCAATGAAAAATAAGTCTATATAGACAAAATGTTTTTTATTTCTAAAAGTGGAAAATGTTTTTGAGGATAAAGTTTTATCGATGTCATCACGATATCACTATCACTTTCACCTCCACCACTAGGACTGAGCAAAGAATTTGTAAAATTCATAATTTGATTCGGGTCAGTCCAATTCGGTAGGTTTGAGTTGGATTTTTGAATTCGTGGTTCAGTTCCGAATTGAAAAATTAAAAATCCGTAGTCCATAGATTGGTTCCAGATTGAACCCCACAGTTCCGGATCGGAATTGATTCGAATTTTATACAAATAACTTATATTTATATTATATAATAATATCTTTTCTTATTTTATATAAAACCTAAACCCAAACCCAAACCAGCATAGTATTTTCTTTTATTGATTTTGTTTGTTAGTTTTTAGTTTTAATTTGTAATGGTCTAAATATTTATGGTGGAATCAATTTTCTTAAAATTGTTTAAATTCTAGAACAATATGTCGCTATTGTGAAAAGCCATGTTACTATTGTGAAACTACTATGATGTTAGGTTTATATTTTTATGAAATTAAAATGTTATATATATATTTTTTATTTAATTATGCAAATCCGTAGTCCTAAACTGATCCGATCCGCATTTAAATGGATTGGTTCGGATCGGTTTCACGATTTAAACGAATTGGATTGGTTTTAATTTTTTAAGAACCGTAGATAACGGATTAGTTCTGGTTTTATCCCAATTCGAACCAATTCGGACCATGTTTACTCCTATCCACCACCATCACCACAGCCACTAATACCATCACCGTTACTATCACCACCTCTGCCACCCATCACCTTCACCTTCATTCCACCACCTTCACAACTAAACATAAAAAAATATTTTCTTTAAAACATATCTTTTAGAAGAAAAGAAATTATAGAAAATATTTCTCGTCCAAACAAACGGAACCTGGGAGTAAGAATTTTAATTTCAATGGAAATATCTTATGTGATAGGTGGATTGACAGTTTTATGAAAAGATTGCACCCATTTGAATGTTGGGCGAGGATGACCTAAATAAGTGCACTTTTTGTCTTTTTACGAAAAGCTGTGCAGAAAAGTAGAGAGGTGATGTGATGAAAAAAAGATAAAAAGATGGATTATTTTTGGATTGCCAAACTTACCCTTATTATTCATCGCTAGATGATTAAATTTACTGCAACTCATCACATAATTTGTAATAATCTAATTCAACACTAGTGGTCATGACTAGATATATTGCCAACCCATCACACACTCTGCAATGATCTAATTGAAAATTTATGGTCCCATCAAGGAGAGTTTAGGTTGGTTTGGCATTAGCTTTTCTAGTTAATTTTTTTGTGTTAAGACTCTTTTAACCTGACTTTTTTAATCTCGTTTGGTTTTTATTTTGGGACTTTTTTGACTTTTATAAGAGAAAAAGTGTAATGATTATGGGTAAAGAGTAGTATTTTGTCTTATTAGCTTTTGTAGTCAATTTTGTCTTTTTGTGATTATTTAGCTCCAATACAAATGCCAAACCAGGGCTTAGATTAAGTTCATGTCACTTAATTTCAACCAAATTTCATCTTGAAATGTCACTTAATTTCGATAAGTTTGTCTATTAGGTTTTAATGACAGTTGATATCATTTAATGCCATATCATTTCTATAAAATACCACCAAGGGTGGTGACCTAGTGGAGAGGTATCCTTCTTCCCAAGCGTGACCTAGGTTCAATTCTTGGGAGGAACAAAATGCTAGGTAATTATAGTGGTTCTTAGCGGAAACCTTGCTCTATATTTCAATTGAATTTTGGATTCATCTGTGGCTTGTGATTGAGCTCTGCTGGTGCCTTAGTGATGGGTCATTTCCTATGAGTTAGGTTAAATCAGACTGGCAACGGATTACCCCGGAGCCTGTGCCCACGGATGCTATGATGACACCTTAGAGCATCCTTTTTTTTTTTTTTTTTGATAAAAAAAGGTTCTATAAAATTAATTGTCTTTATTTCAATAATTTGTCTTTGAATAAATTTCAACTTAAAATAACATTGAAAAATAAAAATTATATAAGAAATGACAGTGCTAAAAATAAAAATGATATAACTGTATTAGCACACAATCATGGAAAAGAAGATAGAAGAAAATAATAATTCAAGTTGCTCATAAATGTTGACATTTTTGCCATAATCTAATTTTTTTGTGCATTGTGTAATAAGCTCTCCCTTGAGTTTCTTTTTATTTTCTTAGCTCAATTTTCTTCATCTCCTTTAATGCTCTAACCATTCTTTCTTCTCTCTCAACTTTAAACATTGCATGTTTTTGTTAAATGTCTCCAACAATTTTTTAGAAGAAGCAGCTTGCCTCCGGTCCTTAATTAGATTGAGTAGTATTGTTCAATCTGTGGAGGCCTACCACGAGTCTCGTTTTGATAATCTGAACCGTTCAATGTGTAAAATTCGTCGAGTATTATATATTATCAAAAAATTACGTTAATCGGATATCGATAATTATCTCATCTTATTAATTTTTTGTCAACTGTTAATTTGTTTACCGTCTATTTTTTTATACAAAATTGATTTGATCACATAGTTATCGATATTCGATCAATGTGATTTTATATAGACATATAGTACTTGACGAGTTCTACATATTAAATGGTTCGAATTATCAAAACGAGACCCATAATGAGACTTCACAGACTAAATAACACCGTCTAATCCGCTTAAAGATTATAGACAAGCTGCTTTTTTTCAAATTCAGAAGTTTCAACCTCAGCTACTTTACTTTTTCGACATGTTTCTTTCTTGACTTTCCTACCGCTAGGTCATGTAGTCCCAAGAGAAATAAATCGACGATGGGAGGTTGAATCAATAGACGATGTAGCGCCTATTTGGGAAGTGGGTTTGAAACTTTTTTTAGTTAAAATGGTCACAAAAAATAAAATAATTTTTTTAGTTTAATAAAATAAAATATTACATCTAATCTCATAATCATTATATTTTTTGTCTTACAAAAAATTAAAAAGTTAAAAGTCCTTTTCAAACCAAGCTTTTAGTCCCAGGTTAAAATAGTAAAAAAAAAATTTAAAGTCAAAAAATCAACCCACTTTCCAAACCAAGCCGTAGGAGTCTTTGACTTCTTTGTGGTCATGATGCATACATCCTGCCACTTTATATACGGTCTTGTAAGATTAGCCAACAATGATCGAAAGTGAACTTTTTTATTTTTATTTGTATATTTATTTTTTTTCATCTTGAACGTACACAAGTTTTGCTTGTAGAATCTATATGAGTAAAATGTTGTAACAATATTAATTAGTTAATTATAATCAAAGAAAAATAGGTATTAGCACAAAAGTTGAAATCTTACAATGCTAGTTGGAGATATCCCACTGTAGTGTAGATTTTTTTACTTGAGTTAAACACCCATAAAATTTGTTGCAATATTTTATAGCAACACCCTAATGAGATTGGATAGAAATTTGTTACCTAGACTGATATGTCATAAATATAATATATTTTTCAAAAATTATCTCTCAAAAGTGAGAATGTGATTTCAAATTGATAACAATTGGGCCTTCAGTAATTTGCAACCAAGTTTTACAAATTGCAACATCTTTATCGGTGGTGAATGATTTTTCCCTCTTTGTTTTTGCTTGCATAGAGGATTCCATAATTTTATGTAAAATGATAGGGAAAGAACTGTATATTGGAGAAAATTATGAGAGATGATTTTATCAATTTTTACAATCTGTGGGGATATATTTTCTGAGTACCAACACGTGGCAAGGTGACGCCGACGTGTCAGCCGAGGTGCCGTATGACGTGGTGATTACGCCGAGGTTATCTCGGAGTTGCCGAGATTACCTCCGAAGATATCGGAATCCGAGATATGCGGACAAAGGACAAGAGTCCTAGATTTGGAGAAGACTTCAGTTTGGGTAAGGATGAGACTCTTAGGGAGTTTATCCTAATCTCACTGGGAGTCCCAGATTAGCAGTAATCCTAAGTCCATTAGGGCCAGGCTCCTATTGGGACTAGGATTGTATTGACTATAAAAGAAAGGCACCCCCATGGGTCTAAGGTACGTTTGACAATACTCAAGCTTGTGAGTTGAGTACTTGATTATCTTTGAGATAAATACTGACTTGATCGTCGGAGTGCCCCCGGGTGGAAGAACCACCGCCGGAGCCGTTTTCTCTCTGTGCAGGATAACAGGGTGCCATATGTTCTGCCTGTGTTCTACAGCTGAATTACTAAGGAGGGAAGTGTGATCGGAAAATCACTCACACAATTTGGCGCCGTCTGTGGGAACGAAAGACGAAAAGATGGCCAGTAACGCACAACAAGGAAAGGTTGGGGACAACGCTCCCGTCGGGAGTGGTAGGCCTATCAACCTTGACATTGAAGGAGACAATCACAACGAAGAAATCCATGACCAGGGGAACGGAGGAAAAGACGTCGGCCAGGAGGGCGACACTTCAAAAAAGACAGACCAAGGCAGATACTACAATGAAGATAACCTCCAGGTATGGAGGGATAGGTGCCTACGGAGGGATGAGGAAGTAAAAGAATTAGCAGACAAGTTGGCGGACCTACAGTCGGTCGTCAACTTCATGATGCAAAACCAAGTCATGCAGCCACCATACCCGCTGCAGGACACCCCAATTCCAGCAGTCAATACTCAGAAAGGAGGAAGAAGAAAAATTCCCGAAGCACCGCAGCACACCAGGAGCGCAAGGCACTCCCACCCGCCTTCTAGGGAAGTCGGACGAGAAGAGCCGATACAAGAGAAATCCCAGAGCACATATCACACGAAAGACCCATAACCCAAAGAACATCGGCATATACAAAAACAGGCGCTCTGCTTTGACACAACCCATGGAGAAAGATCAAAACGGGCACACCACGAGGCCGAGAGTAGTGCACCAAAGAGACTGAAGTCAAAAGACAACCGAGCCCTGGGGAGGAGCAAAGAAGACTTGAGAAATTACCTCAAGAAGAGGGAACAGAATGCCGAAGCCGAGGTCACTTCGCCCGTCAAGCCGAGAACACCATTCTCGGTCGAACTGGACAAATTTGAGGCGCCAAAGAGATTCAGCATGCCAAGGTTTCAAATATACGATGGTAAGTCCGACCCTAACTTCCACGTTGGACTATTTTTGAACTCAGTGGCGTTATACAGTGGAAACGAGCCATTACTCTGCAAAGTATTCCCCTCATCCTTTGGGGAGATTGCATCAGATTGGTTCCATAAATTACCAAAAGGAAACGTGAAGACTTGGAAAGGCCTGGCCGAGATGTTTGTGGCCAGATTCGTAACAAATAAACTGCAGCCATTAAGGGTGGACGCACTAATGGCCCTGAAGATCAGCAAGGATGAAGGCCTTAGGGCCTATGCAAAAAGGTACTACGAGGTGTTCAATCGAATACCTGAATGCAACCAGGAGGTAGCGGTCGTGTCTTTCAAGAACGGCCTAAAAGATAATTGTTCACTACGGAAATCTTTGGCAAAGACATTGCCGAAGAGCATGGAGGAGCTCATGGCAAGAATCGAGAAGTATGCCAGAGCCGAGGAGGATACATCGGAGAGTAAAGAGGTAAAACAGGAAAAAGAGAGCAGCTCACCGAAACGAGGCCGAAGTAACAACGGATTTAGCAAAATAGAGATGGAATTAAGGGCTAAACAGGCAGTGACAACCGTATTCCGAATTCCAATTCAAAAAGTCCTAGAAAAAATTCGGAGCCAACCCTATTTCAAAACGCCAGCAAGGGAACAAGGAGAATTTATGGGAAGAAACATGGACAGACATTGTGCTTATCATAATGAAAACGGACATACAACACAAGGCTGCAGAGCCCTAAAAGCACACTTGGAAGATCTGGTAAGGCAAGGCCACCTGAGAGACCTTGTCGATGAAACAAGAACCCGAGAAAAACAGGCAAGACTGCCTCAGGCTCCAGCAGCCCCACCACCTCCACAACCTCGGGCAGAAGGACCTCGGATAGTTAATGTGATCCACTCAAAGGTTAACGAGAATGAAGTTAGAGGAGAGACCCAAAGGGTAAGGCATCTGCAGCATGTCTACCAAGTCGAGGAAAAGAGACATCGGCCAGCGGAGTGCCAGGGACCGATGATAACCTTCACCGAGGCCGACTTAGAGATAGTACAGCACCCGCACAATGATGCCTTGGTAGTATCCCTCCAGGTCGGGGAGTGCCAAGTAAAACGCATCCTAATAGATCAAGGCAGCTCTTGTGACATCATGTACGTCAGATGTTACAAGGAGCTAGGCCTTCACCCAGACGACATGGAGCAATCGAATGGCCCGATGGTCGGTTTCAATGGAACGCCGACATGGCCACTGGACGCTACAAACTTGGAGGTACAGGCCGGAACAAAGAAGATCAGGACAGAATTCATCGTGATTGATACTCCTTCCCCTTACAACATCATATTGGGAAGGCCATGGTTGCATGCAATGGGGGCAGTTCCCTCAACGTTGCATCAACTATTGCGGTTCCCAATAGAACACGGGATTGAAGAAGTCAGAGGAGACCAACTGCAGGCCAAAAATTGCTCCATGGCAGCAATGAAAACAACCTGCAACATACAAGAGCCAGGGAAGGTAAAAATTAAAGATGAGGACATGGAGGTCCTAGATGATGTCGGTAAGGAACCGGCCAAGAAGAGCGAGGAAACACTAAAGAAAATCCTCGTCCAGGAGGGCGACGAAGAACGCTTCTTTCTTCTCGACTCAGGCTTAGTGTAACAACCCTCATACTGATTACCGATATACTACCGATTAATTACCGATTACTGTTAAACGGAGACTGAACATGATTGATAATTGAATTGATTAAGTAAAGTAATCGATCGACCGAGATCCAAATCAATCGATTGATCAGAATCGCTTAAATGCACAATCTATCTGTTTGACTGCCAAATTATCTGTTCTCGTCTTATGCATTAAACTGCAAATTGAAGGCCTTATCGGCGGCCGAAGACAAAATTGATTAATGTTCTGTGTTCATCATAACGCTCGAGCGGGCAACTGTTTTTCTGAAAATTCTGAAACTATTTTCTGAGTACATCTTTGCGTCCTCATCCCATTCTAGGCATTCTTAAGCCTAGTTTAAGACATCTTATTGAGGATATAGATGTAGAACACACCGAGGCAAATTAGGGATTAAGTTATGATCTTTTCCCAACTGTATAGCTTAGTGTGTGTTCATCCTGTGTACTGTGTAGGGTTGGCTTTCCGAGAAGACGCTCTAGCTTACCGTAGCCCAGAACTCTGTGAGTAACAATTGTGTAAAGATATGTTCAAAATGGTTATCTTTTGAATACTGAACTGAATTGTTTATTGAACTGATATTGTTTACTGAATGAATGTATGTCCTGTATTCCGAACTGTATTGTGGCATCCTTAGCATTGACTGTTACTGTTACAGAGCTCTGTCGGTTTCCTTGAGGAACCATACTGTTTACTGATTGATGGCCATCATTACTGTTGGGTCTGTTAAGACCCGGTCCTTTTGGACCTACTGTTTATAGGCTAATGGATGTACCACATATGACTGATTGATTGAAATACTAAAAGACTGAAATACTGTTTAATGAACTGATTCCATTACTGTAAGGACTTTCATTCATAACCTCTTTACGCATTATGTTATTCACGGGGCTTTAGCTCACTGCTCATATATATATGTAGGTGTACAGGCACCGGACTGTTGCTAGAGGCGTCAGGGTAAACTTCAGTTTTGTCAAGCCAACCACTGTGCCTCACTGTGAGGTTCCTGAACTGTTCAAGCTTTGGCCTGGGGGTGTTTTAGCTTCCTCGTCCCTCAGATTCGACCAGATATCAGATAGACCGGTAGCACTGATCTTGCACCGTTCCATCGTAATGTTAATAGGGATTAGGTCCCTGTTCTGATTGACTGTAATATTGTGTACTGTTTTGTACTGAATGTATATATGTATGAAAAAGTCTTTTTGCATACAGAGTGTCACAGCTCATTGGACATTGCTTTATTACTGTATTGGCTTCCGCCATGCCCCTGTACTCTGTATTACTGTTCTACTATTAAGCAGGCCTTCGGTAATCTCGGATTACTGGCCGGTTACGGTGCTAAACCCATAGGGGCGGGTTTGGGTCGTGACAGAGTGGTATCAGAGCGATACTTAACCACGAGTTATACCGCACACACGTGTCCAAATGAGCTATAGGATGTCCTAGAAAAGAAGTTAGGGCATTGCATGAGCATAAAAAGTGTGTGTGGTTATGACATGACTAATTATGTGCCAATGTGTTAAACTGTTTAAGTATGCAACTATTTATGTCTATAATTGCTACCACTGCTTATAGTGAAATGAAACGAAACCTATATGCATACTTAAAGAAGTTAAATGGAATAACATATAATGTTAATGTACTACTGATTGTAGAAACCTATAAGAAAGTGAACGTGTGGAAGTAAAGGGTCATGTGACCATACCTGAACTGAAATGAAAATATACACACGTCTGATATGGAATAAAATGTGAAATCAGTGAGAACTTCCTTGTGTTGATCAAAGAAATATATGGGAACCTAATTTATGGAATGTTAAACCGTAGAGTCTCATGCCTTTGTTGAATGACCTGGAAAGTCCGATTGGAATCACGTTGGCCAGCGTTGCTTCGAGTCGGAAATTCTTGGTAAATTCCTGGGGAATGAATAGGTTAACTGAGAATCTGAAATAACAACAACAAGGGCGAGGATTGTGAATGAACTAAAGCTTCTAATCTGAGGATTAACAGGCTAGAATGAATGATTGAGGCCTTAATCGAAAATCTGAGAGAATAAAGGCAGACTTACGTGCCTGAACCAACTGAATACGAACTGATGACACTAATACTGAAACCCAAATAAACTGAAACCACTAGAATTTCTGGGAGGTACTGAACCACTGAAAACCGAGACTTGGGTTTAGAAATTGAGAAAATATGTGAAGTTCTCTTCGAAAAAAAAAAAATGCTTTCCCCAATACATCTGAAATAGGAAAGTATCCGAGTTTGAACAACTTGAGTAAAGTGATAGGACTGTGGTCGAATATGAGGTAAAATTTACCCAGCTAATCTGATAGGCAACCCACATGATAGACCTTGTTGATCGAAAAGAACTGGAGGTGGGAGTGACCTAGATGTGTTTGACATCGTCAACTGAAATTAGGAAGAATGAAACAAAAGTAACCGAAAGTGAAAATGACCGGTGCTTCAATGACCTCCGTGAATGGAAAATCTCGGCAATAGCTTTGACCAATAAAGGTCAAAGAAGTAATGTGAACAACGATATACCTATCTGTACCGTATGTGGGAAATACCAATGGGGCGTTGCCACCGCCTATCTGAAACTTATTCTAGGCATGGACAGGAGGGATATTTGCCTAAGTTTTGCCCACAAATGCTCGGAACACTGGAAAGACTGACGTAGGTATGACCTGAGACAGATAAAATTGCTTATACGAACGTTTGTGTGGGGAATCGTATATTCCGTAATTTGGTATAGACTGTGAACATATTGACTGCGCTAATTGAACTACTGGAATTATGAACCATACACTGAGAACTGTTAGAACTTGTGAACAGCGAGGACTTGCTGAGTTAGGTCCTTGTATCGTATTGCACAAACTGAATGTGAACTGTTAGGTATGACCTTTTGAATTGTACTAGAACTGTTGAACAGGGGAATACCTTATGATTGACTGTAATTCGAGAAATTTGTACGACTATGATTTGTACTGAACTATTACGTATTGATGGACATTATTGAATGAACGGACCCTCGAACTCGAATTATACACGTGAACTGTTTGTGTGTGGGACTGCTGAAATTGAGAACCCATATTGGTTTGTAAAGATGAACTTCTGCTTATGAATTTGTGAACGAATGCCTACATGAAAACTGATTTTGATCTCACACCTGTATGTATGTTCCCATGCTTGTAACACTGTTAAGATTGAGAGGAATGGACAATGAATAATGGATCTTTTGAAATCTACCGTTGATGCGGACTATATGTGCGACACTGTAAAACCTCATGTTAACATTTACCTATGCTAAGGAAACCGCTTAGACTTGTGTACATATATGCTTACCTTTGCTTAAGGATATTACTAGACTGAATAGATATATGACGGGTTATCTTAACCATCGTACCTGGAGGAACTATGTTGCATTGTACATTGAACCCGTGAACTTGTAATGGGACTGTTAGTAGATTCTGAACATGCACATATATGACTATACCCTTGCTCGGAATGACTGATTAATTTGTTTGATAAGTTAACCGTTGGGACTATGACTCTGTAACTGCGTGACTGAATAAAGACCCCAACCGATAAACTCTTGACTGGGAATTGTGATTGTGGAAAAATTGGCATGACTGTTGGAGTTGATCTGCGAGCCTATGCTTTAGTGACTATATGACTGATTTGAAACCCTTGCAGGACAACTCACCATTATGTGCCACCAAGAACTTTGTGTGATGTATTACTGTATACCATATGCTTATATGAAGGATTTATTTGGAAATTACTATATTGACTGTGATGCTTACCTCTCGATATGACTAACTGCGTGTCTGTGCATTTGTCTGTAAACGTATTGGGAGGAACACACTGTATGTGACCTGTACTGCTTTGATATGAATTGTAATGGTACCGGACTCTGATGTAAGTTTGATAATTGATGAACTCGATCGACAGAAACTACTATGTACTTAAATGACCGGAGTACGAACTAATGTTAACTGATCTGGAAATGATAAGAATGGAACTTTGACCTGAACTGATCTGATAGAACCATGGGTTAATGAAACCCTTTTGTGTAACTGATGGAACTTTTGTTTGATGCTTGCGCTTCGAACCTTTATTTGATATGTTTGGACAGAACTTGCATCTGAAATGACCTAGTCGAACTTTCATCGATTTGATCTGAGAAAACTCTTATTAAGAGCTATTACCGGATTTGTTTACAATATAGGAAAACCTGGGTATGTGGCATGTGATTACTTACCCGGTATTTCCGTTCTAACCATGAACTTGTATGACTAGGAAATGATGATTTTGGTGATTACTGTACTTCAGAACTGATGGGATCTGTTGACCACAGACCGGTTTTGATCATAAACTCTGACTGTCTGGAAGTATGTGTAATCTGTATGATCGCTTCAGATATTGACATGTGCTATGACCGAATCGGTAGGGCAGCGATGAGCGATGAATGATTACTTGAACTCGCCATCTTGCTATGGGAGTAATGTACAAATTAAGCCTTATGTTCCCGATAACTCGAATGAACTAGATTTGTGATGGCTTACCGAATCAAGAATCAAATTGAACTAAGACTGGGTGAACAACTCGGGAGAGAATGAATCGAAACTCTGTAACTTGATGGGGGGGAAATTACTTATGAAACTGAGACTAGTGTAAATCTATAACCCCGTTAAGTACTTGATATAAGTAGTGTGAATACTACTATATTGCTCTTATCTTTATTCAGTATTGTATCGATCTTTATTCTTGTATTGTACCATTATCGCCATCGTATTGTCACTGCATCGATATCGCTATCGCTCATCGCACTGCTTGTGTACCATCTTGTGCCACTTTATTCATATTTCGTGTCACGAAATAAGTTCTGTCTCGAAAATGCTGTATGCTGTTTACTGAATGATTGTTCGACCCCTGTTACATATTCGTGACTCTTAGTCTTATGTAATATGTGTTAGCTGCCCGGTATCGGAGGTTCCTTTATGGAACTTGTATCTGTCAAGACTCATACCTGCATCGGAGGCCTCGTCATGAGGGCCCACCAGATCGTTTCGTTACATTACCAGATTCGATTCCCTTATGGAACCGGGTTATTCATAACCATTATGCAATCAGATTCTGCTCAGATCAGACTGCTTCAGACCGCCATGTTCCGTGCATCTGCTCAGATTCTGCTCTAGTAATGCACCACGTATACATAAGCCAAGATTGTGCATCTACGTATGCTCTAGACAAAAAATATGCAAACGAACATGTATCCGAATCTGTCATTGACTGAAAACTGAAAGTGCATAAGATTCTGTTTTAATATGAACCCCAATCCCTATATGTGATTCCTGATTCTGTTATTGTGAATTGTTAAGATTGGGAATGGTCATGAATCCGTTTTTGTATATGATTGTGCTCCTGTTATAGAGTGAAAGTTACCTTCATGATAGGCATCATCTCTGTTGTCATATGTTAACCCGAGTTTGGAGGACCAAACTCTTTATAAGGAGGGGAGACTGTAACAACCCTCATACTGATTACCGATATACTACCGATTAATTACCGATTACTGTTAAACGGAGACTGAACAAGATTGATAATTGAATTGATTAAAGTACCGAACTGACTGACTGAGATCCGAAACTGAATCGATTGACTATAACTGTTTAAATGCACAATCTATCTGTTTGACTGCCAAATTATCTGTTCTCGTCTTATGCATTAAACTGCAAATTGAAGGCCTTATCGGCGGCCGAAGACAAAATTGATTAATGTTCTGTGTTCATCATAACGGCGAAAGGGCATTTTTTCAAAATTTCAAACTATTTTCTGAGTGCACCTTTGCGTCCTCATCCCATTCTAGGCATTCTTAGGCCTAGTTTAGGACATCTTATTGAGGATATAGATGTAGAACACACCGAGGCAAATTAGGGATTAAGTTATGATCTTTTCCCAACTGTATAGCTTAGTGTGTGTTCATCCTGTCTTGTGTAGGGTTGGCTTTTCCGAGGAGACGCTCTAGCTATCGTAGCCCGTAACTCGTGAGTAACAATTGTGTAAAGATATGTTCAAAATGGTTATCTTTTGAATCTTGAATCAATTGTTTATTGAGCGATATTGTTTTGAATGAATGTATGTCCTGTATTCGAATCGTATTGTGGCATCCTTAGCATTGGCTATTCTTTATTCTGAGCTCTGTCGGTTTCCTTGAGGAACCATATCATTTCTTGATTGATGGCCATCATTCTTGCGATGCAGTAAGACCGGTCCTTTTGGACCCTCTTGTTTATAGGCTAATGGATGTACCACATATGACTGATTGATTGAAATACTAAAAGACTGAAATACTGTTTAATGAACTGATTCCATTACTGTAAGGACTTTCATTCATAACCTCTTTACGCATTATGTTATTCACGGGGCTTTAGCTCACTGCTCATATATATATGTAGGTGTACAGGCACCGGACTGTTGCTAGAGGCGTCAGGGTAAACTTCAGTTTTGTCAAGCCAACCACTGTGCCTCACTGTGAGGTTCCTGAACTGTTCAAGCTTTGGCCTGGGGGTGTTTTAGCTTCTCGCCCGTCTCAGATTCGACCAGATATCAGATAGATCGTAGCACAGCATCGCACTGCTTCTTGTAATGTTAATAGGGATTAGGTCCCTGTTCTGATGGACTGTAATATTGTGTACTGTTTTGTACTGAATGTATATATGTATGAAAAAGTCTTTTTGCATACAGAGTGTCACAGCTCATTGGACATTGCTTTATTACTGTATTGGCTTCCGCCATGCCCCTGTACTCTGTATTACTGTTCTACTGTTAAGCAGGCCTTCGGTAATCTCGGATTACTGGCCGGTTACGGTGCTAAACCCAGAGGGGCGGGTTTGGGTCGTGACACTTAGCCGAAGAAGAAGAGAAAGAACTGGAAGCTTTTTTAAGAACAAACATAGAGGTGTTCGCCTGGACACCTTATGAAATGCCTGGCATTGACCCTGAGGTCACATGTCACAGACTGAACGTCGACAGGTCGGCTAAACCTGTAATACAGCGAGCTAGAAGACCGACATTGCTACACGTCGAAGCAGTAGAGGAAGAAATAGACAGACTTCTGGAAGCCAAGGCCATCAGAGAAGTCAACTACCCTACATGGCTATCAAATACTGTGGTGGTAAAGAAGAAAAACGGTAAATGGAGGGTCTGCGTAGATTTTACAAGCCTCAATAAAGCATGTCCCAAAGATAGCTTTCCTCTACCCAAAATCGATCAATTAGTAGACGCCACATCTGGACATGGAAGGATGAGCTTCCTAGACGCTTACAGGGGATACCACCAGATAGCCATGTACCCCCCAGACGAGGAAAAGACAACGCAGGAGCAACCTACCAAAGGCTGGTAACCAAAATGTTCAAACACCTGATAGGCCAAACAGTAGAAGTCTACATCGATGACATGGTCGTGAAGACCAAAGAGCCTAAAAGTCATCTTGCCGACCTGAAAGAGGTATTTGAAATACTCAAAACATATCGGCTCCGACTTAACGCATCTAAATGCGCGTTTGGAGTTGGATCTGGTAAGTTTCTAGGGTACCTGGTAACAAGAAGGGGAATAGAGGCCAGCCCAGATCAGATCAAGGCCATCCTAGATCTACAGAGCCCAACATCGGCAAAACAGGTTCAAATGCTTACTGGAAGGGCCGCAGCCTTAAACAGGTTCATAAGCCGAAGTTTAGACAAGTGTAAACCCTTCTTCAACCTGGTAAAAAAGACCGCAGATTTCCTATGGACTGAAGAATGTGAGGCCACTTTGGCCGACCTTAAGAAGTATCTGACCACGGCCCCGGTCCTCTCAACACCTGAACCTGGGGAGGAGTTATTTTTGTACTTAGCAGTGTCAGAACACGCAGTCAGTGCAATACTAATCTGAGAAGAACAAGGAGAACAGAAGGCTGTCTATTATGTAAGTAAAACCTTGGCCAACGCAGAAACAAGGTATCTACCACTAGAAAAGCTAATGCTGGCCTTAGTGATGGCCTCAAAAAAGTTGAACCACTACTTCCAGGCACACAAGATTGTAGCGCTAACAGAGCACCCATTGAAGTCCTTGTTACAGCAGGGAGACTTAACAGGAAGAATAGCAAGGTGGGCAGTAGCCTTGGGCCAGTATGACCTGGAGTTCAGGCCCAGAACAGCAATTAAGGGCCAAGTTTTGGCCGACTTTGTGGCGGAATTCACGCCTGAGTCCATCGAACATCGGGCTCCGTTGAACCAAGATGAACCAGGTCCCAGCAAGCAAGGAGAATCCCAGCCAAAGGCAAAAGTGCAAAGAAAGGAAAAACTCAGACCCTGCAGCATCTACATCGGCTATTCATTCAGACTGTTTGTCGATGGAAGCTCAAACCGACAAGGAGCAAGGGCAGGCATGCTACTGATATCTCCAGATGGGGAAATAATAGAACAGTCCATCCGTTTGGGGTTCAAGGCCTCAAACAATGAAACAGAATATGAAGCATTAATTACAGGACTAAAGCTAGCAGCAAAAGCAGATGAGGTAATAGTTTTTTGTGATTCACAGTTAATTGTTAACCAGTCAACAGGAGAATTTGTAGCCAGGGACGAGAGGATGTCGGCATATGCAAAAGAAGTTATCAGATTGGCAACCCTGTTTCAGAACTGCCGACTTCTCCAAGTAAGCTGAGATGATAACAGCCACGCCGATGCGTTGGCCAATCTAGCAAGTTCAATACAGACTGGAAAAACAAGAACAATTATGATTGACTATATGTCGGGCCCGAGCATAGAACCACAGAACGCAAAGCACGAAGCAATGTGTGTGGACATGGGGCCAAGCTGGATGGACACAATCGTTGCATTCCTGAAAGAAGGAAAGCTGCCAGAAGACCGCAAGGAGGCACACAAAGTTAGATTGAAATCGGCAAGATTTAGCCTGACTGCGGACGGACACCTCTACAAAAGGTCCTTCACTGGACCCCTTTTAAGGTGCGTACACCCCCTTCAAGTTGAAGATTTTTTATATGAAATTCATGAAGGAATTTGTGGAAGCCACACTGGGGGCAGATCACTAGCCCATAGGGCCATTACCCAGGGGTATTGGTGGCCCTACATGTAAAAAGATGCAGAAGCATATGTGAAAAAGTGCGAACAATGCCAAAGGTTTGCACCTTTGATTCATCAGCCAGCCGCCGACTTAAATCCAGTATCTAGCCCTTGGCCGTTTGCCCAATGGGGCATGGATCTGGTTGGACAACTTCCCCAAGCAACTGGGCAGAGGAAATACTTGCTGGTAGCAACGGATTACTACACAAAGTGGATAGAGGCAGAACCTCTTGCCAAAATCCGAGATATGGACGTCAAGAATTTCATATGGAAAAACATTATCACCAGATTTGGCATCCCAAAAGCCATCGTTGCTGACAACGGAACACAGTTTGACAGCAAACTCATCAAGAACTTTTGTGCGAAATTCAAGATCAAGAATTACTTTTCAACCCCAAGTTTCCCCCAAAGTAATGGGCAAGCAGAAGCATCCAATAAAGTAATTTTGGATGGAATAAAGAAGAGGCTGCAGGCAGCAAAAGGGAAATGGGTAGACGAATTGCCCAACGTACTTTGGGCATATCAGACTACACCGAGAAGATCAACAGGGGAGTCACCCTTTGCCATGGCTTATGGCACAGAAGCAGTCATTCCACTGGAAGTCGGCATCCCAGGGATTCGAACCCAGGGAGTTGAGAATGGGACTAATGACATACTCTTAGCCCGAGACCTGGATCTTTTGGAAGAACGAAGAGAGAAGGCTGCAATTCAGCTTGCAGTATACCAGCAACAGCTTGCCAGAGCTTACAACAAGAAGGTCAACCCAAGAGATTTTCAAGTCGGCGACTTAGTCTTGAGAAAAGTCGTCGGCAACAAGAAAGATCCCAGAGAGGGCAAGCTTGGCCCAAACTGGGAAGGACCTTACAGAATTACTTCGGTGTTAGGCAATGGAGCTTATCGGCTTGAAGACAATGAGGGCAAAGCATTGCCAAGACCTTGGAACACTTGTAACTTGAAATTTTTCTATCACTAGATATTCAGTATTTTTGGCCGATGTCATTAATAAAATCTTTTCAGAATTCTTCAAAACACATATGATTGACAAAGATACATAATGTTATTTCTGGAAAACATGAATAATGGGAACCCAAGTACAACTCAGGTTCACATTGGGGGCAGAGAGAAGGCAACGATACAAAGTTTACCACTTGTTGAAATTTGTAGCAATTTACAAGTTGGTCAAACCGATACAAAGTTTACCACTTGTTGAAATTTGTAGCAATTTACAAGTTGGTCAAACCGATACAAAGCTTATCATTTGTTGAAATTTATAGCAATTTACAAGTTGAAGATAAGCCGAGATGATTCCTTAGCTTCGCTTGTTGAAATTTGTAGCAATTTACAAGTTGGAGTTAAGCCGAGATTACTGCTTCTATTCACTTGTTGAAATTTGTAACAATTTACAAGTCGAGGTGAAGCCGATGATATTACTAACCGACTTACAGCAACCCACAAGGTGGTTAGGCCAAAGATCATTGCTTAACACTTGTTGAAATTCGTAGCAATTTACAAGTTGAAGTTAAGCCGACATATGATGATCTGTTGAAATTTGCAGCAATTTACAGGTTGAGGTAAAAGCTAAGTATATTGTTTAAACTCTTGTTGAAATTTGTAGCAATTTACAAGTAGATCATTGTTTAAACACTTGTTATAACTTATGAAAAGTTTACTGTATATGTTAATCCTTGTGAAAATTTTTAGCAATTTACAAGTCAGACCGAGATTATTGTTTAAAACATTTATTGCAACTTGAGAAAAGTTTGCAAAGGTTAACATTGAATAGTATATGTTTTATACTTGGTGAAATTTATGAAAAGTTTGCAGAACAGTATCTTGCCGAGGTAATACTTGCCGTTGTTATACCCGAGGTATGTAACCCCGAGAAGATTATGCAAAGGCAGAAGTATGTAAATCATGCAAAATATTCTAAGTATAGAACCATGCAGAAGCAATTAAGAGAAATTAAAAACTAAAGCATTCAGAGAAAAGCAGTAGCAGTGGTATACAAAGAAGGCACTACGGCCGACCAGAATGAAATTGTTCAAAAGTAACAAGGAAAGGCACATCGGCCATAAGAGGAAGCTTACATTGTTCAGCAAATAAAAGAAAATACAAAAAAGAAAAGAGTACAAAAGATATTTAAGTTTCTTCAACATCAACAGATAGTTTGGTTGGGACCTCGGAGGACTTTGGAGGAACCACCTCGGATTCTTTTTCTGCTGCAACCTCGGCAGTCTTCTCTACCGCCACTTCGGCATCAATTTCTGCAAGTGTTTTCTCAAGACTCCTTTCAGCCAGAAGCAAGTCAGAGGATAAATGCCCTGGATCAGCTCCCTTGGACACCTCCTCAATCTCCTCATCTCTAGTTAAGTCCATGACTTGATCACCTTGAGGAGGAGACTTGGTCTCATTGGCATCCTTGGGCTTCCTTACTAGCGCATTATCATCATCCTTATCCTCATCCTCGGCTTCAAACTCAGCTTCATCCTCATCTTCAGTTTGACTTGGAGGTGGAGGAGGAGGGAATGGCAGAGGAATAGCATCAGCCTTGCGCAGTGGCGAGTCATCTGGGTTTTAAGCTTCTTGGCAAGAGACATCCAACCAAGGGAGAATCCCCTGTTGCATGCATGCCTGACTTGAAGTTTGTATTCCTCAGCGACGTCGGCCATGCCTTGGGTGTACCCTTTTTCGCCAGCCTCCTTAATCTCAACAGCCTTGGTGGCTAGCGCCTCTTGGAGCTCCTTTTCAGCTTGGACTTTTTTAACCTCGGCCTCCTTTTTCTCGGCCTCAACAACCGACCTGATGGCCTCGGCAGCTTCAACCTTTTCGAGAGCAAGGGTTTGGGCTTTGGTAGCAGCCTCGGCCTGATCCTCCAACTTCTTCAATTTTGCCTGAAGACCCTTATTGATCTTAAGGAGGGCAGAGTACTCCTTCTGCACGTCAGCCAATTTTTCCTTATTCTCAAAAGCTTGCATGGAGAGAGAGTGGGCATGTTGAATGGCCTGGAAAAACACAAGGCAAAAAATATTACGCAATATTGCAAAAAGTTTACAAGTATGAAGAAAGAGACAAAGAGATAAGTTATCAAGTGCAGAGACTTACTTGGACAGATCTTTGCAACATGAGGGCATAGTTTTCAAATTCACTCATCTTGGCATTCCGCTCAAGATCGCCCGGGTGGAAGAACCACCGCCAGAGCCGTTTTCTCTCTGTGCAGGATAACAGGGTGCCATCTGTTCTGCCTGTGTTCTACAGCTGAATTACTAAGGAGGACAGTGTGATCGGAAAATCACTCACACACAATCTATATATTTCTATAGGACTTGAAATGTAGCCGTTGAATTTATTACTGTTAACATATGATTTTATTATCGTTGGATTAATTTGTGCAATCTATATATTTATTACCATTGATAAAATTATAGTCGTTAGATATAGTCCATATCTCTCAGCCACTGGATGAGATTCTATTTCAAATCATACTTTCCACCAAATTTTATTTCACTGTATCTCTCTAGATCAATGACCCAATTAGGAAGAAGAGAAGTTTTATCAACCCTGAGACTCTCTCTCTCTAAATCGATAACCCAAGAGGAAGAAAGCAAGTTCATCAACCCTTTTATCTCTCTCTTACAGTTGGTTACAACCCCAATGAGAAGAGGAGAAGTTCGCTGAAACCCTTGATCTTCACCTTTGTTGTTTTTTGATGTGCTTCAATCTTTGATCGACAACCCAAGAGGAGCTTAATGATGGAGTCTTCAACTATTTTTTTTTTCGAGTCTTCCATGGAGCTTAATGATTTTTGCATATTCATTCTACAACATGTGACTAAACCATTCCAAATTTTTGAAGTAATTTTATTTTAAAAAATTCACTAAAAAAAAATTAAACTGAATTTCACCCATGATGACCATCATGTCTAAAATACAGTTCTTGTTTATACAAAGACTAAAATGCCCTTCCACCCAACAACTACACACTAACCCCGACATCAAGAGCAAAACAAGCAATTAGACCACATGAAGGGCATATAAATATAGACGTGAATGAAATTTAGGGCACAACAAATCTCTTTCGTTTAACAATTATTGCAATGTTGACATAGTGGTCACATGCCATTTTGATATAATACCAACTTTCTTTTACCATTCATCTTAGCTGATGAATGAGGTTTGATCTTTGCCGTTGGATCAAGTTGGTTTCTAGATTATTCTCATAAATTGGTTTCTTTCATTATGATTCTAGATTACCTCTCTCTCTCTCTCTCTCTCTCTCAGATCAAATTCCATGGCGACAACCGAAACCCACTTCATCAAGGCTAGTACTTCTGAAACCCAATTTATCTTTAAAACCCTCTTCCCAAAAAATTATTCTTCAATAAAAAGTTCTTTGAATTTTATAAAAATTGTCTCATATTTTTATTTATTTATTATTTTTATTATACCTAAAGGCATTTTAAAGTAAAATCTTATTTTTGGGGGAACTTTTTTTGGTTTTAAGTCAAAATGTTTTTAAAAAATTTACTCTCATTATCTTGACTAAACCATTTTAAAATTTTGAATTAATTTTATAAAAAAAACAAAAATGGGCAAGGTATACTACTAGTCATTGTACTTTGACTATTGTATTATTTTGATTCTTATAATTTCAATTAGATCAATTTTGAATATGAATTTTTTACTTTATCTCAAATTTATCTAATTGATTTCAATTGTTAGCATTTTTTTTTATGACAAATGCACACATGAACAACATGTGTTATGCTTCAATACAATAACTTAACCTTAATGCAATGAAATTTTTTTTATCAAAAACTCTAATCAACTTGCTTGTTTTCATTTTTCAAAAAATTCTACTTTCTTATTTTCCGTGTTGTTTTGTTTTTATTGAATTTTTTTAATATTTTAAGCAATTTTTTTACTTTTTAGACACACCTAACATAAATATACCTAATGACAGGGATAGGCCCACAAGGACCACGGCCCACCATGAGTAAACCCAAGCCCACCATTTAGACCCTATTACATAACCCGGTCAGTAAAACCCGGTACAGATGGAGGCCAACTGAGCAGGAAAGGCTAATGATGCTCGGACACGTGGCGGGTGCAGAACAGGCCATATCAGCAGACAAAGATCTGCAAAGTTATTGCCACAGCACATCACCATTAATGCAACCCATCACCGCATTTATTGCGACAACACTCCTCAGCCGGAATGGCCCCCCCTCACCCTGAACAAGACGAACCACGGCGCAAGCTTTCGGCGGGAAGGTCAGAACGGCTGAGACAGTGAAATGATTACCAAAGGATATAAGCAAAGCTCGAAGACAAGAAGAAGATTAAGTTTTTCACCCTCTCTCTCTCTCTCTCTCTCTCTCTCTGGACATTTGGTTCATCACCTTTTCTAATTCATACACCGGAGGGTTCGCCGGGGGACTACCCCGTTCCCCGATTGGACTTGCTTGCAGGTTATCCAGTGGGCTTGTGGAGCTTGGATCGGTCCAACCCATTCACGAGGACTCCCAGTACTATCAGTTGGCGCCGTCTGTGGGAATCTCGATTTGTCCGTGCGCCAATTGTGTTCGTTGCCGCCGGAGACCCTTTTTCAGCAACCTTCTTCATCTCACCTATCACGTGCATGGTAACGACCAGATCCATGGCTTCCCACCATAACGCTGCCGATCACCAGACCGACCCTCCCAACCCGAACAACCCACCACAGTACTTCATCGAGCTCACCAATAGCATCAACCGTATGACCGAACAAAACCAGGCCTTAATCAACGCTCTGCTCCAACGGAACCTCCCTATTCCTCCACCACCTCCAGATATTCCATCCCATCCAGGACAAGTCCCCGGCCATACTGTCCCACAACCCAATCCTCCCAACTTGGGGGGCTTGCAACCCCCTCACCCACATATACATCCACCCCCTCCACCTCCACGTCCATCAGTCATAGCTCCAGCTCCCGAGGGAGAGGCTAGCAGCGTCCAACATTTATCTCCTTCTGGTGGCGACAACATTTCCCTTTGGGATGCTGAACTCCGAGCCATGAAACTCCAACTCCAAGGGGTCATGCAGAACATCCAACATAAGCCTTCCACTACAGCAAACTCCCCATTTGTCGCCTCCATCCGAGACAAACCCCTACCCCCCAAGTTCAAAATGCCTACCATCGACCCCTTTGACGGAACAACCGACCCCGTCGACCACCTGGAGACCTACCGTACCCTCATGATCCTCCATGCTTTCCTTGACGAAATCATGTGCCGAGCCTTTCCCGTGACACTGAAGGGGTCGACTCGGCTATGGTTCACCGATTGCCACAGATTCGGTCTCACATTCCAACACCTCGGTGACTCCTTCCCGAGCCACTTCGCCGGGGCCAACGCCAGCGACGTCCATGACCCAACTCCTCAACATCCGTCGACCGAGGAGTCATCTGCTTGCTTTGTCACTCGTTTCAACACCGAAGCCTTACAAGTTCTTTGAAAATGACGATAAAGTCATCCTCACAGCCTTCATGGCTGGTCTGCGGTCATCCGATTTCCTCTTCTCCCTCTCCAAGGACCCCTTGACATCTATGGCAGCCTTGCTCTCCCAAACCCAAAAAGTACATGAAGCGCCAAGATTCTCTAGCCGCTCGGCAAGACCCCACTACCAAATATCTGGCCCCCAGAGAAAAGAGAAAAGACCAAGAACCCAGTGACACTCGGCATCATAACCAAACATCCCGCTATACCGACCGACCCCGGTCGTACCAAAGAACCCGGTTTGGTTCGAAAGGCGATACACCCTCAATACTCCCATGGAGCAAGTTCTTAACTGATCCAACGGACTATCCTCAAGTGGCCTCTTCCTCCACGGAACCCTTCCAATCGTAAAGACGGTCCAAATATTGCGTTTCCACGGGATCATGGCCATAACACCGATTGCATCGGACCTCAAAGACCAAGTGGAGACCCTTATTCGCCAGGGGCGCCTGAGCCGATTCACAGATACCCGCCTCGAGAGGCAAAGGACCGAGCCCCACAGAGACAATCACAGCATACCCTCCAAGGCAACCAACTCAACGGACCGAGGCATGATCGACCCCACTAGCAACCTCGGCCTCAAGGTAATCCGCCTCGCCATTGGTGAAATCGAGTTATTCAGTGGCCTCGCTTGCGGTGGACCATCTCGCTTCGGCTCGAGGGCGAGCTTAGAAAGATACTGACAGGCTCGAGCAAGAGCCAGTTTACCGATCGGACCGACCCCTAAACCCAAGCGATGGGCCAGAGCCCATTACCTTCACAGACGCCGACTGTTCAGGCATCCGTTATCCTCACGATGATCCCCTTGTCATCTCCACTGTCCTCTCCAATTATAAGGTCAGACGAGTCCTCATTGACAATGGCAGCTCGTCGGACATCATTTTCCTCAACTGCTTCCGCCAACTGAAGATCGGGAAAGGAAGCTTTGTCCCCACTCAAACTCCTCCGTCGGTTTCACCGATGACCGGGTAACCTCTATCGGCTCCATTGATCTCCCCATCACCATTGGAGAGTACCCACGGCAGACCACGAAATTGCTTACTTTCCTTGTTGTCGATTGCCCCTTAGCCTACAACATCATCCTCGGTCGCACGGCCCTTAATGCCTTCCAAGCCATCACATCCACCTACCATCTTGCCCTCAAGTTCCCTACTGATTTTGGGGTCGGAACGGTGAGAGGAGAACAGACCGTCGCTAGAGAATGTTATATGGCCTCACTTAAAGAGGTCAAACTCAAGGAGGCAATGATCATTGAAGGACTTGACGTCCAAGATGAGGACGAACTGATCAGAGGCGAACCTGTGGAGGAACTCGTCGAAGTTATCATCGATCCCGCCAACCCGCTCAAAACTGCTAAAATTGGCAGCCAACTGCCTTCCCAAGCCAAGGCCGACCTCACCGCTCCTGCCGAACACGAGCGTCTTCGTCTGGACTCATGCAGACATGCCAGGCATCGACCCCTCTTTCATAACCCATCGCCTCAGTATCGAGCCTCATTTCCGACCTTACCGACAAAGGCAGCGCATTTTCCATCCAGAGCGCAACAATCTCATAGCTGCAGAGGTTGACAAACTTCTCGAGGCCCAGTTTATCCGAAATGTGGATTATCCTAAGTGGCTGTCCAACGTGGTCCTGGTCCGCAAAAATAATGGCAAGTGGCGTCTCTGCGTCGACTACTCCGACTTGAACCGAGCTTGTCCCAAAGATAGCTATCCTCTCCCCCGCATTGATCTACTGGTCGACGCCACGGCCGGTCATCAAATGCTCAGCTTCATGGATGCTTTTTCAGGGTACAACCAAATTGTAATGCACTCATCCGACCGAGCACACATCTTTCATCACCGCCGGGCACCTACCACTACCGTGTCATGCCGTTCGGACTAAAGAATCTTTGGGGCCACCTACCAACGTTTAGTCAATCTGATCTTCCACCATCGGATCGAGCGGAACATGGAAGTGTATGTGGATGACATCTTGGTCAAGAGCAAACTCTCCATGACTACCTCACCGACCTCGAGACTTTTGCCACCCTCGCAAATATCGGATGAAGCTCAACAGAGAAGTGCGCCTTTGGCGTAGGATCAGCAAGTTCTGGGTTTCATGGTCGGTCGGTGGCATCGAGGCCAACCGAGAAGATCAAGGCCACGATTGAGATCACGATCACCCAAAACCGTTAAAGAGGTCCAAAGGCTCACCGTGAGTGGCGACCCTCAACCGTTTCATCTCCGCAAGCGGATAAGTGCCTACCTTTTTCAAAGTCTGCGGCAGACTTTTGAATGGACAAGTGAGTCGAGAAAAGCCTTCCAACGATTGAAGCAGTGCATGGCCAATCCTCCCTTCTCTCACAGGCGATCCATGAGCCCTCTTCCTCTACCTAGCGATATCAAGCACCGCAATCGGCAAAGACTCATCGAGAGAAGGGCGGCTCGATCCAACGGCGATCTACTACATCGGGGCTCTCGAAGCGAGGCAGAACTACCCCTATTAGAAAAACATCACTGCCTTGGTCATTGCCTCGACGACTCGCCCTACTTCCAAGCCCATTCCGTAGTGGTTCTCACCGACCAGCCCCTGAAGAAGGTCATACAGCAACCCAAGCTCTCAGGAAGACTAATGCAGTGGTCAGTAGAACTAAGCCAGTTCGACATCTCTTATCGCCCCCGAACAGCAATCAAGGGGCAAGCCGTAGCCGACTTCATCTTGGAATTCACCAATCCAGCCCCAACCACTAACTCTCCAACCCCACCAACTCCGCCAGAGCACGAAGACCCTTATTATTGGACACTCAATGTTGACGGCTCGTCTCGCAGGGAAGGAAGCGGGGCTGGCCTCATCCTCACATCCCCCGAAGGGGGTTATTTCAAATGTGCCCTCCGCCTCTTATTTGCGGCCAGCAACAATGAGGCCGAATACGAAGCATTAATAGCGGGACTTCGTCTAGCCAAAGACATTGGTGTTAGCCACATCCGCGTGTTCAGTGACTCCCGACTTATCGTCGGCCAGATCATAGGTGAATTCGATGCCAAGGATACCACAATGCGGACTTACAGGGACATGGCGCTCACCCTTGTTCGTCTCTTCAACACTTTCCAGATCAGACATATACCTAGGGCGGAAAACTCCAAAGCGGATGAGATGGCTCAGCTGGCCTCCGCCGACCAGTCCGACCTCAACCATAGAGTTCGCCTCGAATACCTGACTCACTCGGCCATCTCTCCCGACCTGCAAGAAGTGCAGTTCCTCCAGACGGAACCCATCCCTTGGGCATCCGACATCTTCCTCTTCTTGACCACTGGAGAACTACCAGATGACTAACAACAGGCTGCCAAGGTCAGAGCTCGTTCGGCTAACTACGCTCTGGTTGACGGCGTCCTTTACAAGCGCGGTTTCTCACGACCGTACCTGAGATGTCTTAGCCCCGCCCAAGCAACCTATGTAATGCAAGAGATCCATGAAGGAATCTGTGGCAATCATTTTGGCGAGGTCTCTACGCACAAGTACTCGTCTGAGCTATACGTCGACCCTTAACAAAGATGCCTCGATTTACGTCTTTGAAATCGACAAGTGTCGGTAACCGTAACATCCCCCATGCTCCTCCCACTGAGCTAATCACTCTCTGCAGCCCTTACCCGTTCGCCAAATGGGGTATCGACCTGGTTGGTCCACTCCCCACTGGTCGAGGCCAGACCAAGTTCGCAATTGTTGCCATTGACTACTTCACCAAGTGGGTAGAGGCAGAACCCCTCGCCACAATCACCGAGCGGAACACCACCAAGTTTATCTGGCAATCGATTGTCTGCAGATTTGGCATCCCTCAGGCCATCGTCTCCGACAACGGCAAACAGTTCGACAATGCTAAATACAGGAAATTTTGTGCAGATCTCCAAATTCAACCATGCTTTTCTTCCCCCGGGCCATCCTCAAGCAAACGGCCAAGTTGAGGTCACCAACCGCTCTCTCCTGAAGATCATCAAAACTAAGCTCGAAGCTGCCAAAGGCCTCTGGGCTGAGGAACTACCACATGTACTCTGGGCTTACCGAACCTTGCCGGACTCCTCTTTGGGAAACCCTTTTCGCTTAACATATGGCGCCGAGGCGGTCATCCCTGTAGAAGTCGGTCTGCCCACCCCCAGGGTCTTGCATCCAGATCTCGCCTCAGCCGAAGAACCCCGTCGAGCAGACCTGGACCTCATTGAGGAGCTTAGAGAGACTGCCGCTGTCAGATTGGCTTCGTACCAGCAGAAAATGAGAACACACTACAACCGCAAAGTCCGACCACGGGAGTTCTCTACTGGCGACCTTGTCTTGAGAGAAGCAACTTTTGCCACAAAGAATCCAACCGAGGGCAAATTGGCAGCCAAATGGGAGGGACCCTACGTGGTGAAGGCCCACCCACGGCCAAGCACTTACCGACTTCAAGATGTGGATGGCCGAGACCTTCCCCACCCCTGGAATGCTGAACATCTCAAGCGTTACTATCAATGAATCTTTACTTTTGTATTGCCAAAATTGTTGTATTTTCCCTTTTTAAATACATAATACAAATATCGACTGGAACCCCCATTTTCTATAATTCAACTTTTTGAATATAGCTTCCATGACAATTTTATTTGCAGTGCCACTTTCAAAAGCCTCAGTCCGACCTGAGCACCTACAAAAGCCTCGGCCAGACCGAGCACTTTCAAAAGCCTCAGTCCGACCTGAGCACTTTCAAAAGCCTCAGTCCGACGTGAGCACCTACAAAAGCCTCGGCCAGACCGAGCACTTTCCAAAGCCTCAGCCCGACCTGAGCACCTACAAAAGCCTCGGCCAGACCGAGCACTTTCAAAAGCCTCGGCCAGACCGGGCACTTTCAAAAGCCTCAGTCCGTCCTGTGCACCCACAAAAGCCTCGGCGGACCGAGCACTTTCAAAGCCTCGGTCCGACTGAGCACTTTCAAAAGCCTCGGTCAGGCTGAGCACCTACAAAAGCCTCGGCGGACCGAGCACTTTCAAAGCCTCGGTCAGGCACAGGCACCTACAAAGCCTCGGCCGGACCAGGCACTTTCAAAACCTCGGTCCGACTGAGCACTTTCAAAGCCTCGGTCAGGACTGAGGCACCTACAAAAGCCTCGGCCGGACCAGCACTTTCAAAAGCCTCGGCCAGGCTGAGGCACCTACAAAGCCTCGGCGGACCGAGCACTTTCAAAGCCTCGGTCAGACTGAGCACCTACAAAGCCTCGGCGGACCGAGGCACTTTCAAAAGCCTCGGCCAGACCGAGCACTTTCAAAAGCCTCAGTCCGACCTGAGCACCTACAAAAGCCTCGGCCAGACCGAGCACTTTCAAAAGCCTCAGTCCGACCTGAGCACTTTCAAAAGCCTCAGTCCGACCTGAGCACCTACAAAAGCCTCGGCCAGACCGAGCACTTTCAAAAGCCTCAGTCCGACCTGAGCACCTACAAAAGCCTCGGCCAGACCGAGCACTTTCAAAAGCCTCAGTCCGACCTGAGCACCTACAGAAGCCTCGGCCAGACCGAGTACTTTCCAAAGCCTCATCAGACTGAGCACTTTCAAAGCCTCGGCGGACCAAAGCACTTTCAGTTTCAGACCTATGAATGAAAGCTCATAAAGCAAAACACTCAGTCATGATCTGACGCTTAACCCCAATTTCAAAATAATTTGACACTTAGTCATATTTTAAAGATGTTCTTCCATATTTCATTTGCAAGTCACATCTTCAACATTACATTTCAGTCTACTTTTCCATAGTAATTTGACACTTAGTCATATTTTAAAGATCTTCTCCCATATTTCATTTGCAAGTCACATCTTCAACATTACATTTCAGTCTACTTCCATGCTCATTCAATTTGAAAAATTACTTTCCAGATTCCCCCCACGCCACACTTACACAAATTTGCTATTTCACCCTGTATTAGAAAATTCCCTATCCTATTCTGACTTGGATTTTGGTATGACTTTAGTTTGACCTTGCTCTACTGCCTGGCACAAGCATTTGCTGAAAACATCAGTGCACAAAATAATCACAAGAAAAACAAACCAAGACCAAACCAATACAAAGGGAAATACACTGGGATCATCAACTACAACCATAAGTGCCCTTTTATTCATTCAAAAATGTGTGTACAAATTACTTACATCCCTTTCAAAAAAAAAAAAAACAATACAATACAATAAACCACAACTCCTAAGTCTACTCATCATGCCGATCACTCCTCCTCCTCGCTCGAAATAAGGTCAGCTTCCTCAATCCCCTCGTCCAGTGGGGTCTGGGCTACGTCATCTTCTCCAACCACCACACTACTCAGGTCTAAGTCTGGAAACAGCTCCTCAGCCTTGCGCTTGAACATCTTCCAAGCTTTGTCCCAAGATTTCGGCCATTTCGTGCTTGTAGTAGTCGATTCTTTGAAGCGCTAATGATTTGAGACTCTGTCCTCACCCAGACTGCATCACGATGACCCGGCACCCCAGACCCCACCACCTTAGTGGCGACAAGCTATGACGTCGATCGCCATCTGGAACTCAGGAGACCCTTTGAATTGTGTCACAGCTGCAACATAAAGATCAGGGTAGGCTGCCCTTTCCGAGGCCGCCTTCGTCTTCTCTTCGTCCAACTCCTTTTGTAGGGCCTCCTTGTCCGCTGCAGTCTTGGCCCTCTCAGCCTCCAGCTCCCTCTTCCAGGCCTCCCCCTCAGCAATCAACTTAACTCTCTCCTCCTCCACCTCCTTCCTTAGCCTCTCCCTCTCCGCCCTCGCCTTCTCACCCTCTACTTCCAACTCCCTCCTCAGCTTAACCTTCTCCTCCTCTTCCTTGGCCACCTCGTCCTCCAACGCCTTTTGTAGAGCCTCCACCTTAGCATCTGCCTCATCTGTTTGCTTTACCAACTCTTCGTTGTTGTTCATGGCCTCTTCATGCCGATCGTTGGCAATGGCACAGGCCTGTTGGGACTCTACCAACTTCTTCTGCTCACCGACCAGCTGAAACTCGAGTGACACAACCCTGCGGCGTGTATCCTCCAGCTCGGCTTATTTGCTCGCTGGCTTCGGCCATTCCATTGCCTTCTCCATCTTGACTTCTCCAACTGAGCCTCGGCCTTCTCTGCTTGACTGGCTCCCCCCGCCTTCCTTAGGAGAGCCCCTGCCAGGGCAGTTACCTCCATTTGAGCGGAGCATAACCCCCTCAGCAGGTCGGCTTCATTGAACCTGGCGGCCGCACGCAGGTCTGACCCTTCGGCAATCTTCAACAGACGGTCAGCCCCTGCCCTGGCTGGCCCCACTTCCCCTTCCACCCTCCCAGCGACCGCACGAGCGTGGTAGAAGGCGGTGTTCAGACCCACTCCTCCCTCCTGGGGGGCAGGACCCCTTTGGGTCTGTTGCTCCCCACTTGGCCCCACACTGCTTACACTCCCTGCCACTTGAATTGCTGGGGCAACCTCCACAGCCTCCAGTACTGGGACGACCTTTGCTGCTTCTGCTACTTCTGGGGCCTCTGGGGCCTCCCTCACAGTCTCCACCACAGTCTCCACCATGGCTGGGGCCCCCTTCACTTTCTTGGGCCCAGGCTCCCCTGCAGCCTCTCCAAGGGCACTTCTTTTCTTCCTCTTCTTTTTCAACGCTTCCTCCCCCCCTGGCCCTCTCCTTCACAGGATCAATAGGGAGCTTCCGCGGTTCAAACTTACTTAAATCCTTCTCCCCCAACGGCTTCGGGCGAGGCCTGATCCTCTCCTTCGCGATCGGTTGTGAAGGTCGATCGTCCTGCGCCCTCTTGAACATGGTGGCCTTGGCAAGAAGGGCCTGATCTTCAGCCTCCTGAGCCTCCCTCCGCGCCTCCAACTCTGCTCGGTCAAGATCCCCACCGATCGGCCGAGGACCCAGCCCTGCCTCAAGCAAGGTCAGAGAGGGCGAGGTCGTCCCATCTTACTTTCTCCTTCTCCCTCCACTCTTTCACCTTCTTCACCCTCTCCCCCGCCGCAGGCCCCAATTTTGCCTCCACCGTTCTGATTGGCACCTTCCAGGTGGTGCGCACCCCAGGTCCACCACTGGCAGAGACATAGAACCACCGCGCCCGCCATCCCTTGATCGATATGGACAGACCAGCCACCAGCCCCTTACCCACAACTGCCTATAAGGTGACCCACGTCTCCTGTTGCCCTGAGGCCTTGTAACAAGCGAAGAACTCCTCCACCGCCATCGCCTCCCCCTGATTCGCCTTTGGCCTTTTCGCCGCGAGCCACCAGGATCTTCCAGGCATTCGGCATCAGCTGGCCCGGGGCCACTTCCAGCTGGTTGAGCACGTCCACCACTATTTCAGGCAGTGGCAACCTCAATCCCCCCTTCAAAGCCTCCTCGTACAGAGAAAACCCCCCTAACCTGGCGTCCGATGGCCTTTCCGTCGACGTTGGCAACCACAACTCCACTTCAGCCAGAATCTGGTACTTCTCGCGGATCGCCCCCAACTCTGCCTCCGTCACCGTCGACTTATCCGCCTTTGTGTACCAATGATCTGGCCCCACCTCACTGATCGGCGTCGGAGCTGCCACCAAGGTAGAACCGCGGATACGTACCGTTGATTCCCCCACCCTCTCCGTCCTGTACTGTGCAGCCAATTCCTCTGCATCGTCTTCCCCCAATGGATCTATTCTGACAATCGCCATCTCTTCCTGGGCCATTTCTAAGCTGTGTTTACGAATAGTTTCTGCTGCAGGGGCTAAAAACTCGAAAAAAATGTCTCAACGAAGTATCGTGAGCGACGAAGGAATTGACACTTGGAATGTTTTGAGTTTTTGTAAACAAGTAGGTGAATTGTATGATGCCAAAAGCCCACGGTTTGCCTGTATTCCAAGGGTCCAAATTAATTTTCGCCAGTTTGAAAACCTTTCAAATCATCCGCCAAAACTGTATTATCAATGCCCATAATAATGCCCCTGACGCTTCACTCCTGATCCAACGCTTGACGTTTCCCCTCCCCCCAAAATCCTGCCACGTGTATGGTCCAGAGGCACTGACTTCTGCCCTCACCTTGTCTTTTCCACTTCAAATCGTCACGTGACGCGCCGCCTCTTGAGCCCCGCGCCCTCCTACTCGGTCGCCCTCACGGTCGGCCTCACCCCGCTCGGCCTCCCTCACGGTCGGCCTCTCCCGCTCGGTCACCCTCGCGGTCGGCCTCACCCCGCTCGGCCTCCCTCTTTCGGCCACCCTCGCTCGGCCTCACCCGCTCGGCCTTACCACGTTCGGCCTCACCCGCTCGGCTCCCCTCATGCTCGGCCTCTCACAGTCGGATTCATCTCCACTATTATTATTCCTTCGTTGGACTAAAATTGCACTCGGGAATGGGGACTCTTGCGAGGATAGGCCCACAAGGACCACGACCACCATGAGTAAACCCAAGCCCACCATTTAGACCCTATTACACAACCCGGTCGGTAAAACCGATGCAGATGGAGGCCAACCGGCGAGAAAGGCTAATGATGCTTTCGGACACGTGGCGGGTGCGAAGCGAGCCATATCGGAGACAAAGATCGCAAAGTTATTGCCACACATCACCATTAATGCAACCCATCACGCATTTATTGTGACAACACCTCGGTAGGAATGGCGCCCACCACCTGAACAAGGCGAACCACGGCGCAAGCTTTCGGGGAAGGTCGAGCAGTGAGACAGTGAAATGATTACCAAAGGATATAAGCAAAGCTCACCTTTTCTAATTCATACACCGGAGGGTTCGCCGGGGGACTACCCCGTTCCCCGATTGGACTTGCTTGCAGGTTATCCAGTGGGCTTGTGGAGCTTGGATCGGTCCAACCCATTCACGAGGACTCCCAGTACTATCACCTAAAAAGTAAAAAAATTGTAAAAAAAAATCTTTTAAAAATTCACTAAATACCAAAAATATAAAAAAAAATACAACAATTCGGTACATTTTTTGTATTTCTATGTATTTATTAATTTTTTAAAATATTTTTCTAAATTTTACTTTTTAGATACATCTAACTAAGGTGAATCTAAAAAAGTAAAAAAAATGTTTAAAATTTTAAAATTATTCACTAAAAACAATAGAATACGAAAACTAAAAAATTCAGTTTTCAAAAAACTTAATACAGAAAACTCAAACCAAACACACTGAATGACATTATCAATCTGATCAAATTAACTAAAATCTAAAATTAAGGATAAAAATTAAGCCAATTGAAATTGTAAGGTCTAAAATGACACAAATAGTAAAACAAAGTGACTATGAATATAATTTGTCCCAAAAAAATTAAGCCAAATTTTACACATGGTGACCATGATGTGTTCACCCAGGCAATTGCTCAAGTAGTGATTGAGAGGGCACTTGAGTGGATGAGATTTTAAGTTTGAATTTATAAATAAAAAAAACATTAGTCTATATTGTAATCTAACTACTAATATAATAACTGTTATCTCATGAAAAAATCAAAATAATATCTAAACTATAGTTCCCGCTCGTATGAAGACTGAAATACCCTTCTACCTAACAACTATATACTAAGCCTACACCAATAGGGATGGTCAAAAGCGAGTTTGAAGTGGATTTCATATTCCAAACAAGAATATGTACAAAATCATATACCACTTTTAAGTTTCTTTACTTTTAGAATTTTCTTATGACTAATTATATATGTTACTTATTTATATATTATTAATTATATCAAATTTGAATAGGAAGATGCAATTCCCGTCCTGCCCTTATTTATATATTATTAATTATATCGGATTTGAATAGAAAGATGCAATTCCCGTCCTGCCCCACCCTACCCTTTTCTTGTTGCGGGGGATCAAAATGTAATCCACCCCATGCTTGCTCAAGTGTTGGGTCAGACAATATACGTCTGTTCGGATCGGATATGAATAGGCCTCGCAGATCGGACTAAAATGACTCTCCCTACACTATACACCAGGGACAAAACAGGTAATTAGAAAACATGAAGGGCACTATAAATACAGACACGGGAGTGAAATTTAGGGCAAAAACAAATCTCATTAGTTTAAGAATGAGGCTCGATCAGAGAGCTGGGAATTTCTAAGGGTGGTTGCCCCTCTCTGTGGAAAGATGATCTCTTTCCTTTGATAGATCGATCGATCGTCTGAGAGCCGATGATTTCAATCAAACCAGAGTGAACAGCCCTTCGCCATACATGCATACATACATACAAAACATATATATATTGTGAAGTGGCTGTAAAATGCCCTTCGCTTGTTTGTTCTTTCTCTTTCTTTCTCTCTCTTTTTCTTTCTAAAACCAGATATGCTTGAGGCTGTGATGATGTTTTCGAAGAAATCAGACATTGGGATGCCAATTCGTGTCTTGGCGAGGCAACTGAGATGGTCTGTGAGAGATTTGGGTCTGCTTTTGGAGGCCTTTTTCTCTCTAATGGCAACTGTTGTTGCAGCCATGGCGGCGTCTCATTTTGCTTGAAAAAAGGCGAATCTGAGCCTCTCTATCCTCTCCATTTTCTCTCTCTAAGTTTTTATGGGTTTACTCTTGTTAATTTCTGGGTTTTTGGCTTGTACATAAATGCCTTCTCTTTTAGGATTAGGGTTTTGCTTCTGGAGGTGGGTATTGAAAAAGCATTTTCTGAGGAAAATTTTTCATATAGTTTGGTTGCTTGGAAAGAAGATTCCGGCTGAGTTTTTTTGGTTTGGTTCATGGATTTTATAAGGAAAAAAAGAATATTAAGGCCTCTTTTGAAAGGGAAAAAAATCAGTTTATTAATTTATTTAGATCATATTTTTTTATTTTGTTTCACGTTTTTAAAAGGTCAATTAATTTTAAGAAATCACTTCTCAAAATAGGGCTAAAAGTTGTTGATTTTTGTTTTTTTTTTTTTTTGTTTTTTTAAGGGGTTCGTTTGGTTGGTTGAGACTTTAAAAGTAATAAAATTAACTATTTTAAACTTTGATTTGAAATGCAAAGAAAAATGAAATGTTAAAAGAGAAATAGGTCAAGTTTGGCATATTGTAAAAAAATTAAAAAAGTAAAAAAATTATTTAAAAAGTTAAAAAGTTAATATTATTTGTTAAAAGTTAACAATTACGGTTGCATAATTTTTAATTTTAATTTTTTCTTATAAATTAATTTTTACAATTTTTTATTATATATTTTTTTATAAAAAGTTAAAAAGTTAACTCAAATATTTATATTTTCTTCTTTAATTTTTTAGTTTAAAAAAGTAAAAAATACACTTATTTAGAACACCTCAAACAACCTCTTAGTAGATCAAAAAGGTGGAATTGAATCCCATCCTACTCCTAGCTATGTGCATAACTACGTTTTAATTAGGAGTGCAACTCGGGCGGGTTCAACCCGAGTAACCCGAGCCCAGCTCGAGTTTTTTTAGGGCTTGGGCAACTATATCTTGTAATCTGGACGGGCCTTGGCAGATTTTTTATGCTCAAATTGTAATTCGGGCCGGGTTTTAGCAGAATTAATGGCCAACCCGAGCAACCCGAACCCGAATTAAATTTAATATATTATATAAATTAAGTAAAAGAGTTAGTCTTAATTTTTAATTTTTATTTTTTGGTGACCAGAAAATAACTTTGAATAATTCTCAATTCTTTGTTAATTATCAATTCCACCTACAGGTTTCAAAACAAATCTACCTACAAGTTTCTGGGCAATTCGAGCTAACCCGAGTTCAAAATACAAAGCTTGGGCCGGGCTTGGGCAGCAAAGCTCGGGTTCATGTTTGGGCTTGGGCAGGCTTGAGCCTTTGCTCAGGCAATTCGGTCAAGCTTAGGCACTCCAACCCGACTGAACCCGCCCGAGTTGCACCCCTAGTTTTAATAAATAAAAACGGTAATTTATTGTCTAATAATATATTGTGTAAATTATCACATATTATTAAAAAGTGTCATCAAGATTAATTTTTAACAGTAGTTTAAAAATTTTATTATAAAAAATATTAATAATTATAAAATTTAGTGGCAGTTTAAAAAAATTATTATGGTAAATTACACTTTGCTCCTTTAAAGTTTTATCCATTATTCACTTTGATTCTTTAAGTTTGATTTTTTTCATTTTGACCCTTTATATTTACAATTCTTCTCACTTTGACCTTTTAAGTTTGATATTTTTCACTTTAGCCTTTCATATTTGTAATCTTTCTTACTTTGACCTTTGTATGTTTGTAAACTTTCCCACTTTACTCTTAGACTAACTTTTTTTAAAAAAATTAACAAAATTTGTCACATCACTAACACAACATTAGCACCAGATGTAAAAAATTTCACTAAAGATGTGAAAAATAAAAAATAGAAAACAAAAAAATTAAATTTTTTTTTAGTCTTTAATGAACCTTTTTTTTTTTTTGAAATTTATTCAAAAATATTATTACATAGATACATTAGATACATCAAAAAATAAAAAATAAAAAGTAAATTTAATTAAAAAATAAAAAATTTCACAAAAAATGAAAAAAAATAAAAATATACTAAGCCAAATACTTGTATTGTCAATTTTAAAATGAAAAGTTTACTATTTTTTTTTTCTTTTTGTCTTTAGGGAATCTTTTTTCTTTTTTTAATTAAATTTGTTTTTATTTTTTTTTAAGTTGGATGCATTTATAATGTAATAATATTTATGAATAAATTTTAAAAAAAAATCATTGAAAACTAAAAAAAAATTAAAATTTTTTTGTATTAATTTTACATTTTTTGCATCTTTAGTGAATTTTTTACATCACACATGGAGTTGATGTGTTGATGATGTGGCCGATTTTGTTAGTTTTTTTTTCATGAAAGTTAGTTTATGAGTAAAGTAAGAAGGGTTGTAAACATAAAGGGTCAAAGTAAGAAAGATTGCAAATATGAAGGATCAAAATGGAAAAAAATCAGACTTAAAGGGTCAAAATAGGAATGATTACAAATATGAAGGGCCAAAGTGGGAAGGATTACAAACATAAAGGAACAATTAGGTAAAATCAAATTTCAAGGACCAAAGCGGAAAATTGGTGAAATTTTAGGAGGGCAAAGTATAATTTACCTAAATTATTATAAAAAAGTTATTAAATTTTAACTTTTAGCGACGTTTTAAAAAATTCATTACAAAAAAATATCACTAATAGAAATAATTTATAAAAATCATGACCAAAAAAAAAATTACTAATTGTTAATTTTTAGGGCCATAAAAAATCGTCATGAAAAAATATTTTTAACAATATTTTTATTAGGATTAATTTTTTATAGAATTTGATAGAAATTAATCATAATTATTATGACCTATTAGTAGTTTATTCTTAGATTAACAGAGACGTACATAAAATAGGCATTTCAAGACGCAGGCATTGCGCACATTCTCTTGGGCCCATGAGGCCCATCATGGAGTCTCATTTTGATGATCTGAATTGTCCAATATATAAAGTTCATATAGTATTTCATGCCTGTAAAAAATCACATTAATTGAATATCGATAGCAACTTGATCGAAATAAACTTTTGTCAATGTTAAATATGATTTTAAAAATAAATTGTTAACAAAAATATATCGATATTCGATCAACATAATTTTTTTTCAGACATGAAGTACTCAATGAATTCTACACATTAAACTGTTCAAATTATCAAAACGAAGTTCGTGGTAAATCCCATGAATCTAACACTACATTTCAGTCTATATAATAATAGACTAGAGCAAAGCCTCTCTCCTGAAAAAATACTCGATTGAACCGAAGGATCAGCTAAAAAAGCTAAGGATAAATTATAAATAAGCTAATTAGATTTATTTGATATATAGATATATGAGAAAATTGATTTTAGAAACTAGATGGGAAAATTTTTAACGAGTGTAAGTTTTTTTAATAAAATTACATAAATGGTAAATTTTATACACATTAATTGGGATAACTGGTGGGTAATTTTCTTAAATTGCCGTTTACCTATTTAATTTTCTAATAACATAATTACCTATCGCATAACAAATAATCGATTTTATAAAATAAATTAGTAAGTCAATTAATAATTTTTAATAATATTATAAATATATTTTAATTAACAGTTAATCTTTTGTAAAGGTAAAAGAGTTAATAATTTTAATTTCAATAATTTCATTGTTATATAGGAAGGAGAATTCATAATTTTCAAAATTTATAAGGTAATTCGTATTTTAAGAAAATTACAAAAAAATGTATGTGTAATTCACCCAAAAGGTAATAGTATTTTAAATTTTTTTATTTTTAGTAGTTTTTTATTAAGTTATGTTAATTGTTTTTGAGTGAAATACCAATAAATCTTATATAGTGATTTTATAAACTATCTAGTCATTCTTTTTTTGTCTTATGGATCCAAAAGTTTCATTTTAGTGTGATAAACGGCCAAGCATAAACGCGCCTATATTATGTGTTGAGAGACAAATATAGATTTTCTCATTATGTTAAAATTACTAAACATAACACTTCAAAAAGACTCTAATCTTTAAAAATAAATAAATAAATAAAATAAAATAAATTAATGTACTTTTCTCAAATGTAACATTCTAAAAACGTAACCTTCTAATGTAACACACTAAAAAAATTTTAATGTACTTTTCCAAACGTAATACTCCAAACAATGTAACACACAAAAATTTCTTAATGTAATTTTTTTAAACGTGACACTTCAAAAACGTAATACTTCAATGTAACACATTAAAAACTTCTTTAGTGTACTTTTTTCAAACGTAATAACAAAACATTCCAAAAAAAACTCCTTAGTGTATTTTTTCTCCAAACGTGATACTCCAATCAATGTAACACAAGAACTCCTTTGTGTACTTTTTTCCAAACGTGACACTCTAATGCAACATTCCAATATAACACCAAAAAATCATAGTAACAGAAATGTAGATTTTCACATTTGACAACCAACACTCAACCACAAATTTCTCGAAAAAACTTTCACCTCTCCCATTTGCCTTCCCATCCAAAAAACGAATCACAAAATTGGAAATATGAATTACAAAAGCAGATTCATTCAAACTCAAATGGCACCAAATCAAATAAATACAACTTTCCAAAATAAAAGGATTAATTGATTGATAAGAAAACTTTTACGATTAAATGGATCAATATTTCTCCATAAGAAATTTATGGATAAATTTTTCATTTCTTTTGCCCATAGTCTAGTGTAGAATTTTAGAAGTTGAAAAAAATTAAAATTTGATCCTTACAACAAAATAAATTAAGATTTTTAATTTTGTCAATTTAATTTTTTGTATTTTCAATATAAACTATTTGCTTATTTTTGTTAATTAAAATTGACAGAAAAATAATATTTTAGTTATTAAATTCAATATAATACGATATTTTAGACATTTTATGTGTACTATATTGAGTTTAATAACTAAAATATTTTTTATTAATTTTATTTAACAAAAATAGACAAAAAAATTTAAATTAAAAACAAATTAAATATGAAAGTTTAAATTGACAAAATAAAAAAATTAAAATTTATTTTGTTATAAAGGTCAAACTCTAGATTTTTGTATTTATTTATAATTTACCTTAATTTTTTTTATTGCCTTTAGTAATTATTTTAGTTTATTTAGTGGAGTAGATTTTGAAAGTTTAAAATATTTTTGAAATTTTTAATTATTTTTATTAAAAATTTAATAAAAAATGAACAAAAAATTACTAAACTAATTTCAAGCGACTTAAATGCAATATGAGAAAATAAAATGGGTCTAAGGTGTTAAAGACAACATTTAAATATTGATAATATATAGTTGGAGAATATTCCTCTTGTTTAAGTTGTCAATTTTGATGATTCGAATTGTTTACTTTATAAGGTTCTGATGAAAAATTTTTAGTCAATTTGATATTCGTAATTTTTTTATTTTGTCGCATGAAAAGGTTATGATAATCTTTTTTTTATTAATGATATATACAAAAAAAAAAAAAAAAAAAACTCCACAAAATTAATAATAAACAAAACTCATGATGAGTCCCACGAACCCTCTCAAGTATTTGGACTTAAAATAAGCCCAACCTAATTTGGAATGAGCTTTGAGTAGTGAATAGAAGGGATGCAAACGAATCGAACTGAGTCGAACTTTGCTGGGTCGATCATCTAGTTCGGGCTAGGGTTGAAGCTCGATAATGATTTTTTTAAAATTATTATTTACATTATTTAAATATATAAATAATATATTAATTTTATAATTTAAATAAAGATAAACAAACTCAACTTATTAGAGATCAAGTTTGATTTGTTTACTAAATGAATCTTTACTTAATGTACCAAACTGAGCGGAGCACACGAACAAGTTGATTCATTTATAGCCCTATGGAAGAGTAATCGAAGAGGAAGATTTGAACTGGGTTTTAGTTATAAACACATTGAAATTTGTTCTGCTTCCATATATTAACTAAGAATGAATTTGGAAGTGACCAAAGCATAATCTGCAGTACTTTGTATCTTCACAAATTGACTCTCTTCGTATCACACTTTAGGATGTGGTGAAGGGAGGTCAGAGATGCAAGTTGACGGAGCAGCGACAAACTCTTTCAGTTATAATTTAACTATAATAACATACTATCTTTGACTAGAAATATATATATATATATATATTACTAAGAACGGCTTTGATACATTCCAATTAATTATTGAGAAAATTGCAATTTGGTGAAATTTTCACAAAATAATTATAGATTCACGAAAAAATTTAAAAGTTTAATTATGTATATAAAATTTACCATTAATCTAAAATTATTGTGTAAATTTCACTAAATTTCAATTTCCCCTTCACTAATTCATACATTACTTGTTTTTCCAAAGCGAAGGAACAAAATTTAAAATAGAGCATCAATATTTGAAACTCAATATGACATCTGTTTGTCATAACCTCATGTTTCATACATAATAGATATTGTTCCAACCTATCACTAATTCATACACTATGCCCATGTTTGTTTGGACGGATTGGATCATGCTGGATTAGCATTCTCATGACTAATAGTCTTAGGACTATGATCTCTTTTAATTGTGTATCCTATTCTATGTTTAAATTGAGTTAGGATTGAGAGACTAATAGTCCAGATTTTGGCTTAGTCCTCCAATTTATATCTCACTTTGGGATTGAATAGTCCATCATATGTGGAATACTATATCCAGATGGATTGTTAGTCTGTACTTCAATTGTTTAACCAAATATTAGATTAATAATTTTATTGGACTATTAGTCCAATCCCCAGCTCATGTCCACCCAAACAAACATGGCTTACTTGTATTTCCAAAGCTAAGGAAAAAAATTGCAATAGAGCATCAATATTTGAAACTAAATATGACATGTGTTTGTCAAAATCTCATGTTTCATAGACAATAGCTATTGTTCCAACCTATCACTCCTCTATGCAACTTGAATAAATTTTATCGAATGACATTCTCACACTTCCAATTTCATCACATATAAATCAACAAATTAATTTTGAACTTCTCAATCTATAAATAAAAAAAAATTTAAATCTTAACATCTGATGACAATATTAAAAGGGAAATACTAATGGCAACACAAGTGATTCATAGTCTCAATGTGAGTGGAAAAGAAACGTATAGAAATGCGTAAAAAATGCTTTAAAATTTATTAAAAGTGTTTGTGATCTATAGAAGTACCTCAATAGTACCCCTATTTGGGTATTTTCATCATTTTAATGACAATCTAATCCATAAAATAAAATAAAAAAATACAAATAGATGAGCTTTTTCAATTAAGCTCAATAAAGCAGTAACTTAAATGAATGTCTTGATTCAACACACAAAATGCAGTATCAATGTCAAGAATTACTCATCCAAAGAGGGCTCAGACTTTTTTGCAATGGTGTCAGCCATATTAAGTTTTTCTACTAACATAAAAAATTATATGCAATAAATATTTTTTTTTGCCTCCTTTTAGTGTGTTCAAGTGACACCAATTGGTTCTGATATGAACTTCCTATAAGATCTGACCCAGAATCACAGATAAAAACTACACAGGAAATTTATATACAACAAAACACAAAATCAAACTGAAAAAATGAACCTCAAGGAACCGAAAATCCTAGTGGGATTGGGACAAGGGAAGAGAGACAAGTAGTACTAGCCAATCTAACCAGTTTCAAGATCACACAGAAAGTAGACACAGCAAAATGACAGCAACTAGACCGGTGTTACCAACATTTTTCGCACCTCTTGAACCTGATTTTTCAGCGGGCGTAGAGGCAGGCGTGAAAGCGGAGACATTGGACAGTGGCGGGTCAACAACGTCTGCAATACCAAGTACTGGTGCAGGGGCCGGTGCAGGCGGCAATGACATGGGTGAAAGCACGGTGAGTAGGTCGCCTGGTTTCGCTGGTAAGATGTTGTATGATGTATTTTCATTTGGGTTGGAACATGGGCTTCCTGCAGTACCAAAGATAACATTTTGATATTTTTAAAACATTGTAGCATTTTATACACAACTAGCTAGTAAGCTAATGTTTCTAGGCTTGTTTTTGTTTATTTATTTATTTATTTATTGGGACAAAAAGTGACTTATTTTTGTCTTAGTGAACTTTTAAATTTTTAGGTCAGGCTGCAAAACTACTTGAGCTCAACTCATGTTTAGTTCATTTGAGATTAGCTTGTTATGTAAGCTAGCTAAATTTGAACACTATTGTGAAACTCGTTCTGTTTTCAAGCCAAGCATAAACAATCCACTACTTGGCTCAACTCAGCTCATTGGCAGCCCTAATTTTAGGATCATTCAGTCAAATTTTTTTAAAAAAAAAAAAAAAAAAAGACCTAACCAATTAAAGAAAAAATAATTCAAACTAAAAAAAACCCCAAAAAAGCCAACTCCAGATGCCAAAGCATTATTTGTCAAATACGTCTTAGATGTTGACTTGAAACTTCCCACTGTTGTAATCAATGTAGAATTTACATAAAAACTTCTACATGTGTTGATGCTTATATGGACTCTGGTTTTGCAACCGAGTAATGTCTTGCAAGAGGCCTCAAGCTCTGTGAAGCAATATTGCCCTGTGGGTTATGGTTTAGGTTAGGAGTAGCAAATTTTTTAATCAATACACAAATATGCATTCCTAATAATGATTAAATTGTGCAAACAATGAGGAAAAAAAAAACCAACAAAAATTTCCTCAATTTGAGTTCATGTGTTTTTTTGTAGGCCATTATGCTAACTATAGACAATTCATTCACCCATAAACATCATGAAAAATTGAGCACTTATGGTTACAAAATGTTGAGATATAAGGTCTGTATACTTACTCAAGTATGCATTTGCAGTAGCAGGAAAATCTGTTATGACCCCATCTACTTCATGCGCAAAATAAGTAGCGAGCTCCACCATGGGATCCGACAAGAAATCAAATACCAGACTCACAAACTCATTCCTAAAAGGAAAGGCGTAGACAGAGATATTTGCAGCATGCATATCGTCAACGACACTTGTAAAAGCACTGGCGAACGAATTAGAAAATTTAATAATAGAGGCTTTCCCAACAGTAACTGCATCAGCATACTTACGAATTTCATCCACTGTCGGTTTTGGTGCAGCGCTTATTGTCTCATTAATGAGCAATACTTTTTGGTAATTTGGGTTATGCTTAAACTTGGATAGAACTTGACTGTCATCGGACTGAATCAGTACTTTTTGAGTATGTTGTTTGTCGAAGGTGGCATTGATTAAGGCATTGGCAACCACATCTGTTATGCTAAGACCCTTCTTTGATGCTAGGTAGGCGGCATTCTTGGAGAGAAAGTGTAGGTGTTAAAACTAGAGATGAAGATAAACAATTATTTCAACAAGAAAATGAAGATAAAAAGTTATAGTGGAAGCATCATATATATACATATATATCCATTGTGTTCAAATAATGTGGTTAGTTTGAAATGGTAACAGAATGCAAGTTTAAAAGTGTTAACATGGACACATGGACACATTGACTAGATTTTTTTTTTAAATGTAGGACACGACATGTTGGTGATATGCACAAAATATAGTCTTATAAAGTTATTATATGTCAAGTACATGAATATTTAATTCAAATATAATAACAAAATACAATGGAACACTAATTTCTAAAAGTCTAAAAGAGGAGAATATGTAAATATATTTTTATCATTGGACCTAAGTTATTTATTCAAATTTATAATGTGTTTATGTGTGTCTAAAACAAATACATATGTTCCCCAAGCGTCCGACGTTTGTTCGAAGTCTACAAAATTTTTAAAAATATTAGGACATGTTCGGACACGTATCCAACAGGTGTCGAGAAGTGTCAAACGATGAGTGTCATGTCATTTCAATGTTTAACATGGCACACCACCTTAGAAGTGTTTGTGCTTCTTAGGCAACAATAAATAGAGAAAGAACTTACTTGTATGTTGATCAAAATTCCAGTAACTGCCTTGGTCTGTGCAATTTCCAAGAATGCCGATAGAGTCATGAATCTACCCTTGTTCGAGTTTGCAGGGTCTCTTTTCAAGCCAGAGTGTAGATAAGGGCTTGTTAGTTGAGCTGAAACGAGAAATTTCACAGTTAGTGGGATATTTGAGGCCTAAATTTGTTAAAGCCGTAGGTAGCAAAATTCTCTTTTTCAAGTTTATTTACGCTTCAATGTTTGAATCTCGCTCCAGGTGAGATCGAATGAGAAAATTCCATTGTCCTTTTGAATTTCAGGAATTTTGGTTAATCGTTCTAAGAAATCTCGCACTGCATTAGTTTCTCCCGAGAGGTCAGCTGAATCCAAACAGAAGGCAACTCCATCTTTTGACATTTGCACGGAGCAATCAATAATGTCTGCTCCATCATCTATGGCTCGTTCATAAGCAAGATCAGTGGAGCCGGGGTAAATCCCGCTTGCTCCGTTGTGAGATATGATCAAAGGTCCTGCAAAGGCACAACATTAATTCTAGAATGAATAACTTGTCCTTCTATTTTGTATTGAATCTCCAATGTAAAACAAATCAAATTCAAAATAAATTACGATTAGTTTCTCACCTTTGGCAGGCCGGGTAGAATTCTGGTTGTGAGCTAAGCATGCTGCATCAGAAAGAGCAGGTTAAGGTTAAACTAGGAATCAAAACAAAAGAACAATTTAGGTGATGTTTGGATATTTGTTGAGGGAAAGAAAGATAAAAGGAAATAAAATTACTCATAAATACTCATTTTTAACAGATAACTTTAAAAAAAGAAAAAGAAAAATTTATTGACAAATATATATTCATATCTTTTCATTTTCCTAACCCAACCAAAAAAGAGAGAAAAAATAGCTCCTACTTCATTTTTCTTTTCGCCTCACAAATCCCCCCACAAATCCAAGATCCAAATAGAAAGACGATTTAGTCCATGTTTGGATCATTTGATTTGTTAAGGGAAAGGGAAATAGAGTTACTTAACTAAAACAACGCTGCCAATTAGTACACATTAACAAAAGAGTGTTATTTGACAAATATATTCACTATCTCTCATTTTCCCAGCCCAACTAAAAAAGAGAAAGGGGAAAAGAATACTTCTACTTCATTTTTCTTTTCCTGTCATCTCCTTTCCTTTTCTTTTCACCCACAAATCCTTCCACAATCCAAGATCCAAATACAGCCGTAATTGACGGTTTGCATAATCAGGAGTTAGGACTGGCTTTATATTTTCTCTGATATTCTCTATTTTGTTGTATTGCACGGTTTGTTCTCTTATCCCTACTCAGTGCAGCTACTTGGAGAAAAATGAACTTGAAAACATATAACAAAGAGCGCAAAAACTAATCTCACCAATTGATTCAGATGCGGTGGAAGGAAAATCTGTGAGCACCCCATCGACAGAAAACTGAGAATTGTCGATAAACTGCAAGTACTCGGCTGTTGGATCATAGCTATAATTGTAACTCATAGTTATATCATTTGCAAAACCAGAAGCATATACTTCTAGACCTTGCTTGTGAGCATCGGTAACAAGAGTAGTGGCAGGCTCCAAATACATTTTTGTGTTGACAGGCCATACGTATTCTTTCGGAACAAGAATTCCCGATGCAAATGACTTGACATTGGAAAGATTCACCAGTATTGAACCGTATGTCTGCTTGGTTGTAGGCTCAACTGTGTCTTTCTCGAGGAACCGGAGGATGAGCTTTGTCTTTGCTTTGTTCACTTTTTCATTCAGTGTCTTCAAGAAACCAATCTCAGGAGACGAAATGTAATTTATGCCCATAACTCTTGTAGCCTTTTCAACATATAATGCAGGTTCGAGATTGTGTTCCGTGTAGAATAAGGCATACTGCAATAGATAGCATAAAAAAGCAAGGCTAGTATGTATTGAGGTATTAATTCATCTCTTACCAAAAACCAAGCCATTTAGGCTGTGTATGGATCAAGGATTAAAGGATGGATTTAGAAATGAAAAGGAAAAACAGAAGAGAAAAGTAAACAAAATTTAGCTTACATTTCATTCACTTTTACCCTTTACTATTTTCTTTCCCTCCACAAATCCCTCCTCAAATCCTTGATCCAAACACACCCTTATGGATATTAACAGGAGGGCCACACATATCCAGTCTAGCCCCCTTTTTCACTCTACAAGAAACAAGATCAAACTGACACTCATTCTCTTTTTGTCAAGTGAAGATATATTTCTAATCCCTCATTGACTAATGATCAAGTGAAACACAAATTTTTTAGTTCAGATTTCTCTGGTTAAAAAGAAAACAGGATTCCTGATTATTCAGAAATTAATTGAATTGTACACACTGGTCATTATAATCTTATATATCCTTCCAATCACCATGATAATTCAATTATATATGCACTGTTGCAGATATATTTCAATTTCTAGGCAAGCATATTGGTATAAAAATCGGAAGAGGAAACAAGAGCGAGATAGACATAATGAAGTACCTGAACATTCAACCAAAACAGAGGCAGCTTAACGCCTTTTGCATCTTCAACAGTAGATATTTGTTGCACCGCATCAAACACACCTGTCCTAGAAAAGATACCTTGTTTCACTGCAGGGAATTCATATTTGTTTTAACTTCAATTTCATTTCCGTGATCAAATAGACTATTGCTCAAAAAGGCAAGAATGGAGAAGGTAGTGTTGTGAGACTTACAAGATGCATTTTGATATAGTTGATCATACGTATAATCCAAAGCAAACCATCCTTGAATATTCTGTCCATTTACATTGTAGGTTTTCTGTCCATCTGGGAAGGCGTGTGATATATCTGTTGAGTTGTCAAGGTTTAAACTAGTCAAGCAAATACCTCGGCTATCTTTTGTAAGTTGTAGATCACAGAACAAAGTTGCATTAGGCAAGCTTGTTGACTTTACAAATTGAAATGCTTGCAGGCTGGATTCAGGGAAAAGCCCCGAATACCCTCCACGTGCCAGTACAAGAGGCTCGGCACCTGCACGTGAAAAGGAAAAAAAAAATTGGACAAAGAAATGAGGAATGAGACATAAGAAAAATTGACATGCAACAAAAGAATTGAGTTAAAGATTTCAACAGGAATTGAAAATACTTAACGAACTATCGAAAAGAAAAAAACATTGTAAAAAATCTGTCATTTCATACGAACATGCAGGACTCAAAAAGCAACTAGTTCCAAAAAGAAGGAAAAAAAGAAAACAAAATATCAGCAGCATGAGGTTTTTTTTCTTACCTAGTAGAGAGCTATTGAAACTTGTGAAAGCAGAATGAGGAGAAAAACAGATGTTTCCTATATGAAGAAGCAAAATATTTTTTTGTCTTGTTTTGTTTTATGACCGCTAAAATACTTACCATATATTATTTGAAAGGCAAAATGATTGTTTTCTTCCAATGTATTTTGCCTATTAGGAGAACAAGTTTAGTTATCATAGCTCTAGAATAAAGATAGAAATAAAATAGCTAAATTTTGAAGTTTGAAAAGCAATTATTATAAACAAACAAACAAACAAACAGATTGAGAAAAAAATTTAAAGGAAATACATGTTACCATCGAGAGTCTTCCATGTCTTTGAATTGTTCCCATTCTGTGCTAGAGCGCAATGGATCAAGAAGAAAGCAAAAAGCAAAGTTCTAATCATTTTCTTCCACTCCTGTCTGAAGAAAACAAAAAAGTAGATTAATATGAGAACAACTCATACACGGAGAGAAAATTTCTTATGGTATGTATTGGTTTTAACAGCATTCAGAATTGCATAATGTCAACTATATAGTCAATGGATTTGGCTACACATTTCATTTCTTTTCAAGATTGAGAAATTGGCTACTGTTTTTTGGCAGGGGAGAACCATATATTGAGATGAGATTTCAGTTTTAAAGTTTTAGTGACAGAAATAAATCCAAATATTTCCAATTCCTTTTCCTGTTAGGTAGAATTGGTTAGGATAAAAGTGACGAAAAAGTAAGAGAGATTAAGAAACAAAAGTAAGAGAGATTAAGAAACAAATATTTTCCCATATTTGTTTATAGCATGAGAAGGGGGGAAAATGCAAGAAAGTTCAAATTTCTTTTACAACTCATCAAAATTACAACTTTACATTCAACTTCTCGCAAAATATATATATATATAATTTTTTTTTCACATGAAAGTAGCCAAGTGTTTACCACTTTCTCACAAAAATTTCATCTTAAACAATTACATACTAAAAAATAAAATTTTCTACTTAACATAAGCATAGGGTATAATAAAAGTAGAAATAAGAAGAAACAACCAACAAACGCACAAAAAAAAGATTATGTTAATACATTTTGCTTTAACATACTTTTTTAAACTCGTTGTGGGTTTGAATGGATCATACCTACATTTTCCACTTGGGTGGATTTTCAATTAATGTCATGAAAATATCAGATTATAAATGCAAATGTGGTGGTATCTTCTGATTATTTTCAAGTGGGTTAGATAAAACTCAAATGTTCACTCCAAACAAACAAACAAAAAAAATTCAAAACAAACCTTGAGTCACATCCATATATAGAGGTTTACCAATTTATATTTGCTTTTTCCATTTGATTGGATAATAATTCTAGTTTCAAAGAAATGCATTTTGCACTTAACATCAACAAGAATCAAACAAAAAATAAATTAACCAACAAAAAGAAGAGTGAATAGAACTTACTTGAATCTTGATGTGTAGATGGAAGAGAGAGGAGTGAAGAAACTCATAAGGAAATGCAATGAGAGAGAGAAAGAGAGGGTTGAGAGATTAAAGGCGTTTCTGGGATTAAAAGGGTGTAAAGTTTTCATTTATTACTGGAAATTAATGCTTTTTGGGTCATTTAATTTGGACTAATAACTATGTTTGCTCCTTCTCAAAATAGAGATAAATTTCTTACTCTGTATAGTTCCTGGCAAGTTGACATCTCCTTTTTAACTGCTTGATCATTGGAAGCATTTTTTTAATGAAAAATGTTTCGAAACTCGAATTTGTGTAGTCTCAATGACTCAAATATATTAAAACGATATCGTTTTACTTTAAAATAATGTCATTGTGAGACATTAAAACCATTTGAGCTATGAAAATTCGGACTCAAATATATTTCTTTTTCTTTATTTTTTCAGTTCACCTGCTGCTGTTTTGCACAGCCGGTGTTGTTTAATTTTTTGTTTATTATTTTAAAGTAATCTACTTACCAGAAGAAAAAAAAAATTTAATATAACAATTTTATATGTCCATATATATATATATAGGGATACATATAAATAAATTAAATTAAATTTTTACTCATATTAATATTAATTTAAGTTACACTTTCATAGTACGATATTGTTAAAATTATTTTTCTACATTGTAAACGTCACATCATACTTTAAAATAAATTTTAGAGTAAATGACAAATAAATCTTTTAAAATTTACTTAAAATATGAATTATTTCTTATAATTTTAGAAATTACATTTTGCCTCTTCAAATTTATAATCTCATAACAAACGACCCATTTAATAAATTATTAAGTCAACTGACAGTTTTTAATAATGACAAAATTACATTTCAATTAACAATTTTTGTAATTTTATTGTTGTATATGAGAATAGTTACAAATTTTATTTTTTTGTTAAATTTGTAAAATAAAATTTTTCTGATAAATGGATATTTGTAATCTCTAAAATCACATAAGACAATCCGTATTTATATCAATAGATGCATTTATAATTTACCCATAATTTTATATGTATTTTATATATAGAAATACACATAAATACTTAATTAATATTATCATATATTAATTTAAGTTAAAAGGAGGTATCTATGATATTTTCTAAGAAGTGTTCTCTTATTTTTATTAAATAATAAGAGTGTTTGTGATTTAACAATATCAAGGAGTATTTATAATATAACTTTCAAGTGTCAATGGATATTTGTGATATATTAAAAATGTTTGTAGGTGTCTGTATATTTTTATCAAACGTTAAAGAGTGTTAATGTACCTTTTTTATTTTGATTTAGTAAATTGACAACAAAATAATAAATAAAAATATTACATTATTTCAATTGGGAACCAAAAATATGATATTGGGTCTGAAATCTTCTTTTAAATATTTTTTTATTAAGTTGAATAAGATTACATAAAAATAGTAAAACATATCAATTATATTACTTTACTTTTTTAAATGCAAGCAATAGAAGAGATTATTTTGAAAAAATAAAAATATAAAAAACAAGCCAACAACATTGTGATAACATAATGAACAAAAAAGAAACATTATTTTAAATAGCATCGGCTCCGCAAAACACCATTAAAAAAATATATAAAAAAAAAATTGATTTCGAAACGGTGCGGTTTAAGGCTCATTTTGAAAAGTGGATTAAAAGTCACTTCTTAACTTTTAACTCATTTTTCTTCTCACATAAAAAAATCAAAAAATTAAAAAGTCAACTTTTAATCATTTTTTCAAAACACCCCTAAAACACTGCAGGAAGGACAGCCGTGATGGTCACATTTGAAGAGGGGTAGTAGTCATATTACACATGAGGAAATACAGCTTATGTCTTTGGAATTTAATTATGAATTTAAAAAAATTTGAGACGTTTGTATGACCGATCTATTATGAGTCTGATTTTATAATTTAAATATTTTATTTTATAAAAAATTTTGTTTATATTATTTATAAAAAAAATTATATCAATTTAATAATCATGACTTATTTTATTTTATTTTATCAAGTTTGTTTTTGAAAAAATAAATAGCAAATATATTTTTGAAAAAACAATACCCATGATGGGGTTTATAAGCCCCTCAATAAATTTGAAAAAAGTCCAACTCTAATTTTTATTTGAGAAGTGATCTACAGATAGAATTTGAACACAAATAACTCAAAGATTGGTGTGACAATATTTCATATGAAAAGGTTCACAAAAATGATATAGCAGCGACATTTTTGAAATTTTAGGTCAATTTTATAGATCTTTTGATTTGAAATGAATTGACACACATTTGTTACCTCATTCTGTATCAATTTTATGTACAAATTTTCTATTTATATATTATTGCTTCTTTTTTTTATTTTAAATTATGAGTTATAATGATAGGTGTTTTAACTTAAAATAGGACGACATATAAAGACACAAGTAACTGTTATTTCTCCGCACTTGTTTTGCACTATTCACACATTTAAATCAAACTTTTTTTAATTACAATTTTATCTTGAAATAAAACTCATAATGATAGGTGTTTTAACTTAAAATAGAAGAAGAACACATAAAGACACAAGTAGCTGTTATTTCTACGCACTTGTTTTGCACTGTTCACACATTTAAATAAAACCTTTTTTAATTACAATTTTATCTTGAAATAAAACTATCAAAAATATATTTGTTGTTTATTTTTGAAAACTAAAAAAGGAAAAATTTCACTAGTTTTCCCTTTCTATTCTTTCACCCAGCACCTCTAACCAACACCCATCACCACCACTGGTCACCGGTCACCATCACTTACCTTTGGTAGGTTGGTCAGTTGTTAGTAAGCTCCAGTGACTCTCTAGTAGCCAACTGATTATTGCTTTGACCTTTGGCGATCGTTTGGAATCCATTCAGTCATCTCATGACCTTTGGCAACATTTGGTCACCAACTTTGGTGACCACTTCTGACCACTATCCACCATTGGTCACCACATCTATCCACGCTCTATTGTCGAAAATCACCTCCTGCAACTCTTCAAACATGATTCTCTATTCGTATTTTCACCAAACAAGCTTTTTATTTTTTTTATTTTTTACAAAAATAAACCAAAACATGTTTCCTATATTTTAGGAACAAAAATTGACAATGTTAACAAACAACCCGTAACTTTTATATTTTTTGGGCAAAATTACCCCATGTTTTTTAAAAATAGTCATATGTCCCTATGTGATTTTAGACTAAAATGCAACAATTATGTAACGTCCCGAAATAAATACAATAAATACATCCCATAAACAGTAGTATAATTAAAACGACACGCTTTCATTAATCAGAGTTTAATATACAAAAGTGACAGATACAATAAGGGATGAAAGCTACACACTTATCATATGCCTTACTGGCTTACATCTTTCCAAGTCGCTGTTTGGGTACAACAAAAATGAGTCAAACTTAATACAATTAAAGCCCTAGGCTTGTATGATATCAAAACAAAAGAACAACAAGGGTGAGCCTTCAGCTCCATTGTCCTCTCAAGCTAAGCCTTTAGCGGAGGTATATCACCAACACTTGAAAATGATTTCCCATATAAGATGAGCCAAAGCTTAATAGAAATAATTTAACACAATATATGAACCTTAACAAAAATATAAGTATGATATGCATATACAATGCTTGTGATAAAAATATCATTTATAACTCTTTTGTGAAACCATACTATGCCAAGCTCTATATCTCAATCCATTTTACTTTAGTTTATGATTCATTTTCCATTTCATCCAGACAATCAAACTGAGGATACACCTCAGTGGATCTCTAACTAACACAACAATTATACAAATACTTCTATTTGCCATTTTACGAAAATTTTGTCCGCGGGAATTGGCACCCATGTATACGCACGGTTTTCAGGACTTTCACCCTAGACACACAGGCCAACTTAATTTAATGGAGTTCATCACCTTTCTTCTCCCAAACATGGAGTACATCCCATTTATTTTCCCAAACATCATACATTTACAATGTATTAAAAACATAGCTATATTCAACGACAATGGATAAGAGATTAGTTTCAATTCACCTAATTCTCATGCAATTTCTACAACTATCATAGCTCTGCTCTATTGATAGCTCAACACGGATATTTCTAAACAGATATACAATCTCTATGACAGATAAATTATCAAAATTCCCGTAGGTAAGAGGTAATACACACCCGACTTCATCATTTATATAAACACCCATCCAATTTCACATTCCCAATACCAATTTCATTTATTTATACAAAATAATTATTTGAGACATTTTAGAGCAAAACTTCATTTTCTTCCAAAATTCAACCCAAATATCAAATCAACAAATTTATCACAACACAATCTCATAACTACTCTCATAACCATTTTAGTACATACATTTGAAAACCCCTCTTTTGATTTTAAACCAAAACCCTAAATTTGTTCAAAATCCTCTCAAATTCTAATATTTCTTGTATATCAACAAATAACTAAGTTAAAACCCATAATAGAGTGTAGAAAATCCCTACCTCAAAGCTAGAAGATGAGCAAGCAAGGAAGAAACTCGAATGGAGCCGAAACCCAACTCTATTTGGATGAAACGTAGCCCTCGAGACATTCTACCTTTTTAGAGAAACCACCAAATCTAGGTAAAAATGTAGAGAGAGAGAGTAAGTTTTAGAAAGAAAGGTTCAAGATCTAGGATTTTGAAATGTTTTAGAGAGAGAAAGAGATGAAAAAATGATGTAAAAAGTGGCTGTTATGAACTGATATACGCACAATCCACTCGAGCGCAAGAAGTGATACTCGAGCGTTAGACACAACAAGTTGTTCCGCTCAAGCGCAAAAAATGATACTCGAGCGCCAAGACACAAGGAAAAGGGGCGACATCGCTCGAGCTTAGGAAGTGACGCTCGAGCGTAGAAAACATAGTAATTTTATAGACAGAAGACTCTTGCTCGAGCGCGGAAATGGCCGCTCGAGCGCATAACCGCTCAAGCGCAAGAAACATCGCTTGAGCGTAGAATACACTCTCCCAATAGTTTTGCAAACCTGCAAAAGTACTGAGAGTTCACAAATCTTGCTTGAGCGCAAAAAGTAACGCTCGAGTAGAGGAGTAAAATTCTGGGCGACAAAAGTTTGAAGACCAAGCAACTAACCTATTCTAAATGCAACCACTACAATCCAAAAGCCAAACTCAAGGAAGTATGAGGAGAAAAAGACATGAACAACACAACGAAACCACGAAACCTGAGTCCAAACACACAAAAGGGTTGGGTTAAAACCGGAATCGCTATAATTAACACTGTTAACAATAGATATGAAATAACTATAATGTTCTCAAATCCTATATTTTTTGTTATTTTCTTTCTCTCTCATTTCTCATACACATTATTTATAATAACTAGTATTAATTCAATTAAATCACAATTAAATATAAATGCTTAATTATTTATTGTAATTCTGAAATTTTTATTCTAATTTTAATTTAATTATATTTTAGATCACAATTAATCGTAAATATCTAATTATTTGAAGTAATATAACTTTTTAATCTAGTTTTCATTTAATTGTATTTTAGATCACAATTAATCCTAAATTCTTAATTATTTATTAAAATTTCTAACATGTTAATCTAATTTTAATTTAATTACATTTTAGATCAATTCTTAATTATTGTTTATTTTATATTTTATTTTATTTTAAATCAATTCTTAATTATAGTTTATATTTTAGATCAATTCTGTGACACCCGAATTTTTTACCATGATTGTATTCATATAAAATAATAATAATGAGAATAATAATAATAGTAATAAATAAATAAATACATTTCCTTAGTATATCAAAAAGTGCTTAGTTTTTTTTTTTTTTGAGCACCCAGCAAAAAACCAACCAAATATATTAGCTAGAGGGTAAGAAAATTACAGATCTTGCAAGTTTATGTGCTGGTTCAACCAACACACGACTCACTTTAGTTACACATAAGAACTGAAAAGCAGAACTTAACATCAAAATATCTTGGATCACAACATCTACCTGCCAATCAGAACAAAATTTTTGTGCACAGCTATCCACTAAAACCTTACAATCAGTGAAAAGAGACAGGCACATAATTTTCTGCGCAGTCGCCCACTTTATAGCTTCCAATAGAGCTCTTGCTTCTGCTAGCAATGGAGATGACAGCCGGGTTGAAATCCCTCGTTGATAAATCGGCAAGTGAGATGCATCAAAACAAACCCAAGCAAGTCCTGCGGCACTTGTGGCTTGCTGCCAGGCTCCATCCACCCCACAAGTAAATAGCTGAAAACCATTTGAATTCACACCATTATGGACAAGAACACAGCAGTTGTCTAAAGATGAAACATGTGACAGTGCAAACTGATGGTCCAAACTAGGATGTGTATCATCGACGGAATTGTTGGACCATTACTGTTTAAATTCATCAACTACCGTTAATGTTTGAGCAATGGACATTTGTTCATTTTGAAAAACCTTAAGATTACGTTGTCGCCAAATTGCCCAAAGGATAGCCACAGAGTGGATAAGAATCTCATCCTCCTAAATCGAAGTGATCCATTTCGTCCACCAAGTGTGAAAGCCAACAGGTTGACCCGTGGAGAAGTCCAGGCCCAGAGTTGTGCCCCGCCAAACTCGTTGAGACCACTGGCACTCAAAGAAAACATGCTCCCTTGTTTCCTCATTGTGGCCACATCGATCACAAATTGTATCAACAGGGATGCCTCTGGTACGCAGCTGCCATTTGACCGGAAGAATATTATGGAGACATTTCCACAAAAATAAACTCAACTTAGCAGGCAAGCGTAACTTCCACAATTTTTTCCAAACTAAAAAATCCACAGCAGTAGCATGAGGAGATCCCACAAATCGACGTTTAATAGCTGACCAATAACCCGACTTGACCGAATAGATCCCATTTTTAGTGCGAGTCCACACCAATCTATCGGGGCAAGAAACCAAAGGGATATAGATACCTAGGATCAAGGGAACCACTTCTGCAGGGAACAACCAAGAAATCAAATTACCTCGCCAACGGTTGTTTGGAAAATCGATCAGATGTGCCACTCTCATTTCTGGAAAGAAATTGGATAGCTCCATACCGCACACTGAGTTGAGCTGCCCAGGAATCCAAGGATCCCAAAATGGCTTGATGGACTGCCCATTCCCAACTCTCCAGATTAACCCCTCCATTAATAATTCCCGACCCCACATTAAGCTCTTCCAGCCCCAAGGCGCAGCCTTAGCACATGGAAGGGCTAGGAAATTTTTGCCGAAACAATATTTGCCCAACAACACAGAAGCAAAAAAAGAAGTAGGGTTGGATACCACTCGCCACGCTTGTCAGGCTAAGAGCGCCTGGTTAAAAGCACCCAATTCTCGAAAACCCAACCCGCCCTCATTTTTAGGAAGACACAAACAACCCCATTTTTTCCAGAACACCCCATGCCCCGTATCTGACTGCCATAAAAATCGCCGAATAATGGCGTTCATCTTCTAAATCACCCCACTTGGAATTTTGAAAACAGACATAAGGTATATGGGGACAGCTTGCAGGACATGTTTAACCATAATGCACCTACCAGCAAAAGATAACAGCCTGCATTTCCAACCTTGCAACTTCCATGAAACTTTCTCAACCAAGATATTAAAGACTTCCCATTTTGTCCGCCCCGAATAATTCAAAGATGCTCCCAAATAAATTCCCGGATTGGGGACAACTTTAAAACTAAAGATAGAAGCCAAGATGCCCCTTTCGCGGCCACCAAAATTGGGGCTTAAATACAACTTAGACTTGGAGATATTAATTCGTAACCCAGACTGTGCACAAAACGCATTTAAAAACCACTGTAAACACCATACCTCTTCTCCTTTAAATTGCAGAAATAAAAAGCAATCATCAGCAAATATTAAGTGAAAGACTGGCGGGAAGTGCCTACTAATAGCAATACCTCGACAAATACCTTGCTGAGCCAAATGAGTAAAACCTTCAGAGAAAGCTTGCATAACTAGAATGAACAAATAAGGTGACAATGGGTCCCCTTGACGCAGCCCAGCTCTTGGAGTGAAAAATTCCGAGGGATGACCATTGAGTAAAACAGAAAAAGAAACTGTGGAAACACATTGATGAATCAACTTTACCCAATGATCACTAAAACCCATACACCGAAGAATATTAAGCAGGAACTCCCAATTGACCCGGTCATAGGCTTTATTCATGTCCAACTTGAGACCCAAAAACATTTTACACCCTTTTTTAGTATAACGAATAAATTCAATCAATTCGTGGGCAATCAAGATATTATCAGAAATAATGCAACCCTGAAGAAAAGCACTTTGGTTAGGAGCAATTAAATGGGGCAGCACCTCACGCAATCGATTGGCCAACACTTTAGACCCAATTTTATAAATCACATTGCAAAGACTAATCGGACGAAAATCATTAACCGTCATTGGGTCCTTAACCTTCGGAATCAAGTAAATAAAAGTTTTATTAAACTCCTTAAGCAGATAACCCAACTGGAGAAAAGTTAACACTGCTTCAACAATGAAAGGTCCAACAATACTCCAATAGTTTTGATAAAACCTCGCAATGAACCCATCAGGCCCCGGAGCTTTGAGTTTACCCATTTGAAAAACCGCCGTTTTGATTTCAGCCTCATTGAAAGGGAGGTTCAATAAATGTTGATGGGTCTCACTCAGTTTGCTACTAAAGATCGAAAGGAAATCAAAGTGAGCAGGAAAAACACCTGGACATGACCGAGTCGGAATAGGAATTGGACCATCACAGTGAAATAGAGCTTTGAAATGATTGATAAAAGCTTGATGAATCTCCTTCTGGTCTGTGAGCAGAACACCATCCTCCCGTTGTAGAGCGAGAATTTGAACCTTCTTCTTCTTCCAAGAGGCCATGTGATGAAAAAACCTAGTATTCTTGTCCCCCACTTGTAACCAATGCTGCTTAGAACGTTGGGCCCAATATAATTCTTGTTTGTTCAGGAGCTCATCTAGGCGTTGCCTAAGATGCCAGTCCGCAGCCGAATCAGCCATGCTTTGAATATGCCTCTGCTTCTGCTGCAACAACACCCGCACCTCATTAATTTGCCCCTGCAACTCCGATATGACAAGCTACTCCAATTCCGAAGATGATTAAAAACAATCTGCTGCTTCCGACTCACAACGAATTGGCTAGAGCCGAGAACCGGAACATTCCACGCTCGCGGAATAATTTGATTCAAAGATTCATCGTTCAACCAGATTGCTTCAAAACGCCGGACCCGCTTAGAAGAGCTGAACACCAAGTGTGTGTCAAAAATCAAAGGGCTGTGGTCCGATCGTTGAATAGGCAGAACAATGAGCGAAGCCCTTGGAAATTTTTCAAACCAGTCTGTTGAGACCAACACTCGATCCAGCCTTTCGTAAATAATATCCGAAGCCGCTCTGTTATTGCTCCAAGTATACCACATCCCTTGATTAGGAAGTTCCATCAGTTGCGTATTAAAAATCAGATTATTAAAAGAAATCTCCCATCTAATGCGACGGTGCGTAGGACTCCACTTTTCAGCCAAATTTCTCACCTGATTAAAGTCCCCAGCCAGCACAACCGGCCACTCACAGCGTCGGATTTTCTATTCTAACTCCAGCCAAAAAAGAGCTCTATCCTTCGTAACGGGGGGCCCATAAACCAAAAAGATATACCACTTACCCATAAGCTTATCCAACACTTCCAAAACCAACAAACGGTCAGAAGCTTCCACGCCAACGAGGTCATAGTTATGATCCCACGCAGCCCAGAGGCCTCCCTTACTACCCTGACAGTTCATGCCAAAACTATGCTTATAACCCAGAGACATCCCCAAAAAATCCACCTGATGGACTAATTTCTTTGTTTCACTTAAGAAAATCAAATTTGGTCTCCACTGCTGGGTCAATTGCTTGACTGTTCGAACTGTAAGGGGATGACCCAAACCCCTACAGTTCCAGCTAAAAATCCTCATGGCGCCAGAGGAGGTTGTTGTGGGACAACCTCTTGAGAAACCCCAGATTGAACCTGAACTGGTGATGAAATCCCGAGAACCTCCATCCTTCCCACATCGTGGTCAAAACAACAACTCTGCAACTCAGACCACTCGGCATGAGGTATGGACTGCGAACTATTAGCCGAAGAACTGGGCTCCGAATCGTATCCTGACTCCGATCCCTCCACACGCCTTTGGAGGGCTCACGCCTTGGGTTTGAGGTGACGCTTACGCCGTCGGAAAAGACCATCCCCGACCAGCCCGCCACTCTTACGTGGGCTGAGTAATTGCCACTTCGGACATCTCCCAGATCTGACGGGATCCCTTCGTGAGCTAGAGCCTCGCCGTGGGCGAGAAACAGCATCCAGCGGAGGAGTAGAGGTAGCTGAGGCCCTAACTGGAAGGAGCCTGCGATTGACTAAACCACGGTGAGCCTTTCTCCTGCGTCAGCCACCATAATGCACTAATATAACCGAATCTGACACTCCACCAAGATCAGGGAGGTAAGGCTCCTCCACTTCACACCGTCCTTCCACCCCAGTCACACTTTCGGAGTAGTAAGCAACAGAGACATCTGGATGGAGACTCAAATGACGCTGTTTAAGTGGAGGCCCAGCAAACAATTCGTTCACCAAGCTGTCATCGGCAGAAGAATTTAAAGGACCTGGCCCATGTGAACTAGAAGCCCCTGGAAGAGACCCACTAGATTGAGGCAGCCCCCCCTCTTGAGGCCCAGGGACCAACAAGGCTCGCTGGCCCAAATGGCGTTCACCATACGGTATATTTAATCTGCGGCCCACCCCATTCGGTGGAATGGACTGGACAATAGTGTCCCATTTTGAAAATTCAAAAAATCTTTGACCCATTAGCTCCATCCTCATCTCTGCAGCCCCTTGTCCTGTTTGCCGCAACTCCATCCTTTCAAATTGATCACCATCAATCACAAGCCGTCCAGCATTAATACCCAAAGATTGCAAGCCGTCAGCCCATTTATTCCACATTAATTCTAACTCAACTACTGAGTTTATCGGATCGGTGGGTAGTGGCTCAAGAGCCTGAGTTGACTCAGAGTGGTTTACCCCTCCATCCTCCTGTAGCTGGTCCCCAACGACACCTGGTTGTGAAGCAGTATTCAGACTAGGCCAGCTATCCTCCTCCTGCACCGGAACCAGAGCATGATCCGTTACCAACTCCGAGTCTTGAAAATAAGTGGTCTGGGCGAAATGAGTCGAACTCGACCCACCCTCGCCATATGCATTGCTAGTTTCAGGAACATGTCTCACAGTGGTACGACGAGCTAACCGTGTTGACCGTCTATCTGCCCGATGAGCATTCGCCCGAAGTCTGGACGTATACATTAGTTGGCCGTCTTGATGAAGCACTCTGGTCCCCAAGCGTTGAGCCACACTAGCCAAATGAGTTTGAATAATATGTTGACCCTCCAGAAATGGTGTTGCGCATTGTCTATCCGTATGACCAATCCTTCCACATTTCCGGCAGAACCGACAAAGATGTTCATATTGACATGCAATCCAATGCTGAGTGCCGTCTTGAAACTTGAGGAAAAAACCACTAAGCAACGGTGCCTCGAAATTAATCCACACCTTAATCCTCAAATAACGAATATTCCGAGGAAAAAGAGAATCCACATCAACCTGAAGGACCTCTCCGATAGCCTTACCCAAACAAAAGCCAGCCTCGGATGTATAACATTCAAGCGGTAAACCCACCAATCTAACCCAGATCGCAGCTTGAGAAATAACTAACTTCTCTGGCACCAGCTGTGACCGCCAATACTCGACCGTGAAAAAAGCACCAGCAACAGCATAAAGTCCATTGACGACCACCCATTGTAAATCATCATCGTGCTCAAAAGAAAGAATGTAGACATTCTTACTACGACCAACCACATGCATGAATCCATCCAGCTGCCACAAATCATCCAGATAAGATTGCATGAGATAGACATTGAACTCCCTTATATCATGCACACAACCAACTAAACAGTTTTGAAAAAGACTACGACCTACACTCCAGATGTCCTCATCCATTTCCAGACTCACGCCGCACCGAGGATGATGCGAGGAGAGTGGAATATACTCAGTAGGAGAAAAAGCTGAGCGCCGTTCTTCAGAAAATTCACTTCCGACTCCAGTATCACTACTGTCAGTCCAGCTCCCTTCACGAGCAAAACCCCCAGCAGTCCCTGCCATCCCAAGGAAAAAAACAAAAAGAAAGGAAAGACACCTCCGTTGCCCCAAAAGGCCCGACAAAAGGACTTACCCAACCACTGCCCAAAACAAAGGACACCAAACTACAACACACCAGAAATAGATAACCAAGTAAAATAGCACCAGAAAAAACTCCCAAAGCGCACACAAAAGAAAATCAGATCCGGAAGAAAGCTTCCTCAAAACGAAGAAGAAACCAGCTCTCTAGAGAGAGAGAACTTTTAGAATTATTTTACTCTTATTTTGATTCTAACTGGACTAATGAAATTAAAAAGTGCTTAGTTAAAGCTTGTGATTTACAACGTTAACTGTTATTAATTTTAAAATATTAGAAATCTTTGTTTAAAGGGGTAGATTATGGGACACCACATTTTTAATATTAAATAGTTTAGGAAGTGGTAAATGATGTTTATAATTTGGTGGTGAGATTTTTAGACACAAACCTAACCTATAATCATACGAAATTTTTAGGGATCATTGTAGATTACCAAAGAGGGTGACAACCTTAGAATTATAAGAAGCCAACACTAATCTCCTAGAGCCAATGAATTAGATGACCTTTGGACAATTGGTGAGCTAAGAGTCAAGGGATAGGCCAGGTGGCGCCTTCTGAGAACACGTAATCAACTTGAGCTTCAAGATTTGATGCATATAAATAGGGTGTTATAGTGGAAGCAAGGATGGCAATCAACGAGAAGAGTAGAAGAAGAAATAGCACGGGAGGTTCGGTAGCACGGGAGAAATAAGGATAAATTTATATCAGAGGTGAGTTATATTATACCTTGAGTTATTATAATATGTTTTCTATATGTCTTAAGATACCATAATATATTTTACGAATGTTTTGAGTTAACACAATTTATTTTATATAATTTATGTTTCATGGTTATGTTAATGTTTCAATTACGTGGATTATTTCCTAAACTTTATTTGCTTAAATTGAAACCCATTGATATGTTTGTTTAAATTTTAGAAATTATTTGACAAAGATTTTATAAATAATTATGTTCTGTAAATACCACCACGGGAGTCCCACGTCTTGGGGGACTTAAATAAACTATTGGCCCCTGTTTGGCCACCTTGTGATCTTCTGTTTGTCACGGATCCATTGACCCTTGTTCTGATTGTCACCCCAATGACGCCCGTTCTGTTATGTCATGTACCATGGTTATAATTATTTACGTAATTTCTATATTTCAGTTCTGCCACTTAATTAATTGGTTTATTCAACTTAAATTATGTTAATTTTTTAGCTTAAATAACTATCCATGGCTATTTCGTACCCCTATACTCACAGTATAATATTTCTCACTCTACTATGTGCTTATAGCTATTACCCCTTTCAGGTGACGAGGTTTAGCAGGATCAAGATGGGGGACAACTGACAATGTTTTCGTTTTTTTTACTACTTGTATTTTGATTAGACTCTATAATAAATAAAAGCCTGAATGACTATTCTTCTCTCGTTTTAATAAACATTTGGTACCCAATTATTTTATTTTAATTTATTTAATTTGTCCGCTTGCACTACGACTACAAAATTATTAGAATTATTTTATTTTTATCTTGTTGCGATGTCAAGTCTTTGGGTACCAGGTTTGGATTGTGATAAAAGTAGTATCAAAGCAATGGTTTTTTTAAAAAATAAAAAATAAAAAAACTGTATACATTTTTGAAATTTTCTTTACAATTATTCGCATTATTTGCAATTCACATTATTTGAATTGAAAATTATTTCAAAAAAAAAAATATACCAACTAAAGCAAAATCTTAATTTGTCTAATGCAAGTAAACTATATTATACATATGTCTAGGCTAAGTTTTCTTGTGTTGTAGGACATGGCATACTAGGAAGAATTGATTTGGTTCGAGCCCGAAGGAGCGCATCTGGCCCCTAACTTATTAGAGGGATGGACGGACTCGTAGCACTATCCTGAGACTCCACCCGATCTTGACCGACTCATGGACAGGCCAGTATATTTGCAGGCCGACCCTGACGAGGACTACCTGTTTTAAAGACTTAGCCGGGCTAACACCCGAGAGAGATACATTAGGCCGACGCACGTTGTCGGATTGGTACATCCACATTTCTTGGTTGCTTCCTTACCCCCCGGCTTTGCCGAAGGAGAGGGAATATATACCCTAACAGCTATATTTGCACTACTACACCTCTTCCATAGCACATTGTCCAGACCCCAACTGTGGACTACACTGACAGTACCACATACTTAGAGATAGCTGTGCGGCTCACTGGGCGGCAATTTTGGGGATATGACCACGGTGTATCAGTCTACATGGTTCAGGTAGTTTGGTGCTGGTTTGGGATTGAGCTCAGTGGATGGGAGTTTGAGTCCCTCATGCAACAGGAGTTCCCATGGCTGTTCCACGGCCCAGTCTTCCAGAGCCAGTTTTCGTGAGAGCTTAATGATCTATTCTAAGAGCATGACCGAGAGATGTCGCTGATCTTTTTTTTTTTTTTTTAGCTGACAATGATTAGTCTAATCCTTCTATTTTTGTATTAATAGGATTAGACACTAACTCTTGACGGTATTTTAAGTACGTTGTACTAATATGTTTTCTTTTGCAAAAATAAAAATGATATATGTACTGTTATAATATCTTGTGAATCATAGATAAGATATCGCGATATGTACTGATATAGTATCTGTGAATCGTAGATAATTAAATGTATACTAAGTGGTTCAAAAAAAAAAGGGAATTCACTAATCTTTTTCACCTTGTAGTAATAGCCAACGATGGAAATGGAATCAGATCATCGGTCAATGGTACTGATCCAATGGAGCAAATAATGGAAAGAACAGTTGCTATTTTTCTACGGGCCCTACAAACCAACATTAATAGCGGATTTCCTGAACGACAAAAAGAACCAACTACAATAAAACAGTTCCAAGACTTGAAACCTACCATATTCACTGGCAGTACAAACCCACTGGTGGCAGAAACTTAGGTCAGAGATATGGAGAAAATTTTCCGCGCGTTACTTTGCACAGAAAGGTAGAAGGTGACTTTCGCTACATTCACCTTCAAAGACGATGCACAAGAATGGTGGCTATTTACCCTGAAGAAAGAAGATATTGTGACTTAGGCCAGATTCTTTGAGGTATTCTATGAAAAATACTTTCCAGATTCACTATTGGAACAAAAGGCGTTGGAATGCATACATTTAAGGCAAGAAACCATGATAGTGGCTGAATACGAGAGCAAATTCAGGCAACTGGCTCGATTTGTGACATACGTCATCCCCACCGAAGCTTGAAAAGCCAGGAAATTTGAAGCAGGGTTGAATGCTGAAATCAAGGACAGGCTAGAGGTTTTGAAACTACCAACCTATTTGGCAGTGGTAGATCAAGCATATATTGCGGAAAAATGGATTAAAGCTTTGAGCTCTTGGGAACCAAGTTAGAGGAAGCGATTTTGAGAAAGAGATAACAGAAAACCCGGTATTGCACCTCCCAAGAGGGTAAATATGGGCACAACCAGTTCAACCAGTTCAAGCAATCAAGGTCCTACAAATCCCAGAGGTAGCACCATTCCAACTTGTTTTACTTGTAGAAGGACTCATTGGGGACAATGCTGTCTAGACACGGGAGTGTGCTTTAGATGTAGCTAAGTTGGCCACTTGCTAAGAGATTGTCCAAAGCTTGCCAGTCCTACAGCTGGCCCTTCTGAACTAGTCCGAAAACCCGCGGTACCTGGAGGAGTGAGGAAGGACCAAAAAGGCCAAGGAAGAGCCTTTGCCCTGGTGCTTGGAAACCCGGAAGTTACTGGGAATGTTGTGTCAGGTACACTTTCTGTTTGTGGTCACTTAGCCCGTGTTCTCTTTGACTCTAGTTCAACTCATTCTTTTGTTACACCACACTTTGCTACCAAGTTGGCATTTATACTCGAACCCTTAAGATACATACTATCTGTGTCTTTTACTTCTGGAAACTCCGCCCTTAGTGATGATATGTATAAATCTTATACTATATCCTTAAAATGGAAAATTTTACATGTAGACTTGATTTCCCTCTACATTAGTACCTTTTGATGTGATCTTAGGAATAGATTGGTTAACTGCCAACCATGCCTTTATTGATTGTGAAGCCAAAAAGGTCTTTCTCCGATCACCAAACCAACTCGAGCTTGTCTTCGAAGGAACTGGAGTCTCTCTCCCTAAATGTGTTATATCCTTCATGACAGCCCAAGGACTTCTAAGAAAAGGTTGTTGTAGTTATATTTGTTATGTGATCAATACTCAATAAGAGGCCCCCACACTTGATGCAATCCCTGTGGTTCGAGAATTCCCAGATGCATTTCCTAAAGACCTACCTGGCACCCCGATTGACAGAGAGATCGAATTCGCCATTGAAACCGAACCTGGTACACAACCAATCTCAAAAGCTCCTTACTGCATGTCCATGACAGAATTAAAAGAGCTAAAGGCCCCGTTTGTTTGGAGAGTTAGAGGGGGGATTAGGATTGGTAGTGAGATGGGATCAATTAATATTGTGTTTGTTTTGAGAGATGGGGAGGAGATTGATAGTGAGCTCCGGATTAGGATGGGCCTCCCTAAGGGGATTCAGATGGGTCTCCAAGACTTGGTATTAGAAAAATAATCCGACGAACTAGAAATTTTTTATTTTTATTTATTTTTTATTTTATTTTTTATATGTCGGACATTTTTTTTTTGAACATTATGTTTAATTTTTTGTATTTTTTGTTAAGTAAAAATCATTATTTTATTTGTTTTATTTTTTTTTTTGGAAATTTTTTATTTTATTTTTATTTTTAAATTTTTTTTTACATGTTGGGCATTTTTTTTAAAACATTAATGTTTAATGTTTTTGTATTTTTTTAATTTGTTTTATTATTTTATATTTATTTTATATAAAAATAATTTAACAATCCTTACACTAACAACTATCATCAAAACAAACAGAATTTTACTTAATCCCCTCACTAACAATCTCCTTACTATTAATTCCCTCACTATCAATCCCCTTCATTCTACCTCTGAAAACAAACGAGGCTCAAGACTCAACTCCAGGAGTTACTGGTCAAAGGTTTCATTCGACTGAGTACCTTATCTTGGGGAGCTCCAGTACTATTTGTAAAGAAAAAGGATGGCACGATGAGGTTATGCATTGATTACCGAGAGCTAAACAAAGTCACCATAAAAAATCGATATCCTCTGCCATGAACTGACGACTTGTTCAATCAACTGCAAGGCGCTCAAGTATTCTAAAAAATTGGCTTGCGTTCTAGTTACCATCAACTAAAAGTCAAAACAGAAAACATCGAAAAGACTGCCTTCAGAACTCGTTACGGGCACTACGAGTTTCTCGTCATGCCATTTGGTGTCACCAATGCTCCAGCGGCCTTCATGGATCTCATTAATAGAGTGTTCAAACCCTATCTTGATGAATTCATCATTGTCTTCATTGACGACATTCTTATATACTCCAAATCGCTAGAAGATCATAAGAACCACTTGCGAAGAGTTCTATAGACACTACATGATCACAAACTCTATGCTAAGTTGAAAAAATGCGAATTTTGAATTACTAGTGTACATTTTCTCGGTCACGTCATCAACAAAGACGACATCTCAGTTGATCCCCAAAATGTTGCAACAATCATGGATTTGCCACGACCCACTAACATGTCTGAGATTCGAAGCTTCTTGGGCCTAGCCGGTTATTACCGGCGCTTCGTGCAAGATTTCTCGAAGATAGCATCACCCTTGACCCAACTAACTCAGAAGAACACACCCTTCGAATGGATCGACAAGCAAGAACGTTGCTTCCAAGAATTGAAGAATAGACTCGTGATGGCTCCTATACTAGCACTCCTCGAAGGACACAGAAGGGTTCGTAATTTATAGTGATGCCTAATATAATGGTTTGGGTTGTGTTCTTATGCAAAATGGGAAGATCATTGCATATGCCTCTCGTCAACTAAGGACCCACGAAAAGAATTACCCAACCTACGATATAGAATTAGCCTTGGTAATCTTTGCCCTCAAAATCTGGCGTTATTATCTCTATGGAGTAACCTGTGAAATCTACACAGATCACAAGAGTCTCAAATATCTGTTTACACAGAAGGAACTGAATATGAGACAACGACGATGGCTAAAACTTATAAAGGACTACAATGTGAAATCCATCACCACGCTGGCAAAGCTAACGTATTAGCAGAAGCATTAAATCGAAAGACGACCAAAGGTTTAGCATGTACCCTCGTTCACCGCAAGATCAATAGACTGTTTGCCAACATAATCATGGAACCCGCATTGATTGAAGAAATTAGAGCACGCCAATGAGAAGACAAACTTTTGAAGAAAAAGTACGAGGAGCAAAGAAACACGCCTGATCCTGACTTTACGATGAGCAATAGAATGCTAAAATTTCGAAATCGAATTTGCGTACCCGACCTTCCAAAACTCAAGAAGAAGATATTGGTAGAAGCCCATAGCTCGAGGTTTGCAATCCACCCTGACAATACGAAGATGTATCACGATCTGAAAGAATGCTTCTGGTAGACAGGAATGAAAAAGGACATAGCAAGCCACATCTCCAAATGCTTGCATTGTCAATAGGTTAAAGTAGAAAATCAGAGACCTGCAAGAATGTTGCAACCACTCCCTATTCCTGAATGGAAATGAGAGTACATTACTATAGACTTCGTAGTTGGGCTACCGCAATCAGTCTCAAAGAATGATGCAATATGGGTTATCGTAGATCGATTGACGAAGTTGGCACATTTTCTACCAATCAGAATCATGTACGCCCTCTCTAAGTTCGCCACTCTATACATTAAGGAAATCATTCATTTGCATGACACCCCAGTTTCAATTGTATCCGATAGAGACCCCCGCTTCGTGTCTCACTTCTGGAACAAATTGTAAGAAGCTTTGGGAACCACTCTGAAGTTTAGCACGACTTATCAACCACAAACTGATGGGCAATCTAAAAGAACAATCCAGACCTTGGAAGATATGTTACGCGTGTGTATGTTAGACCTCAAGGGTAATTGGGATAATCACCTACCATTGGTGGAATTCGTTTATAATAATAACTATCATGCAAGCATTGGAATGGCACCATACGAGAAACTATACGGAAGAAAATGTCGATCACTTCTGTGTTGGACTGAAGTCGGAGACAGGAAACTATTAGGCCCCGAGATCGTGCAAATAACGAGCGATAAAATTTAACTCATCCAGCAGTGAATTCACACTGTCCAGAGCTGCCAGAAAAGCTATGCAGATACACGGAGACGAGACTTAGAATTTCAAATAGGCGATCATGTATTTCTAAGAATCTCACCAACGAGAGGGGTTATCTGATTTGAAAAATGAGGAAAGTTAAAACCTACGTTACATCGGGCCATTCGAGATACTAGAAAGGATTGGTCCTGTGGCATATCGCCTTGCGCTTCCACCCGAACTGTCCAATATCTACAATGTGTTTTACGTTTCGATGCTTTGTCAATATCTTCGGGATCCAGAGCATGTTGTTGATTATGAGAACTTAGAAGTCCAAGAAGACCTCTCTTATGAAGAACAACCGGTGCAGATTCTCAATCGTCGTGATCTAGTCCTTCGAAACATGACCATACCTCTTGTAAAAGTCTAATGGAGAAACCATCGTGTCAAAGAAGCAACATGGGAAACTGAAAGCCAAATATGAGCTAAATACCCACACCTCTTCGAAAACCAAGGTACGCCCAGTTTTGGGACAAACTTCTTTTAGGGAGAGGAGAATTGTGACACCCGAATTTTTTACCATGATTGTATTCATATAAAATAATAATAATAAATAATGAGAATAATAATAATAGTAATGAATAAATAAATAAATATAGTTCCTTAGTATATCAAAAAATGCTTAGTGAAAGCTTGTGATTTACAACGTTAGCTGTTATTAATTTTAAAATATTAGAAATCTTTGTTTAAAGAGATAGATAGTAGGACACCGCATTTTTAATATTAAATAGTTTAGGAAGTGGTAAATGATGTTTTATAGTTTGGTGGTGAGGTTTTTAGACAAGAACCTAACCTATAATCATACAAAATTTTTAGGGATCATTGTGGATTACTAAAGAGGGTGACAACCCTTAGAATTATAAGAAGCCAACCCTAATCTCCTAGAGCCAATAAATTAGATGACCTTTGGACAATTGGTGAGGTAAGAGTCAAAGGACAGGCCAGGTGGCACCTTTTGAGAACACGTAATCAACTTGAGCTTCAAGATTTGATGCATATAAATGGGGCGTTATAGTAGAAGCAAAGATGGCAATCAACAAGAAGAGTAGAAGAAGGAATAGCACGGGAGGTTCGGTAGCACGGAAAAAATAGGGCTAAATTCATATCAGATGTGAGTTATATTATACCTTGAGTTATTATATGTTTTCTATATGTCTTGAGTTACCATAATATATTCTACGAATGTTTTGAGTTACCACAATTTATTTTATATAATTTATGTTTCATGATTATATTAATGTTTCAATTACGTGGATTATTTTCTAAACTTTATTTGTTAAATTGAAATCCATATTTGACAAGATTTTATAAATAATTATGTTCTGTAAGTACCACTATGGGAGTCCCACGCCTTGGGGGACTTAAATAAACTATTGGCCCCTGTTTGGCCACTTTGTGGTCTTCTATTTGTCATAAATCCATTGACCTCTTTCTGATTGTCACCCTAGTGACCCCCATTCTGTTCTGTCCTGTACCATGGTTATAATTATTTACGTAATTTCTGTATTTCAGTTCTGCCACTTAATTAATTGGTTTATTCAACTTAAATTATGTTGATGTTTTAGTTTAAATAACTATCCAAGACTATTTCGTGCCCCTATACTCACAGTATAATATTTCTCACTCTACTATGTGCTTATAGCTGTTACCCCTTTCAGGTAATGAGATTTAGCGGGATCAAGATGGGGGACAACTCGCAGTGTTTTCTTTTTTTTTACTACCTGTATTTTGATTGGACTCTATAATAAATAAAAGCCCAAATGACTATTCTTCTCTCGTTTTAATCAATATTTGGTACCTAATTATTTTATTTTAATTTATTTAATTTGTCCGCTTGTGTTACAATTACAAAATTATTAGAATTATTTTATTTTTATCTTGTTGCGATGCCGAACCTTTGAATACCGGGTTTGAGTTGTGACAAATTCTTAATTTAATATTAATTAACATATTAATCTAATTTTAAGTTTGGAGAAAATTGATTGTTCTTTTGTTGTATTAATTTCATCCTAATTTTTCAAAAAATAAAACTCACTCTAAAAAATGGCGTGCGTAATACACTTTCCGTTAGTTTAAATGAAAAAACTAACAGTACTAATGTAGCACTTTAGTGCAAAATCATATAGGAACTTTTTGGCTATATTTGAACAATATGGAGGTAAAGTGCTCCAGCCCCAAACCACAAGGGGTAAAATAGATTTAATCCTATATATATTTTTTTATTCTTTTGCATCTCTTTGTTTTTTTTGTTTTTTTGGTTTTTCAAGAAATACTCAACAAAAGAATTCTTTCTTCTCTTTCAATTGCCTACCTTCAAGCATCCAATGTCCAATATGCATAGAGGAGTTGAAATAAGATAAGTATTCTGAACTATGTGATTTTTTTCTTTGGGGGGCTTTTTTCTTAAATTTTAATGAATTTAACTATCATGTTTGGGTCCATGAAACTTACCACGGTCCCATTTCAATAATCTGAATTTTTTATTTCATATGGCCTCCATATATATTATCTATGAAAAAAATAGGTTGATTTGATAATTATAATTTTTTCATTTTATGTGTTTGTTTCCAAAAAATAAATGATCTATTTTCAATACATTTGTTGTCCATTTTTTTTCGGAAATAAATACGATAAAATGAAAATATTGCGATTATTGAATCGACCTAATTTTTTTCATAAAAATAAACATAAAGGGCTCTACAAAATGAATTGTTCTTGAAATGAAATCCATAATAAGCCACACGAGCCTAAATATGACGGTGAAGTTCAAATTAAAAAAAAAATAATCTTGTAATTTGAAAAAAAAAAATTCAAAGATTTTTTTTAAAAAAAATTACACGTTAGGGGTGCATGTAGATTGGATTGGGTCAGGTGACCTTCCATCTAGTATTCGTTCGAACTTAGATGGATTGCAAAAAATCAATCTGCATCCAGCCACTTGGTTAGTAGATGTGGATTGAGCGGGTCGTGCGAGTTGGCAGTGGATGCAGATTGATTTGGTGATTTAGATTTTACTGTTGTATACTTTTTTTGGAATTATTTTACAGTAATTTTTTTATATTATTTTGGGCCTTATTTGAGTCTAAATTTTTATATTCATAATTTTTTATAATTAAAATAAAGGCTAAACTTTCATATTTCATAAGTAACTCATATTATTACTAAATAAAATATATTTGTTTTTAACATACAAAACATAAAAACATAATATCATTTTTTAAGAGGGTTAGTAGATTGAGTTGGGTCAGTGGTCTTTCATTCGCCATCCGTTTGAACATAGACAGATCTAACAAAATATTCATTCGCATCCTCCCATACATACTATCAAAATCGCCTAAAAATAAATGAATTAAGTTGAATTAATCAATTTTAACAGATCAACCAGATCAATAGGGTTCGTAAACACCCTTATTACCATAGAGCTACCCAATTTCATGTTTATTCTCTTTCAAAAAGTCAAATTCTCCACCATCAATCCCACTTTTGGTGGTTGAATGAAAATACTCCCATTTGCCCAGTATCTTATGGTTATTCTTTCTTTTCTTCTTTGCTTTATAGCTTTGAACATTTCTATTTCTTCTTTGCTTTATAGCTTTGAACATTTCTAAGAATCTAATAATTTTTCATATTTTCTATATTTTCTATTTATTTTGGATCATACCTTCACTGTATCTTCTTAATTTAAATTTAAGATTTATGGGGAAAAAAAAAACAAATAAATAATGTAAAAAAGTGAGCACACAATTATTTTAGGTTAAATTATATATTTTTTATCCTTATAGCTCTATTCATATTTCACTTTGATTATTATTGTTTCATTTTTAATAATATTAGTCATAGATTTTAAATTCAATTTTAATTCAATCATTTTGTTCAAATTACCGTCAATTTTATCTACATTGACATTAGGTGTTTGGGATGGGCTAAAATAACTCATCCTAGACTAAAATAATTAATAAAATAAAACACTCCATCACATCTCTTTATTTTTTTATACATCTTTTCGTAAAAAGTCATATAACCAACTAAAATAACATATTCTCAAACGGAGCATTGTGATTAATACAAGTTTAAAAATCTTGTAACCTACCATTCAATTTAAATAAACAAATCAAATTAAGAGTTCATTTGGAATGTGGATTGGCTTTTTGATTTTTTTATCCTGAGGCTAAAAAGTTTCATTTCGGATGAACTTTTTGATTTTTTTGACTTTTGTAAGAAAAAAATAAAATGATTATAGTTTAGATGTGATATTTTGTCTTATTAAATTTTTAGTTAATTTTGTGTTTTTGTGGCTATTTTAGCCCCGTAGCCTCTTCCCAAACGAGTGCTAAGGCTTTGTTTGGCAAAAAAGTTGGGGATAAATTAGCTACTAACAAAATAGGTTAAAAAGACAAGACAAAACGTCATATCTAAATCATAATCATTTCACTTTTTATCTTATAAAAGTCAAAAAAATCAAAAAAAATAAACCCAAACAAATTTGTTAATCCCAAATTAAAATAATAAAAAAAAATTAAAAATTAATTAAAAAATTCAATTGCCAAACCACAACCAAAACTATGTATAAAGCAAATCAAAATATCAAAATGCTAATAAGGATTAGAGTCAAATTAGAGAATAAAAAATATAATTTATCTATTATTTTATTTGATGTTAAATTGAAATGACGTGGCATAAAAAGGTAGTTGAATTGGCATCACACATAGCGTCACAGCTAAGCAGTTGAACCGTTGAACAAATATTCCAATCGCACGATATAAAATCTGAACCGTACCGTTAAATACAACTGCTCTACGCTATCTCTTCCCATTCGACTCTGATCGAACCGTTCGATCCCTCTCTTCGTCGGCAGTGCAGAGTTTATTAGAGAGAGAAAGTGTGATTTTAGAGAGAGAAAGTAAAGAGAGAGAGAGAAAGAGATGAAGATCACGGGGCTGTTGGTGTTGAAATGCACTCCGGAGGGAACCGATCCGGTGATTCTTGCGAACGCCACGGACGTGAGCCATTTCGGTTACTTCCAGAGATCGAGCGTGAGGGAGTTCATCGTCTTCGTCGGTCGGACCGTCGCTAAACGAACCCCACCTAGCCAACGCCAATCGGTCCAACACGAAGGTTCGATTTCTCAATTCTTGTTATTGGAATTAGGGTTTTAGATTTCTCAATTGTTGTGTTTAGATTGTTTTTGTTTTACCGACAGATCAGTTTTTTTATTTTTTTTATTATTATTTTTTAAATGTTTGGCGGAGTTGGGAATTAGGGTTTGGATTTCGAAGTTTGATCCAAGTTTGGGCAATTCTGTTTGTCAAGAATTTAGGTGAATTCTGTACTGTTTTGGTGAAGAAATCGATGGTGTTGTGGTTTTGTAATTTTGGTGATTTGGATTTGGATATTTGAAGCTTGATCTGAGTTTGGGCAGTAGTGTTGTTAGGAAATTATGCTGGGAATTCTTGAAATTCAGTACCTTTTATTTTTTATTTTTTATGGAGAAATGGTATGAAGTACTGGTTTTGTATTTGTGTTTGCTGAGCAATATTGGTATTTTAGTGAATGGGGGTTTTGGATTTGGAAGCTTGATCTGGCTTTGCACTATTCTTTTGTTAGGAAATTAGGCTGTAAATCATAAAATTCAGCACTATTTGGGTGAAGAAGTTTTGGAACTTTTGCTTTCTTAAAGAAGCTTGAACTGATATTGAATTGGGAGTCTAATTTGAAGTAGTGGACCTTGGAAAAAACTAGGAAGAGTTGAAGCATCTGGATGTTGTGTTGTTTTGGTATTAATTTTTCTTAACAATAGTTTTAATTGCTAGGAATTTGGTTTTATTTATTTATTTTTTAAAATAAATATGAAAATTTCCCAATAACGAAAATTGATTAGAGCACTAGATCACCTTTGTTTTATGGTTAGTGATTTGTGGATAAACTTTTGTCTTAAAGTATGATATATATTTATTTTTTTACACAAATGAGAATTTTTTTTTTTTTTTTGTTTTTTTGGTTCATTATTGTGTTAAAGTTTGGTTCCTTCAAGGTCTTAGCACTTTAGCCAGCATTGGCTTGTTTCTCAAAAGCAGATTAAGTAAAATTCATTATCAGAGTTTTGTTCTACTAGTGGATTTTTTTTTTTTTTGGGGCATATATTTATGTCAAGATGCATTTTGAGTTGGCTAAATTAGAATTCTTTTGTTTTCTGCTTCACAGAATACAAAGTGCATTCATACAATAGGAATGGCCTTTGTGTGGTGGGTTTTATGGATGATCACTACCCAGTCCGTAGTGCATTTTCTCTGTTTAACAAGGTAATCTCACTTTTATTGCTTTATTTGTATGTGTATAATTTGATTTGACATAATTTGGTTCCTTACCTGCTGGGCACCATAAAGTGTATAATTCTTGTACTATTTGAAGTGGATTATAATCTGTCAACGAGTATGCTCACTTCACTATACAAATTTATTTATGATGCTAAGAAATGGTTCCCAGAAATGAACAGGTGCATTCAAAGAATAGTTCAATAATCATTTTATGTTGTTTTATTCAAAGGTTATTATATCATCAAAAACATGTTTGTATTCTTTTAATTGAGGTCTAAGAAACACGGACACAAACATGAGAACAGTGATTTCAAAAAAATGGGGACATGACGGGGACATAGCATTAAAATATTTTTTCATATATTTTTATTTGCTATTTAGATTACTATTATATCTACAAACAATCAAAATTAACGAAAATTGACACTAATTCAATGTTAAAAACAAAATCACTTTTAAATTAACACCTATCGTTTATATCTTATTTATGGATGACCTATTAAGTATTTAAATCTAAGCAAAAAGAAATAAACATTCAGCATCTATTAAAAGCACTAGAGAAAGGGGGGAAAAATTAGTTGGTGTGTCCCGACCCAAGTGTCCATGTAAAATAAATAAAGAGACATGCCACGTGGGTTGTCCAATACGTGTTCCCATGTTCGACACGACGATGGCACTTATTTTGAAGTGTCGTTGCTTCATAAACCAAGGTAAATCGTTGTATAGAAAGCTGCTTACTTGTTGGAGAACAGCGGGTGCTCAAGCTCAGCTAAAATCTTTTTGTAGAAATGCTAGTAATCTATTATACCTTCAGATTCTGTGCTCCTGTGCTAATATGACTTAAAATTCAATTTTCCAATTCAAAGAAATACTATTTCATACTTGGAGAGACATTGATTTTGTAAATGTTTACTGCATATGTAGTTGTGACAAGAAATTTATTTCTTAAATCATAAATTGTTGTTGTATGTTCAATTTTATGTAATTATTGTAGTGAGAACTCTGTAAGTAGTGGTTCATTCATTCATTCACACGATTAATAAAGATAAATGATGAAAAATAAGAAGAAACCATAAGATAGAAAATTTTCCACACACTGATTTCATATGATGTTGTTTATATCTTAGAATCTGTTATTGACATCAATGAATGAGATGTTAAATGATAGGCCTGCAAGATTTAATTATGTATGCACTTACATTTATTCTTGGGAAGGATCAATGTTACCAGAAAATACTAACACCCTAGTAATTTACATTTTGGAACACATGTTTCAAACTATGGTACATTTCCGTTCCAAAAAAATGAATTTAGCAATGTTTTTCATTAAAAGTTCTCTTCAATAGGGAAAAATTTAAATACAATCAACTAAAATCTAAATGAAGTGGTGTTTTGGATTGACAAAATGTAAAATAATGGGTCATAGAATTATGTTATTGAACAATTACACTAACATATTGGATGCCAAATCAAGAATTTATCTCTATTGCACCACATTTCCGCGTTCCCATTGTTGTTCCTTGTGTCGGAACAATCTGCATTCTAGGTAACATAGGGAAGGATTGATGACTGTAAATTTTTTACTCAATTCACTCTTTCAATAAATGGTTGCCTGAAGTTTATTTAGATACTATGGTTGCGTTGATAGACCTTTGTAACTATGATTTGAGAGTACGAGTTGTATTTTGAATTTGTGAGGTTTGGAATTATGATTTGAGTGTGGAAAATTTGTTTGGTAAAGAGTTTTGAAAATAGTTTTGAAAAGAGTTTTGAATTGAGTAGGGAATTGTTGATGTGACATTTGATATTTGATATAAAAATTTACAATTCATAACCAAACATACAACTCAAAATTATTTTAAAGCACATAAAAAATTTAAAAAAATTCAGAAAATGTTTTTTTCGAATGTATAAAAATTAATATTTCAATTGCATTAAAAAAAAATAAAAAAATAAAATTCACTATTCCGGTCAACCGGTGGGACGACCGGTTAGGCAAAATTTGCAAAAAAAAATTCTGAAAATCGCGCCTGTCTCAGAGTTCTCTGCAGAGTTTTGGAAACGTGTTTTCAAAACTCGTTCCAAACATCATATTTAAACGTAGGTGTAGAATCACGTTTTCAAAACACAACCAAACAGAGCCTATATTTCTGTTGGATTTGTGTACATGGTATGCAAATTTAACATGTGCAGATGTTTTTATAATTCAGATTACGAGAATATGTAGGCTGTTGATCCCAAATGTAATTTTCAGGTTGTTACTGTTTTCTTCTTGGAATAAGCAAGTAGGTTGATTATAAACACAGTATGCATGCCTCCATTGGAGAAGTTGCAGATTGATGACTGCTAAAAGACTGAATCTGTTGACAACTAGCCATGACCAATCTGTTAGTCTATTGTTATTTTAACCATTTGTTTTGCTTAAGGTTCTTTTTACTTCAATATGTCGCTTGCACGGCAGTTGATGTTCAGAAAGTGGAAGAAAGTTATTGGTCATGGCTATTACATTTACTTATCCTATACCAACCCCTACTCAAGCAATTGGTAGAACTTAGTGGTTCAATTGTCTTTATTACCAAAACCAATTGGGTTTGGTTGGGCTTTCAAGTTGTGTTGGGTTACAAAACCAATTAATCCCTTTGTTCCTTTTTTTTTTTTTTTTTTTTTTTGTTCGAGTGTTCTAAAAACAATGGTCGTTATATAACAGTTTCAGTAGGCTATGGCCCACTACAGGCTGATATACTTACACTGAAGTTCACAGGCATATGTCTTTGTAGAGCTGTAGTGGCTGCTATTGCAGTATATCATAATGCTTTTACCAGCTTATTATGGTGCCATAACGGTAGATTGACGGTAGGAATTTTGAAAGCCGTATATATATATATATTTTTTATGGCTATCTTTTGCTCCAAACCTTTCAAACTCCCTTTTTAACTTTGATCTAAATTCCTAAATTACTAATCTATAAGATTTGTGGGTAGATTTTGAATCTTAAAGAGTGAAAGGTTGGTGGATATACCCATTTTCAAGTTAATTTTTAATATGCTTTTAGATTTCTTTGTAAGATTAGTTTGGATCTACTTGATTTAAGTTAGCTTTGTTGGTGGATGGCTTATTTGGTACTCCCTCTGTCCCATTTTGTTAGTCCTTCTTCCCATTTTAGGATGTCCCAAAATGTTAATTCTATTTGAAAAGTCAATTTAAAAAATATTTAGTTTTCCACAATTACCCTTTTTAAATGGCTAGAAATTTATTAAAAATTGAAAAGAGAAGGGCATTATTGGAATATGGCTCTAAAATTTGAATTCAAATGCAATGATTACATGCATCCTAAAAAAAGTTAGAATTTTCAAAAGGGACTATCAAAATGGGATGGAGGGAGTATTACATTTGTTGGTGAAGGTTCGTTTATGCCTCTCGGTGAAGAAATGAAAAACAAAAATAGTGAATCATATTGAATTGTGAATTGTAAGATTAACTTTAATATCATATATAATGTATGCTTACACATATATAAGTTCACACAATGTTTAAAATGAAATAAACATCGATATAAATTGTATGAAGAAGAAGAAATGAAAGAGGTGGAAAAGGGGAAAGTACAAAGAAGAAGAAAATTGGATGAGACCCAAAAATGGTAATTTTGAGCATATCCTCCATAAGTATTTGTATAGAATTTTCTCTTACACTTACTATCAATAAATGACTTTGAATTTCTGACTGGCTGAGTTACTGAATTCTACATAAGCCAAGTATCAAGATTGTTGTAATTAGTGCCTTGAAATCTGGCACATATAGTTTATTGAGAAGTTGATTCACTGGGTTGATGATTTTAGGTGCTAGATGAATACCAGAAGAATTTTGGTGATTCATGGAGAACTGTGCAAACAGATAGTACTCAACCGTGGCCCTATTTGAATGAAGCTCTCACCAAATTTCAGGTATCTGCCAGCTTTCGTTTAAGTTGAGTTAGCAACGGTCACATGACATCATATTTATTCTCCTATTCATGTTTTTATCATAGAACATTCTCTGTTTAATTTGTTGACTTATACTCAAGATGAACTGAAGCAATTACTTATTCTGCAAACAAATTTTCGTTTTCTAAATATAACGGTTGAATTTGATCATAATATGCACATAGATAAACGAAATAGTAATAATTTACTTGCTGTAACCTCTGTCTTTTGCTTTCAATTCTTCAGGACCCAGCTGAAGCTGACAAGTTGTTGAAAATACAGAGGGAATTGGATGAAACAAAAATTATTCTTGTGAGTGTTGAGTTATTTAACTGCATTAGCTTAACGATATTTACAAAATCTTGGTTCCTGTTCTTATTTATTTATTTGAGTTGATACACTAGTTTTATTGAGTAATTAGTTTCCATTGAGAGTGGAATTAAGAAGTTTGATAGCTGATGATGGCACATCATGTACCCATATTTTTAAGATTTACTTCTGTTGTGGTCTTCATGGTAATGTTGTTTTAGATATGCACCTTTTTGATGGGCAAACTTACAATTGTGTTTGTCATATATCATATTAGGTCATTTGGTGTCATTCAATGAACCATTTATATGTAACACGTTTCTTGATCTCTATTGTAATACAAATTCCTTTTCGCATTTGTCTTTATGTTGACTTATGGATCTTCCTTGGTGCAGCATAAGACCATTGATAGTGTACTTGCACGAGGTGAGAAGCTGGATAGTTTAGTTGAGAAGAGTTCAGATCTCAGTGCTGCTTCACAGGTAATTTTCATAATTTGTTCACAATCTTGTACTGCATGTATTCACAATCTCATAGCCACTGTGATGTGTTCACCTAAATATTCAGTCTTAAAATGTGTATGGAATATATCTGGTTTATTTGAACTATTTTATTTTATATAAAAGGTCAAGGTATGAATTTTATAAACCCAACTTATAGAGTGCCACAACAATCTTGGCCTTTTAGGTGTATAATTATCAACAAAATTCACAATATATGAGCGAGTGTTCCTTTGTTAGTGTATCTGTTAGCTTGTTTGAAGCGCTGTTACAGTTCGAAATTGGGTGATGGCATTTTTGTCCAACAGATTAAATGGTATGCCTCTGGCTGAATCAATTCCAACTCATAGGCTTATCTCGTATATATTAGTTTGATTTGTATAGATATCATGGTTCTAGCTGTGAAGTGGATTTTGAGTGGGACATGAGCAATTGAGCATTTATGTCATTGGTTTATATTTAGCAACTGAGAGTGCATAAAAGGCTTTTGAGGTTGTCGGTGGTTAAAGTTATCGAACATGAATATAACTGTTCATCTAACTTGAGTACTTCTATAAAATGTTTCTAGTGGAGGTGATAATTGAAGTAGTGTGCTTGCACGCATGGTGCTCTTTTACTATGGGGGCATTCTTGGGATATAAAAATCAAATTACTATTGTGCTACAGTACTATTGTGATCATAGTATCTGGATATTTCTTATCAAGGAACAACATATACTCTTATTTGTTTTTTTAGTAATTTTTTGGAGGTCCCCTAGCCGACATTAATAATCGGTGCAAAATGGCTTGTTGAGTGGAGTTGAATTAGAGGCCCAGTCATACAAAATGTAGTAGCTTTATGCGTCTCATTGATTTCATGTTATACATTTTGATAAGTGAAACAGAGCGGCAACTATTGTAATGAACACTTCCCACATGGTAAGATTTATATTATTGTGTTTCAATCTGATTGATCTCTGAGCCCTATCCTTTCCCTATTCAGTGGACTGTTCTCCTCCATGTAATGCAAACAGGATTCAAGTTCAACTTGATAGGATAATCCACACATTCTTTTGTCCAATGAGTGGAATACATCATTAAGAAAGGCTTGAGTTTACATTTGTCTTCCCTATGTACCTAAAGTTGGATCAAATCAACTGTTATTCTTCTTGTCTTCATTCCCATTTTAGGGTGCATAAAATAACCATAATATCATAAATTACGAACTACCAGCCCCTATTCTTGATTTTATTGTTACCAATAATACTTGACTTTAGTGACGACAGTCAGGATGGGCGGGTGCCAAGATAAACGGATCCATTCTGATCATTCTGAAAATTTGAGACATCTATAGTTGTCAACCATAATCATGTCCAACCTAAAAAGCTTGGAAAAAGGCATCTAGCAGTGACCACTCTACATGAATCTGCTCATCTATCAACTAAAGGAATTTGGACAATTTTGATAGTGAGATTAATGATTGTGATTCAGTTTTGCATGTTTTGGAAATAAAAGATCATGGGCCAAATCTAGTGATGGTTATTTGATTTATTAAGATAAAATTTCTGATGGGTGATTTATTATACTTGTCTAAATTATAGATCTCATTTTAGATGCTTCTTTTTTGTATTTGTTATAATAACTACCATGGAATATTTTTATTTATACTAATACAGGTACTTGATGTTGGTTTGTGTTTAACAGATGTTCTACAAACAAGCGAAGAAAACCAATCAATGCTGTACAATATTGTAAGCTTCTGAAGTGAGAAGGCTATCTTATCATGGCATTTACCTGTTTCTGGTGTTAAAATATGATGGATGACAAAATGTTGATTGTTGTTTATATCTTCTACGATTGTTTGCTTGGCTGAATTCTATGGATTTTTCTCTCTTGTATCTTGGTTTCCAGATTGAAAAGGAAAAAAAAAAAATGAAAGTGAATTGATTGACATTCGCAATGCCTTTCATAATTCATATCCTAATATTAGTGCATGTTTATGGTTCTTGAGTTCACTACTATCTTCTTGTGTTACACGTATCATTCTTTTTTCCTTGTACAGATTTGAAATGATAATATCAATTGGAATGATTCAATCATAATACCATCATGTTTTCTTGTATTTGAAATAATATTGTCCTCCTCTTGTGTTTTGGTTTGTTAAAAATTTGTTTGAAATTGATTCATTATGGAAATAAGAAAGTTACATATTTTGAAAATTGTTAATGTTTTGACCTAGATTCGAATTTGGTTCGGTTAAATTTTGAGAGGTAAACAAGTGTCTAGTTTGAATGCATTTGAAAAACATAAGCTATGGACTAATTGACTTGGCTTGTTACAACCCTAGCTTTATGTTGGTTACTTGTACCATCTTAGTCCATTATCTCTCTTAAGTTCTGTTCCTGCTTGATCTAATATGATTATCACTGTAAGTTAACTTGCTCTGATGACTGTAAAGAGTACATCTATCCGTAAAATAATCATTCTCAGAATGGTTCATATACAAGAGAAACAGGACGAGACTTACATATGGGCTCAACTTTCTGTCTCTATAAAACTAACTATTCTCTAATAGTTTCTGTGCATATAGCCATTGGTGGTCTGTAAAACTTTTGATTGGACGGATTGAATAAAAGGATTAGAATTCATCGGACTTAAGTTTTGGGACTATGAATTTCCGGATTATTTGATTGGATTGGATATGTATTATGTGTTTATTTTTTCATGGGATTTAGATGTCTGAAAATGACTATTTTTAGTGAATCCAATGTTTAGTTGGACGAATTAGGTAGAATAAATGAACAAAAGACTATTTTATCATTTTTTAATTGTTTACTAAGTAATAGCAATATTAAACATATTTTTAATATTTTAATTTTTTAGCTAGATTAAATAAAATTTTATTTTATTTTATTTTTTACACAATTAAATAAATTTATTTTTTTAAATTAAATAAATAAAATATCAATAAAAATATATTTTATTTTTTTAATTAAAATTTTAAATAAATTTATTTTTTAAAATAATAATAATTAAATAATGAAATTAAATAAAACATCCATTAAAATTTAAATAATGAAATTAAATAAATTATAAATAAAATTTTAAAATAAAACATCAATAAAAAATTATTTTAAAAAATTAAATAAATAAAACATCAATAAAAAGTTAAATAAAATTATTTTATTTTTAAATTGAGACATTTAAATTTTATTGAATTTTATTAAATATAATACATAATTAAATAGTAGAGGGTCAAAATGGTCATTTCATTACCTAATCTCAACAGTGGATAGTCTCCCGAAAATTATCCTATACCCTTCTTAGGATACAATAATCCCCCGTATGGGGGATAAGAAGTCTGGCCAAACTCCATATTCGACGGACTAAAAAAAAAATAAACATCGGATAAAGAGCCTCCTCCCGAATTACAATTCCAATATTTGAATAATCCCCCTCTTATCTCCGAATCAAACACACCTTGGTGTGTTCTTATTGATATTGGATACATGGTGTGCTCCTAATCAATGACATAGTGGTGAACTTTAGGGTTGACTTACTTTTATTTTTATGTTACATTTTTTCTATTTGTTTATATGTTTTAAATTCAATCTCAGCATTAATTTTTTTTTAAAAATATATAACCAAATTTGAGGGTGATTTAAGTTTTAAAATTAAGCTAACTTTTTATTTGGGAAGTGGGTTGATTTTTTGGTTATTTTAGTTTGGGGCTAAAAAGCCTTGTTTGGGAAGAATTTTTTAGTTTTTTTGATTTTTTATAAGAGAAAGAATGTAATGATTATGGATTGAATGTGATATTTTGTCTCATTGAACTAAAAAATCTATTTTATCTTTTTGTAATTAAAATAATCCCAAACTCACCCAACCCATTCTTCCCAAATGAAGCCTTAACTTACTAACTCACACGTCTCTTGCCAGGTTTGAATAAAAAACGAACTTTGAATAGGTGCCACAGTGCCGGTTAACATCAGATAATGAGAACATATTTGAACAAGGGTGTACCAGAAAACTATTCACCCCAAAAAAAAAAGTGTACTAGAAAACAATGAGCATAAAATAAACAGGCAACATGATAAGGGGACCATTATGAGTTTCTACAATAGTTAAGGTCCACATACTAGAATTTAAGACCCCACTTGTCCTCCTTAGACCCCAAGTTTCTAAAAACATTGTTTATTTCAAAATCTCACACTCAAAATTCAAAAAGCTTCGCAACAAAGGAAGCTAAAAAATCTACAATACACATGCTTCAAAACTTCCATTCACAACTTTTTAAAATTAGTTTTGAGTTATATTTTGAAATGTAAGTTATTGAAAAAAATTTTAAATATTGAAATTTTGTTTGGTTATGAGTTTTGAAAATAATTTTTTTGATGATTTGTAATTTTTTTTTAGTTGAATAGATGAAAGTGAGAGAAAATTTGATTGATTGATGTGTAAAATATAAGAGGAGAGAACAAAAATAATTGATTGATTTATTAATAATAATAAAAAAAGAGAAAGAGAGACGAGAGAGAAAATTGAGTTTTGAGTTGTATTTTAAAAGTTTGTTAACCAAACATACTTTTTTATTTTGTCATCCAAATCATATTTTAAAAACTAAACCAAACATTACCCTAATTTCTTTACAAAATTATTGAGAAAATTACAAATTGAACTCTAAAATTGGATAACTGTAATAAATCTTGACTTTTTTAGTTTAGTAATTTGATTATGGAGAAGTGATAGAGGTATTTAATCCAGTGTGATCATGCAGATTATGACATTATTATAGGCATCACATGTGATGGATTGTTGATGAAAAAATTAGGGTACTTATCAATTAGTCCTATTAACTAATTTATTTACTTACAGGTCCTAACTAATAAATTTAACACTATAAAAATAAGAGAGTGATAAATTTATCACTAAAAATTTATTCATAAAAACAAAGAGACTGATAAATTTATCATTATAAATTTATTCATAAAAATAAAAGACTGATAAATTTATCTTTATCACTTAATAAATTTATCAATAGGACTTAATGGGTAATAAGTCTTCAAAGTAGGACCTATTGGGTAATAAGTCTCCAAAGTATGACCTATTGGTAGTTTATCCAAAAAATTATTGTGATAATTTTGTGCGGATAAGTATAGATTGGATTTGAAAATGCGAGATGGTGTCATGTGATGTGTGCATCAAAAAAATTTCTCTTATAAATAGGTTAATGGAAAAAGTCAGATAATTATTTGATGCCACCACTTCAAAATCTTAGAGAGTTTAATTTGAATTTTTTTTTTTTTATATAAAAAAACTCAAATTTTGATTTGTTAAATAGTCTGGTAATGCCCAAATTTGTTTTTTTGCTTAATTTGGCTGAATAATTCCCCCTTTTTTTAGGGGTAAACCTCATTTAAGAAAATATATTTCCTTATTGGTTACCCAAAAAATAAAAAAATTTCCACAAAACTAATATGGGCAAAGGATAATCAAATACAGTGGAATTTGCAACTAGGGTTTTAGCCCCCATTATTTCTGTGTTTCATAGACAATATTGAAAATTCAAAGGAAACTAATCTACAGTGCTTCAAAACTTTCAACCATAAACTTGTTACAAGAAATAATAGGGGTAAAGGCCACTAATCAAATAACAGCACTTTCAATCTAGAATTTGCAGCTAAGTTTTTAGGCCTAAACCCTTTTATCTCTATGTTTCATAGATGACATTCTTTATCTAGCATCTGCCACTGCCTATTTGCCTAACATGGATTTAATCCACCAAACTCCTTTGGTGTCCTTGGGGCCTTCTTCTCCCTCTGGTGGGGGATTAGTGTGCTGTGTCTCCTTAAGCTTGCTCACATCATACCCTTCTTCTTTGGCCTTCTCAACAAGCTGATTGTAGGTCTCTTCATCAAGATGGTTCTCTCTGCATAATATCTAAAACCAAATAACACCACAAAAGAAAAGAAAAGATTAACAATGAGAAATTCAGTAATTGAGTAACCAAATACATAAAACTAGCAAAAAAAATTTTGAAACTACAAGCTATCTTCAGCCTTTCATTAACCAAACTCTGATCAACATCATGATTTTGTATGAAAATTTGGTTCGATTTTTGTGTTTGCACAACATTACTCAAAGCAATAAACAACCATAGATAAACAAGGAAACCAAAATTCAAAATAACTTTCCTATATATATATACATACAATCTTGTGAGCAAAACTATATAGGAAATCTCAAATTCATACAAGGAAAAGTATAAGTATCTCCCATAATTTTTACTGCCAAATACACAATGCCTTTCTTGATAGTCTCTTAATTTTTACTCAATATTACCTTTACTTCCAATAATTAAGATAAAAGAAGAAAAACCCATGTCAAGAACTGAGATTAGAAGGTCAATAACTATGCTAAAAACCCTTAGGAACATACAATCAGAACAATTACAAACATACATTCTTACAAATATTCATAACATATTTAGATTTTTGTTTTCATTGCTTCATTCTTTTTCTCCATAATAGAAAAATAACCATTTAATTTAATGGAGCATATGCTTTGACAGAGAAAAACGGTATAAAATGATGCAACCAACCTCATTTGATTGAGACACAAGACCTAATTTGATTTGGTTTGTTACAAAAAAAAGAAAAAGAAAAGGAGCAGGTAGAATTGCATAAATCAATATAAAAGAAGAAAAACCCATGTCAAGAACTAAACAGATCAGCAAGACAGCAACCATGCTAAGAAAAGCCTTGAAAACATACAATTAGATCAATTACAAACAATTAAATTCTAACACAATTCATAATTTCATACACACAGACATAAAACATACATACCCAAAGATAATTTCTGGAGGGCTGTCCAATTAGGGCATGGTGATAATCACCATCAAGATACAAAACCCAATAGTCCCCAACAACAGGGATGATGGGCAAGAATGGAGGGACATAGAATTTGACCTTGAGCTTGGCCTCATCACTAGATGGGTCAGCCTTGTAAGCAGTCCCTTCTATGAACCCTCTCTTCCCATCACTCCAAGTCTCATTCAATACATGCACAGTCCCATCATCCCTCAATGTGTAGGTAGCCCTTGTGTTCATCCCATTTTTGGGTTGAAATCTTGAAGGGAATGAAGCTATCTCATACCACCTACCCATGTACCTCTTTAGGTCTACACCCTTCATCACTTCCATTGCTTTCTTAGCCATTGATTCAAACAGTTGGTGTGTATGAGAGATTGATTTGTGGGTATTGAGATATGTATGTATATATAGCTTTTGGGTTGTTGGCTATATATAAGCAGGAATGGTGGAAGACGTGGATTACTGAGGGCCTTGTGGTCAGTGTGGATCTTAGAAATGCCAAATTGAATGGGTCATTCTAGAATTGCTTTACTTTCACGGGAAGTTAAGCTGTGTGAACAGAGATATAGCAAGAGGAGGCCCAAGTTACAGAAGTGCCGCCGTTTGTTTTTGAGAATTGACGATTGATAGTTTGGGAATTAAATAAAATTGTATTTATTTTCATGGTAGTTTAATAGTATAAGAGCATTAGCATCAAATCCTTCCTCTATCAGCCTCAATAATTTTTTTATAAATTAACGTTTTGTTAAATTTGCTATAGTAACTCGTCTGATCAAGCGATGAACTGTTCATCGCTAAAACACACGAACCGAACATCTGCCCGGAAGTCCGGCCAGTCAACGGCAAATTATTATTATTATTATTATTTTACATTTTCTCCAGTTTTACCTTTTCTAAAACATAAAAATTGTTTGGTTGATAGCTCATCAATTTTTTTATAAAAAAAAAATAATAATATTTTAATAGGATTAAGTTAAAATAGAGAGTTTGATGCAGTGGGTGACTAGCTAAAATAGAAAAATAGCTTTTTAAGTTATAATTTGACTAAAATTTTGAAGAAGCTGATATCGATGCTCTAGGAATTGTTAAATTATTTTTATATAAAATAACAAAATAAATAAAAATTATAATTTTTACTTAAAAAAACATAATTTATTTAATAATATTATTTCAAAATGTGCTGCCCAACATGTGAAAAAAAAAAAAATAATTGCACTAGGCCGATTGATTGGCTGAATGTCCAACCAGACAACTGGTAATACCCTAAGTTCAATAGACTATTTTTTAATACTATTTTCTCGCCCAAACTCATAATCCACTCACCCAAAACCTTTCATAGTCTGAAGAGAGTACGGATCCGAACTTTCATAAACAAAACAAACATGATATTCATTCACTATTCATTACTGTTAAGTCTTGTTTGGCATAATCAATTTTAGTTCATCTTTTTATCTTTTTTAAGTCACATCAATTAATATTTTCTCTCTACTTTTTTATACATCTTTTTATAAAAAATCAAAAAATACACTTACTTAGTACATCCAAAACCAGCCCTTAGTCTGGTTCGGACTGCTATCGCAGCAAACAAACGGTCCATACAGTAATGTGAGGTTGGGCTGTGAACAAATTAATTGACTTGAGTGGGAGATTGTTAAAATTTAATTTAAAAATGTATTAAAATTAATTTATTTATTTTTTGAGTCAATCTTAAACTAACATTCATTACGGGATGAATCATCGTGTGTCAGACCCCGACTTATTTTATCATCAGTGCCGATTGAGACCTCTAATTTAGCTGTTCTAAAAGTAACTCTAAACAGGTGGTAAGCTTAAAAAAAATAAAATAAAAATCAAGGCATAGAAACACTGTGGCAGTGGTCATTAGTGGTGGCTCTAATTAGAACTGCCAAGCATTTTTTATTTTAGTCTCGATTGAGACCTCTAATTTAGCTGCTCTAAAAACAGCTCTAAACAAGTAGCAAGCTTAACAAAAAAAAATAAAAACACTGTGACAGTGGTCATTAGTGGTGGCTCTAATTAGAACTCCCAAGCATTTTTTATTTTATCATAGAGGTGAACGAAAGATAGGGGTGCTTTGGCAACCCAGTAAAAAGTCAATTTTTGACTTTTTATTCATTTTGGGTCATATTACTTCTTATATTTTTTACTCACAAAAAGATAAAATAGACTAAAAAAGGTCAAAAAATTAATTTTTTACCAACTTTTCAAAACACCACCTAATAACTTTTCCAAACACATCTTACAACTTTGATTATAATGTGCTTTCCAAAAAATAACTCTTCCCAAAATCTCACTCGAAAGGGTGCCGAGTTGAAATTACATTATAATCAAGGATTTTTATAATTTCGAAGAATCCAGCTGCAAGAGAATCACGACTGGAGAGTTTTCCCCTTTCTTTTTTTTATTTTCATCCAACTCCTTGGCCTTTTTCTTTTTTAATTTTTTTATTTGGACTCCTTAAGTTCGTTTTAAGAATGATCATGAAAAATGCCATATATAATTTTCATATAAAATTAAGTTAAACACAATTTCATATAAGTTCGTGAAAACTTAAGTGATTTTGTGAATTTATGCGAATTTGTGTTAAATTTAAATATTTTTGTGAGATTATTTATGTAAATTTGTAAAAACTTGTGTAATTTTGTATTAGAGTTGCATATGGTGTACATTACACACTAAAAAAATTTTCCTCCAATATTTACTACCCAACTTGAGGGTGGACAACTAATGCATTAGTTTTAATCAAGCCGAATTTGAATAGTTTAGTTTTTTATAATACTGACGTTATATTTAAACCCTCCAATAAGAATCAGATACGTGTCTATCCATGACCATGGAGATTGAAGTTATTTCAAAAGATAAATGGTAGAATTATGTTAGGGATCTTAAATAATCTATTAAATTTTTTATCAAATCTTTTATGTGGGTGTGAGATCCATACATATGTGAGGTTGTACGAGTCTCACATTCATATAAAAAGTTTGATAAAAATTTGATAGATTATTTAAGAAACATAATATTTTCCCAAATGGCAAGAAATAAGAGGGAGCGAGGCAGCCTTCAAAGGCCATATGAAGAGCTCATGTAACAAAATAGTTATGCACAAAATTCAAATTCAAATTCACATAAATAGCTGATGTAACAAAATGGTTATGCACAAAATTTAAATTCAAATTTAAGGAGGAAAGTAAAGCCACAAATGTAGCTAAGGGAGTGGGGATCGTGGGAACCACATCGGCAGTTGCCATACACCATGTGAAGCCCATAAGTAGCTTAATCATTGAAGAAAAGATGCCTCCAAACAAATAAATCAACGACTCCAACACTACATTTCTTTTATTTTCAGTCCTGTTCTTTCCTTTTCGGTAGGAGTAGCCATAGTTTTATGCTGTTTTTAATTGAGTGATTTGAAAAAAAAATTAAAAAAAGAAAGGAAAAATATATGTAAAATTTAGGGATGCAACTTAAGCGGGCTCAATCCGAGCAATCTGAACTCAGTCTAAATTTTTTTAGGATTTGGACAAAATATTTTTAAATTCGGTAGGAGTTTGGGCAAAAATTCAGAAGCTCGAATTAAATTTGGGCGAGTTTAGGCAAAGACGTCAAGCAACCCAAGTAACCTGAAGTCCGAATTATACATATATAGATATATAAAAATATTAAATATACATATAAATTATTAATCATTACATGATATTAAAGTAATTTATATTATTAAATGATATTGAATATATATTATATATACAAATAACATAAAATTTTACTTTTTTTCCTTTTATTTTCACTCATAAATTGTAAGGATTACTATAATGACATCTCTCTTACATTATAAAAATTATTTGTTTTGATGGTATTAATAATTTTCTATAAAATAATAATAATAATAATTGTAAATAGAGTCCAATTTTAATAATTTCATAGTGTAGCTATCAAAAAAAAAAAACTGAAATTCATATACAATTCGGACAATTCGGGCAACTCTGACAATTCGGGTTTAATTCGGATCGGACTTGGATAGACAACCTTGGGTTACAATTCGGATTTGGGCGGACTTAGACAGGTCTCAGTACAACTTAGGCTAGATTTGGACAACCTCCCAACCTAACCAAACCCGCCCGAGTTACACTCCTAGTAAAATTATGTGAAATATAAATTCACATTTTACCTATCTTTTTATTTTCTCTTTCCAAATTCTTTATCAAATTTTTCAATCAAATACAGTATTAAAGTTGCTTTTCTTATACTGTACTTTCAGCACTTTCCATTTCAAAGCAGCAGGAGTAGCAATGTAATGCATATAACAGTGTAATTGAATTATGTATCTGTTTCTCCCTCTCAAATCGTTTGTCTCGCATTAATCGTCTTCCTTGCAAGAATTGGCTCTTAGTTTGACCCTCACATTCAAAGTCGTCTTCATTGAGATTAAAAAAAAAAAAAAAAAACAATTGCATCCCTGTGTGACTTTAAAAAAATAATTACACATACATGAAAATTTTTATGATTATTTTTTTAAAATGTCACTGATTTGATATCCCCCCCCCAAAAAAAAAAAAAAAACTTTACACAATTATTTTATAATTGTTTGTTTTATCTTTAATTCTTAAGAATTATTCAATCTTATAAGCATGCTCGCAATTACAATTTTGACCTTCGAATTGCCAAAAAAGGCAACACATACAAATTTATCAAGCCAAATAGTATGGTAAAAATTAAATCGCTCTAAGAATAACAAATACGGAGAGGTACTCTCAAAATATAATATTATGATATGCATTGAGTTAAAATATGACATTAACTCTTTGAAAAAATAGCACAATCGGTTAGAAATGGTCTAATGTGAATAAGTTGGCAATGTCTCCAAAGGGCATTTACATCGTTGAAATTATATTTGTCATTTAATTTTTTAAAATAAATATAATTTAATAATGTATTTACTTAGGGTTAACTTAACTCTCTACGGGCATAAAGCAAAATTTTATTGGGAGACTTTTTATATTTAAATTTAAATGTAAATAATATTTATTAGTTTTATGTTATAAATAATCATGTAAAATCCACATCTCTTTGATTCTCATGACTTAAATTTGGGGGTTATTTAAAATATTTAGCTATTAAAAGAAATTAAAAGTATCAGAAGTTATCAAATGAATAGAACTTATAAATTCAAAATAGAGACTAAAAAAGGTGAAGATTAAACTTGTAGAACATATTCCAATTGGTAGGGCCCTCTTTTAAAGTGGGTTTTTTAAAAATTATATGTCATATGTTTTTAAATTTGTGGAGCCCTTTTCAATATGGATATTTTTTTTTAATGGAATGTGCATCTAAGAAACATATAACAAACCGGTGGACATTTTTACCAAAATCTTGAAACACGTATTATTTTCATATGAATGGATCTTTTTTTATTTTTTCATGAGTTGGTTGTGGAGGCCTTCTTCAAAGTAGACTTTATTTGAATTGTGTTATGACTTATGGCTATATTTGGAGAATTTGTAGCTTTAATGAGGCATGAAGTCGTTGCCTCAATGGCTTTACACCGCAGTCGGCCTTGTATTTACTGATATGATATCTACTCAATTTATTTTGTTATAGGGATTGTTGGAAATGGTTTTGAGAAAACTTATTTTAGGAAACTTTGTGCTAAATTATAAGTTGGTCCCACTCGCTATTTTGGTGAGTTCAAGTGGTGACATGTTCTATGTCTTGTGGTGATGAATGCTATGTATTTGGTTTAACAGAACCATTTACAAGTGAATTGGAAATCGACTCCAAAGTGAGTTTCGTGAAAATAGAGTTCAGTGGTTTCCTATACCAAGTTGATGTAGGCTTGTCTCACATGAGAAAGATAATGAAACTTATATATGTATATAAGATTCAAGTTTGACATTTGAGTATAGGTGTTGGAAAATTTATAAAGAGGTAGTTATAAAATGAAATAGATTCCATTTTGAATGAAATGGTGCAACATTTCATGGTATCTTTTTGTTTTAAAGGAATGGTCTGTTGGAACAATCTTCTGTGTAAATAAAATAACTTGTATTAAAAACAAACAAAATAAATAAATTACATACCGGATTTATTTATTGAACCAAATAAAAATTACAAGACCAAGTCGAGTGTGTGACACTCTGTCCTTAAGACAGATTCGCCCCGCTACGGTACTTACGGTTGAGTGGCGTCTATCTCCCAGGATACAATGATCTTCACAAATTTATAGAAGCACTTCAAATAAATTTGTTCGGCGAAACAAACCTGTGTTCTAACTCTCTGAATAATTATTCCTAAAACTAAATATGAGAAATAATACACTAGTAAAAAATGGACAAAAGGAACCAAATTATGAGACTGAATTTTAGGAATATTTAATTGTTTTCTATCCACCCCAATTTGCTGAAATTATGGAGTTTATATAGACAAAATTCCTTAGCCGAAGGGTTTCACAAATAGATGTGAAAAGGTGCAACGCTAGTCAAATAAGTTTGAATAAATGTTTTGACCAAAACCTTTCAACAAATGAAAAGAGCCGTTGGAACTGTTGCAACTTTTGAATAAATTTATTCAAACAAAGAAAATGATCCGTTGGTCCAATACAAAAGGCTGACGGAACTTTTATTAATTTATTCAAACTATTTCAAATATATATATATTAAACTAATGAAATAGTTAAATAAATAAATAAATGATGAGGTACAAACTTTAGGAAACTTTTCAGGAACCTAAAATTTGAATTTAGAATTAAATTAAATTCTCACAATTACAAATTTTAAGAAACCACTTAGGAACCTAAAATTTGAATTTAGAATTAAATTAAATTCTCACAATAATTTTTTTATTGAAAAAATTCAAAAGAATTTTATCTAAAAAATTAATGTTACATCCGAAAACGACGTCATCTTCCCATTCACTCATAAATGGTTTTTGACGTTCCGTCTTCACCACTACACCTCTTCGGACCCACCCCAAAAGACGTTTGGGGTCCACCCAAATTGGGTTAACAATTATGCCTATATAAAACCATCTTTCCAACAATCCCCCACATGAATGGAATTTGACGGAGAGAAAATGCAACAACATGATCTAATCAGAGAGTACAGAAATTGGAAATATTCTGCAAAGGATAGGTAGCTTTTGGCTTTGAACCTTCCCTTGTGAGACACTATCGGATTTACTAGCTAAACGGAACATGATGTCTTGAACTGCTCAAATTGCGTTTGTGTAAACCAAGACAATAGAACTCACACAGATTATCCCCAGACACAGTTTAGTTCTCACTATTGTGTTCATTTTGGCCCTGAACAACCTGGTATTCATGAGTGCTCTAGAGAATTGTAGCCCTTCACAAATCTCACAGAACCGGCCTAGTTCACACTCACATAGGTGATTCTTATGAAGAGTATCCTGCCATACTCCACTAGGTTTACCTAGATATAAAAATCATTAAAAGTTTTAATTAACCTAAAACGCTGCAGACATCACTATTTCATCATAGAAATGGGTAGGAGTTAGACTCCCCAGTGATCCTTCTGAGTCAATCACAACTCGGTTGTCCCTTTGAACCTAGATCTTGGGATCTCCAGTCAACTAGGTTGGGTTGCCGTTGTGGTAACTCTTATTTAATAGGCTTAAGTCCCATTCCCCTCGATGAATTCTCAACTAACTCTCTTGCTAACCCTTTGGTTAGTGGATCCGCTATGTTGTCTTTAGACTTAACATATTCTATGGAAATAATTCCATTAGAGAGTAGTTGTCTTACGGTATTATGTCGATTTGACGAATGTGTCGTGACTTACCGTTATACATATGACTCTGCTCTACCAATTGCTGATTGACTATCACAAAGTATGCAAAGAGCAGGCACCGGTTTTGGCCATATTGGAATATCTTCAAGGAAGTGGCGAAGCCATTCTCGCTTCTTCTGACTTTGTCTAAGGCTATGAATTGATTCCATAGTAGACCTAGCTATACAAGTCTGTTGGAAGATTTTCAAGATACACCCACCAAGAGTAAAGACATACCCATGGTGGACTTTGAGTCTCTAGTATCGATATCCAATTTGCATCACAAGATCCTTCAAGTAATCTTTGGATATCTAGTATAATGAAGTCAATGTTACGAGTAAATCGAGATATCTTAGAACCCTTATAATTGCTTTCCAAGGTTCTACTCCGGATTACTCGTATATCTACTTAATTTATTCTTGCATAAGCTAAATCTGGTAGTGATTCATCAAGTACATTAAGCTTCCAATAATTTGGGCATACTCTAATTGAGAAATACTTTCTGTACATTCTTAGAAAGATACAAATTAACATCTACAGGAGTTCTAACAAGATGATCATCATCTTTGCTGAATTTGTCAAGTATTTTCTCAATGTAATGAGATTGTGACAATGTATAACCTTCTGATGTTTTGGTAATTTTCATACCAAGAATTACATCAGCAATGCCCATGTCCTTCATGTCAAAATGTTTATTCAACATTTTCTTGGTAGTTTTAATCATGTCATTATTACTACCTATGATGAGCATATCATCTACATAAAGACATACAATGACATAACCTTTGTCTGTGTTTTTAATATAAACACATTTGTCACACTCATTAATTTTAAATCCATTTGACATTATTGCCTTGTCAAATTTCTCATGCCATTGCTTTGGCGCTTGTTTTAAACCATATAATGATTTAACCAATTTACACACTTTCTTTTCTTTCCTCGACAGAAAACCCTTCTGGTTGTTCCATGTAAATTTCTTCATTTAACTCACCATTTAAGAAAGCGGTTTTAACATCCATTTGATGAATTTCTAGATTGTATAGAGATGCTATGGCAATTAGCATTCTAATGGATGTTATTCTAGTAACCGGTGAGTATGTGTCAAAGTAATCTAGACCTTCTTCGCCTAAAACCTTTGACCACAAGTCTTGCCTTGTATTTGTCGATTGATCCATCTGCTTTCAATTTTCTTTTGAAAATCCACTTGTACCCAAGAGGTTTACAACCTGGTGGCAAGTCCACTAATTCCCAAGTGTGATTTTGCAAGATGGATTCAACTTCACTGTTGACAGCTTCTTTCCATAAAGGAGCTTCAGGACTAGACATAGCGCCTTTAAAAGTTAAAGGTTCATTTTCTAACAAATATGTTAAAAAATCTGGACCAAATGATTTTGAGGTTCTAGCACGTTTACTACGCCTAGGTTCATCTTCCTCATTTTGATCTAACTCTTGTTCTTGATCATGTTCTTCATCCTGACTAGTAATAGCATCATAAGATCTTTTATTAGTACTAGTCTCTTGTCCAGTCTTCTTTGGAAATTCATGTTCAAAGAAAGATGCATTCCGAGACTCAATAATAGTATTTACATGCATTTCGGAATGTTCTGATTTATGAATCAAAAACCGATATGCACTACTATTCTTGGCATAACCAATGAAAATGCAATCAATGGTCTTAGGACCTATCTTAGTTTTTAGGACTAGGAATAGCCACTTTAGCCAAACACCCCACACTTTTAAGTATTTGTAGGATGGTACTCTTCCATGCCACAATTCATAAGGTGTTTGATTCACTTTCTTTCGGGTATTTTATTTAAAATATAATTAGCGAAAAGTATTGCTTCCCCACAAGTTACGAGGTAATCGAACCCGATTAACATGGCATTCATCATTTCTTTTAAAGTCCTATTTTTTCTTTCGGAATTCCATTTCTTTGAGGTGAGTAAGGAAGCGGTGGTTTGATGAATTATTCCATGTTCTTTACAAAATTCACCAAAAGGTGATTCATATTCACCACCTCTATCACTTCTAAGTTTCTTGATTTTCTTACCAAGTTGATTTTCAACTTCATTCTTATATTGAATGAAAGTTTCCAAAGCTTCATCCTTGGTTCGAATTAAATAAATATAACTATATCTAGTATAGTCATCTATAAAAGTGATTACATACTTTTTTCCCCCTCTTGTTTGAATTGATTTAAAATCACAAATGTCACTATGAATTAATTCAAGTGGTTCGACTTCTTGCAATTGAATGAAAAGGAGTTTTAGATAATTTTGCCTCAACACAAATTTCACATTTATGTTTTGAATCAATATCAAATTTAGGTAAACATTCCATATTAATTAATCTACGCAAAGATCCATAATTAACATGTCCTAGTCTACCATGCCATAAATTTGAAGACTCAAGCAAGTAAGAAGAAGATGTAGTATTATTAATAACAGAGGGTACAACAGTCATTACATTTAACTTGAAAAGGCCATCAGACATGTAACCTTTTCCTACATACATCCCATTCTTAGTAAGTACAAATTTATCACTCTCAAATACAAGCTTAAACCCATTCTTACTCAGCAGAGATCCGGAAACAAGATTCTTGCGAATGTCCGGTACATGCAGCACATTGTTGAGAGTGAGTTCCTTTCCTGATGTCATCTTGAGTACAATCTTTCCTTGTCCTTCAACTTTGGAAGTTGAGGAGTTGCCCATAAAGAGTTGTTCACCATTGTCCACTGTAGAGTAAGATGTGAACATCTTTTGGTCGGCACAAATATGGCGAGTAGCACCAGTGTCCACCCACCATTCTTTAGGATTTCCGACAAGATTTGCCTCGGAAACAATCACAGAAGATTGATGTCATTGACACCATTGGAAATATTGTCCACCGGTCATATGGGCTTGAGCAGGCTTCTTGCTTGTTCTTTTCTTGCCTTTGCCTTTGCTACGACAATCTTTGGCCCGATGTCCCTCTTTGTCACAGATGTAACATTTGCCATTAAACTTGTACTTTTTATTATCCCCCCCTTTAGAGCCTTGTGATGAACTTTCTCCAGAAGACTTACGTTTCTTGGTTTTTGAAGCATGTTCTACCACATTTGCCTTAGACTCATTGGATTCTTACGGCCGCTTATCAGAATTGCGGTTGTCCTCCTCAATCCTTAAACGTACAATTAACTCATCCATAGAAATTTCTTTGCGCTTGTGTTTAAGGTAGTTCTTGAATTCTTCCAGCCTTTGGGTAATTTTTCAATTAAGGCTGCAACTTGAAAGGATTCACTGAGAGACATACCTTCTGCGTGAATGTCATGCAGAATGAGTTGGAAATCTTGAGCTTGGCTGATCAGCTTTTGAATCAACCATTACAAAATCCGAGAATCGCCAACCACAAATTTCTTTGAGCCAGATCTTCGCTTTTGTACTTTTTCTCCAACGATTCCCAAAGTTCCTTTTTGTCTTGATTGGATCAGAGACGTTGTACAATGTGTTGTCAAGTCCGTTCAAGACGTAATTCCGCAAAGGAAATCGGCATGTTTCAAGCATCAACCGCGACAACCACTTGCCGGTCGGTTTCATCCTCTTCGAGATAGGAGCATCTTCACGGAGAAAACGAGCGAGTTGAGTTGTAAGATAAAACAACATTTTCATTGCCATCTTTTAAAGTCGGTTCACGAGAACTTCTTCGGCTTTTCACCGTGATTTCTTGATCTTGTCATCACGGAGAGGGGTTGGTGCAATCGCACCACCACAAGAGTACTTGTTTGGGCATTTGTTTCAGTAGCCATCAATTCTAATTTATAAAACAAAATTATAATTAGAATTTACACTACACAGAAAATTAAACCAAATGCACAGAATTAAATTCTGTAAAAATAAAAGAAACAAGAATGTAACTTTTATTTTCCAATTAATTTGAAAATAAAATAAAATTTTATTTAAACAAATTAATTCTACACAGAAAATTAAATTCTATAAAATAAAAGAAATAAAAATATAACTTTTATTTTTCCAATTAATTTGGAAATAAAATAAAATTTTATTTAACCAAAATAATTCGACACAGAAAATAAAATACTGTAAAATAAAAGAAATAAGAATATAACTTTTATTATCCAATTAATTTGGAAATAAAATAAAATTTTATTTAACCAAATTAATTTTACACAAGAAATTAAATTCTATAAAATAAAAGAAATAAAAATATAACTTTTATTTTTTCAATTAATTTGGAAAATAAAATTTATTTAACCAAATTAATTTCACACAGAAAATTAAAATCTCTTGTTACACTCCAATAATTAAAATACTGAAAACAGAATTTTAATTAATGAAACTCAGAAAATAATTTCTAAAACTCAAAATTAATTTCTGAAAAAATTCCACAAAAATATATTCTGAATTGTTAATGACACTAGTATCGTACTACTAGTTGTTGTCAAAGAAAAGAGACAGTATATTACTACTATCTGTCAAATAGCATATAATCACTATTTGTTTTTCCAACCAGAATATTATTTTGTAAATTCACAGAAAATAATTTTCTTCCGAAATTATTTACGAAGAATGAAAACAGGAAACAAACGAAAATATTCTGTAAACAGAATAAATTTAAAATTCTGTCTTAAGATTGTTGGAACAATCTTCTGTGTAAATAAAATAACTTGTATTAAAAACAAACAAAATAAATAAATTACATACCGGATTTATTTATTGAACCAAATAAAAATTACAAGACCAAGTCGAGTGTGTGACACTCTGTCCTTAAGACAGATTCGCCCCGCTACGGTACTTACGGTTGAGTGGCGTCTATCTCCCAGGATACAATGATCTTCACAAATTTATAGAAGCACTTCAAATAAATTTGTTCGGCGAAACAAACCTGTGTTCTAACTCTCTGAATAATTATTCCTAAAACTAAATATGAGAAATAATACACTAGTAAAAAATGGACAGCAAAGGAACCAAATTATGAGACTGAATTTTCCGGAATATTTCGACTGTTTTCTATCCACCCCCAGACTGCTGAAATTATGGAGTTTATATAGACAAAATTCCTTAGCCCCGAACAGGTTTCACAAATAGATGTGAAAAGGTGCAACGCTAGTCAAATAAGTTTGAATAAATGTTTTGACCAAAACCTTTCAACAAATGAAAAGAGCCGTTGGAACCTGTTGCAACTTTTGAATAAATTTATTCAAACAAAGAAAATGATCCGTTGGTCCAATACAAAGGCTGTACGGAACTTTTATTAATTTATTCAAACTATTTCAAATATATATATATTAAACTAATGAAATAGTTAAATAAATAAATAAATGATGAGGTACAAACTTTAGGAAACTTTTCAGGAACCTAAAATTTGAATTTAGAATTAAATTAAATTCTCACAATTACAAATTTTAAGAAACCACTTAGGAACCTAAAATTTGAATTTAGAATTAAATTAAATTCTCACAATAATTTTTTTATTGAAAAAATTCAAAAGAATTTTATCTAAAAAATTAATGTTACATCCGAAAACGACGTCATCTTCCCATTCACTCATAAATGGTTTTTGACGTTCCGTCTTCACCACTACACCTCTTCGGACCCACCCCAAAAGACGTTTGGGGTCCACCCAAATTGGGTTAACAATTATGCCTATATAAAACCATCTTTCCAACATGGTCAAACCTCCATTTAAATGAAAGGGTGCAAACCTTTCATGATATTTTTTTTATTTAAAAGAAGGGTTATGTTCGTTCTTCATACCTTTTTCTATTCAAATTGAATAGGTGCCAACAAAGCCTATATAAAGGCAGTCCCATTCAAATTTTGATTTATTTCCGAAAATTCATTTGCCTTGCCTTCATTTTGCTCTTTTGCGTCCTTTATTCTTCATATAATTTTAGGAAAAATTTCAGAGAGTTATAGAACACAAGGTTCTAGTTCGCCGGACAAATTTGTTTGAAGTGCTACTACAAATTTGTGAAGATCATTGTATCCTGGGAGATAAACGCCACATAACCGTAAGCACCATAGCGGGACAAATCTGTCTTAAGGACAGAGTGTCACACACTCGACTTGGTCTTTTAATTTTTATTTGGTTTGACAAAATAAATCCGGTACATTATTTATTTATTTTGTTTGGTTTAATTTCCATTTTATTTATTTACACAAAAGATTGTTCCAACAATCTTAAGACAGATTCGAATTATTCTGTTTACAGAATTTTTCGTTTGTTTCATTTTCTCTTTTTTCTTTTAAAAAAATTATTTTCTGTGGATTTATAAAATAATATTCTGGTTGGAAAAATAAATAGTGATTATATGCTATTTGACAGATAGTAATAATATACTGTCTATTTTCTTTGACAACTAATAGTACGATACTGGTGTCATTAACAATTCAGAATATATTTTTGTGGAATTTTTTCAGAAATTAATTTTGGGTTTTAAAAATTATTTTCTGAGTTTTCATTACTTAAAATTCTGTTTTAGTATTTTAATTATTGAAATGTTACAGAAATTAATTTTCTGTGTGGAATTAATTTGGTTGAATAAATTTTATTTCATTTCCAAATTAATTAAAAAATAAAAGTTATATTCTTATTTCTTTTATTTTACAGAATTTAATTTCCTGTGTGGAATTAATTTGGTTGAATAAAATTTTATTTTATTTCTAAATTAATTGGAAAATAAAAGTTACATTCGTGTTTCTTTTATTTTTTTACAGAATTTAATTCTGTGAATTTGGTTTAATTTTCTGTGTAGTGTAAATTCTAATTCTAATTTTGTTTTATAAATTAGAATTGATGGCTACTGAAATTAATGCCCAAACAAGTACTACTGTGGTGGCTGCATTTGCACCAACCGCCTCTCATGTGGTGACAATACCAATAAATCATGGAGAGAAGCCAGAGAAGTTCTCAGGAACTGACTTTAAAAGATAGCAACAGAAAATGTTGTTCTATCTTACAACTCTGAACCTGACTCGTTTCCTCCGTGAAGAAGCTCCTATCTTGAAAGATGATGAAACCGACCGGCAAGTGATTGCTGCGGTTGATGCCTGGAAACATGCTGATTTCCTTTGCCGGAATTACATCTTAAATGGACTTGACAACACGTTATATAACGTCTACAGTCCAATCAAGACAGCAAAGGAACTTTGGGAATCGTTGGAGAAAAAGTACAAAACGGAAGATGCCGGCTCAAAGAAATTTGTGGTTGGCAGATTCCTGGATTTTGTAATGGTTGATTCAAAAACTGTGATAAGCCAAGCTCAATATTTCTAACTCATTTTGCATGACATTCACACAGAAGGTATGTCTCTCAGTGAATCCTTCCAAATTGCAGCCTTAATTGAAAAATTACCAAAAGGCTGGAAGGAATTCAAGAACTACCTCAAACACAAGCGCAAAGAAATTTCTATGGATGAGTTAATTGTGCGATTGAGGATTGAGGAGGACAACCGCAATTCTGAAAAGCGGGCTGGTAAGCTTCCTATGGAGTCTAAGGCAAATGTGGTGGAACGTGCTTCAAAAACTGAGAAACGAAAGTCTTCTGGAGAAAGTTCATCACAAGGCTCTAAAGGGGAGAGGGAAAATAAAAAGTACAAGTTTAATGGCAAATGTTACATATGTGACAAAGAGGGACATTGGGCTAAAGATTGCCGTAGCAAAGGCAAAAACAAAAGAAGAACAAGTAAGAAGCCTTCTCAAGCCCATATGACCGAAGTGGACAATATTTATAATGGTGTCGATGACATCAATCTTTCTGCAGTTGTTTTCGAGGTAAATCTTGTCGAAAATCCTAAACTTCCAAAGTTGAAGGACAAGGGAAAATTGTACTCAAGATGACATCTGGAAAGGAACTCACTCTCAACAATGTACTGCATGTACCGGATATTCGCAAGAATCTTGTTTTCGGATCTCTGTTGAGTAAGAATGGGTTTAGGCTAGTATTTGAGAGTGATAAATTTGTATTTACTAAAAATGGGATATATGTAGGAAAATGTTACATGTCTGATGGCCTTTTCAAGTTAAATGTAATGACTGTTGTACCCTCAGTTATTAATAATACTACATCTTCTTCTTACTTGCTTGAGTCTTCAAATTTATGGCATGGTAGACTAGGACATGTTAATTATGGATCTTTTCGTAGATTAATTAATATGGAATGTTTACCTAAATTTGACATTTTTTCAAATCATAAATGTGAAATTTGTGTTGAGGCAAAATTATCTAAAACTTCTTTTCATTCAATTGAAAGAAGTACGGAACCACTTGAATTAATTCATAGTGACATTTGTGATTTTAAATCAATTCAAACTAGAGGTGGAAAAAAGTATTTTATCACTTTTATAGATGACTATACTAGATATAGTTATGTTTATTTAATTCGAATCAAGGATGAAATTTTGAAAACTTTCATTCAATATAAGAATGAAGTTGAAAATCAACTTGGTAAGAAAATCAAGAAACTTAGAAGTGATAGAGGTGGTGAATATGAATTACCTTTTGGTGAGTTTTGTAAAGAACATGGAATAATTCATTAAACCACCGCTTCTTACTCACCTCAGCAAAATGAAATTGCTGAAAGGAAAAATAGGACTTTAAAAGAAATGATGAATGCCATGTTAATCAGTTCTGGATTACCTCAGAACTTGTGGGGGGAAGTAATACTTTCTGCTAATTATATACTTAACAAAGTACCCCGAAAGAAAGTGAATCAAACACCTTATGAATTGTCGCATGGAAGAGTACCATCCTACAAATACTTAAAAGTGTGGGGGTGTTTGGCTAAAGTGGCTATTCCTAGTCCTAAAAAGACTAAGATAGGTCCTAAGACCATTAATTGCATTTTTATTGGTTATGCTAAGAATAGTAGTGCATATCGGTTTTTGATTCATAAATCAGAACATTCCGAAATGCACGTAAATACTATTATTGAATCTCGGAATGCATCTTTCTTTGAACATGTATTTCCAAATAAGATTGGACAAGAGACTAGTAAAAATAAAAGATCTCATAATGCTATTACTAGTCAAGATCAAGAACATGATCAAGAACAAGAGTTAGATCAAAATGAGGAAGAGGAACTTAGGCGTAGTAAACGTGCTAGAACCTCAAAATCCTTGGTCCAGATTTTCTAACATATTTGTTAGAAAATGAGCCTTTGACTTTTAAAGAGGCTATGTCCAGTCCTGAATCTCCTTTATGGAAAGAAGCTGTCAACAGTGAAGTTGAATCCATCTTGCAAAATCACACTTGGGAATTAGTGGACTTGCCACCAGGTTGTAAAATCTCTTGGGTACAAGTGGATTTTCAAAAAGAAAATGAAAGCAGATGGATCAATTGACAAATACAAGGCAAGACTTGTGGTTAAAGGATTTAGACAAAAAGAAGGTCTTGATTACTTTGACAGCGGTTGAAATTTTTCTACTTCAAATAGAGATGTTATTGAATCCATGGGTTGAAATCAACCCAATTAATGTTTTTTTTTTTTTTTAATTGGTAAAATTTTGAAATTTTGTTCAACTTATCCAACCCACATCTATTCTTATGACTAAATTCAAATTTTGAAACTATTTCATACATATCCTCTCTATTTCAATCTTCTCCTCTCTCTCTCTCTCTCTCTCTTAGATCCATCACTCTTCCTCTTTTTTCTTTTTCTTTTTTTTAAATGCATTTGAAAAGAAAAAGTGAGTTACAATGCATAATTTTTGTACAAAAAATTTATATACAATAATGTGTCAAATTAAACACTTATTATCGTGGTTTAAAATTTTAAAAATGTCACTACCAAATATTTTGTACAAGTTTCATATATATAAATTTTATGTAAATTATTTTTTGTGTTATATTTGGTAGACCAATTAAAATTTCATTACCTACTATGCGACATGAGATTTAAAAAATATTGAACATTTATCATTTTTTTATTCTGTCTTTGATCAATTTATATCGCTTTTTTTTCTTTCATATAAATTGTAATAGTTATCTGTGATACCCCTATTCCGCAATATGCTAATTGGTCCTTAATTTGAGTATAATTATGTGTTTAGCGTGATTTTGTGTGCCATTATGTGAATATATGTGATTTTGAAATTCTATCTGTTCACCGTAGAAATATCTGTTTGAATAATCCGCTTTGGAAATTAAATTGAGGGCTTTATCGGCCACAGAACCCGAAATTGATTGCGCCATTGTGATTGGCATAATTTTTAGAGCCTACGGTGAAATTTAATTAGAAATTTATTCTGGTCAGATTAAACTGATTAAGTTGATAATTTGAGTGCCTAACTATTTTATATTAAAATAGTAAATTTATGATTTATACCAAGATGTTTTGCTTAAGATGGAATTGATGACAACCGTGCAAAAACTTAGCAAAAATATCAAGTTCTTCATTGATAGAAAGTCAATACAAAAAATGGGGACTGAGCCCGATTACATCAGAAGTGCAGAAAGCAAACATACAAAAAGAAAAGGAAAAAGAAACCTAAGCTAGGGGGGAGAGATTGGGGAACTCCTCATCAGGCTCCAGGTTAACCATGGCGGTTTGGTCCTGGACGTCGGTCCCGATCTGGCCAAGTCATTCTGTCGGCGTTTGATCCTCTCCTTCAGCATCTTCCTCACCCTCTTCTTCAAATGCTTCCTCGACCTCGGCTTGCAGTGCACTGAAAACGTCATTGGCGTATGGAATGAGGTATCGGTAAAAAGACAGCCGGTGGAGAGGCAAACACATCGATCGTGGCCTGCCGAATTGACAGCAACCTTCCATCTTGCCTTGAAGTAAATATCTTGAGTGGCGAAGACTTGTTTATTGTAATTTTTCTCGGCTTCGTTGAAGCCGGCGTTGTTGGCATCTTCGCACTCTTTCTTCCTGGATGCCTTCAAAGCATCAAGCTCGGCTTGGAGCTCGTCCTTCCTTTTCCCGGCCGCTTCAAGTTGGCCGAACAGCCTGTTGTTGTCAGTATTGGCAACTTCTAGCGAAGACTTTGCTCGGCCAAGCTCGGTTTGGAGGCTTTCGACTTGGCTGGCGGTGTCGCTCGCCCTTTGCCGAAATCTGTGGATGCGCTCCATGACCAAGTGCTGCTTTTGGATGGCCTGCAAGAAGAAAGATTAATTAGTGAAGTAACCGGGCAAACACTTAATGAAAATTTCAGAGGCGAAGTGGGACTTACCCTGGCCATGGATTTCATTGATGATTTCACCAAGCGGGTGTCAGGAATATGGTCACTGCCCACCACGTCGCTCGGTAGAAGGAATGCCTTGGAGAGATCGTAGGCGAGCAGGTGCTCTTTATCGCCCTTGATTGAAGCCGTGGATGTCTTTTTGGTGTTTTAGTTTTAGTTCTCAGTCTCGGTCGGATCGCATCGGCCGTGGCGATGGGTTGTTCGGTGTTGAGCTCGCAAGAACCATTCGTGACGGATCTGTGAGCTCTTTTACCAACGGCGTGGAGTGGGTTCCTTGCTAGATGCCGCATTGCTTGTGGCGACCAGCCGCTTGATTGGTGGCGGAGAGCGGATGACTACGCTCAGATCTCGGTGAAGTGGCGGTGGCGAGTTTTTGATCCGTTTGGCCATCTCTTCTTCGGCCAGATTAGGGGATGTCTGGTAAAGTTGGATCTGGAGGAGGTGATGAGCGCGAGGAAGTCTCAGAAACTTTACTTCTAGGAGCGAGTATCTATATGTGGGTGTGTAGCCGAAAGCAATCGTTGCAATCACGATGCGATACCGGCGCGGTCCTGATTGCCTCGACGTTGGGAAAGTGGTAGTTGGCTTGTAAGGCTTGGATTGCTGCAAAAAAGACAAAAGAAAATGATTAAGTATAGAAACAAGGAAAGAACAAGACAACCGAGCTAAGTTGCGCGGCTTACATGTGTTACCAAAGTTCTTTATCATCCAAACGTCTCAGAATATTGCCAGAGTTGCTGACACCCAGAAGAAATCATCGTCGTGAAGATCCTTGTCTGGAGTGCCGATTACGATTTTCTCCCTCCCTGGTCTAATTTTGAGGTAATAGGCGAGACCGTCACGGTGGCCTAATGTATCATGGCGAAGGATCTCGGCTAGACCTAGGCTTATGCCTAGCCGGTTGTTCGATTGCACGCCGCTTATTATCCCATGTGTTGGTGGATACTTGGATTGGCGCCATTTCGATTCGCAGAACTCTGGTCATGAGGATTGACCGGAAGCGGAGCCTCCTCTACTATTGACAAAGACGGTGAAGGGCATTGGTCAAGTCTGCCCCAGTGTTGTCTTCCGCCGCCAACTCTAGATGGACGCGTCACGATGCCGACTCCTCTCTAAAGGCTTCTAGCGCTGGAGAGTTCACTAGAAGCGGAATTTCCCATGTGGCCGAGCTAGTGAATCACTACCGAGGGGTTTGGCACAAGGCTAGTTGGATTTTGCTCGGTCTTAAGAGCCTCAAGAGTGGTCAAAGGTCCCCTTGGACTCTGCAGAAAAGGATATAGCAAGTATGAGTGTGGCGCGGTCGCAAGAAAGAGAGCTTGATTTTAGCTCGGTCATGAGAAGTGCCAAACCACCTCGGCGTTCTAAGCTTACCAAGGGCGATCGCCAAGACCAAACCGAGATATTAGCCCGGTTGGACGACCTGGTCCAATTTGCTATCTCGATTTTATCTGGGTTTATGACAAACACATTATTTGCCCGGTTCCTATAGTTTTTTTGGATCAAAAGAATACCAGGAGCCCGGTTCGCCCCAGTTCTTCAGTGTTCTTCAAGAAAAATGAAGAACGCTATGAATGTTCGAAGGTTTAGGGTCGTTTTTGGAGCCCAAATCCTAAAAAGCTACGTTTTTCTACCCTAATGTGGGAAATACCAGAAAGAATGACAACAAGAGAGAGGTTAAAGGGCATACCTGTGGAGGGCAGTGGCTCTTCCTTCTTCAAACGCGAGTTCAACAATGGCGAGGGAGAAGGGGGCACAGGAACTCTGAGTAGCTTGGACGAAGAAATGGCAGTAGGAAAGGAATGAAAGAGAATGGGTCATATATATAGGCGTTGCGAGGCCGCCAAAATTTGAATTTCATTCGACGGCGGTTGGCCGCTCGAGGACGAATGGTAGGGCGCCACCTGTCACCATTAATGATAGCATCAGAGTTGAAGAGACTGGGGACAGGTGAGGTGTCAGCCGAGCAAAATGAAGAGACAGGCTGGAGAGTCGAAGAGTCGACCGGGCTACGTTCGAAGCAGGGATCATCAGCCGTGGAGTATAACCGGTCAAGTCTGCAAAGAGGAATGTTTAACTAGCCCGGACACCATTTCGCATTCATACTACCGAGGAGGTGTAATCCCGGTCGAAGTGAGTAATCCCAGTCACGCTTTTGCGGACGGGATTAAGGGGCAATTGAGAGGGAGATTTATGATCTGGAATTGGGCCGAGATAACGGCCTAGAAGATTAGTAGCCAAGTGGATCATTGGACCGAGATGATCCACGGTCCACTCGATCATACATTGCGACCGACCGCGACGGTCAGTTCGCAATTATACGCGACGCCCAGTTGTTGTGTTCGCTCGACCGAAGCATAGTATAAGCGGCCAGTATGTGAATGATATGGAAGATACGGTGGCGGCTCGGACGGAGGTACTTGCTCGGCAAGAAGGCCAACCATAGTCGAGTTGAATGACCGGCGCCCGGAAAGGCGAAGCCGGCCGAGACACCTGTTTGCTCGGCAGGAAGGCCAACCGCAGGTGCTTACGGGATGTCTCAGGCTCGGCCATGCCGAGTCTTAGCCTCTTGATTCTCTTGAGCTTGGCCCTGAAGAAGAGCATGGGCATAGCCTACCGTACGGCAGTACGGCCGAGCTCCAGCAGAGAAGGCTGGCAGTTGAGATTAGGTGATGTTCAGCAAGGTTTCCGCTGACAGATGGGATAGCAGAGCCACGTGTCGGGAGACGACTGGGAGTGGATATGGGGCTTAGAGGGTATATATGCATGTCTGCGCCCCCCATGCGCAAGGGACGAACACTTTGTGAGAAAATACTTACACTGGACACCCTCCTCTCTCTCTCTCTCTATCCCTAGGTGTGTGCTAATTTGATCGTCAGAGGGGTTTTCCGGCCACACACCGTCGGGTAGCTCACCGACGTTGTGTTTTCAGGTGATCGGACAGAAACGGAGCTGGGAAGAAAGGAGTACGGGCAGGCAGGAATATTTGCTCCCCGCACAGTATGTTAGTGGGGCTTGTTGTATATTAGCACTTCACTCTCCTTTAACTCTATTGAACTCAAAATCTGAGATACACTATTGAGAGAGAGGGAGATCCGGCCTTAGTGAGAGAAAGGGAGAGAAGTTGTGCAAATTTTAACCTAAAGCTTGGGAACCTTGAAGATTATTCGAGACTTGATCATAGATTGTGAGAATCAAGCTCCTAGGTAAGTAATCCTTGGATTGTAATTTGTAATTTTATGTGTATCCAAGCTAATCAGGTGACCAAGAGTAAGATTGAATGAAATTGGGTTGGCTTTGTTGAATGAAAGCTTGACATATGCATGCATGTAAGAGATTATTTTGAAATAGCATGTATAAGCTTGAAATACATGATTCAAGTAGAGTTTTGGGTTGAAACTCATGTTTTAATCATCATTTGTGTTATCTAGGTTGAGAATGTGGCTAATTCATCACATGCATGTGCAATTTGAGAATATATGAGCTTGAATGCATGAGTTTGTTATGTTGGCATTGAATTTGACATATTTTGGGACATGCATGTGGATAAATCAAGGAATTGAGCTCTATAATGTTATAATCTTGCATTGGTGCCATGTCGGTGTGATTATATTTGAGATTTGAACCATTGCATGCAAGTATTGTGGTTGGAAAGTTGGATTGGAGCTCAAGAACACAATCTGGGAAACCCAAAATTTTGATGTCCGCTCGAGCGGGGGAAAGTACGCTCGAGCGGGGATTTCGAGCTCCCAGTAGTTTGTTCTTGCAGGCATAGTGTCCGCTCGAGCGGGGATCATAGAGGATGAACTTCCACTCGAGCATCCTAATTCACGCTCGAGCGTAAAAATGATGCATCTAGTACTTTTTGCAAACATAGCGTCCGCTCGAGCGGGTAAGTTCATGCTTGAGCGGGGAGCTATGTTAAGAGGCCTTCTGCTCGAGCGCCATATTGGACGATCGAGTGTAAATTTCGCCTATCCAGTACTTTTGCGGGCTTTAAGGGTACGCTCGAGCGGGGAAGTTGACGCTCGAGCGAGGACCCTGTTTTCTAAAATTTTGTTCATGCGTTTCGTGTTTCATTTTCTGTTCTCTTTCACTTGTGATCACTCTTAGGCATATGTTAAACATTGTAAATGAGTTAATGAGATAAGGATAAAGCCTAAAGAGGAGTATGTGAATTAAGGAACGGATTGAATTGTTAATGATCCTTTTGTGTTCATAGAATGTGTAGGGTCAAGTTCCAAGGCAAATCCACAAGTCGATCACTGTGAGTAATATCGATATTCGAATGCTTGTGAATGTCCAATTGTTTATTTCCTTATAAGCTCTATGAGTTGTTAATTGGGATTGTGGACAAAAGTCTGACATAAATAAATAAATGGACTAAAGGTCGTTTTGATAAACACAAATGGACCAAAGGTCGTTTTGATAAACATAAATGGACCAAAAGTCGTTTTGATAGAACTGAATGGACCGAAGGTTGTTTTCATAGAAATGAGCGGGCCGAAGGCCGTTTTGACATGAATGAGTGGGCCGAAGGCCATTTTGACACGAATAAGTGGGCCGAAGGTCGTTTTGATATAGAACTAAATGGATCGAAGGTCGTTTTGATAGAAATGAACGGGCCGAAGGTCGTCTTGACAATGAAAGAATGGGCGGGAGGCCGTTTTGACATGAATGGAATTCTGAATGGGCCAAAGGCCAGAACGTTGGAACTACAGTCATATGATCTGAATTTCATATGGTTATATATCCGTTAAATAGAAATATGAATGGGCCAAAGGCCGTTTGGAACATGTTGATCTACATTATTATGTAATTTCTGTATTTGATATTATTCACTGGGCTATCGCTCACGCTCATTTGTGTGTTTGTAGGTGAGCCAAGAGAAGCCCAAACCCAGCTTCAGTGAAGTCTGCCAGGAACAACATGAGCTTTGGAGAGTCAGTCTTGTGTCTCACGCACGAGACCCAACCTTGCCATTTTGTTCTATAATTATATTTTGTTTTGTAGGCGAGGACCTTGTGTATATCTGTATATAGTCTTGATATGGGTTGACTCAGTTTAGATGATCCTGTCTGTAAAGGATTTTATGGTACTGTATTTTGTTTGTGAGTTATTAATGTATATGTGCATTGTTGTTTTGAGTGCATACAAGCACGACTCTATGGACAAAGTTTAAATTTTTGCTTCCGTCTGGCCCCTTTACTCTAACGAGTTGTGTCTGTTAAAGTTTGAGGCCGTAGGTAATCTCAGGATTACTGACCGGTTATATCCTTAACCCATAGGCGCGGGTTCGGATCATGACATTATCAATGGTCACTTAATGGCTTTTGAAATCTATCACTTCTATTTTCATGATTAGTTTATGCTATTAAATATGTCGCTTTTTTTTAGTGCTTTCTACTTATGTAATATTTAAAAAATAATAAATGATAAATTATTGATTTTTTAGTTTTATGCTGCCTTTTAGGAATAAATAGCTATGGTCCAATAATGAATGATTATATTATTGATATTTTGTTTTTAATGATTATTATTTATTTATTGTTGCTTACATTCCAATGTGATGCATTTGTGTTTTATTCTTTAGAAAGCATGACCATTTTTTTTTTAAAAAGTTTCACTAAACTCATTTTTACATAGAAGTTGTACCCGGTAAAATTTTAATATGATGTGATATATTTTTCAATATGTCGCTATGACAAGTGCCTTTAGGCATGGGTCATAGCTAGTTATTTTAGATCGGATTTTAATTCGATAATATAAAATGCAAAAACTTAATATCAAATGGGCTTAAGGCTTTCCAAATTAGGTGTCGGTAACGTTTACAGTTTACTATTTTTAATTTACAAAAAATATTGAACATGTTTATATTTGTTTTCGATAAAAACAAAAACAAAAACAAAAAATAAATTTGTTACACAATATTTCAAAATTTTATTTTGAAAACAAATGAAATGAGTGGTTGCGGGAGGTGGTTGTTGACAGTTGGAGATGATGGCTGAAAGTGATGGCCGCGGTTGCCACTAGTGGTAGGTGGTTGGTGGTAGTCAAAAGTGGTTGTTAATAGTTAAAGATAGTGGCCGAAGGTGATTACGCAAGTAAGGGGTGGTTGGTGGTGGATAGAGGAGGTCGTCAGAATGGTGGCCAGAAATAGTGATGACAAATTCGTGGTGGTCAAAAAGCGTGAGAGAAAGAGAAAGAAATGAAAAGAAAAAAAAAATTAAATCTTAAACAAGTGAAATCAATTTCTTTTTGTGTTTACAAAATTTTAAGTTTTATAAATGATTTACAAATTTTTTCAAACAAAAACATAAGGCAAACAAGTTTTTGTTTATAATTTTTACAAATTTTGTAAATATAAATTAAAAAGAATATAAATATAAACATTATCAAATAGGCTTGTTTTATAGTTTTTTTTTTAAAAAAAAAAAAAATATTTAGGGTCATAAATGTAACTATCCACCATACAATTATATACTACGAGAGTTTTTTAATAGTATAATTTAGGAGTAATTCTATTTACAAAACACTTTAGTCTTATTATACTCAATTAAAAAATTTAAAATTTTAATTTTATCTTTTTACACTCATCAATATATCAATTCTATCCCTATCTCTAGTCTCACATTCTCTCTTACACCCATTTTCTTCTCCTCTCTCCTTTATTCTTTTCATTTTTCTTTTTCATTCCACCATCTTCTGGCACCACTATTGCCACCTTCGACTAGCAATCTCCAGTCCTTCTCCACAGGCAACAACCTGCCACAGCCCCTCACCAGCAACCCCCATTTTCCACAGGCAACTTTTCTCCTTAACTTCCATTTTTCTACGGACAACCTCTTCCTTACTACAGCACCCCTATTCTTTTTTCTACCAACAATCCCTTCCTTAGGGCTATTTTAGAAAAATAGTTATAATCAGTTTTTTGGTTAAAAATTAATTATAATCAATTTTTTGTGAAAGAGAGAAGTGGGTTATAATTTAGGAAGTAAATTATAACCCACTTTCCAAAAGACCCCTTACTACGCCACCTTTTTCTTGCTCTCTTCGCGATTGCTGGTGGACGTGGTAAAGAATAGGGGTGCAATGAGAAATTATATTTAAACTTCTAAGGTTTATGCTTGTAATGGTAATTTTAAGTAGGAATAAAATTGTAATAAAATAAATTATAGATTGGAGTGTGTAATGAGCAAAATGTGTGTGGTATAAATAGAATCATTCTCCAGTTTAATATTTTATAAAAACGTGACGTTAATATTTAGCGGGAGTCAAAATTGAGATTACACAGATAAAATATTATACTATTTGATAATTTTAATTATTTGATTTGTGAAAATTTTTACAACGAGAATATTTTTAAAATATTTAAAAAAAAAATAAAATTCAAGAATTAAATGATTAAAGTTCTTTGATACATTTTTTTCCCAACAATAATGCATTTAAGCGAACTCAACAAAAATTAGGATAAATTACAAATACACTTCTTGAGATTTGTTTAAAATACGAATTGCCCCTAATAGTTTGGAAAATTACAAATATCTCTTTGTTAGAATTTTTTATTTAACAGAATTAATTGAAAAAGTAAAATTTCTAACTGTTTACCTATGTAATAATAAAATTATCTGAATTATTAATTAAAATAAAATTTTAATATTATTAAAAACTGTTAATTAACTTGATGATTTATTAATAAAAGAACTTATTTGTTATGAAATTAAAAACCTTAAAGGGCATAATGTAATTTCTAGAATCTAAGGGAGTAATTTGTAATTTAAGTAAACCTCAGCGAGTGTGTTTGTAATTTACCCATAAAATTATAAGTGAATTGTTATTTACTCTTATTTTTTATAAATACACCATAAAATTTGTATTTGTGTATTAAAAATGGGAGATTTTTTTTTAAGGTCGCTAGTATTAAGAATTTATAGCATAAAGGATATTCAATATTTTAATAATGTCTAAGGTCCCTCAAGTTGATTTAGAAAAAATTCACGTCACAGAGAAAATTGGTCCAGAGAAATTCTGACCTTCCCTAAACTTCCCATTGTAAATTTCTCTGTCCTCCCATTCTCCAAATATCTCTGCCCTCCTCTTCTCCAAATATCTCTGCCCTCCCATTCTCCAAATTTATTTTCCTTCCATATACTTCCCACTCTCCCAGAGAAATTTTAGACTCAACATTCCAGAGAAATTTGAAAGTTTCTCTGACTTCACCGGCCTTCCCACAAAATTATCTTTCTAGAGAAATTTTAAATTTCTCTGGCCTTCTTGGCCTTTCATGGACTCTCTAGAGAAATTTCAAATTTCTTTGTCTTCCATATACTTTCTACTCTCTAGAGAAATTTCTCTACTTTTCCACAACATTATCTCTCTAGAGAAATTTCAGTTCAAACCCAGAGAATTTCTTTTCTCTGGATCAACTTAGAGAAAATCTGGCTTTATTCACAATTTTTTTTATGTTTGTTCTCAATTTAAAATCAGAGAAAATTATTTTAACCAAACTAGAAAAATTTTAACACAATGATTTTCGCTGGCCAAACTAGAACTTCATTACAAATATGAGTGAATAAACAACAATAGCAACCAATATATATATAAATTAAAATTTGTTTTTGTGCAAAGAGAAATCAATTAATGAAGAACCTAAACCATGAGCACAAAATCCTTGCTTTGCTGTGACTGCGAGCACTCAAAGACAAACATCATGACAACAATAAACAGAATAGCAAAGAACACAATCGTAATCGCTCTTCGTTTGGATTTAGAATTAGTCGATACTGATTATGATGAATTGAGTTTCTGATGAGATGTTCTTGGTATACCAGTACTAGTACTGCGATAAGATTGGTGACTATACACAGTATTGTATGATAGCTTGATCTTGAAGAACTCCTATGGCGATCATTATTATTTGTATGGATAGCGTAACCTTCCATCTCGCGCGCCCCCAAAACTGAATTGACATGGAAGGTAGAGATCATCAATAAAACTAACAGTGCCGCCATAGCCATAAATATCGTCGTCATCGTCTTCTTATTCGCCGTTAAGCTGTCAACGGCGGCGATATTGACCGTTGTTTACCATTTTTGTAGAGAGAGAAGGAAAAGATTGGTGAGAGCTAGGGTTTAAACAGTATCGAAGTAGAGAAAGAAATGAAGTTTGATTTGAGATAGTCAAATTTGTCTGTGATATATGGGTGTGGGATTGAGAAACCTTAGACATCATAAAATATTATTGTAGATCTATTTCATTACTAAAAATGAGAGAGGGACTTTAGACTAATTTTTCCTTAAAAATGATGCTATGAGTAATTAAACATTAAATTCAAATTTTAAAACCCCAATAAAAAAAATATATAAAATTTAAAATATAGTTATAAAAAAGTCGTCATTAATCAAGTCATCCAGTGAAAATGGTGCCGAAACTTGAATATGAGTTGATGAAACGCTTGGGTTGGGCCAATTGAGTAACTATACAGGATTGTGTAGTCTTTAACCGTGTCAAAACTCAAAACTCGCAAGACCTTTTGATTACAACTCATCAATGCGAACACATTGAACTTGTTTCTTTAAAATATAAAAAACAAATGATAAATTACGACAATAATTCATTTACTTTGATTTTTGTGTCATTTTGATTTTTGTGATTTTAATTAGCTCAATTTTAATTTTGAATTTATGATTTTGTTTCAATTTAGTCAAATTAATTATAACTCTTGACATTTTTTATAAAAAATATGTACATAAGTGACACGTGTTATAATTTTAAGAATAAAAATATAAATCACTCAACTCAGTTTAATCAATTCAATACTAATTTTCCGTCAAAAAAAAGGGCTGCTTGCAGGCTAGTTTTGTGCGCGTCCGAGCCATGAAAAATGGATTCACAGCTACTCAAATTGTGTGTTGTGATTTGTGCAAATGGGTTAATCGGTTATGAGGGTGGGTGCAGATCGGTTGAGTGGGCTAGGTTTGTACCTTTTTTCATGTTTTTGGGCTTCTTTTTTTGGATTTTTTTTTTTGTTTTTTGTTTTTTAGACTTGTCTACTATCATATTTTTATTTTAATAGGCCAAAACATACATATATATATATATACATCATTTGACGGGTTGAATCTTTGTTTTCAAGAAAAATAGAGTCAACATCAATATGAATATATATACATAAACATTATCTACTTTGCCGAGAGAGAGAGTAAGAGATGAAAAAAGAATGAAAAGTGACTCTTGAACTGCTTTGCTTATACTAGGATAATATATATATATTTTTGATCAATTTTACGGGCGAGTTGAATTTGTGCGGTATAAACCACAATCCGCACACAATTCCGCAAAAATACTATTGACACAAATTGATATAAAATTTAAAATTAAGAATTAAATTTGAACTAATTAAAAATATAGGGTATAGAGGGCATTAGTATAATTTCCCTAAAATAAAAAGTAGTTAAAAATTGGAAAGACGAAACATGAGATTCCAATCCAACTACCAAATGCATTAGACCTCGTTCTTGATACTACTCACACACATAATACAGAGTCACAGAGAGAGAGAAGAGGGGGGAGATGTCAAGGAGATCAGGGAGGTGTTTAAGGGGTTGTTTGGTGTTATTCGCAGTGGTGTCGGCTCTGTGTGTGTGTGGACCTGCTCTTTATTGGAAGTTCAGGAAGGGTTTAAGGTTGGGACCCACTTCTTCACCTGCTTGCACTCCTTGCCTCTGTGATTGTCCTCCTCCTCTCTCCCTTCTCAAGATTGCTCCTGGTATATCTCCCTCTTCTCAACATATTCCAATTCATAAATATGCTTCTCTTTCCATATGTATAGCTCTGTGTATGTTGCTGTTGTTGTTTTCCCTTGTGGGTAGTTGTTAATTATCATTTTAGTTTGACATTATGGTGTGTAGAGTGAAATTGAAAGGTACCCATTTCATATTTCTAGATTCTTACTATTTTTCAGATTCTGATTTATTATGTTTATATGATCATTGGAAGAAAATTAGGGGCACTCGTTTCATGTTTCAAAGGTTTTTGATTCATTGTTTGGGTTATTTCGGGATATTTGATCTCTTTTTGAATTCATTCTGGTATGTTGTATTATATTGATTGAAAAAAGAAGAAGAATTTTTTGGGGTTTTATTATTGTGCTTTTGCGTATAGAAGGTGTTTCAGAATTTCCTATGTTCAGTTAAACCCTGGAATTGCCTGTATCCAGTTTGGAATTTCTTTGTTAATAAAAATGTTAACATGCTCCATAATTGATTTCGTATTGAACCATGTTGTTTGAATCACTAAGTCTTCATTTGAATCAAATTAAGTTGCGATATTCATGAATTAACTTTTTTCCGTAAGATTCTTGTTTATCACAATAGAGAAATGAGCAAACTTGTTTTTGTCTTTTGTTTTTTTGTATGTTTTTGCTACTTTTCTTATGGATAGGCAAGTATTTGATTAGTGTTACTGAGTAAAAAAAAAAAAAATCATTGAGAATTGGCTTGGCTTTCTCTTTGCTGCAAGCCCTAAATGTTTTCTTGTTCCCAAATTAGGTTCTCTCTCTCTCTCTCTCTCTCATATTAAGGTATTGGACCTCTTGTCAAAGGATTTTTAATTTGTCTAGATTCTAAGATCTATATTTTGAATAGCCTTCTAGAGGTAGTATGGATTGGGGGTTAGGTGTTTCACTGGAAAATGACAGACTAACAGTACATGTCACAGATACGGGGGATAAAAGGGATTTCTGAGTGAGAGAGAGAACAATTTGATAGGGGGAGCGAGGGAGAGGTGCACTATGGCATGAGTAAAGGGCTCAAAATATGGAGGTCAGAGATGACCTCTCTAGAGTACCTTGTGTATAATGTTGTGATGTAAGGAGGACCCCGTTTTCTATAGAAGGTAGGTCACTTGCCCTTTAATAACCTCTTTGAATATTTTGGAATTCTATTAGGAAATGTGTCGGAACATATCATTTCCACTAGGATTTGTTTCGATCCCTGAACCTCCATATGTAAGCCCAATGGTGCAATATCTCTCTCAGTAAGACTGGCCTAAGCTGGTGAGGTGACACTCGCAGGGTATCACGCCGAGTGACACCTCGATCTCTAACCACCAAGCCACAAGACCAAGGGTCATGCCGTGCTTTGTTGAGAACTTAGGATTACTCGAGCCTTACCTCTTGGCTTAGGCATATTAGAATGTCACGGTACAACAACTACGATAGTAAGATGAGATTGGCATGGTTAAACAACTGAGGCAGCCAAAGTCATTTGAGTTGACATGTAAGGTACACATCATTGTCCACGTGTATACAGTGGTGGTTTAGGAGATATCCACACCCCAAATCAAAGATCAGCTCCACAAATTTCAGAATCTCATTTGATGTTCTTACTTATTATAGGGTTATTTGTATTTTCTCCAGAAATGCCTGTAATATGTCCACTAAGAGCGTATTTCTTATCAATAATAATTCATGTACCTTCTAATTCCTTGTGCATGTGATGTGATCCGGTGAAGTCCTCGTTAATCTTGCCGACGTGTTTCCTCATAAATTTACATTGCCAATGAATATGACATGAACCTCTTCACTTGCTGCTTCTTTGTGCGTGTGGCCCCCACAGTTTTTGTGCCTTCACATTTGCATACCCATTTATTTCACCTCTCAGTAACCTATCTCCTTTTGGATGTTTTAATATAGTGGAAACTATGTTAATCAAATTCTGTTTGTTTAAACTGAGTAGTTAGTTCCTTTCTCTTGTGTGTGTGTTATCAATGATTCTTTTCTTCTCAGTAGTATGTTGTCTTATTACATTATGTCTCTGAAACCTGTTTGGCTTTCGAAATTTCTTGGGAGATTATGAGTTACCTCTTTTATTTATTACTTCGTGCTATCTGGTGGTTTTTTGTTCGTTGTTTTTTTGTTAAACTAGAGAGTTCATTTGTACTAATTCTTACTGGCTTAACTTGTTTTTGTATTCTTCCTATCCAGGCTTGGCAAATCTTTCTGTTACAGGTTAGAGTTCGCCCTCCAAACGCTTTAATTGGTTATTCTTTATATTCTTTTTTCCCAAGTTTCAATGAATTTTTTATTCTAAGAAATTGAACAGGCTAATTACCTGGTTCTTGATCTTCCATCCTTGTGAATAATTATTGATTGGATGATGTCTTGGTTTTGATTTATTTTATGTGCACATATATTACTTGACATTGTGTGCCTGTTATGGTACTGTATTTTCAAACTTTGAAGTTGCATTTGGAGGGTTTAAAAATCGAAGACACCAAATAAGATTCTCTTATTGTTTTTTACTCATGGCAAGATCTGTTCATATTGTTTTTTACTCGTATCATAAGAATAAGAAAGTATTATCTCGTGTATGCCTATTGACTCATGAAATTTGTTTGATTGCTACATAACTGGTTTTAATTTTCTCACTGTTAGAGTTATTGTTAATTATATTTAATCTATATTGTTTGTGGTAATCTATTTAACATGTATATGAAAAACTATAATATTGGTGTCTTCTCTCGTGCGGGGACACATAACAGATGTGATTTTTCATGAGGTTCAATTTGATTTTCTTTTGTTCACTACACTGGCAATTGGATACTACCTCAACAAGACAGGTGTGGTACTAGTGTTAGTTCACCCAATGCTCTTTGGAAAGCTCTCATTGGGAGATTTGATTCTCATGAAGCTTTCAATTTCCCAATGGTCTAAATTGAAGAGGATGGAGAGTAAATATTTAGTGAGCAATTGATGTAGAACAGCTATTAATAAATTCGTTAAACTATCTAGTTGATCGCAAACCTAGAATATGTGGAGAATTGATCCAAAAGAGAAGATCAAAAAGTTCAGAGAAGAACCAGAAGAGAGAAGAAGAACACAAGGGTCAAAACTCTAATCTCACAAAATAGCCATGACCTTTAACTCAATATTATTATCTCAAAGCTAACCTAAAACTATTACATAAAACCATATATATATAGGCAAAGCAGAAAACCCTAATTAAGGTTACCAAAAATAGAAAACTAACCTAATAAAGCTCTAAATTAAATTAAACCTCATAAATAAATAAAATTACAAAATATTTTATTTCTCTTTGTACTCCTTTCAGTTCCCCATCAGTAATTCTTGTTAAAATTGATCTCATAGTATGTTATCCATTCAATGGCACTAGCATTGCTCTTTTTTTTTTTTTTTTTTTTTTTTTTTTTGAGTAGTCTAGCTTTTGTCATAAATTATCCTTATGTGCACTACTAATGGAATTGGCATAAATTGATCAAGCAATACACACTTGCATAACTCCCATAACTCCTCATATTTACATTTCTTTCTTCATCCCTCTTTCTTATTTTAAGAGGCTTGATCACTTGCATGTGTGACAAATTGAATTGCATGAGGTATCCTCTCTGGTTTGTAATAAATTGGAAGACATGCTTGGAGAATCTATATGGTCTAGCATATTTTGTTTGTATAAAAATGGAGATCAAATTTTGGTTACTGATTCCTACAAGAAAACCTTACAAAGCCCATGGAATGACGAATTTGAATAATTTAATATGCCAAAAAGAGCTTGTAAAAGCTGTAAGTGAGATTTAATTTCAAGGCATATGGTGATTATTTTAAGCTGTAGAAGAATGTTGAGTATGACATACACTCCCTGCCAAGGAGGAGTTGTAATTAAATTCATAGATGGTGGAAATTGATAAGTGAAGGACACACATGGGATTAGACATGGAAAGTAGCTTAGGTGACTGAAGTAAAGGTTTGTAGAGAGGAACTACGTTACAGTGACTCTTTGGAATTTCGGAGGGCCAATGTCAACACGACATGGCATGGGTGCAGGTGTGGGATACAGCTGGGATACAGCTCTTTACAAACTGATACGGCAGAAGAAACGAAAGAGGAGAGAGCGAGGAGAGAACCTGGTTGCCAACTTCGATTTGACCTGGTCGCAGAGCCAAATCGCAAGACCCATGAAGAGCGAAGTCGAAGTCGAAGCCGAAGCCGAAGCCTAACCCTGATCTGTGAAGCTAATCTTCAAATAGCGACTGTGTTCCTTCGTCTTCCCCTTTGGTCTTGATCTCAATCTCTCTCTCTCTCTCACCCAAAAAAATATTATATAACAAAATATATCATAAATAACATAATTTTTGTGCCTAAAATTACAATAATTTATTTTATCATATATAATATAATTTATTATATTTCTAAAATAATTTTTGTAATTTTTTTGATAATTTATTTGTTATTTTTTTAACAAAATTTGTTATTCCTTAATTTTAAAAAATTCATCTTTATATAATAAATATATTTAGAAAATAACTATTTAACATATCCTCGTAATCGTATCTAAATTTGGATCCATATCCATGTATCTTCAATTTTTAGTTTTAAAGTGTCCGACCCTTAAATACACACCCACACCCGATACCCGCACTCGAGTCCGTGCAACCTAGGAGAGGAAGAAGACTCTGATATGTTTGTAATGGCATACATGACAGGGAACTTGGATCACAATATATGATGAATTTGCTTAGAAGAAAAAGCATCTCAGTTGATATATCAAGTGAATTTCCAAGCGGAATAGTCCCTTTACATGTACTAATAGTTGGTATTAGAATATCTTCTTGCATTATTTTGGAGCATTATGGAAGAAACATGGTTCATAACATTATTTATAGTTAATAACTTAACACCCTATCTTAAAAATAAATAAATTAACCAGAGAAATTAAAGGTAAATTTTAAGTTGGCAGTACAAATGGGTGTATTAGAATCAAAAGGTTTTTAGACCGAGCAAGACTAAACATATACAAATTGTATATATTAAGAAAATTGCTGAGTAGAATTAGGAAATTTTTATTGATGGTCGAATAATCCCTACAAATGATTATTTAATATCAATGGAGAGAAGTTTTAATAGGATATGTTCCCTAGAACTATAGGAACATGGATATAACGAAGGGCTTAGATGATGGGACTTTTCAACTTATGTAAATAATTTAATGAGATTGTCTTGTCATCAAAGAAGGTGTTGAATTTATAGATGAGAAGAAGAAGAAGAATAATAAGAAGAAGAGAATAGAACGAGAGAGAGAAGGCTGCTGTATATTATTGATTCAAAACCTAGGGTTTCCCCCTTACACATAATTACTTATACTAATAAGAATAATAAATAAAGACCAAACTACCCCTAACACTTAACACTCCCCCTCAAGTTGGTGCAAAGATATTTCTCATGCCCAACTTGTAACAAATGGGGTGAAAGACTTTACTACTAAGACCCTTAGTAAAAACATCCGCCAGTTGATCTTCAGACCTAACAAAAGGCATACATATCAAACCCTTATTCAATTTCTCCTTAATGAAATGTCGGTCAATCTCAATGTGCTTAGTCCGATCATGTTGAACAGATTGTGTGTGTGCAATACTAATAGCACCTTGTTGTCGCAATACAAAGTCATGGGACCACTCCAATCAAGCCCTATATCACTCAACAAAGATTGAAGCCACATTAGTTCACATGTTCCATGTGCCATAGCCTCAGATTCACCTTCAAAGACTAGATCTAGAAACGACCGCTTGCTTCTTACTTCGCCATGTAACTAAATTTCCACCTACAAAAGCACAATAACCGGAGGTAGAGCGTCGGTCATCTATAGAGCTCGCCTAACTTGATCTGTGAATGCTTCCAACCGCAAGTGACCATGATTAGAGAACAAAATTCCTTTTCGAGGCAGATTTAAGGTACCTCAAAATGCGATAGATCAGATCCAAATGAGTTGCACGAGGATCATGCATAAACCGACTCACTATCCCAATGCATAGGCAATATCCGGACGAGTATGAGAAAGATATATCGCCTTCCCACAAGTCTTTGGTACCTTTCCTTCTCCACAGCTCACCAATTCCACTACAAAGATGATGATTAGTCTCAATTGGTGAATCACCGTCTGACCCAACATGCCCGCTTTCTTCAAGAAGATCTAGAATGTACTTCCTTTGAGAAATAAAGATGCCTTTATCGATCGAGCAACTTCAATTCCAAGAAAGTATCGCAATGGACCAAGGTCTTTTATCTCAAACTCCTTGGCTAATCGCATCTTGAGATGGGTCACCTCCTCCTCATCATTACTGTCACAACTATGTCATCCACATATACAATAAGCATCGTCACCTTATGTACATTGCGTTTGACAAACAAGGTGTGATCCGCATTGCTTTGTTGATACCCAAATCCCAAAGATTGCCTTGAGGAATCTACCAAACCAGCTCTAGGAGATTGTTTCAAACCGCATAAAGCCTTCTTTAATCTACAAACCTTTCCAATCAGAGATCGAGATGAGAATCACGGAGGTACATCCATATATACCTCCTCCTCCAAATCCCCATGAAGAAAAGCATTCTTCACATCTAGTTCTTTGAGAGGCCATCCCAAATTAGCCGCACATGACAGATAGCCCGAATGGAATTCATCTTTGCTAATGGGCAAAAGTTTCTTGATAATCTATTCCATATGTTTGGGTAAATCCTTGGCCACTAGTCTTGCTTTGTACCGTTCAATCGTCCCATCTGCATTGTGCTTAATGGTGAACACCCACTTACATCCGATCGTTTTTTTTCCCATTTGGAAGAGACATCAACTCCCATGTGTTATTTTTACTCAAAGCTTGCATCTCTTCTACCATAGCTACCTTCCACTTAGGATCATTGATGGCGTCTTTCCAACCTGCGGAATACACACGTAAGAAAGGACGAAACAAAAGCACGATACGGAGAAGACAACAAATCATATGACACGAATTTAGAAATAGGGTGTTGAGTACAAGCTCTAACCCCTTTCTAAGAGCAATAGGAAGACTCAAATCATCCGTAACGGGACCATCAACAACTGAAGAAATGAGATGAGGATCATTACGAAGAGTTAGTGGACACCGGGTGTGGAACCGCATAGGAGATGATGATTGACTTGGTGGCACAAGAGAAGCCGCTCTTTACGCGCCGTGAATAAGTCTTAAGATCACTTTGTCCAAACGACCACCGATATTCGACTCGTCAACATAACCCGAGGCTCCCCTCACCACAAATAATGACCCTCCTCTGAGTAGGAAGGAAAAAGACAACTCATGCCGATATGATGCCGTCTCATCCGCAATCTCATCGATACCACGCCCCCGAGGAGATGGCGGAGGGCCGTAAAAGAAGGACTCAGATTCACTAAGGTGACATCCATACTAACATCTGACTTATGAGAGTGAGGGTCATAGCATTTGTAGCCTTTCCGAGTAGCGAATAACCAAGAAAGACACACCGACAGCCTTAGGATCAAGCTTCCCACGAGTACGAGGGTGAAGATGAACAAAACAGACACAACCAAAAACCCGAGGGAAGGGAAGAAGTGGGATAAGTCACGGGAAGAAGCTCAAGAGGAAGTTGGAAGTGAAGGACACTAGATGGCATACGGTTAATAAGGTAAGCAGTAAGAACCGCATCCCCCAAAAGACTTAGGAACGCATGGTAAACAAAGAGAGCGGCAACCTCAAGGAGATGACCATTCTACGTTCGAGAACTCCATTACGTTCAGAGTGCCAACACAACTAGTTTGATAAAGAATGCCATGCTCATCGAGGTATGCGGAAAGTGCCATCAACATACTCCATCCCATTATCACTCAGAAGAATTTTGATAGTAGCATTGAAGAGATTGGATACCATTTTATGAAAACTTTTGAAGCAAGAGAAAACCTCATTTTTGTCTGAAGTAAATAAAGCCAAGTCACACGGAATAACAATCAATAAATGTGACAAACCAACGATAACCGAGGTAGAAACAACAGGAAGGACCCCACACATCAGTATGAATAAGCATAAAAGGAAAAGTACTTCTTTTATTAATGGAAGGATAACAAGTACGTTTATGCTTAGCAAGCTCACAAGCATCACAAACAAAGTTATTCCTAGGACAATCACGAACTAATAAAGGAAAAAGTTTCTCTAAAATGCTAAATGAAGGATGCCCCAAACGGCGATGCCACTGATGAAGGAGACGAAGGGAGGAGCCAGAAGCACATTGAAGAGCCTGAGAGGATAAAGGTGAAGTAGGGATGGCATCCAGAAAGTACAGACCACTTTGTGCTCTACCACTGCCAATCATTTTCCCCGTAGCCAGTTCCTGAAAGACACAATGAGTCGGAAAAAAGGTTACAGAGCAGTGGAGAGCAGTAGTAAGGCTACTAACAGAAAGTAAGTTAGTTGAGAAATTAGGAACATGAAGAATGATGAAAGTGAAAGTAAAGAGGTGCAATGAATGTAACTCGCCAGAGATCGAAGATAAAGTGCCATCACCACTCTAACCTTATCTCGCCCTAACTAGGTGAATAAGAATGGAAAAAACTAGAAGTACCGTCATGTGATCGGTAGCTCTAATCAATGATCCAAGGAGACGACGAAGAGGCACCGAGTGCACTAGCGTAAATACTGTGAGCAAAGTTGGAAGAGGCGTAAGAGGAAGAAGCTAAGCGATGAAGAATCAAGTCGAGCCATCAACTGTCGAGAGTGTGAAGCTCATCCGGGAAAGATGAGAACCAAAGATCATTCGAGGCACTAGCAGTAGTCTCAGAAACATGAGCCTGAGGGCGGACACCACCACCCCGACCACGCCCTCGGGTGGGGCGGCCATGCAACTTCCAACAGTGGTCTTTTTCATGTCTAACTTTCCCACAATACTCACACTTCAACCGATCCCGATCAACCAATGGACCCTTACCACCACCGGAGACGGAAAACCGAGTATCACGTGCCGTGGGGCCAACAACCATCCCTCACCGATCCGCAACAGGAGCATGCACCACAGCATTACGACGACTCTCCTCCTGCTGAACCAGGGCGTAAGCCTCACGCAATGTAGGAAATGGAGAGCGACCCAACACCGAACTCAGATTCGATCATATTCCAAATTCGGACCAAAGAAGAAAGTCATAAACCCGCTCCTTCTCCACTCTTTGAAACATAGTGGCATCTTTGGAGCAAACCGTCAAAACTCGTAAAAATCTAGCTCTTGCCACAAACCACTCAACTCAAAGATAGTAGATCGACAGAGAGCGATCCTACTGATCCAAACCCCTAATCTTCTTACGCAATACATAGGCCTGTGCATCATTCCCTTGTTGAGAATACATCTGAGAAGCTGCTAGCCAGAACTTGTGAGCAGTTTCCATCAAGTCAAATGTCCGACTAGTGGTAGGATACAATGTATTGATGAGCCAGTTCATAGCTAATGCATTCTCGTAAATCCATTGAGCGGATAAAGCACTATCCTCAGTAGGTGGCTCGGTATTACCAGTAATATAGCCAGTCAAACGCCGGGCGGCAATGGCAAGACTACAGGAGCGGGACCAAATCAAGTAATTAAAACCATTAAGTTTGACTGGACTAATCTGGAGAGAAGGACTATCACCAAGAGTCAGACCACGACTCAGTCCACTCTCCTCCTTGCCCTTAGAGTCCTGACCCAAGTTATCAGCCATGAGTTAAGAAAAGAGGGTGCAAAAAACACAAGCTGGATATCAAACAAGGCCAGAAATCACCCAACCAGCACACCAAAACACCTTCTAAGGCTAAAAAGGTCAAGAGAAGTCCAAAACAGAGCAACCAGATCAACTACAAGCCAGAAAACCGAAGCAGAGCATCTGAACAGCGATAAAAAACCAAGATAGGGCCAAAATACATCAAACCAGGGACACTAAACCCCTCTAGGGTTCCAGTCGGCTCCTAAGGATAGGAGACTAAGGGACGAAACCAGAAAAAATAGGATCGAACAGTGATTTTTGAAAAATCATCCAATTTTGACGAAAAATCAAAAAAATTAGAAAACTCAACCAATAATGACCAAACAATCAAACTAGGATTATAGGGTGATTACCCATAAATTTTCGAGCTTACTGTATTTTTTTTTTTTTTAGCTATAACAGACGTACCAGGAACACAGGAACACAGGAACTATGAAGCCTAAGCAACAATCTTCAAGGAGGAAGATAATGCTCTGATACCATGTTGAATTTATAGATGAGAAGAAGAAGAAGAATAATAAGAAGAAGAGAATAGAACGAGAGAGAGAAGGCTGCTGTATATTATTGATTCAAAACCTAGGGTTTCCCCCTTACACATAATTACTTATACTAATAAGAATAATACATAAAGACCAAACTACCCCTAACACTTAACAGAAGGTTTTTTTTTTTTGATAAGTATCGAAAAAGTATTTTCTTAATCCTGCGTTCTATTTGTTATAACTACATTATGCTATTCTTGAGAAAGTAGTAGCATGGAGAAGTAAAAGCTGGTCAAATGGTTCAATCACATGCACAAAGATTGATAATTGCATCAGTATGATTGTAGCTCTAGTTTAAGGTAGGGAAAGATCCAAATTGTGAAGCTAAGAGGTTTTGTCTTGTAAATAGAGACTGTTAAAGGGCACAGTGGCAGGTGTGGCCATTTAACTTACCCAATGTATGGCTGTACTTCATAGTTGTTGGAAAGGTGCAAAATAAATCTGTAGTCAATTTGAAGAAGTTTTCTTCTTCTTCTTCTTCTTCGTCTTTCCTTCTTTTTTTTTTTTTTTTTTGTGTGTGTGTGTAAGAAACAAGGAAGCTTTATTTATATGTATGAAAAGATCAATTTATGTCCCAAGTCAAAAGGGGATATGTACAAGAAGGGGGAATGGGGTGGATGACAAAAGAATCTCTGGGGACATCCCTGTTTTATCAGTGCATCCACTCAGGAGTTAGCTTCATGCAGCATGTGTCCCACTTGTACTGTCCACTGCCTTGCCAGGAGGAGCCTGCGATCAATGTTCAAAGTAGAGAGCCATAAGGGACTGTCTGCATTCTGAGATACAAATGAAACAGCCACAGAGGCATCACATTCCAATATGACATGTTTAAAACCTAAATTCTAAGCTATTCTCAATACATCTCAGATTGCCCACCCAGGGTTCAGCAGTGAGAGAAGTGGGAAGTGGCAGAGTCAATTCTAGGAGTAAATCCCAAAAAGCCATTGGTGATGGTGATTGCTAAAATACCACTTGCTCCAGCTGGTCCTGGATTGCCAACAACATTGCCATGTCATCTGTGTTGATCTTGATACAAGAATAGGGTGGTGGTTGCCATTGGATGTGAATTAACACACTTTAACTTGGGGTTAGGGAGAGAAGGACAAACAAGATAAATCATCTCATAAAGAAATAAATGATGTAATACACATGAAGTTTCAAATTTCTATACTTTCAAAGAAAGATAAGAATAAGGAAATTTCCTCTTTTGAAAATAAGGAACAGTCACCAAAAATGGTGTATTCAAATTGCTTTTGTAATAAATAAAGAGTTTATTATTAAAGATGCTGTTGCTCTGGTGGATAGTGGAGCTGACATGAATTGTACTAAAAAAGGATTCATTCCATCAGAATAATTTGATACAACTACACAATCAAATGCAACAACATCATTGATAATGGAGAAGATTAAAGGAAAGGATAAAATATAATCCTTTCCACTTGGGAATTGAGTTTGACAAAAGTAGAATCTACTTTTCCGAAATGGATTTTGTAAAATCTGTTTTTCCAAAAGGATATCAGAAGTGGCAATAACCTTGTCACAAGGATAACAATAAAAGTTGGCAACACTTTTTGATCAATTTGCATATGATACAAAAATTCAATTTCCTAAATCACAGAGGAAATCTAGACCTGTAAAAAAAAATATAAAAAACCTTATAAAGGAAAAAAGCAATATTATAAAAAACTAGAATCTTTGAATACTAATTTTCAGGAGGTTAAGAGATCTTATACTAAAAGTAAAAATTTTATTGCCAAATGTTACAAATGTGGCAAAATTAGTCACTATGCCAATAAATACAAAACTAAGTAGAAGCTTAATAGTCTTCAAACTGATGAAGATTTAAAACAATTGGATAAATTTTTGTTAAAATAGACCTTTCAGAGAATAAGTCTGAAGAGATCTTTGATCTAGAATCCATTTTATCATTATTGGTTGAGTTGCTTAGTTTCTTGTATGGGTTGGGGATCATTGGTGTGGGGGAGGATGTATTGGTTTGGAATGGTTTGGGCACTAATGGGCAGTTTTCTGTTTCATCGTTTTATCGGAGTTTGGTAGGGGGTGAGGTGGTAGGGGATTTCCCTTGGCGGAGTATTTGGGTTCCAAGTGCTCCTTCTAAGGTAGTTTTCTTCTCATGGATGGCTGCGTTAGGGAGGAATCTTACAATTGATAATTTGATTCGTCGTGGTCACGTTTTTGTGAATCGGTGTTGTATGTGTTGTGCTGATCTTGGTCGGAGTCGGTGGATCATTTTTTCCTCCATTGTTCTGTGGCTTCGTAGTTGTGGGGTCTTATTTGTTTTTTGGGATTGTTTGAGTGCAGCCGAAGGGGGTTTTGGAGTTGGAGGGGTCTTGGGCTGGTAGACATCGGTGGAAGGTATGGATGTTGGCACCGTTATGTTTGATGTGGTTGGTCTAGTTGGAGTGGAATCGGTAAATGTTTCAAGAGGTTTATCATGGTGTGGCTTGGTTAGAGGGTTGGTTATTAACGGTTTTGAATGGTTGGTTGGAAAGGAGAGCGGATCCAGATTTATTTGTTTTCTTAGATTTTTTGCATGATGTTATTGTTAGGTGCTGTTGGTGTTTTCCATGAATTGGGGCTCCTTTTTGTGTTCTTTGTATCGTCTTGATGTTTTCTCAATAAAGTTGCTTATTTATCAAAAATATATATATATATATCGTATCACTGGAGAAACCAATTAGGAAATCATGTTTGAATAATCTCTGGACAAATTTTGAAAAACCAGGAATGTTTCTTGATTGGATTCTGGTAATAAAAACCATTAGTGAAGGCATTTATATAACCCCAACAATTATAGGATTGTCCTATTACTTTCAAACTTCTGGACTGATTTGGATCCAAATCCCATTTATCAGTTTGTTAGACCTGAAGAATAATAGCCTTACTAACTTTGATAGGGCTACTTTTCTGATTAGGAGTTTCCAAATGGTGTGTGAATTCCACATATGCGAATTCCATAAGAATAGCTTCTTGAATATACCTATATTGACCATTTCAAATGGTAGATTGCTGAGTAGCTAAATATCTACTCTTGGCTTCCCATGGGTCAGACATCCATTGGATGTCCTGGTCTCCCAAAATAATTACTGATTCAGTAATTTGTTAACTTTGTAAATATTGAGGACCCTCTAATTGAAGGGTATCTTCCATAGATTTCTGAGATGCTGTATTCCCCTGAGAAGAACTGGCAGCATTGGGCCACAAGCAATCTCAGAATGCATGAATTGGTGTTTTAGGTCGTTGATGGACAACTTGGACAACTTTTATTCTTTACAGAATGGAGGGAGGTATGTGTGGGGTATATGATTGTGGTAACATTTCTAGATAAAGAATTTGATCATTGTGGGGCCAAGAGACTTTCAAATCCAACTCCATCTAGCCTTGTCGAGGAAAATGTGTCAAGTTAACAAGTTTTAAGAAGACTAAGTAGAACAAGAATCACGTAGATTGCTACCTGTTAACTGATTTGGACTATGAATCAAATCTTCCAGGCTTCTTTTCTTAGGCTTCTGCAATTGTTTTGACATAAATATTTTACACCTGAAAAGAATTTTCATGTAAATTGATTTTGCACAAAAACAATATATATATATATATATATTATTTTCCAGTGTTTGATTGACACTTTGAAACAGAAACTTTATATTGTATGCGTTGGGTAGAAGCCAATGAAGGGCTACCTTTTTACCTTTGTAAAGATCAATGTGCTAAAAGGGCTGAGTTGGAAGTGAACTTTCTAAAAATTGCGGAATTTTTAATGGTAAGCCACTTGGGGACTATGACGAAAAATATTGTTCTTAAAAAATGTTATACTTACCTTTTGTTCAACCAAACAATGAATAATATGTAAAAAAAATTTGAGGAAAACATTTTACGTCGAAACAAACGGAACCTTAAAGTGGAACCCTAATTTAAAATCTTTAAATCGAAGAAGGCAAAATGTCCTTGAACAATTTTTGACTTGGACTAGAAAAGGGAGAAACCTATGCTCCTTTGGGCTTTCCTCTAATCCCTTTTCACCTACACATCTCTATACATAGGCTCCATCAAGTTGTGGCTTCTTAGGACCTAACTTACATAATGATTTTATGCAGATACACTTGCTCCAATCTCAAATGATGGGAGCAAATAAGAATTAAAGCAATACAATATATGTGCCAAGCTGTTGGGATCTAACAGTCTTTCCTTGCTTGAGTTGCTAAAAGGTTTATTAATGTAGAGATGGTAAAGGTAGTTAATAAATTGATGGTGTTAAAATGGATGATTATGTAGGACACAAGTGAATTAATCTAGACATTGAAACTGGGGTTCTTCTAGAGCCAAGTATCTTTTTAGAAGTTGTTCATGTTAATACATTATATGTCTTTTTATTTGATAAATAGGTTGGATGCTAAAATTTGCTTCCTCTGTTATTGACTAGTGGTGTATAATTCCTTTTTTTGATAATCCAATGTATCTCCCGCCCAGCCTAGCCCAATTGGACCTGAGTTACCTTGTATTTGTACAACCGAGAACTAATCCCTGGAGGCTCTGAAGTTAAAGACTAGGCAAACCTCCAGTGGAATATCTAATCTCTTGCTATGTTTTCCTCCAATTCAGAATTTGTCAATGTGAACTTTGATTAGCCCAACTAATTATTCTGAAAGATTCTTGCTTCTAGTGGTCTACAACCAGGAATTTTATTTGGGCATCTTTATGGACTACCCTAATTCATTGTGTGAGCTTTGGTGCCTCTAATTGTATAAAAAAAACTATCGACTTCTATCCAATGACCTAATTCTTTCTATTTTATTGAGTCTTGGGAGCGAACGCCATTGCAACGCTGCATCCATTATCTTTTTTGTGTTCTGTTAGTGGTATGCCCTAAAAGCCAATTTGGGAGATGTAGTTGGGATACTTCAGTAATATATATTATCATTTAATTAATAAAATGATAAGTTTGTTTATTATCATAATTACTTTTCTGTGTTAATGTTTGCATGATAAGTCTATAGATTTAAACTGAGAAAATGTGTTATTAACGAGTTAAGAAGGGGAGATTTCTCTGGTCATAGGATTACTAACTAGGCATTAGTGATTCGGATAGACAAAAACAAAGAGGGGAAAGAAAACATGCACAAGAAGAGACAACCAGAGTGACATGGATAGGCCCACAAGGGCCACAGCCCACCATGAGCAAACCCAGGCCCACCATTTAAACCCCATTGCATAACCCGGTCAGTAAAGCCCAGCATCACTGGAAGCCAACTGGGCAGGGAAGGCCAATGATATTCGGACACACGGCAGATGCAGGACAGGCCACATCAGCAGACAAAGATCTGCAAAGTTATTGCCACAGCACATCACCATTAATGCAGCCATCACAGCATTTATTGCGACAACACCTCTCAGCCGGAATGGCATCCCCTCACCCTGAACAAGACGAACCACGGCGCAAGCTTTCGGCGGGAGGGTCAGAATGGCGGAGACAGCGAAATGATTACCAAATGATATAAACAAGGCTTGAAGACAAGAAGAAAGTTAAGTTTTCTATCTCCCTCTCTCTCTCTATATTTCTTGTCTATCACCTTTTCTAACTCACACACCGGAGGGTTCGCCGGGGGACTACCCCGTTCCCCGATTGAATTTGCGTGCAGGTTATCCAGTGGGCTTGAGGAGCTTGGATCGGTCTAACCCATTCACCAAGACGAACTGTATCATCAGTTGGCGCCGTCTGTGGGAACGGTTTGTCCGTGCGCCAGTTGTGTTCATTGCCGCCGGAGACCCTGTTCCAGTAACCTTTTTACCTCATCCGTCAAGTATATGGTCACGACTAGATCCATGGCTTCCCACCATAATGCTACCGATCACCAAACCGACCCTCCCAATCCAAACAACCCCACCGATGCTTCATCGAGCTCACCAACAGCATCAACCATATGGCCGAACAAAACCAGGCCTTAATCAATGCTCTGCTCCAACGAAACCTCCCCATTCCTCCACCACCTCCAGATATTCCACCCCATCCAGAACAAGTTCCGAGCCATCTTGCCTGACCCAATCCTCCTCTTCGGAGGGCTTGCAACCCCCTCACCCACATATACATCCGCCTCCTCCACCCCCACGTCCATCAGTCATAGCTCCAGCTCCCGAAGGAGAAGCCAGCAGCGTCCAACATCTGTCTCCCTCTGGCGGGGAAAACATTCCCCTTTGGGGCCGAACTCGAGCCATGAAACTCCAACTCCAAGGGGTCATCTGAGAATATCAACATAAGCCTTCCACCACGCCAACTCCCCATTAAATGCCTCCATTCGAGACAAACCCTTACCCCCAAGTTCAAAATGCCTACCATTGACTCCTTGATGGCACGGCCCGACCTCGACCATCACGGAGACCTACCGCACCCTCATGATCCTTCATGCCTTCCCAAGCAGATCATGTGCCGAGCCTTTCCCGTGACTCTGAAGGGGTCGGCTCGGCTGTGGTTTAGCCAATTACCACCGGACTCGGTCTCCACTTTCCAGCATCTCAGTGACTCTTTCTTGAGCCATTTCATCGGTGCCCAACGTCAACGACACCCGGCCACCCAGCTACTCAACATCCGTCAGACCGAGGGGGAATCACTGCGCAGCTTCGTCACTCGCTTCAACGCCGAAGCCTTGCAAGTTGCCGAAAACGACGACAAGGTCATCCTCACAGCCTTCATGGCCGGTCTGCGGTCCTCTGACTTCCTCTTCTCCTTCTCCAAGAACCCCCCGACCTCCATGGCAGCCCTACTCTCCAAAGCCCAAAAATACATGAATGCCGAGGATTCACTAGCCGCTCGGCAAGACCCGCCAGCTAAAGACCCGACCCCCGAGAAAAGAGAAAAGACCAAGAACCCAGCAACACCCAGTATCACAGCCAAACACCCCGCTACACCAACCGACCTCCTCGCACCGACCGGTCAGCACCAGTGAGACCCCCCGGTCGGTTCGAGCGATATACACCCCTTAACTCTCCCATGGAACATGTCCTTAACCAGATCCAGCGGGACTACCCCCTCAAGTGGCCTCTCCCTCCACGGAACCCTTCCAATCGGAAAGACCAGTCCAAATATTGCTGTTTCCACCAGGACCATGGCCATAACACCGACGATTGCATCAGCCTCAAGGATCAAGTGGAGACCCTCATTCGCCAGGGGCGTCTAAGCCGATTCACAGACACCCGCCCTCAGCAGAGACAAAGGACCGAGCCCCACAGAGACAATCGCAGACATACCCCTCCGCGGCGACCAGCTTAACCAGGCCAGGGACATGATCGACCCCCCCCAACCACCTCAGTCTCAAGGTAATCCACCTCCACCCGTTGGCGAAATTAGAGTTATTTCAGGTGGTTTTGCCTGTGGGGGCCATCCCGCTCAACTTCGGAGGCGTAACTTAGAAAAAATCTGACAGGCTCGAACAAGGCGATGCGCGCAATAGACCGACCCCCCAAACAACCCAAGCAGTGGACAGAACCCATCACCTTCACGGACGCCGACTGTACTGGCATCCGTTATCCTCATGACGATCCCCTTGTCATCTCCACTGTTCTCTCCAACTATAAGGTCAGACGAGTTCTTATCGACAATGGCAGCTCGTCGGACATCATCTTCCTCAACTGCTTCCGCCAACTGAAGATCGGGGAAGAAAGCCTGTCCCCACTCCAAACTCCTCTGGTTGGTTTCACTGGCGACCGGGTGACCTCTATCGGCTCCATTGATCTACCCATCACCATCGGGGAGTACCCTGGCGGAACCACGAAGTTGCTTACTTTCCTGGTGGTCGACTGCGCCTCTGCTTACAAGATCATCCTCGGTCGCACCGCCCTCAATGCCTTCGAAGCCATCACATCCACCTATCATCTTGCCCTCAAGTTCCCTACCGATCTCGGGGTTGGAACAGTCAGGGGAGAACAGACCGTGGCTAGGGAATGTTATGTGGCCTCACTTAAGAAGTCAAAGCGAAGGAGGCGATGATCATTGAAGGGCTTGGACGTCCGGGATGAGGGACGAGTGATCGAGGCGAACACGGAAGAACTCATTGAAGTTAACATCGATCCTACCAACCCACTCCAAAAGCGCCAAAATCGGCGTTAATTACCTCCCAAACCAAGGTCGACCTTACGCTCTCTGACCAAGCGAGAGGCGTCTTTGCACGGACTCATGCGGACATGCGGCGCATCGACCCTTTTCATAACTCACCGCCTCGATGTCGAACCTCATTTCCGACCTCACCGACAAAGGCAAAGTATTTTCTATCTGGCGCAACAATCTCATAAACTGCAAGTTGACAAACTCCTTGAGGCTCAATTCATCGAAATGTGGACTATCCTAAGTGGGTCATCCAATGTGGTTACGTCCGCAAGAACAATGGCAAGTGGCGTCTCTGCGTTGACTACTCCGACTTGAACCGAGCCTGCCCAAAGATAGCTATCCCCTCCCCCGCATTGATCTGCTGGTCGACACCACGGCCAGTCACCAAATGCTCAGCTTCATGGACGTCTTCTCCGGTTACAACCAAATCATGATGCACTCATCTGACCAGGAACACACATCCTTCATTACCGACCGGGGCACTTACCACTACTGTGTCATGCCGTTCGGACTAAAGAATGCTGGGGCCACCTACCAACGTTTAGTCAATGCAGTCTTCCACCATCAGATCGGACGGAACATGGAAGTGTATGTGGATGACATGCTAGTTAAGAGCAAACTCTCCGCCGACCACCTCACCGACCTACGAGAGACTTTTGCCACCCTTCGCAAGTATCAGATGAAGCTCAACCCAGAGAAGTGTGCCTTTGGCGTAGGATCTGGCAAGTTCCTGGGTTTCATGGTCAGTCAGCGCGGCATCAAGGCCAACCCTTAGAAGATCAAGGCCTTGATTGAGATGCAGTCACCCAAAACCGTTAAAGAGGTTCAATGCTGTGATGGCTGCATTAATGGTGATGTGCTGTGGCAATAACTTTGCAGATCTTTGTCTGCTGATGTGGCCTGTCTTGCATCTGCCGTGTGTCCGAATATCATTGGCCTTCTCAGGTCGGACTGAGGCTTTTGAAAGTGCTCAAGTCGGACTGAGGCTTTTGAAAGTGCTCAGGTTGGATTGAGGCTTTTGAGAGTGCTCGGTCTGACTGAGGCTTAGAGTGCTGCAAATGGAAGTTTCATGGAAGCGACATTCAGACAGTTGAATTATAGAAGGTTGGAACTCCAGTCGATATTTGTATTATATATTGAAAAAGGAAAATACAACAAGTTTGACAATACAAAAGTAAGGATTCATTGATAGTAACGCTTCAGATGTTCAGCATTCCAGGGATGGGGAAGGTCTCGGCCATCCATGTCTTGAAGTCGGTAAGTGCCAGGCCGTGGGCGGGCCTTCACAATGTAAGGTCCCTCCCACTTGGCTGCTAGTTTGCCCTCGGTCGGATTCTTGGTGGCGAGAGTTGCTTCTCTCAAGACAAGGTCCCCTACCGAAAACTCCCGTGGTCGGACTCTGCGGTTGTAGTGTGTTCTCATTTTCTGCTGGTACGAAGCCAATCTAACAGCAGCAGTCTCTCTGAGCTCTTCGATGAGGTCCAGGTCTGCTCGACGGAGTTCTTTGGTTGAGGCGAGATCCGGATGTAAGACCCTGGGGGTGGGCAGACCGACTTCTACCGGAATGACCGCCTCAGCGCCATATGTTAAGCAAAAAGGGGTTTCCCCAGTAGGAGTCCAGGCAGTGGTTCGGTAAGCCTAGAGTACATGTGGTAGTTCCTCAGCCCAGAGGCCCTTAGCAGCTTCGAGCTTAGTTTTGATGATCTTTAGGAGAGAACGGTTGGTGACCTCAACTTGGCCGTTAAGCAGGGATGACCGGGGAAGAAGCATGGTTGAATTTGGAGATCTGCACAAAATTACTGTATTTAGCATTGTCGAGCGCTTGCCATTGTCGGAGCGATGGCACGAGGATCTTAATCTGCAGACAATCGATTGCCAGATAAACTTGGTGGTGTTCCGCTCGGTGATTGTGGCGAGGGGTTCTGCCTCGACCCACTTGGTGAAGTAATCAATGGCAACAATTGCGAACTTGGTCTAGCCTCGACCAGTGGAAAGTGGACCAACCAAGTCGATCCCCCATTTGGCGAACGGGTAAGAGTGCGGTGATCGATTCGATTGGGAGCATGGGGGATGTTGGCGAAGCGCTGACACTTGTCGCATTTAAGCACGAAATCGGTGGCATCTTTGCTAAGGGTCGGCCAGAAGTAGCCTGTACGGAGTACTTTGTGTGTGCGAGACCTGCCACCCGAATGATTGCCACAGATTCCTTCATGGATCTCTTGCATTACATAGGTTGCTTGGGCGGGGCTGAGACATCGCAGGTACGGTCGTGAAAAACCGCGCTTGTAAAAGACGCCGTCGACCAGAATGTAGTTAGCCGACCGGGCCCTGACCTTGGCAGCCTGCTGTTGGTCATCTGGGAGTTCTCCAGTGGTCAAGAAGAGGAAGATGTCAGATGTCGCCCAAGGGATGAGTTCTGTCTGGAGGAATTGCACTTCTTGCAGGTCGGGTGAGATGGCCGGGTGAGTTAGGTATTCGAGGCGGACTCCATGGCGGAGGTCGGATTGGTCGGCGGAGGCCAGCTGGGCCATCTCATCTGCGTTGGAGTTTTCCGCCCTAGGTATGTGTCTGATCTGGAAAGTGTTGAAGAGGCGAACAAGGGTGAGCGCCATCCCTAAGTCCGCATTGTGGTATCCTTGGCATCGAATCGCCCGTGATCGCCGACGATAAGTTGGGAGTCACCGAACAGCGGATGTGGCTAACACCAATGTCTTCGCCAGACGAAGCCTGCTATCAATGCCGTGTATTCGGCCTCATTGTTCTTGACGCGAACAAGAGGCGAAAACACATTTGAAGTAACCCCCTTGAGGATGTGAGATGAGGCGGCCCACTTCCTTCCTGCTTGAGGCCGTCAACATTGAGTGTCCAACAATGAGGATCTTGAGCTCTGGTGGAGTTGGTGGGGTGGAGGGTTAGCGGTTGAAATTTGGATTGGTGAATTCCAAGATGAAGTCGACTACTTGCCCTTGATTCTTTGTCAGGCGATAAGAGATGTCGAATCGGCTTAGTTCTCTTGACCTTGCATTAGTCTTCTGAGAGCTCTGGTTCTTTGCATGATCTTCTTCGAGGCTGGTCGGTGAGGACCACTATGGCATGAGCTTGGAAGTAGGCGGAGTCGCCTAGAGGCGTGACCAAGGCCGAGGATAGCTTTTCTAATAGGGGTAGTTACGCTCCGCTCCCCGAGAGCCGTGATGTAATAGACCGGCCGTTGGATCGAGCCGTCCTCTCGATGAAATTTGCCTTGTTGCGATCTTTGGATACTACTAAGTAGAGGAAGAGGGGCTCACCGTGATTACTGTGAGAGAAGGGAGGATTGGCCATGCATTGTTTTAAGCGTTGAAAGGCTTCTTGGATTGATTGTCCATTCAAAAGTCTGCGAAGGACTTTGAAAAATGGTGGGCCCTTATCCGTTCTTGGGGAGATGAAAGCGGTTGAGGGTCGCCACTCTGCGGTGAGTCTTTGAACCTCTTTAACGGTTTTGGGTATTGCATCTCAATCAAGGCCTTGATCTTCTCAGGGTTGGCCTCGATGCCGCGCTAACTGACCAAGAAACCCAGGAACTTGCCAGATCCTACGCCAAAGGCACACTTCTCTGGGTTGAGCTTCATCTGATACTTGCGAAGGGTGGCAAAAGTCTCTCGTAGGTCGGTGAGGTGGTCGGCGGAGAGTTTGCTCTTAACTAGCATGTCATCCACATACACTTCCATGTTCCGTCCGATCTGATGGTGGAAGACTGCATTGACTAACGTTGGTAGGTGGCTGACATTCTTTAGTCCGAACGGCATGACACGGTAGTGGTAAGTGCCCCGGTCGGTGATGAAGGATGTGTGTTCCTGGTCAGATGAGTGCATCATGATTTGGTTGTAACCGGAGAAGGCGTCCATGAAGCTGAGCATTTGGTGACCGGCCGTGGCGTCGACCAGCAGATCAATGCGGGGGAGGGGATAGCTATCTTTAGGCGAGCTCGGTTCAAGTCGGAGTAGTCAACGCAGAGACGCCACTTGCCATTGTTCTTGCGGACGAGAACCACATTGGATGACCACTTAGGATAGTCCACATTTGGATGAATTGAGCCTCAAGGAGTTTGTCAACCTGCAGACTATGAGATTATGGCGCTTCGGGATGGAAAATCTGTTGCCTTTGGCGGTGAGGTCGGAAATGAGGTTAAATCTTGGCGGTGAGTTATGAAAGAGGGTCGTCGTGGCATATGCGCATGAGTCGAACAAAAACGTCTCGTGCTCGATCGAGAAGCGGTAAGGTCGGCCTTGGTTTGGGGAGGTAATTGACTGCCGATTTTGGCAGTTTTGAGTGGGTTGGTAGGATCGATGTTAGCTTCAATGAGTTCTTCCACAAGTTCGCCTCTGATCAGCTCGTCCTCATCCCGGACGTCAAGGCCTTCAATGATCATCGCCTCCTTCAGTTTGACTTCTTTAAGTGAGGCCACATAACATTCCCTAGCCACGGTCTGTTCTCCTGAGTGTTCCGACGTCAAGATCGGTAGGGAACTTGAGGGCAAGATGATAGGTGGATGTGATGGCTTGGAAGGCATTGAGGCGGTGCGGCGAGGATGATGTTATGAGAGGGTAGTCGACAACAAGGAAAGTAAGCAACCGTGATGCTGGGTACTCCCCGATGGTGATGGGGAGATCAATGGAGCCGATAGAGGTCACCCAGTCGCCAGTGAAACCAACCAGAGGCGTTTGGAGTGGGGACAGGCTTTCTTCTCCGATCTTCAGTTGGCGGAAGCAGTTGAGGAAGATGATGTCCGACGAGCTGCCATTGTCGATAAGAACTCGTCTGACCTTATAGGTTGAGAGAACAGTGGAGATGACAAGGGGATCGTCATGAGGATAACGGATGCCAGTACAGTCGGCGTCCGTGAAGGTGATGGGTTCTGTCCACTGCTTGGGTTGTTTTGGGGGTCAGTCTATTGTGGCGACTGCCTTGTCTGAGCCCTGTCGTATTTTTCTAAGTTCTGCCCTCTGAGCTGAGCGGGATGGCCCCCCACAGGCAAGACCACCTGAAATAACTCTAATTTCGCCAACGGGTGGAGGTGGATTACCTTGAAATTTGAGGTGGTTGGGGTCGATCATGCCTGGCTGAGTTGCCATGCGGAGGTGTGTCTGCGATTGTCTCTGTGGGGCTCGGTCCTTTGTCTCTCTGAGGCCGTGTCGTGAACCGGCTTAGGCGCCCCTGACGAATGAGGGTCTCCACCTGATCCTTGAGGTTGATGCAGTCGTCAGTGTTATGGCCATGGTCCTGGTGGAAACGGCAATATTTGGGCTGGTCTTTCCGGTTGGAAGGGGTCCGTGGAGGAGAGGCCACTTGAGGGGTAGTCATTTGGATCAGTTAAGGACATGTTCCATGGGAGAGTTGAGGGGTGTATATCGCTCGAACCGACCGGGGTCTCTCAGTCTTGGCCGGTCGGTCTGCGAGGAGGTCGGTTGGTGTAGCGGGGTGTTTGGTGTGATCTTGGGTGTTCTTTGGGTTCTTGGTCTTTTCTCTTTTCTCGAAATTGGTCTTTAGTGGCGGGTCTTCTTTGGCGGCTAGTGAATCCTCGGCATTCATGTATTTTTGGGCTTTGGAAGTAGAGGCGCCATGGAGGTCGGGGTTCTTGGAGAGGAGAAGAGGAAGTCGAGCAGTCGGTCTGACCCAGCATCCTTGGAAATAGCCAAGGCGAGGAAGGCCAATGATATTCGGACACACGGCAGATGCAAGACAGGTCACATCAGCAGACAAAGATCTGCAAAGTTATTGCCACAGTGTTCCCCAGTTTCTCCCCCATGGGTTTACTATTTCTCCCCTTATTCATTGAATTTTTAGACAAGTCCAATCTCCCTCTGCATGAAGGAATTTTATCAATTCACTCTAACTCTGCGTGATGGAATTTTTAATTTAACTAGTTCGAATTCACAAGCTCCAATTCACATTCAAATTCACGAGTTCATCCTTTTCAATTCATCAGTCCAATTTTATCAATCCTATCTCACAAGTTCACATTCACTCGGCTCACTTAGCTCAAGTTCACTCTGTCATGAAATTGAATTTTTTCATAAGTACATTACTCGTTTTTATTACAAGTTGAATTTTTCTCATAAGTCCATTACTCGTTTTTCATAAGTTCACTCTGTCATGAAGTTGAATTTTTTCACTCTCCATTCCAAACCCACCAAACAAACGAACACAGTTAATTACAAGACATAAATAGAGTTTTATTCATTCGCACAATGTGTACATCAGTTTATTACAATACTTCAAAAACAAAACAAAACAAAAATGTGTATACAAGGAGGAAACAAAAACTCCTAAGTACATTTATTTTCAGATCACTCCCCCTCCTCACTAGAGATGAGATCTGCCTCCTTTATACCCTCATCTAGGGGGGTCTGGGCCACATCATCCTCTTCAATCGCCACCCTGCTAAAGTCAAGCTCTGGGAACAGCTCTTCAGCCTTGCGTTTGAACATTTTCCACCCGCTGTCCCAGTACTCTGACATCTCATGCTTGTAGAAGTCCGACTGTTGGAAGCTTGCAATCACCTCAGACTCAGTTCTCCCAGCAGTCGTCTTCGATGGGCCAGACCCCCCAGTCTCTTCCCTTGCTAGGCTGCTGGCAACTGCAGCATCGATCGCCATCTGGAACTCAGGAGACCCTTTGAATTGTGTAACAGCTGCAACATAAAGATCAGGGTAGGCTGCCCTTTCCGAGGCCGCCTTCGCCTTCTCTTCGTTCAGCTCCTTTTGTAGGGCCTCCTTGTCAGCTGTAGCCTTGGCCCTCTCAGCCTCCAGCTCTCTCCTCCAAGCCTCCCCCTCAGCAATCAACTTTCCCTTCTCTGCTTCAAATTGTTTCAGCAGGGCCTCCCTCTCCACAGCCACCCTACTCCGCTCTGCCTCCAACTCCTTACGCAGGCTCTCCTCCTGCTCCATCGCTCTGGCGCGCTCGTCCTCCACCTCTTTTTGCAGAGCTTCAGCCTTAGCATTTACGTCATCCCTCTGCCTGACGAGCTCTTCGTTATTGGTCATGGCCTCCTCATGCCGCTCGACCGCGATGGCACAGGCCTTTTGGGACTCCTCCAATTTTCTCTGCTCACCAGTCAACTGGAACTCGAGCGACACAACCCTGCGGCGCGTGTCCTCCAACTCTAACTTGACTGATGACAGCTCGGCATGGGCAGTCTTCCACGCAGCGCTCTCCTTCTTCAGCTTGGTCAGATCTGCCTTGGCCTCCTCAGCTTTGATTTTGGCCGCCGCAGCTTTCCTTAGCAGGGCCCCTGCCAGGGTAGTTACCTCCATTTGGGCGGAGCATAACCCCTGAGCAGTCGGCCTCATTAAATCCAGGAGGCAGCCTTGAACTCCTCCACCATCTTCACTAAGCGGTGCCCTCGCCTGGCGGGCCTCCATCTCCCTCCAGGTCTCCCGGCTCTGACATGCATGGTAAATAGTGGCGCCCAGGCCAACTCCTCTTTCACGAGGCCTGAGGCCCCTTTGGGTCTACTCCCTCCCACTTGCCTCTGCCCCAACCAACCCAACTTCCACTTGCTCCACTGGGGTCTTCTCTAACCTCCCACTTGGCTCACCCCCAGCCAGCCCAGCTCACTTGTTCTGGGGCCTTCTCCTAACGTCCATCGTTGGGTGGCTATCACCACTTACAGGGTGTCCTTTGTCTGAGACCTCTGCTGGTGAGGCGCCCACTCAGGTGCTGCTCCACCTCTCCCTCTGCCTCTTCCATCCTCACCTCCTTTCTTCTTTTTTGGGCTGGCTCTTATTCCCTCCGCCTCAACCTCTTCTTCTTCTTCCCTACACCCAGCGCCTCCATCTCCTTCAACGACCTCTCCTTTAGAGGGTCTTTCGGGCTGTCGTGGGGCGAACTCGACCAAATTCTTCTCTCCCGAGGGTTTGGGGCGAGGTCGAATCCTCTCCTCGCCCTTGGCCAGGCAGTCGATCGACTTGAGACTCCTTGAATTTCAGGCTTTCACGGGATGGCTTGATCCTCTGCCTCCTGCGCCTTCTTCTTGCCTCCAGCTCGATCGGTCGAGGTCTCCAGCTCGGTTGTGGACCCAACCCGGCTTCAAACAGCGTCGGCGGTTGAACGGCTCGTCACTTGACCTTCCTTCTCTTTCCACTCCTTCACCTTCTTTACCCTCTCCTCCTTGCCCGCCCCAACTTGACTCCACATACTTGGTGGGCACCTTCCTGCAGTGCGCGCCGGCCCCTCCAGAGGTGGACACATAGAACCACCGCAGCCTCCAACCTTTGATGGACGTTGGTAAACCAGCCACCAAACCCTTCTCTGCCGCCGCCTGAAGGGTGATCCAGGTCTCCTGCTGCCCTGAAGCCTTGTAGCAGCCAAAGAACTCCTCCACCGTCATGGCCACCCCTCCGTTCGCCTTTGGCCAAGCACTTGCGCATGCCAGCAGGATTTTCCATGCATTGGGCATCAATTGCCCTGGTGCTACATCCAGGTAGTTGAGCACATCTACCACGATTTGCGGCAGGGGCAACCTCAATCCACCTTTTAGGGCTTCCTCGTAGAGGGAAAACCCTCCCGCCCGGGCGTCGGACGGCCTCTCCGTCGATTTTGGCACAAGCAATTCCACCTCCACCGGAATCTGGTACTTCTCGCGGATAGCCTCCAACTCCGCCGCCGTAATAATGGATCTGTCAGCCCTCGAATGCCAGTGGTCTGGTTCCACCTGGCTGATTGGCTGTGCCGTTTCTATCACGGTGGAAACATGGGATCGCGCCACCGATTCCCCCGCCCTGCTGGACCTGTACTGAACCACTAGTTCCTCTGCATCATCTTCCCCCAGTGGGTCTACCCTGACAATTGCAGTCTCTTCCTGGGCCATTTCTAAGCTGTGTTCGCGAATGGCTTCTGATGCAGGTGCTAAAAAATCGACGAAGTGTTTCAACGGGGTATCGTGAGCAACGGCGAACCGACTTGAATGTTTTGAGTTTTTGTAAAGAAGTAGGTGAATCGTATGATACCAAAAGCCCACGGTTTGCCTGTATTCCAAGGATCCAAATTAATGATCGCCAGTTTGAAAACTTTTCAAATCATCCGCCAAAACTGTCTCATCAATGCCCATACTAATACCCTGACGTTTCACTCCTAATCTAACGCTTGACCTTTCCCCTCCCTCGAAATTCTGCCACGTGTATGGTCTCGATACACTGACTTCTGCCCTTACCTTGTATTTTCCACTTCAAATCATCACGTGACACGCCGCCTCTTGAGCCCCGTGCCCTCCCACTGCCACCTCGGTCACGCTTCTACAGCTCGGCCACCCTCACGCTTTCGGCCTCGTCCGCTCGGTCACCCTCGTCGACCTTTCCCTTCGGTCACCGCTCGCCGCCCTCACGATCGGCCTCGTCCGCTCGGTCACCCTCACGCTCGGCCTCGTCCTCTCGGTCACCCTCACGCTCGGCCTTTCGGCCTTTCGGTCACCTCGCGGTCGGCCTCGTCCGCTCGGCCGCCCTCACGATCGGCCTCGTCCGCTCGATCACCCTCACGCTCGGCCTTGCTCGCTCGGTCACCCTCGCGGTCGGCCTCGCTGCTTTCCGTCCTCGCGTCGACCTCCCCCGCTCGGCCCCTCCCGCTCGGTGACCCACCGGTCGGATTCATCTTCCTTATTATTATTCCCTTCGTTGGACAAAAACTGCACTCGGGAATGGGGGACTACTGACATGGATAGGCCCACAGCCCACCATGAGCAAACCCAGGCCCATCATTTAAACCCCATTGCATAACCCGGTCAGTAAAGCCCAGCATCACTGGAAGCCAAGCTCGAGGAAGGCCAATGATATTCGGACACTGGCGGATGCAAGACAGTCACATCGCAGACAAAGATGTAAAGTTATTGCCACAAGACATCACCATTAATGCTGACCATCCACGGCATTTATTGCGACAACACCTCTCTAGGAATGGCATCCCCTCACTTCGAACAAGAAACCACGCAAGCTTTTGCGGGAGGGTCGAATATGGCGAGACAATGAAATGATTACCAAAGGATATAAACAAGGCTTGAAGACAAGAAGAAAGTTAAGTTTTCTATCTTCCTCTCTCTCTCTATATTTCTTGTCTATCACCTTTTCTAACTCACACACCGGAGGGTTCGCCGGGGGACTACCCCGTTCCCCGATTGAACTTGCGTGCAGGTTATCCAGTGGGCTTGAGGAGCTTGGATCGGTCTAACCCATTCACCAAGACGAACTGTATCATCACAGAGAATTCTTAAAACTAACCTTAACTTGTGCAAACTGGAGATCACATGTCAATCGAGAAGTATTTAGAGAGAATATTGGGGTTGTTTGAATGCAAAACCATTATTATGGCAGTTGAAAAATGTGAAGGAGGATTTCAATTTCATGCAGGAACCTTGAATGGGATGACTTCAAAACAGATTGTTTTCAAGAAAATGAGGCAAGTATTCAAGGAATGGGATCCGAAAAACATTGGATGTACAGTGTCAGAAGGCTAATAGAACATGCTATGCTTGCTCAATTAGGAACATGGATAGTCTCGACTCACTTGTGTTGGGACACTAAAGCAAAGATGTGTGTGGGTGTAGAGAATAAGTTCACTGAATGTGACCACTTATTTGTAAAATAGATGTTCATTGGTTGCAGTTGTGCATGTAATCCTTATACTTGAGAACATCATGGTTTTTTCTGTGTGCATTGCTACGCTCTAACAATACAATGTATTCATGTTCTAACTTCTAACTATGAACACATTGATTGGGCTTAATGAGGCATACATAGAGGTATATGAATGTTTAATAAAGGATCTATTACTATCAAGTAAGAGGAAGAATAACTTAATTCATCTTATAGGATATGACTTGAGTAAAAACCTTGGCCCGTGTGAAAATTAGAAAGTAATTCAGGAGTTGATATTATTTAGATCATCCACATGTGATTCAGTTAGATGTTTGAAGCATGCCCTATTGACTCTCACATGACATTATATGATGGGACAATTGAATTGCATGGTAATTAACTGAAGGGTTCACTTTGAATATTCATACTATTTGCAGTGATTACAATATGCTGTTAGGTGTTACTCATGATCTATAGAAACCCATAAGAAAAGTTCTATTGGAGAAATTAGGGGTTTTAATTCAATTAGAAAGAGATCTAATTAAATATCAAGAGTTGATATTGTTCCTACTACCTGGGTAAGTGTTATCTTAAGCGGTCACACACAATAAGGCAATGTGTAAATCCTAAGGGATAAAGAGAGTTAACTCCAATTAAGAGTTAATTAGGGACTAAATTAAGAGGTGATTGCAATTACAAACTGATTGTGATATAACCTCTTTTTTTTTTGGTGTGTGACAAGGAAGACTAATTCTTGTGGGACAACGTAGTCAAGTTCTATAAATGGAAGAGCTCTCATAAGAAGCACTCTAGTGATTGATTGTCTTCCTTCTATCTTTGTCTCTCTAGAATACTTGTAGATTGAGAGTGACTTTGGATTCAAGATTTGCTTTGTGTAGAAGCCTTTAGAGATTGGGCGATTGAACTGCTGAAACTGAGTGTACTAAAAGTTTTTAACATGGAATTGGATTTTTTTCATTTGAGATATTTATTCTAATTATCTGTATGGATGATTGTTACACGTAATATATCACAAACATGATCTAGGGTTTATGGGAATTGTTAAAGTTTAACATTCTGCTGAGCTGACCCTGTGATTCCAATGTGTTTGGTAGTAATTGCTAATGCACTGATGACCATTGACCCTGTATGCCATTAAATCAGTGAGGCAATTGCTAATGCACTCCTAATCATCGACCCCATCTAGGTTCTTTATATTTTTTCCGTCATGGATATGTTACTCCAATGATTCAACATCAGAATGTGAAATTGTGAAATCCAAGAGTCACAAAATAATGAACTCATGTGGCAAAAAACATGATTACCAAATTTCTGTTGATGATTGTGAAAATGTATGTACAGCCTAAACCCTAAATCTAAACTTGGGTCAAGTTATAATTGTTCAAGTTGACTCTGGTATATTGGTAACACAATCAGCTAAGCCTTGTTTGGCCACTCCAGGAGCAACCGTTCATGGTCATTATGGGGAAATCCATTGCAAATGAGATATAGGTAGCTCTAAATGTATCCCAAAAATTAGGTTGGACACCCCATTACTTGAACACCCCAATTAAAATTTTAAATATACACCCCACCAGATAATACCCTATTATAACCCTAAAATTAAAAAAATTAAAAAAAATATCGTAGAAATTCTACTTTCTACACCCCAAGTCTAATAACTTTTTCATTTGAGCACTCTATGCTAAACAAATTATGTATGTCCGGAAACTTAATTTTGAACCTATGAAATTTCTTCAGATATTCAATGTGAACAAATTAAATATGCTCGGATATTCAGTTACAAACAATAGAAAATTGGTTGCAACATTTTCATTTGGATACTCAGCAAATTATATATATTCGGATATTTAATTCCGAATCTATGAAGTTTCTTTGGATACTCAGTGTCAAACAAATTAAATATGTTCGGATACTCAATGCCGAACAAATTAAATATGTTTTGATACTTAGTTCTGAACAATAGAAAAAACGAAAACAAAAATGAAACATCTTTTATAGAATACTGCTTGGAAACATGTTCTTTACCTATAGAAAACTACTTGGAAACATCTTTTTCATTGTCCATTGATGATTTCAATATGAAATAGCATGCAAGAATGATGGATTCAAGCAAATAGGGTTAGGTATGAAGATGCAAAGTGATGAGAGTAAGAAGAGGGGAGGGAGAAGAAATATTGGGGCTGATGATGAATTGGGTGTCCAAAACACTTTGATTTACACTTTTTTTAGTGTCAAGTACTTTTTGGTCATTTTAAATAGGGACTTAATAGTAATAAAAATGTTTCATTATAAAATTGGGTTGCCCAACTTAATTTTTGGCGTGCGAATAGAGCCGCCCATATTAGTTACAATTATATATGAAAATTCAAGATCTTGAAATATAATGCAGGATCTTCCAAAAGTGGAAGAACTGTTAGAAGTGCGTTTGTTAAGTATTATTGTATAAGGGTAGTTAAGGATAGTTATGTCTTTTGTTCCTTTAGTCTTTTATTATAAGTATGTGTAACCCTAATATGTTTAGGAGTGTGAATAATATACAGCTCTCTTTCTTTTCTTTCTTTTATGCAAATCTAACATGGTATCAGAGCATCATCTTTCTCCTTGAAGATTCATTTCTTTTTCTTTTTCTTGTTTCTTTCGTTCTTCCTTGTACACAGAAAAAAAAAAAAAGAAAAAATCCTTTATGGTCGAAATTTGATGGGTTTTCACCATAGATTTTTATTTTAATTTTTTGATGAGTTTTTGATTATTTTTCCAATTTTTGTTGATTTTTGGAAAAACCGATTGATTTTTTTGGAAGTCCCTGCTGGGGCTTGTTTTTGGCTGTTTTTTCCCTTCCTCCCTCTACCTTGGGAGCCGATTGGGACTGATCTAGGGTTGGGAGGACTGCTTTTGATGATTTGGCAAGCTTTCACTCTATTTTTGTCAATTTTCCTCAGTTTCAGCACGTTTTCTCTCAATTTCTAACTGGTTTTGGCCTCTCCAGCCCCTGTTTCGGCTCTGTTTTTGTCTCTAGAGGTAACTTTTGTCCCTAAGTTGAGTTTGTGGATTGCCTCTGTTGGTTTTTGCTGTTTTTCGACTGGTATTTGCTTTTTTTCTATTATGGGCATTTAATCTTCAATGGCTGAGGGTGAGACTAAGGATACAATTAGTGATGAGGGTGGCCTCCGTCGTGTTTTGACTCTTACCGACAATCCCTCTCTTCAAATTAGTCCCGTTAAATTAGATGGTTCCAACTATTTGATTTGGTCCTGCTCCTGTGGTCTTGCTATTACTGCTCGCCGTTTGACTGGCTACATTACTGATTCTCTTCCCCTACTGGATGGTGATGCCTCACTCCATACTCAATGGATTTCTGAAAATGCTCTTGTTATGACTTGGCTCATCAACTCTATGCAGCCCACTATTAGTCGGAGTTTCCTTTTATTAGATACTGCTCATAAGATTTGGACAGCTGCAGCCCAAATGTACTCCCAACAAGGTAATGATGCATAGGCGTATGAGTTGAGGAAGAAGCTTCGGAGCTTAGATCAGAAAGATAGATCACTCGCAGTCTACTATGCTGAGTTGAGTAGTTTGTGGCAGGAACTAGACTATTACCCAAACTTTCCTCACACTCGCAAAGTGTATGTAAGTATGGATGTCACTTTCCGTGAATCTGTGTCTCTCTTTCCTTCTCCTCCGCCATCTCCTCCGGGGGAGAGTAGTAGTGGTATGGATGAGATTGCGGATGAGGAGATGGCCTATCAACACGAGTTGTCTTTTTTCCTTCCTAGTCAGCGGACTATTATTTGTGGTGAGGGGGAGCCTAATAGTTCTCTTGATGTGGAGCCTGACATTAGTGGTCGTTTGGACAGGGCTGATTTTAAGACTTATTCTTGGTGTCCGAAAGAGCAAGCGTCCCTTGTGCCACCAAACCCATCATCATCCCTCATGCCAGTTCCAGGTAATGCATCTCAGTCTATCCCTCTACCTGTAGTTGAGAGTCCTGTTGTCAATGATTCGAGTCTTCCTATTGCTCTTAGAAAGAGGGTTAGGGCTTGTACTCAACACCCCATTTCTAAATTTGTGTCATACGATTCATTGTCTTCTACATATCGTGCTTTTGTTTCGTCTTTGTCTTCTGCATGTATTCCCCAGGGTTGGACAGAAGCTATCAATGATCCTAAGTGGAAAGTAGCTATGGTAGAAGAGATGTAAGCTCTAAGCAAGAATAACACTTGGGAGTTGGTTTCTCTTCCTAGTGAAAAAAAGCTTGTAGGGTGTAAACGGGTGTTCACCATCAAGCAGAAAGTAGATGGAACAATTGAACGATACAAAGCACGGTTAGTGGCCAAGGGATTTACTCAGACATATGGAATTGATTACCAAGAAACCTTTGCTCCTGTGGCAAAGATGAATTCCATTCGAGTTATTCTCTCATGTGCAGCTAATTTGGGATGGCCTTTACAGCAGTTAGACGTGAAGAATGCATTTCTCCATGGTGATTTGGAGGAGGAGGTATATATGGATATACCACCAGGATTCTCATCTCAGTCTACAGTTGGGAAAGTTTGTAGGTTGAAAAAGGTGTTATATGGTTTAAAACAATCTCCTCGAGCTTGGTTTGACAGATTCCTAAAGGCTATGTTGAGGTTTGGGCATAAGCAAAGCAATGCAGATCACACAATGTTTGTCAAACATCACGCAAATAAGGTAACTGTGCTTATAGTATATGTGGATGACATAGTTGTGACAGGTAATGATGAGGAAAAAGTGACACATCTTAAGATGCTGTTGGCCAAGGAATTTGAGATCAAAGACCTTGGTTCGTTGCGGTACTTTCTGGGGATTGAAGTTGCCAAATCTGACAAAGGCATCTTTCTTTCTCAGCGGAAGTATATTCTAGATCTTCTTGAGGAAACTGGCATGTTAGGCTGCCGACCTGCTGATTCGCCAATTGAGGCTAATCACCATCTTTGTAGTGGTGTTGGTGATCTTGTAGAGAAGGAAAGGTACCAGCGACTTGTTGGGAGACTTATATATTTATCCCACACTCGTCCAGATATTGCCTATGCGGTTGGGATAGTGAGTCAATTTATGCATGAGCCTCATGCCCCTCATTTGGATGCAGTGTATCGTATTTTGAGGTATCTTAAATCTGCTCCTGGAAAAGGGATTTTATTTTCCAAGGATGGTCACTTGAGGTTGGAGGCATTCACAGATTCTGATTGGGCTGGTTCTATAGATGACAAAGCATCTACCTCCGGTTATTGTGCATTTGTGGGGGGAAATTTAGTGACATGGTGTAGTAAGAAACAAACAGTGGTGTCCAGATCTAGTGCAGAGGCAGAATACAGGGCTATGGCGCATGGTACATGTGAATTGATGTGGCTCCAGTCCTTGTTGAATGATATTGGGTTTGTTTGTAGTGAACCATTGACACTGTACTGTGACAACAAAGCTGCCATTAGTATTGCTCACAATCCTGTTCAGCATGATAGAACAAAGCATATTGAGATCGACAGACATTTCATCAAGGAGAAATTGAATAAGGGTTTCATATGTATGCCTTTTGTGAAGTCTGCAGATCAATTGGCTGATGTCTTTACTAAGGGTCTTAGTAGTAAAGTTTTCCATCCTATTTGCTGCAAGTTGGGCATGAGAGATATCTTTGCACCAACTTGAGGGGGAGTGTTAAGTATTATTGTATAAGGGTAGTTAAGGATAGTTATGTCTTTTGTTCCTTTAGTCTTTTATTATAAGTATGTGTAACCCTAATATGTTTAGGAGGGTGAATAATATACAGTTCTCTTTCTTTTCTTTCTTTTATGCAAATCTAACAGCATTTGATTGATTTAGTATCGATGAATCTAGAAAAAGAGGTTATACATGATTTTGATATTTAGAATTTTTTTGAGCCAGTAAATATTTATGATTGAAATTTTATTTGGCATAAGATTATATGATAGACATTATTTATCAAAAAAACAAAAAAGATCATATCATGGACATTTGGAAAATGGCCTCTTCTGGTGGATACAAATTTGGTATGAGTGATCATATAGATGATTGTTTGATGATATTCCTCAGCCAACATAGGCTCCATTCCACCCCTTAAAATGTTGTTTCTCATTTTGTGCTATCTATGAGAACTTGGTACATTTTTATGAAATCATGATCAACTACGCATAAATGATGTTTTGTGATATAAACAGACTGTGGAGGAGATGACCCAGATCTCAAAGAGGAGATGGGAAAGCAGTTTGTGGATCTGTTGACAGAGGAGATGAAACTGCAGGAGACAGTAAATGAAGAGCATGCTCACCATATGAACATTACCTTTGCAGAAGCAAGAAGGGTAGCTTCCCAGTATCAGAGGGAGGCTGAAAAATGCAATGCTGCCACAGAGACTTGTGAGCAGGCGAGAGAGCGTTCTGAGGCATTGTTGATCAAGGAGAAGAAAGTAACTTCCTTGTGGGAGCGACGTGCCCGCCAAATGGGTTGGCAAGGGGAATAAAAGTTCAAATTAGTTGTATTTCTGTCATACTTGTGCAAGCAAATTTTGCCCAAGTTTGTCATCTTGTTAAAGCAAACAAATGCTCTCTCTCTCTCTCTCCTGCTTGTATTCATTTTTTTGTGGCCTCAAATGGCTTGCATCATTAATCTCCATTTATGGCATATTTGCACTTGTTGTCAACTATCACTTGGTATACAATACATCACTTCAATATTGTCTTTTGAATGTCTGTACAGAATTTTACAGCATCCTATATGTGACGAGCCACTATTTTTATGTCACTGAAAGATAAGACTCATCATGATGAGGACCATGTAAATTGAATCAAGGACCATACAAAAAATAAAGTATAATTAGTTTGCATGATATTTGCATTTGTGGTCTGAATTTTAGAAGAAAGGTAAGACAGAATGTTTGATATAGGCATTTGGATCGATTCAGCTCACCCTAGAGGGTGTTGATACAAACAATTGGACAAACACAGTTGACCATTTTGTACACACTCAATTGAAAGATTAAGGAGTCAATTATTAACATAAACAAATACTGATTCTTTTTTCCTTACTAGAAGTTTTTCTTTTCTTTTGTTTTTTTTTGTTTTTTTGAGAAGCAAGTTTTTCTTTTTTGTGATGTACTTTCTTAACATAGCTCTTTCTTTATGTTGATATATAATGAATGATGGACATAGTGGTTGTTGGTGTTGGGCTTGCATGTATGCATTGTAAGACCTTTTTTTGATATAATTGATTGTTTAGTTTGATGTAATTTGTGCATATTGATTTTATGATATAATAGCCTTTTCTTAATTCTTCTTCTTCTTCTTCATTTTTTTATTTTTTTTATTATTAGCAAAATCATAAATTAAAATTAAAAATGACCTTAGTAAAATAAAATAAAATCTGCTTTAAATAAAATAAAATAGGAAAAATTATAACCAAAAAAAATTATTAGGGTTTGTTCCTTATTCAATTTTTAATTTTATCAATTTAAACCGTAAATTTGTCAATTTTCATTAAGTAAAATCGATTTAAAAATAGTATTTTAATTATTAAACTTATTGAAAAATGATATTTTAGACATTTTATATATACCAATACTAAGTTTAATGATTAAAATATTATTTTTCCGTCAACTTTACTTAACGAAAATAGATGAATAGTTTAGATTGAAAACAAATCAAAATATTAGGGTTTAAATTGATAAAATTAAAAATTTATAATTTATTTTGTTACAATAAAAAATATAAAAAATATATATTTCAAATTTAACATTGTTATTGTAAATAATTCAAAAGGACAAAATAATTTTTTGAGAAGTTATTATTCCTTATAATTTCCTAACTAAACATGAGATTTACTATGATAGTCATTTTCATATCAAATTCCATGACAAAACAAACATGAAATACTCATAATTTCAAGCAAAATAGTTCGAGTTTATCCCAAGATCAATAATCGCTACATTGCAATCTCCCTTATTCAATTTATCCAAACAAATATAGTTCACGACCACTTGAACAATTAACCAGGTTGCATTACCCTTTCTTAGAGCATCTACATTTTGTTTGGCTAACTTTAGTTGGGCTAAAAAAACACAAAAGACAAAATAGGGTAACTTAGTTAATAAGACAAAATGTCACATTCAAACTATAATCATTTTACTTTTTTTCTCAAAAAATTAAACTAAACCAACTTTTTAATCACAAACTAAAAAAAGTCAACTAAAAAAATCAATGCTAAACGTAGTCCCCTTAGCTATTTTATAGCCCAACTCAATTAAAAGAGCACTTCATCAAACTCGTCAATTGGTTAGTTATTTTGATTGAGCTCAAAACCATTGCTACAAGTAGCTTAGCACTAAACAACTCCATCAAGCTCAAAACCATTGCTACAAATACCACCGAGGGCGGTGGCCCAGTGGTGAAGGCATTGCTTTCCCATAGTCATGAGTCAAGTTCGACTCCTGGGAGGCACGAAAATCCTGAGATTTCCAAGGGCTCTCTGTTGAGACCTCGTGTTGTACTTCGATCGAAATTTGTCCATGGTCAGGCGTTGATGAGCTCTACTGGTACCTTGGTGGTAGGTCCCTTCCTGTGGGTTGAGTTAAACCAGCCTAGCACCCGGCTACCCCGGGGCCTGGGCCTATGGAGGTTGTGATGCCCTCTCAGAACCTCCTTTTTTTCTGATCAAAAAAAAAAAAAAAAACTCCACAAATGATTTTAAACTATAAAATATTTAATAATGTTATAATTATTATATTTTATTTCTCAATCATTTTTTTTTTCAACAAATAGAAAATTATTATTTGTCATCAATTTTATTTCACAACTTTATTTTACTTCCTAAATGTATTGATGCAACAAAAATAATATATATATATTTATTTAAGACTCACCAAATTTAATAATTAGTGAAATTTATCAACATAATAGTCTGCATAGAAGGTAAAGAGTTTTAGTAAATTATTTTGGTGATATCTAACACGACTATAAAATTATTATAAAATATAAGTGATGGGACGTATTAGACTAATGGGTGATTCTATTTACACACCACTAATACTCTCAGTACACACTATTACTTAGCACACATACAAAATAATTTTTAGGATTGAAAAATATCTTATTTCACACCTTAACTTTCCATTACTAATCATATATTAACGCATCACTAACTATTTGAATACACACAATATTACACACACCAAAAACTCTTCATCTTCACCATTATACACAACAAAACCCCCCACAATCTTCATAACATATAATATCTTCTTCGGTCTTGATTTCCATCGTCGGTGAAGAGTTCATTTGGCCTCTATCTTCGCTGGTGTTGATTTTCATAATTTGTGTTGAACTCTGTCGTATCTCATCTTGTTGTCTCGTTGTTTCAAATCATTGGCAAAGTGTTTCATTCGGTCTTCATCTTTGTCAGTGTTGATCTTTGTTATCTTTGTGGAACACTCGTCTCTTATTATTATTTTAGACTGCCATTCTCACCATTCATTCATGAGTGTATGTTAATGGTGAAGATAATGAAACATGAGTGTACCTCTTTAGTAACAAATTCACTTTTGTAGTCAACAACACAATTATTTTTAACATTACTACATTGGGTGGGTATAGAATTCTATAAAAAATTTAACAAATTTATCAAATTAGTTATATTAAAAAATATAGAGTTGAACAAATTTAAATGGTGTTTGGGAAGTAGGTTGAGGAGGCTATTTTAGCATCACAGTTGAAATAGCAGAAAAGCTTATACAAACAAAAAAAAGATCATGTGCTTTGATAGCACTGGGGAGCTTCTATTTACACACCCCACATCCACTTTCTACACATCTCCCCTCTCTACACTCTCCACACACCTCCTTCATTAAGTGTGTGTGGAGAGGGAATTGTGTGTGTGTAAATAGCAGCTCCCATAGCACTGCCAACTCAGGTTGTCAAATGTCCAAATTGCCCATTGTGAACATTGAGATTCACACCAAAGGATGGAACCCAAGCACATTTCCCAAGTCCGAAGGCAATGGCATGTCATTCAACATGGACATACTCTTCTTAGGGTATTTTTTTTGTCATTTCATTGATTAATATCATTTTAAATATATTTTTTAATATAATAATCTAATTTATTTTTTCAAACATAAAAATTAAAATAACTAAAAAGTCTAAAAAGTAGCCTACTTTACAAACGAGACCTTTATATATTCAAAAATTTATACCTGAATAATGAATAAAATTTTAATTTATTTTAACTGAACAAGCTTAAAATGTTCAATTTTTTTTATGTATGAACATTGAATATGTGGCCAATATTAATAATTTGAACAAAATTATTTTGTTCAAATATAAATAATCTAACATTGTGTAAAAGTTCAACTCTAGTTATTTGAACACTACTTAACAAACTCATATTCCTAACAAATGAATGAGATAAATAAAAAAACAAAAAGCTAAGTCATAAACTAATTTTTTTCAATGTTCAAATCAACATTTTCAATATTTATATCGAACCATCTCAGAACGCCTCGTAAATAAACCCATAATAAACAATATTAACATGCATCAATATACAAAAATCGTAATATAATTCCATTCATCCGAAGTCTTAAGAAATAAAACATCAAAATAAATGCCCTACGGGCTTACATCTTGCCAAGCCAATACTTGGACACAAATCCATGAGTTCTAACTCAAAACCAAATAAAGCCCTAGGCTTGAGTGTTTTACATATAAAAGCAAATAAACTAAAAACAAATCTTCAAGTCCAAATCCTCACAAGCTAAGTCCTTGGAGGTAGTGAACCACCTGTACCTGGAAAATGAAGTTCCCATATAGGGTGAGCCACAGCCCAATAGAGAAATACTAAACCAAGCATACGAATTAACTAAAGTATTAGCATCTGATACATGGTTAACACACTAAAATCCAGTTACACTTTTCATGACACGAATGTTTATATTGCCTATGACACATTGTCTATGGCACATCTTACTTTCCACCTATGGCTCAGAACCTGGCCAAATAACTCAACGTGAATTTCATCTCTTATTAACCATCTTTCCAATTCAACAGGGATAACAAATCAAGTTAAACCTCTCTGTAACATAACAAATACACATGCTGGTATTGTATCACACTCACTTCCACACTTCCCAACTGATACACATGGTGGTGATGTATCATATCAACAATAAATAGAAATACTTCTATTAACAATAAGCACACGTATATGTGATGCTAGCGGAGTCCATCCCCTTTCTCTTCCCAACAAAATCTGATTTAGAGGTCCATCCCCTTTCTTCCCCTAAACCCTCCAACAATTTCGGTTTAGAGGTCCATCCCCTTTCTTCCCCTAAACCGGGAGTTCATCCCCTATCTCCTCCAAAACCAAATGCATATGCAACATAATCAATACTTGCCATATACAACACATGATCAATACAAGTAATATTCTGTATTAATTCAACAGTCAGATAGATAACTCAATTCCAGTTATACCTAAGCCACATGCAAGGTCTACAACAATCAATAGCTATCCTCCACCGATAGCCCAAAACAATTATTTCTAAGCAGAAATAAATATACAACATATAATCCAAATTCCACAGATGAATAATTAAATAGCCAACTACATCAATTTACCTCACAATTCCCCAATTCCATGAATTAAACCCAATTCCACATATTTCCCTTAAATTAATTACACAAATTAATCTAAGTCAAAACCTAGGGTTTCTCCCAAAATCACCAAACTACCCCCACATACCAAAATACCAACACTTAGGATTAAAGCATATAAATGGAGTAGGAAATCCCTACCTCGAAGCAATGAACCCAAAAGAAGAAAACGAAGATGATGCCCGAAACTCCAAAGTGCTCCAAATCAACAATTGCTCCGATTAAATGAAAGCCCTCACTCTCCTCTATCTTATTTGTAAAGGAACTAGGGTAGAAACACACCCTAACTAGATCAAACCTAGGGGAAAAGGTGTTTAGAGAAGAAGAAAAGTCGGACTTTAGGGTTTGAGATCAAAAGAATGAAAAACTGTCCTAAAAATCCCGCTGGCCGCTTTTTAAATATCGATGTCCGCCGAAAGGCATAAACACACCGCCGAGCGTAAAGAATAACAATGTCCGCCGAAAGAATATGCCCGCTCGAGCGTAGAATTCTCATCTGCAGAAGTTTTGCAGGAACCAAAAAAAAAACTGGAAGGGTGTAAACTCCGCTCGAGCGCAGAAATGTCCGCTCGAGCGGAAAGGCTAAAAACTGAGCGACAAACATCTTGACTCATATTCAACCCACCTGTTCGAAACACGCCAAACACATCCTAAAGCTCAATCAAATAGAATTAAAGGATGACAACAACAATCTGATAACAACGGAATCTACGGAACATAAGTCCGGATACACTAATTAAATGGGAAAAGACCGGGGTCGCTATACCATCCATCTTAGTGCCATTTATTGTGTTTAAATCTTCAAAATTAATTGATTTCAATGTTCTTAAATCATAAATCTTCAAAGGTAATAATGTTTTAAGTTTGAAAATTAAGTATAATAGAGAAGATAATGAAATGAGCTAATTGATAATGAATGATATCATGAATGTATGAAGATGATGAAGATGTACAATGTTTATATGTTAAAATCTTAAACTCTATAGAAATGATGGTGTGTACAGAATATTTTATATTTTTAAATATAAATTTTTTGAATGAGTAGAATACACCCTATGTTATTCTTAATGTTCATTTTCATTAAAGGATATTATTAAAATATAAATTTAATCTATTAATGGTGTGTACTGAGAATATTAATGGTGTATAAATAAAATCACCCTCGACTAATATAATTGTAACACATGAAATGGTGAGCACATATCATTGTTTAACCCCCCCCCAAAAAAGGGTATCATTCTATCATTATTATAAGATATTGGATCAATACAATCCCTCTCTTCAATATTAATCTGTAACTGAAAAAAATAATAATAATCTAAAGCAAGAATAAATAAATAAATAAATAGAGAGTTTGTTGAAGAGTTTATTTAAAAATGTGATTAGCTAAAATAGAAAAGTAAGTTCTTAGTCAAAATTTAACTAAAAATTTAGTTAATTTGATGTAGAGGCTCTTAATTAACAAACACGTTGTAGCATAATTTAAGAAATAAATTTGTGGTTTTAACATAGTACGAAGGAATAAAATTGTCTGTCCATTAGGCTTCGTTTGGGAACAGGCTATTTTAGTAAATTTTTGACTTTTTACGAAAAGGTGTGCAAAAAAATAGAGAGGTGATGTGATGTGTTTTAGTTGACTTTTTGACTTTTTGACTATTTTAGCCACTTCCCAAACATGGCTTAAATTACCAATGGATTCCAAGATTACTGTAATGCCAAAGTGGAACTACTACATTCTCAGTATCCAAACAGGGTGAATGCATGCACCTGGCGTTATATCCTAATCCTCTTTCATTCTGTTAACCAAGCAGAGTGCACGGGGTAAATTATAATATATCCTGAGATTTACTTAAATTATAAATTATTTTTTATAATTTAAAATATTATAAATATTTTTTTGTTAAAAAATTTATTTAATAAAATTAATTAAAAAAATAAAATTCATAATTATTCTTTTATATAATAACAAAATTACCTAAATTATTAATTAAAACATATTTTTAATATTATTAAAAATTATTAATTGATTTAATAATTTATTAATAAAAATAATAATTTATTATAAAATTAAAAATCTCAAAAAAAAAATATAATTTTTAAAATTATAAAAAATAATTTATATTTTAATTAAATTTCAATGAATATATTTGTAATTTATCCAATTGGAAAATTGACCTTTTTGTATTCTTTGGTTACGACACACCAGCAGTCAAACACTATTTTGTGCCCCCCACAAGCAAAAGACCCCAACAATGACCAAAACGCGGTTTCAACTTTCATTGAATTGAAAATTAGAAAAATGCAAACTCAATACAGCTGTGTTATACAATTACACTCAAACACACAAAGTCATTGCCTTCTTGTTATCAGATCTATATTTCCCAAAATGAGCTAAAGATCTTTCTTTTTCCTCCAAAGTTTTCAGATCACTACCCCTCCACCTTTTTTTCTGGAATAAGAGTCATCCCAATTTTGAAAAGTAGTCTTTCTTTGTTATTTAGTTGTTTTTTTAACTGGGTTTGTGAAATTTCAAACAAATCTTTGGTTTTCTTGCTTAATCTGGAAAGAAAACTAAATCTAGGGAGGTGGGTTAGTTTTTCTAAGGATGGAAAGTTCTAGAGGCCGGAGAGTGGAGAAGAGAGTGTACGAAGAGAGTTTGGAGGATCAAGATGATGGGATGCCTCATTTAAAGAAGCCAAAGCTACCGGGTTTGGCTAGGTTTGTTGTGCTGTTTCTGTGTATATAAATGTTTCTACTTCTGAATTTCTTGATTCTGTTTATGGGTATTGTTTAGATTCTTTCATTTTCTATTCAGATTTGGATTTATGGTATTAGAAGTTTGATATTTGCTGCATATATACACATATTATGCTATGCAACTGTGAACATGTGAATGTATGTGTAAGTTATAGTTTAACCTGTAATTACTGTGGAAAAAACTGGGAGAACCATTTAAAAATAAAATTAAAAAAAAAAAAGCAAAATTAAGAAATGAACTATAAAAGGGTGCAAAATGAATTGGTTATTGAATCTGTTTACTTGATAGATTTAGCAAAAGAGGTCATGGACTTGTAGTATATCCTTTACAGATTTAAGCTGTGTTTGGATCATAGATTCAGCAAGGAAAGAAATGGGAAGGAACCACTAATGAAATATAAACTAATTTTTTTTCATGTTTTCCTTTCCTTTTCATTTCTCTTCAAAAATCCTTCTTCAAATCCATGATCCAAACATAGCCTCAGGTTAGGAGTGGTAAGATCATTTTAGGAGTTTGAAGGCTCTGTTTGGGATGTGGATTATTGGCTATGTTAGCCAAAAAAAAAAAAACTAAAAAGTTAATAAGAAAAATATTACATCCAAACCATAATTATTTATTTTTCTTCTCACAACTATCAATTCAACTGCAAAAACCCAAAATCATCCTAGACACAACTTTTTAGTCAGGCTAAAATAGTCAAATAGCCAAAAGCTAGGCTAAACAGCCCATTGCAAACAAGTAGGCCTATAAAACAAATAAAATAAAATTGGGAGTACAATGTTGTTAGAGCACACATCATATATTTTATATCTAAAATGGTGGCAAAGTACTCACCTGGAGATTGTTAAACAGAAAGGAATGTACGACTTATCACTTGAATTTTGTACTATTGAATCTAATAGCTTTAATCACTCAATACTGATTCCACAGTTTCTTTTGTGTCTCATTCACTTGAATCATGAAAGTCATGTAATATCTGATAAATGTGTGGAACCTATATATAAATAAGATGAAAATGTATAGGAGTGGGGGATCTTGAAAACATTAATGAAATCCTTGCAGTGTGGAGACAAAATCAGATTGTTTTATGTATCCAAAAGTCTTGTTAATGAAAGTAAACTTAATGTCATAAAACATTTTTCAAGATGGTTGTGGGGTACTTCCTTTTGATATCATAGGCCCGCTCCCCTCCCCTATCTTATTGGTAATGTATGTTTTTTTGGAATTAAATTCATTTGTCTTTTTCTATGTCATTATTGAGAGTATATTTTTAAATGTTAACTATGGTATGAATTCAGTGTCCAAATAAATCCTAGTGTCAATATGGAATCCTAGCATTATGGAATGTTATTTAGATATTGATTTTATTTTTCCGTCATTAAGTTTATTTTCGTAAATAACATCTCAATGTGAATTGAACTTTTTTTTACTACTCAGTGCCAGTGGTTAGTCCATAAGACAGGATTCTACTATTAATTACAATGTTTAATAATGCATAATGATTAATGCTATGAATTGGATCTCCTTGTTTCTAAGGCGATGATCAGAAAATAGATGTGAACTGTAGTGAAAATTATGTCAAGGTTTTGCAATAACAAATTTGCTCACAAATTGCCCTTTCAAAGGAAGTGGTACTGACGCACCTCCAATGTGAAGACAGTATTTTCTAGTGTCAATCTGCCGTTAACTATTTCTACTTTGACTGACTGAAATAGTTTCAATGTGTTTGAGGCTTTGTCATAAGCTCTAACTCCTTAAACTTTCTTGAGATTTCGATTCTAGGTTTTGGATTACATATTCTATCTGTGTAATATGCTCTATGCAAATTTTGACATCAATTTTCTGGGTCAGTTTAATTTTTTGTGGTATAATGTTCTACAGTGTGATTGTGGAAGCTTTGAAGGTGGATAGTTTGCAAAGACTTTGCTCATCTTTGGAGCCACTTTTCCGCAGAATTGTAAGTTACGTTAGTTTATTTACCATGAAGTAATTGTTGCATTGTTCACATTTTTATCATTTTATTCTTTTATTTGGTTTCTTGCAAGATTAAAAAATGAAGTTAAAACTTATGACACTACTGCTCTTCTGTTAGTGTTAAGTTAAATTTGTGTCCTGATTGCTAGTGAAGTCACCTATAAGATCTTTTTATTGGAAAATGAAGTGGAGTTGCAAATCTTGCATACATATTGAATTAAGCAAGTGATGGTAATATGAAATTGTGAATCCTTGAAGACATGCTAGACTTTTTGTGTTACAAGTCTTAAATTATTCTCTGTTGTTCCAATTAAAAGACAAATTTGTGATGCTTTAATTTTGACAGTATATTCCATGTGACTCAAATGATCTAAAGTAGTGGCGAATTTGACTTCTTAATAATCTAGAAGGGTTCTAATGCCTCTTTGGTTTTTGGGTCCTTCTTTTGACTCTGTAGTGTATGCTGGTATGTTTTTAGATCTTATGTTTCAAAAATCTTTGTTGTTCTCCATATTTTTTAATTTGAAAGTATTGTTTTATGCTTCATCTCCGCCATTACTCTATCCTAAAATTTCACTATATGACGCCTTACAAGTTATAACTTAGTATGATACCATGATAATCAGTGCAACTTTGAATATCACCTCTATTCTTATGAATTGGAACCAATGTACTTTTCCTCCATTCAACAAAAGTCCTTGTAGTATTTAAGATTTTGTTAAACTAATTGGTCAACCAAAACTGTTCCTGCATCATCCAAACACTTTCAAACTTGATCCAAATTTCATCTAGTCCTCCAGCTTTTCCCATTTTAGGTTTGGGTTAGGAAGTTGTAGCTGAACCAAAACATTTTGTATGTATTTACAACCATACTTGAACTTTGTAAATTTTGTACTGTACCTCGTGATAGATGTTTTTCAATTTATTACATTTGAATCACATTTGGATTTTTGTTTACACATAGTAAGGTCTCCCACATTTGTTAACATTGGACAAATTTTATTGAAAAAAAAAACAGGTAAGCGAAGAAGTGGAGCGTGCTTTGACAAAATTAGGCCATGCGCAGCTGGCTGCCAGGTCTGTTCACATATTTAGAGCCAGCTGTTAGCGTCTCTGATCTGTTACCATTCAAGATCTCTATGATGCTGATAAACAATTACTAGTTTTACTATTTTGTGTTTTTTTATCTCATTTAAAGCATTTTGCAGACTATGTTGTTAGCAAGTCAATTGACAATTTTGTGGAAATTGGCTAGCAGATCTTTAAGTAAAGAAGCTATATAATAACAATGAAAACATCATATAGTTAGGTTATTGCTAATGGTATTGAAGGACAATGACTATTTTGTCATTGATATACAACCATAACTCATGAGGAGGAGATGAACATCAAAATCCAAAACCAGAATAGGCATAAGAAGAATGACCATGAAGGTTGGGTGGTGGAGGGTTTTGGTTTGGAACCAAGGAAACACAGCCGAAATCATTCTCTATCTCACCAGCAACTGAAAATCTGAGTGTTGAATGTGCTATTTATGGAGTTTTTGCATGAGAACACTGAATATGAAAATAATGGAATTATGTCTCAGAGATGACATCAACTTTGGAGTATATCTGTCTCATAAATTGATTAGGAAATGGTTTTTACAGTCAAACACAACGGCCTTGTTTGGTTTGTTTTTCAGAAAAATTTTTGGGAAAAATTCTCTCTGCATAAATTTTCAAGAGTAAACAAACCAAACAAATTTTTCCAAAAAAATCTCAAAATTTTGTTTGGTTACTTACTTTCCAAAATCACTCTCTCTCATACACATCAAGTCAATCACTTTTTTTAAAACTCTCTCCCCAAAACAATTTTCCAAAACTATTTCTGAAAAAAAGCAAACCAAACAAATTTTCGCACTTTTTATCTCAAAAACTACTCTACAAACACAAACCAAACCAAACACACCCAACTTGTTTCTTGATGTTAAGAATTATTTAAAATTGGCTTACCACAATAAGGGTGAGGCCATGTGTATAAATAATGTTACTGAATTTTCTGCCTGTGTGTGCGCGCGCGTGTGTGTGGGGGAAAGTTGATTGTCTCGTGCATCTTTTATTTGACGCCTATCCTAATGATAGGAGTTCCATAGGAACTTAGACCACCTATGTGATGGTAAACAAAAACACCTAGATTAGTTGGTTCACTTGGTTGCCAGTTGCAAGTGGATTACCTATAATAAATAGAAATAATTTTCAAGCTTTATATATATTTCAACTAGAATTGAAAAATTTTACAGATTTACTTATTTGTTTAGGTTTTAGTGTTGTGCGAAGTAATCGATCGCATTTTCTGTAGCAGATCTTCACCACCAAGAATACAAGGTCCAGAAGGAAAAAATTTGCAGCTTCATTTCAAAACAAGGATGCCACATCACCTATTCACAGGCGGAAAGGTTGAGGGAGAGCAAGGAGCAGCCGTCCATGTTGTCCTGCTGGATGCAAGCACTGGCAATGTAGTGCAAACTGGACCAGAATCAGCAGCCAAACTGAATGTTGTAGTTCTTGAAGGGGACTTCAATGAGGAAGCAGATGATAATTGGACCAAAGAGCACTTTGAAAGCCACGAAGTAAAGGAGCGTGAGGGGAAAAGGCCACTTCTGACTGGGGATCTACAGTTAAGTCTGAAGGAAGGGGTGGGAACTCTAGGAGATATTATTTTCACCGACAATTCAAGCTGGATAAGGAGCAGAAAATTCAGGCTTGGTGTGAAGGTTGCACTTGGAAATTGTGATGGGGTTCGTGTTCGTGAGGCTAAAACAGAGGCTTTTGCAGTTAAAGATCATAGGGGAGAATGTGAGTTTTTGGCACTAGCTACTTCCTTATTTATTTTTATTTTTTGGTTTTTAATTTAAGCAAAAAGCATGCCACTTTGTTATTGCAATTTGCAATGGCAGACAAATCAAAGTTGTGGAAACCAGTTTGAGGTAAAGATCAATCAATATAATAATGTTTAACTTGGACTTGCGGCTTTGATTTGTCTGCAAGATATAATGGCATATTGTCATACTGGAATGCTTGTGCATGTTCCATGCTTTGGAGTCTTTAAAAATAAAACAAAATTGGGCATTTTCCTCTGCAAACACAACTCAATAGCATGGAGATTCGGTTACTATGTTCATGCTATGGGTGCAAAGCTACTATTGTTTTTGTTCATGACATTGTAGATGTAGGAATATCTTTATTATAATCGTTGAAGTTGCCAACCAACTGCTAATTCACTGTTTGCAGCGCCATGTAACAGTAGAGATGTTCTCATTTAATTAAAAGAGACAGTTCATTCTTGGTTGCCCTCACTCTATTGCTAAAATTAAGACGGCCTTTCCACCCTAGTTGTTAGCATATAAAGGTTTGGGAAAGCCTAGTGATTGGAATGACTGTAGAAGAATTAACACTTGTACCTGAAAATTTTTCTGCTTAAGTTTGCCCTGAGTGGTGATTGTCGTGTAGTTAGGAATGTCTAAACAACTAATGGTAAGTATCATGGGGAATGTTTGTTAATGATGGTGGATATTTTCAGAGTTTGGACATGCATATGGCACGAGGAGAGGAAGATCTGCAAATCCCCTTGATAGAATTCCTTATTTTATGTTGTCTGTTATCAATTGGATGATTTTACAAGGACATTGAGTGAGAATAGGTTAATATGGTTTGGTCGGGTACAATGAAGACACAACAATAAGGAAGAGTAATATGATCACTGTAAATGATTGTGTTATCCCACTTGGGTCTATCTTATCATCACTGATTTTTTTTATTTCCAAAGTGATTATGCCATCCCCTCTTGGGCATGTATCATTCTGGTGTCTAACAAGATTCGAGCGGTTCAGTTAACATACTTAAATATGTATTTAATGCTAAGAAGCATCTAAGATGGAAATGTGTCGGTTCGACAATCGACACTACATGACATTCATCGGACACTTTCCAACAGCACACAAATGAAACACATTATGATAAAATAACTTAGAATCCAATGATAAAACAAAAAACAATGTAAATTTCTATACCAATTCTCCTCCTTCAGACTTTAAAATTATTATTTTTAAATTAAATATTCATAATATGACATAATAATATATTGATTTTTCATCCTCATATGCATATAATAAATTATAAAATTATTAATTTTGCTCATGTCACTCACATGTTGTGGCCTATATTTTTTGAAATTTTAGTGGCGATGTGTCCATATTGTGTCACGTGTCCGTGTCGTCCTTCTTAGGTTTAATGCATTATCAAAGCCATTAGCAAACAATTTAATGTGTTCTATAGATATCATGGCTTTCAAGTTAATGAAGTGTTTGTTGAATTGTAGTATACAAGATACATTACCCACCTGCTTTGCACGATGAAGTTTGGAGATTGGATAGAATAGCAAAGGATGGAGCACTGCATAAAAATTGATAAAGGCTGAAATCATAACTGTTGAAGATTTTCTCAGGGTTCTTGTTAGGATCAACAGAGTTTAAGAAATGTAAGGGCTTTCATTTTTACATCTTTTTTTTTCTTTTTCATTTTTATTTTACGGTGTTGAAGAACATAATTATCTTTACCTTAGAAAATTAATTGTTTGTTTTTTGTCATTTTTTTGTATGATGTTTATGGTGTAGATTCTTGGAAGTGGTATGTCGAATAGGATGTGGGAGAATACAGTGGAGCATGCCAAGACGTGTACTTTGGGTGGGAAGGTTTATGTTTACTATGCAGATGGAACAAATAGCATGGGCGCTGTCTTCAATGATATCTATGAGCTTAGAGGCCTTATTGCTGATGGGCAGTTCTTCCTTTGGATCCACTTGCACAAAATCAAAAGGTTTGAGTTTTCATCTTCACAAAATTTTTAAAGACCATACATCTTGGAGTTAGATTCTTAGATGATTAAAGTTGATTGATTTCTAGAATTACTTGGGCTTTGTCTAATTGCATGGAAAATTTGGTTTAAAAAAAAGAAGAAGAAGAAGATTTAAGAAAACATGAATACAATTTTAGGTTGGATTTGGATGAATGTTTTATGATGAAGCTTCTTCCTTTTCATTCGAGGAATGAATGCTTAGAAAAGCACCCACACACGGAATAACGCCCCTAATAAGCATGGGCACGGATACGGTGATGTCAAAAAATGAGGACACGGACACGCACAATAAAGAAATAATTTTAGATATTTTTATTTCTACGTAGATTAATATTATGTCCAAAAACAATCAAAATTAGCAAAAACCATTAATTCAATAAAAAAAAAAAAAAAAACTCACTAGATTTAAGTAGTTAATAGATCATCCATATAAAAGACAAAAAAAAAACATTCAACATCCAACATCCATCAAAAGCACTAAAGAAGAGAGAAAACTAGCGTGTCCCCGGAAAACAAATAAATTAAATAAAGGCATGCCATGTATGTGTGTGCAGTGACCCTGGCGTTTCTGACACCACTACAGAACCTGTTTTGGAGTTTCCATGCTTCGTAGGTGACCCTTTTGCAGAATGATAATCACCTTTCTTTGCATAGATTAGGCGATGCTTGGATGCTTTGAACAGAGATTGACCAACTACTTGCTTTTGTCCATGAGTTAGATGGACCAACGACTTGCTTGTGTCCATGAGTCATAGACTTTGTTTCTAGTATTGTAGTATAAAACGTTGTGGTAGTTGGTCAAGTTAATGCCAGTCAGACAGCAAATTTGACTAGTTCAGTTAGTCAAACAAGCCAACTCATTTGTATGTTTTTTAACAGATTTCTGCGGATTCTCTGGTGAAGAGAGCGTATGAGAATTGGAACCAAGTTGTAGAATATGATGGTGAAGTCCTAAACTCTCTATCCATTGGAAAGAACGAAACAAGAGCCGCAGCTTCCACTATATCCGAACACAATCATGTCACAACTACCCAGAACAAGCAGCAGTGTATCTCCTTTCAACCAAGCCCACAATGCCAAACCAAAAACAACCTTTCAAACTCTCAGTTGATTGAATTTCCATTCATAAGGTCTGATTCAGTGGTGGGAATGGCGATAACTACCCCACAAGCTGAGTTAGCTGGCACCGCGGATTATGGATCGGTTGGAATGTCGGCCTTTGGTGGTTCTTATCTTCCGGTAGAATGGTCAAGGCCAAGGGATGGGTACGGATTTGAAGACTTTTTCTCTGAGGATATCCGATCAAGGAGTTCGAGATGTTGGAGAGTGATGATATGCAGAGGCTATTAAAGACATTCAACATGGGAATTGGGTCTACGTTTGGCCATTCTGACGAGGCTTGTTTTTCTTACAATGCCCCATATGAGCATCAGTTGGGTCAGACATATGGACAAGAGCGTGGACGAACTTCGGGAAAGGCTGTTGTAGTATGGCTTAAGGTAAAAGCTGCTCTGAGATGGGGGATATTTATAAGGAAGAAAGCTGCAGAGAGAAGAGCTCAGCTTGTTGAGCTCGACTAAATCAATCCCTCGGTCTATTTTGATTTTTGTGGGTTTAGTCCGAGTTGACAAGCAATGGGAGGGTGAAGAAGAGGAGGGGGTAGGGGTGTTTGTTTGTCATATATATGAGAAACCTTTGTTTTCCATATTTGTCAAAAATGATTAATTTTATTTTGCTTTCTTTTCATTTTGTTTGCTGTTGAGTTTCTGTTTTGTTTTGCTTTCTTTGCTGATTACCATTTCCCATTGCTTGTCTGTTTTGTTTTCGGTTTCCTTTTGTTTGATTATTTTTCTTGGTTGTTCTTCCCTGGTCAAAGAAAGGCTGCTACTTGTACTCGGTAATATCATTTTTTCACCTCATAAATTAGAAATATATTCTCTGAGATTTGTATAAAATACAAATTACTCTCCTTGATTCGGTGATTTTGGAAGTTACATTCCATTCCCTTGAGGTTTATTGTGACATTGCAATTTCCTTCCTTCATCGGTCAACCATGAGGTAACAAAATTAAATGATGCGAGACTGCCTATTTCTACGCATGGTTTCCTTTCACGATACACCTCTTTTTATTTGGAAATCAACTTTCAAATAAAATTATTTAGTACAGAAATCAACATTTAAACAAAAGTATTTGATTCAACTGTATCTTTGGTTTGGAAATCAAATAATATTGTTCAGATATCAATTTCGAACAAAAATTTAAACATTGTGTGAACGAAGATAATGTATCGTGAAATATAAGCTCTACTTTCCAATATACCCATTTTATTTGAAACTCTTTTTTTTTTTTAAAATTAAAAAGATTTTAATTTTTTTTTACATATAAGAGACTCAACATTTTTGTCATTTTACAGTCTCAATTAACACCAGTGGCTGATAGGGGATAATTGTAATTTTCGTAACCACCAAAAAAAAATATATATTTGAATTTATATTTATCATAAACCTCAAGAAATGTATTTATAATCTTTTATTTCATTTATTATTATTTATTTATTTGTGTCATTCACAAATGATGATTTAGCTTTTGATGTGTATTCTGCATTACCTTGCAAACTTAGGGATCGCTTGTTTTGAGTTGGGCTAAAAATCACAAAAGGACAAAAAATCACATAAAGACAAAAAAAATTTGTCATTCCAAAGTTAAAAACTAAAAAAAGTCAAACAAAAAACTAAACGACCAAAAAAAGCCTCCTGTTAAAAAAAGTCAAAAGCCAAAAAGTCAACTACAAAAAAGTCATCGCTAAATGAGTACTTAGTCATGTTAAACACTTTCAGATCTTCTTCAACAACATGAATTGTTTGTTTTTCCAATGCTCTATTAAGCATGGAAGATGAGTAGTGATTTAACGTTGAAGTTTTGGGTTAGGGCCCTGACTACAACCATTCTTTCAATGGCAATCACTGTTGCCAGCCTCTTCTTTGAGGCTCATTATAATGGGTCCTAACAGCAACCATTCTTTAACTCAGATGTGCTGATAATATGCTTCTTCGACACGCTGCAGCGTGATTTCTAACTCGATGTGCATAAGTGTATTTCTTTAGGTTCATGTACTATGGCGGCCAAATTGAGAATGAACATCATGGAAAATTGTGCTTGTTACAGTGTTGATGAAGGCGTAGCATCGTCAAAAACACAAAAGAAAACAAATCTAAATGAACATATGAGAGGCCTGTTCTATGGTTACATACCCTGGTTGGAGACTTAAGGAGAGAAGCTTACATTAAGAGATGCAGGTCTAAAACTTACGATACAATAGCTAAGGGGCGAAAAAGGGACAAATGAAACAAAATTGAAGAGAGGAAAAAGAACTCGATAGTATGAGGAAATGATGAGGAAGAGTGAGTGACTTCTTGGGAAGCAGCAAACTACATGAGATTTCAAGTGATATGCTTTGGAAAATGCCAGTTTATAGATGTTGGCAATTAGTTCTAGGGTCTACATCAGTCCTTACTACATAAGAACACTCAAGGAGACTCCAATTCAAGGTTATACTTGAACAGGTCCGAAAATAAAACAAAAAATTCTTCAGAGGTCAAAAACATTGGATCATTTTTCCATTTACTTTCACCGGATGCAAAACCACTCAAGTCTAATTGATGCACGGATTTACAAGTGATTGTGTATATCCGCCACCTATTTCCCACCACCACTTGCAAGTGATTGTGCATATCCGCCACCTATTTCACCACCACTTGCCACATCCTCTTTCCTCACCACTTCCACCACCTCTTCCCTCACCTTGTCAAGTTTCGATTTTCAAAATTTTAATTAGGTGAAAATTAATTAATTTAAGAGTGATCCTTCAATAAAATATTTCCGCTCAACCTTATTCATGTCATTCCCAAAATTCTTTTACTTGGCCACTTTGAAAGGCAAAAATGCTTTCAAATTAAAACTTACTAATACCACCACATTGGCACTACCACTACTATTGCCACCACCCCACCACTACCACAACCCCACCACCACCACCACCAATACAACCACTAGTACATTAGTTTCAAAATTGCAATCAAAATATAGAAAAAAACATTTTTTCATGAAAATATTTTTCAAAATAACATAACAGAGCCTAAGACAAAGGAATAACAAGCATAAAGTGCCTTTTTTTTGTGGCAAATACCAAAATTCTAATGAGACATTAACTGATGAACTGCCCGATATTTGCTCTTCCATTACTCTTTCAACCAGTGATAGTTTGTACACTACATGAACCTTGACTCTGTTTATTTTACATGAAATTCAGATCAAGTCAGGATTTATAATCTCAAAGCTTTCTGGCAAAAAGAACATGCTACCAATCAGACCATAAAGGTAATAGCAAGAGTTACCTCCCCTTAAAAAATGGTTAACTGAGCAAGATCTGAAATAAATAGGCTAAAAATATGTAACTTTTATCAAATCACAGCCTTGAACAAAACATACCGAGCCAAGTGAGCTTGTGGCTGAATTCTGGGTTGATCGCTTAGCATACTCTTTTCCACTAAAAGCACACCTTGCAAAAACTAGAAATCTCTGTTCACTACTAGATCGAAATATCTTAGTCCAAATCTTAAGCACTTGTTGTGTTTGAATTCTGCCATACTTGTGGTAGGAGCTTGGCGTGACTTGCTTTCTTTCTTGGAAGAGACTTTTTCCATTGCATTCAAGAACTTGCGCAAGTGCTTAATGTACTCTGGGAAAGTTTCGAGGTTGCAATGACCACCGCCCTTGACCCATAATGGGTTGTATTTTTCCTTCGATAGTTCCCACAATCGCTTTCCGTGGGACCAGTCAACAATGTCGTCATTTGTTCCTGCAAAGAATTCAACAACAGAAAGGAAAATAACATAACAGCATCAGATTAGGACTTGAATCCAACACAAGTTACTAGTTGGAATGAAAATATTGGAACCATGATGGAGGAATAAGGAGGCTTTTGGTAGAAGAAAAGAATACCCATATCAATTAATCTAAATTTACTACTACTATTGTGATTAGAGCAAAAAGAACATTAACGGTTTTTTTTTTTTTTTTTTTTTTTTCAGCACAAAGATTTCACATGTCCAAAATCAAGGTACTGGCTTGTGTTTGACGTTTTTTGCAAGAAATTGCTTCAGACTAGGCTAATAATGTGCTTCCCATACTTCACTTCAAACCAGTATGTAACAACAGAGAGCAGTTGTGGATATATATACAATCTAATTATACAACCAATCAAACTCACTACATTTTAAGTCAAAATAATGTCTGATGGACTGCAAACTTTGGCAAACTTATGTAGATAAAAAATGACACTCAAGGACAGGTGAATTCAAATCATAGCCCAATTGGGGGAAATAATTATAGGTTAATTACACTTCACCCCCTCAATAGTTTATTTTAAAAACACATTAGCCTCCTTCAGGTTTAAAAATTGACATATCCTTTGTGGTTTGGGAAAGTGTAAAATCCAACTCCATGAACCTTTTTTGGGGAAATTCTATTTACACACTCACTAATCCTCTCAATACACACCATTACTTTTAGTACACACATAATAATTTTTAGAATTTAATACAAATATCTTAGTTCACACCTTTAATCTTTTCATTATTATCCCTAAGAAATGCATTCACCTGTTTGTTTGAGACACACCACAACTCTACACTCCAAAGATCTTCATCTTTAGAACACCAGAGATCTCTATTGTAGGCGCTCAAGATCTCCATCGCTGACAAAGGGTTTTACCTTCGCTAGTGGCAATTGTCATCGTTTCAGATCTCTCGCCATCGCCGCTGGTCTCGCTCTCGCCTCATTGGTGGCTCATTAGAGCATTGTCGTCTTTTCAAATCTTTCAAAATTGTTGGTTTTGTCATCTCGCCATTGTTTAAAACACGATGTATTGGTTGGTGTCAAGTCTTTCAAAGATTTCAGTATTCTCACTCTTTGATTCATTACCATTTGATTCTCACCATAATATGTTTTTTCTTATCATATTTGATTTAAGCCAATGATTCAATCCTCCACAACAATTTCTATTTTGAGTTTGACTCAACTTCTAGTTGTTGTCATCAACATATAATATTATACTAAAAAAAAATTAAAATTGAACGGTAATTGAATGTGTTCAAAATATTTATATTGAACAAAAATAAATAAGTTCATATTTTATATGCTAATTTTAACTTCAACCTGGATTGTATTTTTAAATTTTATATGTTATTTTCTTTGTAAAAATATTTGAATACATTTACTCTTTTAAGAAAAAAAAAAAAAAAAAAAAAAAAAAAAAAAAAAAAAAAAAAAAATAAAAAAAAAAAAAAAAAAAAAAAAAAAAATAATAAAAAAAAAAAATAAAAAAAAAAAAAAAAATAAAAAAAAAAAAAAAATAAAAAAAAAAAATATAACAAAAATAAATTAAATTATTAAAATTGGATTTTAAATTTGAGGAAATGAAATTTTAAGTGAATTAAATCTAAAAATAGAAATAATTTAAATTCCAGATTTAAAAAGAAGAAAATGACAAAAAAAGGAAAAAATTACATAATTAAAATTCAAACATAATGTAACCAAAAATAAGATTTTTTAAAAAAAATTCTAATGAATAGCTGCTTTTGCTTGTTTAAACAATAAATTGAACAGTAAATATCTATTCAATTTTTTTGTACTCAGAACATTTAATATTTGATTGTAACCTTAATAATTTGTACCAAAAGAAGTTTTTGTTTTTGGAATATAAATAATTGAATATTGAATGTAAAGTTCAACTGATTCATTTGAACCACTGCGAAACTCAAGTTATCTTTCCAATAAACTATACTGACCAAGATAAATAAAAAACCAAAAAGATTATGCTAAAGATAAACTGACATTTTCATTAAGTTGCATTGTTTCTGAAACCAAAACAATCGAGCATCATCCATGAATTGTTACGCAAATATTTTAAAAATCTATTGATTTCCATGTTCTTAAACTCTAAATTTTTCAAAAGGCAATAATAATATTTTTAAGTTTGGGAAATAAAGTAGGGGCTTGTCTGGAGAAATAATGAAGTGAGCTAATTGATAATAAATGATATCATGATTATAATGCTGTCAGATAGTAATAATAGTGAGAGATAATGAGTATTGGAAGATGATGAAAGAGAAATACATATGCCTATGGGGTAATATATGAATTATTGTGAAGATTGTTTTCGTGTTTTAAATATGAGAAATCTAAATGAATTAGAACACACCCCATGTTGTCCTTAATGGTGTTTTCATTTAGAGATATTATTACTCCATCTATAATTGATTCAATTTAATTAATGGTGTGTCTCGAGAGAATTAATGGTGCAAATAGAATTTCTATCTTTTTTTTTTTTTTTTTTTTTTTTTGCAAAAAAGTCAATGATACCCTTTATTTTTTCTCTAATTTTTCTTTATACCACCACCACATCCTCAAGTCGCCACCATTTCACCAAAAAAAAATTCTATCTTTTCTCTATACTTCCATCATCAACTGCCATGCCCACATTACTGGCCACCATGATTGAAAAATCTCCAACCCACAAGAAGTCACGGATTTGCTAAAATTGGAAAATCTCAACTTCACAATGGAAATTGACCCATTCTTAACAACAAATTGACCCAGGCTTTCGTTTTGGGAAGCTGTCTGGTTTAAGCCAAAATAAAAAAGTTACTAAAACCAACCAAGCCAACAAATCCATATCCAAAAGTCAAAGATTCTCTTTTCTCTCTACTTTTTGCACATTCTTTCGTAGAAAAAGCCAAAAAGTCGTTTCTAAACATACTAGTTTTTTTTACTCATATTTTAATAAAAGTCAAAAAAGTTACTAAATTAGCACATTCCCAACGAGGCCTCACTTTTAGTGATATAAAAGCTGTGCATCATATACAACTAAATGAAGAAAATTATTTACGTACCAAAAAATGCCGATTGATGTAACATTGGTTGGTCATACTATTAGATCATTTTTATTTGTTAAAGTTTTCACATATTTTTAAAAATAGACTATCCATGTGTTAAAATTTATATGTGATTTAATTATGTGATCATTATATGTTCAATCTAATCTATTTTTTTACACGCATATTTCTTCTCAATTTATTATATAGAGATGTGACGGGATCATTAAACATGAATACCTAAATTAGGCCTACGTTTGAGGAGTGGCTATTTAGCCAAAAGCCAAAAAGTCAACTAAAACTAGTCACATCACTCCTCTCTACTTTGCATCTTTCGTGAAAAGTCAAAAAGTTACTCAAATAGCATTATTTCCCCAAACGAGGCCTCAGTCCCATAAAGAGCTAACTTCTTTGAGATCTTCAACTTTGTGGGCAAATCCAAACTTATAACTATTTTTCACAGAAACCACCATTACCTTAATGCCCAAATAGCTACACATCTCACCACTCACACCTCACACCTTTATTGTTTTTTAAGCTTGAATGCATCCTACATACATATAATAAAAAGATAATGAGAAAGTGAGACATTCAGGAAGCCCATATTGGAGCTATTCATACTGGCAACTCATTTTTGTTCTTAATATTGATTTTATCAGTGGTAACACTCAAAGATGATCAGAATTCCATAACATTTGTGCTTAACTGAGATATAAATGATTTTTATTATCCAACCTGTTTACTACTTATAACTTGATGTAAATGGTTCCATCGTTTTGGTTTGAGTCTTTAAAACTTTTGGGAGTGTGATGAGAGGATCGGGTGTCATTTAGATAATTTTTAATGGTTCTACAGACCAGCAAGTGCATGTATTTTTTGAGATTCCATTAATTTTACTTTAATCCAAATATAACAGGAGGTTAGTATATATTTTTAAACAACAAGGGAGGTGTTTTCAGGAACATCCTCGGAGGTAAGTATAATTAACTTAAAATTTATTTATTGGCATTAGACACCCTCCATGGCAACGTAATTTTATTAGGAACATAGGCTATTCTGATCTTATGTAACTTCTTTATTCTAGTCTATGCACAAGTGCAGTGCTTTAAGTGATTATTGAGATCTAGAAACCATGACATCCTGTACATAACAGTGTCTGGTTTGAAGTATGTTGGGGTTGATATCATTAACAGCAGAGCTGGTGCATTTCATAATGATGAGAAGATGTCCATTACTTGGTGGAAAAGGTAATAACGGTGGTGACTAGGAGATCATCACTGGTCCATTATATTCAGAAACCAGCGGAACAAAGAGATATGCAAGAGTAGCATCTGCAGAGAATCTTGACGAGGACTAATATGTGTGAAACTTTCACCAGAATGGTATTAACAGCACAAAAATTATTATATAACATGATAAGCTTAGAATTCAAATAACATTGGCAACTTGTATGATAAACATCATCTTTAACCAATGCTTGTCTGAACTGTTGTGATCTTTGCGATCACTGATTAGTGAGTTACAAATCCTCCTTTCACTTTCAGTAAGCAGACCTGCTTTTACCCCAACTACTTAGGGCACAATTTAAATTTTATCTTTAATTCCAGTTTATGTATGAAGGCAATAATATAGGTTAATCTCTGTATTAACCAAAAGATCTAAACTAAATCTGTGGTAGTTTTTTAGATAAATAAAATACTTGACAAGCTATGTTTCCAATCCTCCAACCCACGATTTTTATACCATAATACTTATTTTTACTCTTGCCATTAGATTAGTGCTTTGTTTAGATAGCATATGGCCAACCATTTGCTCAATTTTCTATCCTCATCCCTGGTTAGCACCTGCTTCCAACATCCTACTAAAGCAGTATTATCCCTTTAATCATGTATGTAATTTCAACCACCCGTCTTAGCATCCCTCATTTGATTTGCACATCATTCACCCATCTTCATCACTCAAGATTTTATTCTCATGTCATTTAGTGAAAAATTGTTACTATCTAAAAAAAGACTTAAGTTTCTAATTGGGATTGTTCAATGTTGGCAGGAAAGTGATATTTCTTTATTCTGAATTGGAAAAGAGACCAAAAGATCATCGACTTTTTAATTTCACTGTCCTCCTCACTTGGATGCATGGACACCTAAAGTCTTTTTAATATTGTTGCAGGCAAAATTGATTTGTTAAGTGCGACATCTGATGAAACATTAAACTGGATAACAATGAGGTTGAAAAATGCAAATTACATTCTTTTAATCTTTTAATTCAAGAGAAAAAAGATGCTTTTCGATGAATGCAACAATATCAGAACTATTTTTATTATCAACTGGTTTGTTGTGAAGAGAAAGTAATAACAATGGCTATAAATTTTATCTTTCAAGAGGTCAAGTAATCATCGATATTACATAGCCATGGAAGAATAAAATAATTGTATGTGCTGAAAATCTGATTATTATTGACTGATGGCTGTTAGTGGACATATAATTGGCTGTTAGTGGGTTATGATAATATATATCATTAGTGATCTAGATGGTGGCTATAATGGATATATATATTCTTCTTTGAGATGAGTAATTATTCTTAGTGAATCTATTTGATGATAGTGGATCTTAATTGGCACAAATAAGTAAGCTTTTATTTTTCCTCCTATATAAAGGGTGTGATTTTCTCCTTCCAAGGCGAAGTTTGAATACGACATCTTTTTCTTCCTCATATTTTAGATTACCGACACTTAGCTTAACAGCCACAAACAGTCCATCAGGAGAGTCAGGTGAAACACTTTATTCCAGCACATGCCATTAGGGTGAAAAACGTCAACATAACAAATCACACCATCACGCCTAAATGATAATTTATAGCTGGTCTGATACATCGGATGTATATCGTGGGCAGAAAGATCGATTACATCCTTTGGTGACAAGAAACCACTGGCATTAATGATCACGTTGGCGTTCAGATTATGACATTCATAGAGGATATAAGCTCTAATTACATGTATACTCACAAAGGTTGACGGGATAATGTTATTCCAGATATTACGACCTATAAAGTCATCTAAGATTTAGGTGAAGCATGAAGTTGTTGGGAGAAGATTAAATTAGGAGATGGTCTTGGCTCATTTCAATTAGATTTGAAAGGTTGTGGCGGGATCTTGACATCTTCAACACATCTGAATGGGTTAAGCGGTATACCACAAAAGCATGGAAGACGTGTTACAAGTTTCCTTTAGGCCTGCAGCATGAGTTAGGTGGTCTTGAGGAAAGATATTGGCCGGAGACCTCTAAATCCCATTGGCGAAGTATTTGCCGAAGTCGAAGGAAGAGAGCCAAGGAGCGTCATGCTTAAGAAAAAAAAATCGGTGAGTCAATTGAAATTTCTGCTTTAATTAGCGATGCTGCAGCCAACAAGGCTGCAAATTACCAGCGCAGGTTTGATGATAAGCCACGGCTCTGGTGTGATTTTTGCAACAAGCCTCGCCATACACGCGAAACGTGTTGGAAGATCCATGTCAAACCATCAGCTGAAAAGCGACAAACAAGGAGAGAAGAATCGTGGCTTTCCTCGCTAATGAAGCCGATTCAGTCCTTCAACAAAGAGCGATTGATCAACTCTTAAAGTGATAAAATCCAACTCCTCATCCGACACTCCTAGTGTTTTTTGGCACAAACAAGAAATCCTAAAGCCTTCTCTTGCCTAAACTTCTCTCCGTGGATCATAGATTCCGTGCCTCCATCACATGACTAGTTTTTCCCATTTATTTAGT